>CM068828.1:73462819-74187819 GCA_028554795.2 Sinohyriopsis cumingii
CCACGGCACGATATGACCTCAAAATACTGATGTATCTTAAAACAAAAAGGACTGTAGTCCTTCTTTTGTAAACCTGGAAAACAAATGAAGGTGATGGAACAGTTTCATTAAATTATACAGCGATTAATTTTGTTCATGTTTTAAGCAATGAAGTCATTTGCAAGGAGGTGCTTTTTTATACATCGTGTGAAAATACAAAACAGAAAGTGTTTTAAATGACAAGGAATGATAAGGTTAAAAATGGCCCTTTTACAATTTTAACTAGAATAAATTATTCGTGTGCTTGCATATTCATTCATTAAGTAACGATTTATTTACATGCAAATGCATCCACGGTTCCAGACAATGCCTTACATTTTTTGCTTAATCGTATAATTATGTATTTGTGTATGATCCAATAGTTTTGACATGTAATTTACTAACAGTTGATATTGTTCCATCTGCCATTTTGATCTTGCACAATTTATAAATAGCATTTCCACATGAAAAATGAGTGTAATTCCATTTGTGTGCAGGCCAAAGAATCATTATTCCTTCGAAGTCCAAGTCCAAGCATTTATTCACAACTCAGTCATATAAATCATTGTTCTGCCCACGTGAAGTTTTCAATGTTTCCAGGAGTACAACCAAAAAAGAATGTGTTTGGATTCATTAGTAGCATCCAAAACATTTCATATCAAAGTTTCGAGTAAATAACCATTTAAAAGGGCAGACAACTTTGCTTTATATGCATTGTTGTTGTTGTTGTTGTTGTTGTAGGGTTTAACGCCATTTTTCAGCACAAGATATGCTATACAGTATTAATGGTGGAGGAAGAACCCGGAAAAACCCCGGAAAGAACCACCGACCCACGAGAAGCTACTGGCAAGATTTCTCACATAACCACAGTTGAAATGGCAGTGATCCGTAACGGTGAGTGCTTTAGACCACTCGGCCACTCGGCTACTCTTGGCGCGCTTTATATGCATAATTAATAATATGCTTTATGAAAGTAGTAGAAAGAAAGGAAAACTTTGTATGTATGTATGGATGGATGGATGGATGGATGGATGGATGGATGGATGTAGTGCTCCAGCATTTATTTAAAATATATTCGAATTAATCGCTTTTCAAAAGTACTGCGAATTCATTCAAATATATTTGGATTTATAGCTGTCACCGGATTAATGTGAATTCATTTAAGGACCTTTTGGGATTATGATATAGTGATTTCTTCTATACTTTTGACACATCAGTGCATTACTGCCTATCCTTAGGAATACCTTTGAAACTCATTCGGAATACTTCGAAACTATGGGAATCGATATAAGATATGAAATTTTTGGAATTCATTCATCATACTGTAAGTTATTTTTATTCTTTTACTTTGTATTGTTGGTAAATGAACTAATGTTTTCAGTTAAACTAAGCTTGTTGATTTTTCTCTTCCCTATCGCCTGTTTTAAGACAATAGAGTCGTAACAATAGTTATCACGTTTCGAACAGTGTTATTGTTTGCGCAGGCGCAGACGTTGTCTTTGCATCTGGCTCATTTTATCTGACACCGTTGCATGTACAGGTATAATATTATGCAGAATCCTTTCTCGTAATAGCTCCATGTATGATTATATTCAACGACTCTCCTGGATATCTGGAATTTGTATCAATGACGCAGACACAAAAATATAATTGTGCGGGAAATTTGTTTATTTCTAGTTCCATACGCTTCAGATGTTAAGCATGCCATTTTGTAAAATTCCATTTTTTTCTTTTGCGTTGAAATTTATTTTAAATTCAAAATTTGGATGCAAAACAGCTATGTGGGGCTTAGCCAGTTACGGTTGGCGGTTTGGTGTTGATGCGTTCCCAAACAAATCTTAGATCACGACGTCATGGGTAATTTATCATTTTATGTTCGTATTAAAAACGAGTTTTCTTCGTAGTTCAAAGTCCATATTTTAAATCTCTACACAAAAGCAGAGGGCACACTCTTTCAATATTCTTTCTAAAAGGGTCTACTGACCATAAATATATATTTTATATGATGAAAGATAGATTAACAAAATTGGCTCAATATACCAGAATCCTTAGCTCAGTTTTATGACAAATTGACCTTATAAATTAATTCTCAGACGATTATATAATATTACTAGCATCGCTATTCAATTGAATTTTCATACATTTATCCATTATTTTTCCACAATTTCTTTTTCATCATTGTATCTAAATTCAGATTTACCAAGACTATCTTGCGTATTCTGCCACTAACATAGGCACAACATATTAAAACAGAGAACATGTTATGTTGCTTTTTATGGAAATAATTAAATTGTAATGAAATAGCCAGAATTATTAGTGCAAAGACCATTTTCTGTGCCGGTCGAATCACACCAATCGACGTTTCCACACGGTGCAAATGAGAAAAGGCAGAACGTAATAAACTTTGTATTTTCTATGTATACTGTATCGCTGCATTCTGTTCAATGCCAACGGCAATCTTTACTGGTGTTAAAAAATCAGGACAAAATCAAAAACAAATATGAGTAATTGCTTCAGTTAATGTCGTGACTGAAGTTCCACCGAGTTTATAAATGCAGGGTTTGGTTATATGGACTACAGTGTGGTTTTCCCAAGCACACGAAGGTACACATTATCCCATAATGCAGCTCTCTAAATGGTATCACTTTGCGCAGTATATAACCAATGTAAGGTACAAATACAAGCACTCGCTGCTATTCTCACCTAAATTTAATAGCAGAGAGGGTGAACATACCACTTGCTTGAAGGTCCATTTAGGAAAAATGGAACATTCTACAAAAAGGAAAATATAAGGTCAATAACGTCAAATCGAAACCTCTGACAAAAACCTAAATTTCTCTAATTGGGTTAGTTTATTTTGTTTTTCAAAATTTGTATATATTGTGTGTACCCACTGTGACGCTTATTTGTGATTGCACCCTCTCTGCTGATGTAGTGTGTGAGTAATTAAATCATTATTATATAAATCTCTCAACCTAAGATTTTATCAAGACCTATACGATACCACGATCGAGGAACATGCAAATTTATAGCTATAAATCCGTATGGGGTAGATTGTGCTTTTGAAAAGACGTTTTTGAACTTAATCATGTCAATATCTCCTAAACACCACGTCTGATGAATATTCCTCCGAATAGGTGTATCGACTCCATTAAACACATCCAAATATTACAATCATGTCTGACCACTTTAGGTATTTGTCTATATTGCTGAGTAACATATATAACATCAGTATTTGTATGTCTTCCTCGAGAAAATATCCGAGCTGGATTTGATAGTTTGTTCAACATTACATCATCGTATACTACGAGATTATTTATAAATCCCTCGAGGTCATCTACAGATGGGGATTTACTAATTTTGTTGATAAAATCAATAATATCATTACCATCCTCGTTCAACAATGTTTTCATTTTTATTAAAATCTTTGAGCATCTGGTAGATTATCTGATCATCAACGGATGGATCCCCTAAATATAATGTATCCCACTTGAGCCACCTCATTATCAGACTGAGTAATAATTGTGTTTTACCCGATCGGGATTGACCAATTATTATCATTCTGATGAATTCGGTAATGCTGAAATATGTTTTGCTGGCTCATGCTTTCCTATTGCTGAAAAATCAATGACATCCATGGTGTGCAAATATAATAAATAATATGAATTTATATTGTGCTCGATGCAGAGCATCCACCCCTACAAGTGGATTAACAACAATAATAACAAAACGTAAAAAGCTTGCACTTACAGGTAAATGCGTAAAATGTAATCCAAAAGATATAAATTTATTTAGTCTCTGAAGACACGTGGTGATATCTCCGCTTGATTATAAAAATTACCAGGAGATCCATTGGCTAAATACCCAGGAGAAAAACATCTTCCTGGATGTAATTATTGCGGTCCTGGTACTCGATTTCATATCCAACTTAATAAACAAGATCAACCAATACCATGAGAGTATCCAATAAATGCGATTGATCAAGCATGTCAGCTTCATGACGTAGAGTATAAAAATAAGGATTTACAACAACGACATATTGTAGATGTGAAGTTGATTCACTCGTTAAATTCCATAAAAAAATAAATCTCTCAGAGAAAATATTGCCAGCTTCCTTGTAAAATCTGCGATGAAACGCAAATTAGTATTAGGGGCTGGTAATTGACTATTAAACCGATTATTATTATAACGGAACCGATTTATTATAGCCCAAGAGGATATTGTAAAAGTCGAGCAGCGATTAGTAAACTTGCTGCTGCAGCAAATGTCACACGTTATGTTGCTGCAAAGTGGTAAGCACGACAGGCAAATATATATACCACAACCTACACAAATTCAGTATGCATATTTTGATGTCAGCAATCCTAATGAAGTTCATCAAGCAGATATTTTGTTTTTGCATCACGATGCCATCAAAGTTGAAAGACGTTAATCACGCGCATACAAATAAGCGTTAACTGTCGTTGACTTGAATGAAAATATAAAGAAGCAGAACCAGTAACAGCTGAAACAGCAGATAAAGTTGTATTTGCTTTTGAACGACTTTATTGACGAGGATCCTGACCACAAAGTGGTTTCCCGATGGCCACAATTGCTACCGATTGATCCTGGCACCGAATGTTTTTGTGCAGTATCATCTCTGATGAAACAACATAACGTCTAAATCAGACGAGGACATACCGCAATTCATAGCGATCAGGAAATTGTTGATCGATCTAATCGAACCCTTGCTGACCGGTTATTTGGATATCAGTATGCAAAGGAAATAATTCTGAAAGTCAAGAGATATCGTGAATAGGATGCAAGACTACCAGGTGTTATAGCTGCGTTAAATAATGAAATTACCCGTGCAATTTATCTGAAACTCCTTAATGCAATTACAAGAAAATGCACCAATACAACGACATAACTTTTCAAAACAACCAATACTAGGTAATGTGACTATAAGATATTTGCATGAACCTGGTGAACTTGAAGGTGGTAGAAAAGGGCGACTGATCCTATTTGGAGTATTAAGACACAAAACATTTACAGTGTGGTAAGATCCACCGGAAGACCTGCAATTTACAGATTAGATTCAACTGCACCTCAATGTGGAATTGTACGTGAACAATTTCAAGTAATTCCTGAAGACATACAATTACCACCGCATTCACGATTACATTCGGGACAGGTCAGCATCACATTTCCGCGTGTGTGACCAAGACTACTATTAATTCTATCTACGGTAAACTTTCTTGAATACTTTTTTGAATACTGCCACAACATTACAGCTCACACAATGATTATTATGTTGTTTTTATATCATGATAAATTTAGCATCGAGATTAGAACTGCGCTTTTTTGCCACACTGTTTATAACTAATTTTTTTCTTACTATATCATTGCAAAAGCCAGCAATGGTTTCCTGAAATTGATTATTATTTTCTGTAAAAGTGATAACCCTCCGCTGCGATATCTTCTAACTCAAGACACTGCGAAATAAATTAAATTTGACCCCTCTGCACGACCATCAACAATCCAAATATTAGTATCCTAAATAGTTAATCCTTGTAATGAACGAATCGTTATAGCATATCCTTACGTCCATGGAGTTTTTGTCCTTTGCTAATGCGCTGTCATCAACACTGAAATGAACTAAAACAATATCATTTAACACAAGATTGTGTTTCCTTGATGGCAAGGAACCTGGAATTTCAACGTCAATATTTTGCCGTCAAGTATCTGCTAGTCAATAACACAATCGTACATGTAGATTTGAACACTTTTCTTTATGTAACAGAAATAATTGTTGTTGAATTGTGTCATGAACTATCTTCTACTTGCAACTATCAAATCATCTGGCCTCCACTTTCGCTTATAGAAGATTCTGAAATTATCTCACGGATTATTTCACATTGAATTTTATTTGGTTGTAGTCTGATTAATTTCCTAAACTCTTTAATTCGGGATAATTTCTTCATAATAATCAACAAACTTTTGTAGTCATTAGTGTGAAGACAATCCAACAAAAGGTAGTGGTTAACCATGATCGCCACACATTATCACAGCATTATTCTTCAACAATAGCCAATCAAGAAATGTGTTTAGTTTCTTCTAGCGGTAATGTACATATGTTATCCCAAATAATAATCCTTTCTCACCCATTCGTTCAGGAGTCGATTTTTCTCCCTTCCATTGACCGAAGCTGTGATAAGTATAAGTTCGTTCATTTCTCTGGCGAGTTTGAGTGTAGGTGTGAAAACAATCAAATCAACATAGTTTAAAGAACTCTGATGACGTAATTCGATAGCAGGTGTTGTTTTACAAGAACTCCTGGTCTGTTGAGATAAACAGTCTTATGTCTGGCCACAGGAATATATACAGATAGTGCTGTCGATAATATTGATATTTTATTATTTGTGTACTAAATATTTTTGATTTGAATGTCTGCAGATTCAGAATAACTAAGTATATTTTCTTGTTTTATTTTCCATTTGCCCCATGATGCATGAGTGCCTATATGCAGTTGTTCGAGAAATCCTGTATTTTTTATTGATATAAAATGAACCTGTGGCGACTCTAACGGCAAATTTATAAAATCTGTTCACCATCGAGAATAAATTTATCAAAACGTACGCTAAGATCGAAGATCTTAAATGAGCATACTGCGGTGACTCACTACAAATATAACTCATTTAGTTCCATTTGGCAAGAAAACTGTTTCTCGACTTATAAACGTATTTTTCTTAGTTGTGTCAGCAATTATAAAATCTAGTTCAGCATCATTGTTAATTAATATTGTACAATGTCATTCATGATCATATGATCCTCCTTTGGTCAATTTAACAATTATTTTTCTGCCAAGATCTTTTTCGATTTTAAACTCAAAATTAGTCATATCATCATCAGAATATTTATTTTGCTGTGGTAACCAAACTTGTTTCTGCGGACTATATGATATAATTGCTTCACTTACAGCCATCGGTAATAATATTTTGAATGGAGCTTAAATCTTAATAAAATTATTGGTGCCCACATTTTCTCTGGGAAGTAATTGCCAAGCAATACATAACAAATCATGTCAAGAGCTTGGCAACCTTAAATGACTCGATGCAAGCAAATCCATTCAGGTCAAAATCTGGTAATGATCCGTTTATCGATAATTTGGTCATCTCATGTGTTGGATATTCAAATCTGTTAAAATGTTTCGAACTTTCTCCCATTCCAAGAAAAGTTCCCGAGTAACATGCAACCATATCAACCGAGACATGATCTGTATAATCGTATTTGTTATTCCACGATCAACCGTGTTCGTATTCCACACAACTGTATTGTATTTCTTCAAGAAATTTCAACCGTGTTGGTTTCCATGTATTGTCTTTCTGAGCAAAATGAGCAGCAACCGACGGAACGGTAAAACAATTACTCAGTGATTGTTCAGTGTCGTCATGGGTATATTTCAGCAATAATTTTCATTTCTTTTTAGACAGAATCTGTACGATAAATATCTCCATTAGGCCGTATAAATTGAGTATATTTTCCATCATCGAAACTTTGTAACTGCCACAGGGATATAGGATAGTTTTTTATGACATTTCTGATAAAATCAAACATATCACCGTTATAGAACTTAACAGTTCGATTTCGTGGAAATATTGTCACCGCAGATATCCCATCATGCGGATTATGATCAATAATAGTTATCGAAGCTCCTTTCTGTTTATATTTCGGTTCGTACAAAATCTCTTCGGTTATAATATTTATTGTTATAGGGATTCTTAGTTTCTTTTCCAGTTCAGCGACGCCTTTGATTGTCGCTCATCATCTTTATCTGTTTCTGCCCACATATTTGTTTTTTCGCATCGTAGATCTGTTTTTTTATTTCTGCTATTTTATTTCCACGTATCGCATTTGTGAAATGTCCTGTAATTCGCTCGGTTACACAATTTATTTTCGAAAATTTCATTGGTTAGAGATCATTATTGCTCGGTTAGTGGTCATAGGTACTCTCGATCATAATACGTTTCGTCAATACCATTTAACATTCCTGGTTTGGAATTTTTGCTTAACGGAACAGTATTTCCAGTGTGAACACGGACAGGTCACGTTTGTCACGGATAATCCAAGTATCGTCGTTCACGGTGTCTTCATCTTCAATAAATTTTGCTCTTTGATTGTCTAGATAATTAAAAATCGTCGCTGCCCATTGGTCATTAGTTGTAGAATCAATAACACCTTCGATGTTTCACAAAATTCTGAATGTTGACCACACATAACACGCACCATCATCGCGAACTTCTCTGTTGGAGTCATGCATACTTTTAAATATATATATATATATATATATATATATATATATATATATATATATATATATATATATATATATATATATATATATATATATATATATATATATATATATGCAATGATTTAAACCGTCAATGAGTGTACTTGGCTAATGCTTGGTTTTACAACACTCTGTAACAAAGCCTGCTTACATGAATTCTGTGGATTTCACTTCCAAAGTGTACGAAGTGGGAGTTATGGACCAAAACCATGTTTAAAGTGTGGTGTTGGGGTTAGAGGAGAAGCGCAGTTTTGTGTGCAATGTGGTAGTATAGAGATGAAATGTTATTATGATAAACAAATAACACCGACAATGATAAGGTTATAAAAAAAGAAGGAGATTATATCGTCAGATGTTCAAAATAATGATTTAGACAAATTATACTATTATCTAAAATGGAGGAAAACGAGTTTGTAAAACGTCCCATTATCGCAAATTCTGAAGTATCTCCTAATGGTTTCATGAAGAATTGTCGACTAAAAAGACCAATCGGTAATGTTGAAATTAATGGTTATCTCAGATTTTCTGTTGAAAAAAGAGATATATCTGTCATAAATTTGTCATCGAGAGTTTTCGTGGACTAATTGAATATGGTTTAGTGATTGATCATATCAACATCATGAAACTCGATAATTCCTTGGGTAATTTACGAGCTGTTACAAAAAGTCAGAATTGCAAATTGAAAATTAGGTGAATCTGGTATGTAAATAATAATTGTAAGGAGAGAGGCTAAATCTGTGGATGTAGAGACTAGTGAAGAAATAATCATTCAATCAATGAATGCAGCTGGAAAATATTTCAATGCGTTCTGTACAATATAGCGCAGATGATATTACCAGATCGGCGTTTCGAAGAAATATAAACAAAAAATAGCATTACTGCATAGCATATAGGAAAGTAAAGGGAATAACTCTGCCAAGGATACTAAGAGCGGTTAAAGAGTCATATTGCCTGTATTTTATAATAATATTCGCATATAAATAAATTACTTTTTGGGGTTATTTATTCCACATCGTGTTGCAAATAATATAATCAAATCGGCATTTTCAAAGAAATACAAACAAATGTATCTTACTTCAGAGTATAAATCTGCTATATAAAGAGAATTTCAAATTCAATGACAAAGTCAATTGACAACTTCCTGATACAATCGCTGACAGTGTCAAGGGGAATAAATCTGTCTATGGGATATAATCTATGTCATGCATTTTAGGAAGATCAATATGTTTACTCCATGGATACCCTTCACGATATTCTGTAACATTTATATATATATATATATATATATATATATATATATATATATATATATATATATATATATATAAATTCATTAGTAGACAATTCGTCTCGTTTTGTTTCTAACGGTCCTTGCTATATTGGCGAGATTTCTAGCCATCAAATCGATGACTGATATACATCTACAGGATACTGTAGCTAATTTATTTATATTTCAGCTGATAATGATGGTTCGTGAGCAGTAATATCTATTTTAGATTCTTTCCATATCATAGATTTAATTCGCGTTGTAATTCATCGTTGATTTCTTCAACCTGTTTGTACCTGTGGGTACGCCGACACTTTGCCAATCTTGAATTCCATCTGGTTTATTTTTGTATTTGCAAATATGAATGAATTATTTGCTGGTAGTCCGCCGATTGATTGTGCTCGAATATTTGGCCAAATATAATATACTCGCAATTGTGTTAATGCAATTTCTTTTATGGAATTGCAATTGGAAACTTGACGCTGAACTCAATATTGTTTGAGCTTGATGATATCATAGTGGTTCTTGACGGAGTTGTCTTAGCGACGATCTGTTGCAATAATTCGTTCTGTGACGACGTTGTTGTTAAATCCATGATTTTAAATTAGGATGTTAAATCC
Organism: Sinohyriopsis cumingii; assembly: GCA_028554795.2. Taxonomy (NCBI): domain Eukaryota; kingdom Metazoa; phylum Mollusca; class Bivalvia; order Unionida; family Unionidae; genus Sinohyriopsis; species Sinohyriopsis cumingii. The sequence continues at coordinate 73,473,057 of CM068828.1, forward strand.
CGATTTTCTTAAACCGAAGTAAATTCTGATAGTCATTGATTCGTCGTAAATCTTAATAATTTATGTGAACTCAGTATCTGATATTATTCCATCATCAAGACCTGGTGATATCAACGAAAATAATTTGGTGTACGCTCGCGGCGCTGTATGCAACTATATTATATACTCAGTTAATTTTGTATTTGTGCACGTACATATTTTTGCCATGATATTAGGAATAACAGCAATTGTTGTTGCAGCTGAAACATAAATTGCTACAACTGCTAGTGATGTCATTGTTATTGTTGATATAATACACCGGATGTCGAGATAAAAGCAGACGCCGAATGCACAATTTTGTCAACAATACCTACACGTCATGCTATATATTTTTACTTTTACTGTATATTCGTCAACGATATTTTTCAGTTTGGTTTGCCACATACATACTTCATTGTATATAAAATGTTGTGCTGCAACATCACGTGAAACATTGATCGGAAGGCTCGGTATATTTTAAGTAGGTGGGAAATTAGCTACTAATTCAAGACACCAATAGTAAATAAAGCCGAGTTTTTTTCCTTCGGATTCCACTACAAATGTTTCCTCGTCGGTTTGCTCCAACATCATGAACATATATCCACCTGGCGGATTCAGGGGATAACTCCGTGGTATTGTGGTGGATACCGTAAATGTTGTAACGCCGAGTACTAAGAATTTAGATATACCGGTAACCTCAGCGCGATGTTGTATAGATTTATTAAGTGGTGGCCATATTTCTTACACAGACACTATTGTATATATTACACAATCGGTGATGTTTGCTATTTCGGAGAGTTTAATACCAATAAATGCTGGATATCAAAGGAAATTATCAACCAATCCATTTTTTCTTTTGCCAGAATTCGAAAATTTGTTCACATGAGTATTATAATCAGATTTGAATGTGGTTATTGCATCATTAAATGAAACTATCGAATTCATCATTGGGAGGTTTTTATTATCGATGTATTTCCTCGTTACAGCGTCATTGTCTGATTCATGTAACTTTAGTATTAGACATATTGAGAGAACCAGTCATTGTATCATAGGAATTTTTACTCGACCATGAATATTATCTGATATCGTTGACATAATAACACCAGGCTTAATTTTTCCATTACTATCAAACACAGCTATGCTATTTTCAGTTACTCCATTAATTCTAACAATAATATCTTGTAATGAAAGATTAGTTGTTTTTAATTTTCATTGCTTCTCTTGAAATCCAATCACTTCGTTTGAATCTACTTTTGTAAGATTTAATAATTCAGATATTTTAGCACTAATCTGTTTATTCATATTTTAATGGGTTTTTCCGCTAGTGTTTCCTTTTTGTGAAGAAGATCTTCCATAAATATCTACCTTTATACTTTAAGATCTCTTTAACACGACGGACCGACTACTTGTATAATCGTGCACGAGTTTTGGAGATGGTATTGTTGATAAAGATACAGGGTCGAATACAGCAATTACTTCACGGCCACATATTGGCGGATCGGTTATTGTCTGTGTTGAATACGATAATGGAATATTTTGAAGATCGGTACTTCTTACTTTACTGGCTTAGTATTAAAATTCTTTTGGTGGTGCCAACCCATACGAATCGAAATAAATAATTCCACGTGGATCAATCGCGTATGCAACCCAATGAGTACCAGGGCGGGAACTTTTATCGAGATTAATGATACCTGTTTCAACATTGTGTGGTTGTTTTGGTAATTGGTTACGCATAAAAACACCTCTGAAGTTTTTTATATTTAATTTTTAGCAATATCAAGTAATTCGAAATTGGACATACGGAGAAGACAATTTGCGTTTAACGAATAGAATAGCTGCAAGAAGTCGAAATATATCGCCGAGTTTAACTTTATCTTTTATGGCACACGCAGAAAAATTTAGATTTGCGCCGTCTTTGATTGTTTGGCCTCATTGAAGTGCCTAAGCTGACGTTTTGACAATGATAGTTTATTTGAACCATTTGTGATTTGTTCATTTTTAAGTGATATTTTTAGTCCACAATTTATTTTTGATGCTGATTGTAGCTTTTCAGTTTTACTAGAAGTCAAACTGAAACTATAATGATGATATGACATTATAATATAATGAGCAATTTAATTACATGTCTTTAACTGGGTCATCAATGACTATCATTCGTCCCCCAAAACCTTCAAGTAACATCACTTTATATGAAAGTATGTCAGCAATTGCTTTATAATCAGTAACAGCAGCAGGTAGTGCACTGATTCGAGATGTACGTCAGCGACTGACTGTCTAGACAAATCTTGATGTTCCAGCGAGAAGTTGCAGATCGGATACAACGTCGAAGAATCCCGTCAGATGATTTGCAAACCAGAATCAACATTCTGATCACGCCTCATAAATGTCATTAAACGATAGTAAGCACGTGAAACGTAATTATTTTCAAATCCAGCAACACTTCTTCCGACGTTTCTTGATGTCCATTTATTCTTGAAGAAACTTCATTAACCCCAAGCTTATCAAATGCCATATGATTTTGTATTTGCGAATTATGTGGTCGGATATCTTGAAAAGCTATAATTATATGTCGTGGTGCTGAAGCTTCCAGTTGTGATGCAATCTGCCATGCAAATGCGCCAACAGTTGTGCTCGTGATCGAGTATGTATTCATCGTCATCCATGACAGCGTTGATTTACCGCCGCTGTCTATAAAAGAATGCAACCGTTGTTCTTCAGCATGTGATGGTGACATTACTGGCATCCACAACGAAAGTTATGCCAGTGTCACATTTCCACGAAGTGTCTCAGTTCCCGCTGAATCAACCCCTTTATCGTGCCAGATAGCATCGGCGTCGGTGGATTTTCAAACGAGAACAACTGTATGTTTTTCCCAAATATAACATTTCTAACATTTCTGCAGAAACCAAAGATATATGACAGTGATATTGCACAACTAAATCTTCCTTGAGCATCAATTTGATTTATTACGTGCTGCGAATCCCAGATTAAAATTTGCATTTACGTAGAGTAAACTTTCAACATCAGCGTCGTCAGACGTACCAGTAACATTTTTGGGGCGCCGAAAAAGTATAAGATCTGCCATCAGCGGAATCAACAGTATCTTTTGCAAACATCATTGACAGACCAGCATAAGGAGAATAATCATCGCAATATTGGGATAACCCCAATATAGTCGTATAAACATCAACATCATTATGACAAACCTCAATTTCCCGACCATGAATAATATATCGTGCACTGTTAAATAATGCCATAATTCCGTTATTAATAAACCCAACCTGCACATCGCCATATAGATTATTTTCATTTACCAGTATACCATAAATTTCAATGAATCCCTCGGCGGGCAAGGAATATCTGCTTGTATCCTAAACTTGTCGTTCGATTCGGTCAAGTTAATATGCTTGTCGTGCTTCGTAAGAATAATACTGATAATCACGCACATATTCAATTTTGAGAACTAGTGCATCCATGTCAAATGCTGGATCAGAAATACGTTTGAACATTTTATTATAATTATTATCGTTTAACAAGAATACCACGTCGGGAAATACCATTTCCTGCTATCAGACCAGCAGTCATATTTGTTTATTTTTTTGATAGTGGTGCGCCAGCTAACTGGGCTTGTTTTTGACTTGTAGCTTGACGGATTATTTTACTGAAATTTGAGGGCATAATTTTGGTGCTGAGCAATTTTACTGATTTTGGATTTCATCGCATTAATCGTGCTAATATATCTTTCATTGGTGAGAAATCTTTACCTGTACATCACCAACAGCACCAATACCTTTTTCGCGAACAGCGTCAATAACTTTCATTCCCAGTTGCTTTACAATTCGTATTGCTTTTGGGTCAATCCTTCGGCATAGACCCTGAACAACATCACCGAGTCCAACTCCATATGTAACTTTGTGCGTAGGTAATCGCTAATTTATTATGCTGACCATTACAGGTCTACGTTGAGCATTATGTATGATCATCTCATTTTATTGTCACTGATCTAATTACATACCCTCAAGCACTGTGATAATCGTCAGCGATTTCATCAATGAGAGACCGATTAACATTAATGTCCATGATACCTCATGTAAATAGTCGTTGGCAAATATCAGACGCTTCATTAAAGATTTATGGGAAATTATTACCAGATTGTCTTCCGCCAATCAGAATTTTTAGTCCATCAACATCAGCAAGGACATTGCTGAGACATGGAGTAATAAGACCACTTCCTCGAGTAACAACACCACTTTCAGTTGCTCCTTTTGCTTCATTCTTACTTGACGAATAACGGACAGGGAGATATTTCCTAATTATTTCTAGTCGCTCTTGGTCCAATCTAGCCATGCGAGAATCCAGTTTCGGCGTACAATCACACATTATTATTTTATGTTATTAACTATTTAATTACTCATTACAGCAGCAGAGAGCGTGCGACCACAAATAAGTGTCACAGTGGGTACACATAACATATACAAACTTTGAAAAACAAAATAAACTAACCCAATTAAAGAAAATCTCGGTTTTAGTTCAAGACCTAGGCTTCGATTTGACGTCATTGACCTTATATTTTCATTTTTCGTAGGAAGTTTTATTTTTCATAAATGGACCTTCCGGCAAGTGGTCTGTTCATCCTCTCTGCTGCTCCTTTCTTTGTATATTTCATCTAGATTGAATACATTTATTAATCCGAATTATTAGTTCACTTGAAAAGACCAAATGTATTTGTATGTTGGTATATTCTTTAATACCATAGATTTCAACAAAGAGAACAAATCAAATTGTTGACAATAACTACGCACAGTTAAGATACACATGAGATGGTTTAAGACGGTTCTTCTAACTTCTTAATAAATATTTATGGATACAGTATGCACGATAGGTTAAACACGAGAAGTTTTGAAAACAATAGTACGTTTTCGAAATACAAACCTGCATAAATATTACGTGCCTTAATACTGACATACACACTTTGGAATATAAAGTGTGTCCTAAACTGATTAGTACGTTGATGACTAAGTGTAAGGACATATATTAAACTGTCGACTATTTTCTAAGTTTAGAATGTAATGCTTTTGAAGCTAAAATTGTTGCATATTCCACTCATCTGACTAGACCAGATACCCCATCACATAGTTCACTTTGTCACATTCAGTGAACACAGGAAACTTCTTCTGACAGCAACTGGACTAGATATGTACAAGTTTAATCTTCCTGTAAAGAGAGAATAAGCCTTACTCCAGTTACTATGTCAAGCACTGAAACAAATGACAAAGAACCAACCATTAACTGTTCTATTCCGAGTTAGGGTAAACAAAGCTTCAATTAAACTTATTAGAATTATAGCTATGCATTCAGGTTTTGTTTGTATTAAGTCTCAATAAATGCAACGTTAAGCAACCATATTGCAAACTAACATGAAATATAGGCTCATGTGTAAGAAAGAAATCATGTTTAAATCTGATATTTCACATCTTTAACTAAAAACGATAATTGGAATCATTTGTACAAACCTGAAAGGTCTTAATTCTAATGTGCTTTCTATCAGACATTTGTCATATTCTGTTCAGCTTTTTTATGTTTAGTAACGGATGCCATACATAATGTAGAATTGACATTATTTGTAGAAACTTTAAATATTTTTCCAGAATAGTCTGCTAACTTTATTTCCATTTGGTGCCGCTTATTTTCTAAATCTGAAAAACAATGATGTTCGACAGACGTCGAAGGAACGATAAAAGACACTCGATAAAAAAGGGCAATATACTATTAACTCACCTCTTAAAGAAACAGTTTGACAGGATGTAACCAAAGAATAGAAAACATTTAAGCAACTTCTTAGAATTTTAAATAGAATTTGATTGAATTTGGCAAACATTATGATTGAAAGACTATGTTGATTTGACGTCAAATTTAGGCACAATAATAATAATTAAAAACAAAATCAACGATTTTTCAAAAGCAGCTAAAACAGAAAAAGCATTAAGGCATAAAAGCCGTTTACATTTTGCACAAAGGATCCATTGTTCAATAGAGTCATTATTACTATAATAAAGAAAATCTTTAAATGGATTTATCTGTTTCATAGAAAGCATTCTTACCAAAATCTTTCACGTATGCTTATTTTATGCTGATCCTCTGCCTATCAAATCCGTCATTACTTAATAACAATACAAATTTGAATATCAGGACCTATCATATTAACCCAGATATTTTTACGTACTGTCCTTGCATTTGGTTATTAGGCAAATGCCAGCCAATTGAGTGACCTTGAGTGGACATGGACCTCTTCTCGGTATATGGAATTGTGTTATTTACCTTACCGGTGGTATGAATATTTGAAGTATTATACTTCAATTGCTGACCTTTACTTTTAAACACTGAACCATTTCACTATATTCAGCCTTGACCCCAGATCAAAATGATGTGCTGAGTGCTTATATCATTATGACGACATATTAAACTCCTGCGCAAGTATTAGAGAATGTAAATCATGAATGTGCATGCAAAGATTAAGCATTCAACGTCTTTTTTTCTGTTTAGAATAGAATTGTCAAAATTACATAAGAGAGCTGATAAACAAAGGCACCAAATAGTTTAACAGTGATCTTAATGTGAGAGAAGAAGACAGAAAGTAAACAAAGTCACCCCTGAACTTTATCAGTGTGTATACTAGAAAATTTGCAAAGACTATATTTACAACCAGACGTATATGGTACTTTTTGTAATGACATTTAGGACATAGGTAGTGGTAATACTTTATTTTGCATAATATATCCCTGCTTGGACAATCGTATCGTAAAGCATGCATATAGGAATCGTTTTGTTCATTCGTTTATACTTCACGCACCTCGGCTTGCTTGCGGGATGGACTGGCCAAAGAAAAGTGAGTTAAACTTAAGATAAATTGATATGTAGATTTCTGCGCAAGAGGGCCGGTTCAATCTGATTTGATACATACATTTACGCAAAATCTGCTGTTATCAGACATAGGAAGTGCACGTGCTGTTTCACTATCTGATTTTCTCCCCAAGAATGTATGTGTCTATGCATTTATTACGCAACACGTGTATCTAATAATTATTTATTTAGGAGTAATGATAGCAATCTTCACCCATCATCTCTAGAAGAAGTAAAAACTAAGACGGAATATTGTCATCTTATAGGCACATTGTATTAACACAAACATGATTCGGAAAAAAATTCTCCTTATCTATTCTGCGGAATACCAAGAATGTGCTTTTCCTTCGATTATTATTACTATAAACAGAACTAGTCCGTGGCGCTTTTTCATGAAAGTCATATAAAACTTCAAACTGGATGGTAGAGAGTGAGTCTGAAAAAAAATCTTCAGTTCTCAAGATCTGAGTAACAGAATGTGTGTGCATATATATGTTAGTGGTTTGATTGATATATATCTAGCTAACAAAAAATGTGTGCATATATAATAGGGATTTGATTGATATATACCTGGGTAACAAAAAGTGTATGCATATATAATAATGATTTTATTGGTACATATCTGGGTAACATAAAGGGTGTTTATGTCTAACAGGAATTTGATCGATATATATCTGGGTAACATAAAATGTGTGCATATATAATAAGGATTTGATTGATATATATATGGGTAACAAAAAGGGTGTGCATATATAATAGTGACTTTATAGGTATATATCTGGGTAACATAAAGGGTGTTTATGTCTAACAGGAATTTGATCGATATATATCTGGGTAACAGAAAGTATGCGCATATATAATAGGGATTTAATTGATATATATTTGGGTAACAGAAAATGTGTGCATATATAGTAGGGATTTGATTGATATATATCTGTGGGTTGGGTGCATACAAGACATCCTTGACGAAATCAGTTTTATTCTTGAACTGCATAAGATTCACAACAAGTTGATTACAGATAGCAGAATACATTTCTCTGGAAGTGTCTTGTCTCATCTGCTTGATGTATTCTTTTGGGGAACGCTTAACCCACAATTGCATCCTTGTCCCTATAGAAAAATAAAATAGTTTATTTTGTTTTATAAAGAAAACAAGAAAATCATCAACATGTAATAATTAATTAGTATGTTCAGTTTTCAAAATGGGAAGGAGAGGCTGATTTTGACTGGTTTAGTCTCAGCTTAGCTATTCTAAGAAACATTGTGTCCTATCTAGATATGGCTCGTTAATTTGTCTTAATAATTACATAACAGAATGACTGACAGGAAATATTAGGCCACACATGCAACCTGAGCAGTTTTATTAAAATGTATCGTTAACGTGTAATAGTAAAAAAATCTCACCTGCATTTCTTAAGAATAATTCAAGACTACGATGGCATGAATGTCATTCTGAGAGAGATTGCCTTTGAGAAATATTATTTGAACTGATATAAATATTCACATGATTCGGTCAAACACCTCCACTCTACCTCTAGGCAATGGCCTGCACGTATCTCGTTAAGCACACACGTATTTATCTTAAAAGTATTAAAAAGATTTTATCTTAGCGATTTTTATCTCAATGATTTGAATGTGGATTAGCCATACTGTAGCGAGAAGGAGTTTGCTTCGAACGGATGTTTAAGAACCGTCAAAGAGTACCAGTAACGAAGGGCGAATTATATGGGACAGAGGGATTGACATATATGTTGGCGGCAAATAGATTAATAGGAAAGCAAGAGGAACGCGAGAGATTTTGTCCAAATATGCGCGTTATAAAGATTATTGTTCTACTTAAAAGAAGCTTGCTACAAATAGTACAAATCAAAGCCCTATACCCAACTAAAAATAACTTACTCCATCTCACAAATGAAAGGATTTTTAAAGTCGCATGCTTGGTCGTTCATGTAGAACTTGGCAATAAACTGTAAGTCAATGCAATCTTCTTCACCACCACTGCTGTTTGGTTCACCAGGGCCCCAAGCTGCATATTCAATTGGCTCGCTCCCTGGGGACCACACCCAATGTCCCTCCCTCACAATATCGTTTCCAGCCGTCCAGTACCTAATGTCATTATTAGCTTCAACGGAAAATATCAAGTTAACTAATTACACATCTTCAGGCTTTACTGTAAAGTTGAAGAGAGAGAGAGAGGGACAGACAGACAGACAGACAGACAGACAGAGGGAGAGAAAGTGAGAGACAGACATACAAACATACAGACAGACAGAAAGAGATGGTCTGGAATGAAACGCTTTGAGTGCTAAATGGAGAAATAGTTGTGATTGTTTATTGCTAGCATTTATTAAAGTAAGTTTTATACGAATTAGATCGCAATGCTTTTATAGCAACACTTAAAAAGTAACCAATGTGACCAAAATCGAATAATATATTCTGAAAGCTGGATTTTGTTTAGCAACTTAGTAATATTGAGTGTAGATATTCAGCACCATTATTTATAAAATTCGGGTTTTGCATGGCAGTTTTTCTACATAACTGACTTCGCCACAGGGCCAATATCCCTGTTGTAGATTTTCCCTACAAAACTCAATTTTTTCCCCTCTAGTGAAAACAATCCTAGATCTGCTTCTTTACACCAGTTAGCAGAATTGCTGACGGAGACAAGTATACGCAAGTGCCACTTACTCCATCCCCATTAAAGTTGATCCTACAGCTACATCCTCGCCCCCTTCCCCCTAGGTATTTTTCAGTGGTGGGCGTGGGCAGTTTATATAAAAGTGCGAATAGTACTAGGCTAGTTTTATAGTGTACAGAAAGACTTTTGCAGGATAGTTCCCTAGTGTGTGTGTATATATATATATATATATATATATATATATATATATATATATATATATATATATATAGAGAGAGAGAGAGAGAGAGAGAGAGAGAGAGAGAGAGAGAGAGAGAATGTGATGACCTTTAGAAATTTTTGCAAGGTCCCCCCTCATGAAATTCAAAACCGTTCTCCTAGAAAACGAAGCAAGTTGAATCAGACATGTCGCTATATTGCTTTGAGACGAAAGTATATATAAGAGAGAAATTATATTTTTGATTTATTAATTCACTCCATTCTATATAACATACCCTGAGGATACATCGAAATGAGAACACCGTGGACAAACTGAAACTCGTCTTCGTTGTCGATTCGAAGCAGGAATGACTTGAAGGCTTGACAATATTGCTGTTGGAATTACATGAATAGAAATAACGCTTTTAGAGATCATGATAGAACATTTGCTTTTAAATGTGTTGTATAAACAGGGGACGTATCTCATTTTTAATAAGTGTATTTAGTAGCTTGTTTGCAATCTAGATTATTGGTTCCTATTAGAAACCATCTTTTGCATATGAAAATGCATAATTACTCTTACTTATTATGGGTATTTTTTTTATAGTAAGACATAATTTGTACATACTCAATAGCATTTTCAGTAAGTACTTTTGACTTACAGGTTCTCAGATAGTCACCCTCAGGTTTTGGTTTAAAAAGAATAAAATGTCATTTTCGCCTACTTAAAAATGAACTTTAAAGTCATATTCTGATTGAATACTCATTTCCACAACTTTTCCATTGTTTTGGAATTTATTGATTTTGTGTTTATGTTGATGCAACTCCATTATGTTTTTCTGATTATGAAGGACTGGAATATTAGGTTAATTTAGTGCAGTAAGAATAATGCGATTTCAGCTGGACATGTGCTCGACATTCCAGTACAGTTTCAGTGTGTATCAGGTTGTATAGGACATGTAAGCCGGATTTGCAGAACTAGGTAAGAAAATACCTTTTGAGGAAATTCAAAATGTAAGTATACGTATTACCTTTCGTATTACGAGCTAAAGAAATCATGTTTATTTTAAGCCCTGTCACTTGCATATCGCTGATGGACGGACCCCAGCTATGACCTCTATCATATAGTCTGTCTTCCGTCGCTAGATTAGCATTGTATCAAAATAGTTACACGGGGAACTTTTCAAAGCAGCTGGTGTATAAAAGTCCATTTATCCAGCAGAAATAATACTTTTTCGTCGATTAGGTTTATTGGCTCTCAGGCTCTTAATTTCTTACCAAAATAATCAGTTGCAATTTTTTCCCTAATCAAGTATTTTTACAGACTTGTAAAATGGTACATGTCTGATAGATATTATGCCCTCAACATGCTTTTATATGTTTTGTATAGACCCTAGAGAACACTCGACAACGTCTCTAACCATTCTATTTGCAAAAAAAGATACGAATATTTCACCTAAATAACTGTTTAAATGATCTGTGTGAGCGTGAGTACGTGAGTGCGTGAGAGCGGACGTGTTGTTGTGTGTGTTAACTTACCATAGCTGCATGCCATGACTCAGGGTTGTCTAGGAATAGATAACATGATCCCTGGTGTTTCCTCCATCCGTCCTCACACAAAAACACAGCTGTTTGTAAAAATTAGGAGAAAAAGTAAACGAAAACGACTCATTCATTTATCGGTTTATCTGTGTTATATGTAGATTCAAAGTAGAAAATGTTTGACATTCAAAATGCACCAAACATAGGAGAATATTGTAGAACACGGCGTTTTATTTCAATATATCATCAGTGGCTGTATAGTATGTAGTTTGTATCTAGTTCACGCATTCAATGTAGGTAAAAATTCAAAAATATTTGACGTGAGCGTTTGCGTCGTAACTTTATTCCGCTACAAATTCGACAAAGTGAAAAGTCAATTCCTTTGACAGTAATCAGTTTTTCCTTGATTCATCTGTGCTGTTTGTATAACAAAACTAAATTTTAGCACCGTTTGACAAACGGCGAAAGGAAAATGGCTTATTGTAGTTGGTTTCAAGTATAAGAGCCAAGAAACAGACTTAAAAGTTAATAGTTTTGACATTACATAATATATACTTTTACAAAGCCAATAAGGCACAGTACATATATATCCTTGCCTGTAATTTACAAAGTAGGGGTATTACTTTCCTGACGAGGACGATAACGGTAGTATTGTTGTTAATATTATGTACAATTTCTGCAATCCAGGACTGTTGTATTTGCTTAATGACATTAGCTTTTGTCTTGAGTAATAACATACGTTTGCTTGCTTCTTTAGAGGCTTATTTGTACCTTTCTCATGATTTTATCTCAGTTTGGGTCATGCATTAAAGACAGTTTTAACATGCATAAGATATCACGTTCTATTGTCTTATTTTTTTTATTTTTTTGCTCACCAATCAAATTACAATTTTCAAATTTTGTAAAGTGGCACACTTCATCCGGGACATATTTTTACTAACGACAGCGCCCCCTAACACGAATTTGCAAAACTTTATCTAATGAGTTACTAAAATAAAGTGGACTTGGAACTCCAAATGTCAGATTAACATGAACAACTGTTGGTGTACGTCAAATCTTTACATACAACTCTGGAGATTGATTTCAATCAGATTTGTATAGACAAATTATTGCTGTACTGCATTGCCGCATTCTGTTTGGTATGTATGTCCTAGAAACTGGGACGAAGTTCGTTTAAATGAAATTATTTTTGTTGACTATTCAGTTTGAATTATCTTTAGATTTGACAATATTTTTTCAAAATGTTTTATTTAAATGATATAATTTGGACTCAAAAGAGTTGATTGATATGATGTAGTGACACTCATCTTTTAGTCTATTAATCAAAAGTTTAAGTGAAGTTCGCCTTAAATTCGAGTATATCGGTGTAATTAGAACGTGGCCCTTCCCATCGTATGCTAGAAATAAACCACGACTGTATATACCACCACATTGGCCTATTCTGTGCGTCGGGTAATTCTGCGCAATGATATGTCATTTCTGTAAACATTGGATCATGTGCTATTTTTGGGTCAAAAATCCATTTTGCATTAGGAAAGAACGATTGTACTTCAATTCAGAAAAGTGATATTCATAAAGATTACAAAAATATCCCACATTTTGACTCGAAAGGCATATGAAAATATGATATCTAAATGTCAACATGAAGACCCACTCCATGACCTTCTTACACCTGTAACCTGGAAAATCTTATTTACTATCTATCTTTTAGAATCTTGCAAAATGAAATACATTATATAAAAGATCGAAATGTACACCTTACAAAATTCTGCATCTTAATTCAAGTTTCCAATTTTTCAAATAGTTGTCCCACGCGTCATATATCGTCTGCTACCCAACGTGTCAACGTGACGATAGAACGGCATTCTCAAATAATTTCCCCGGGCGTATAGTCTGTTTTTAAATTCTTTGGTTATTCTTCCAATTCGACAAGACGTTGTAAACACATTGCATTCTGAACTTTGTTGTTTCTCTTGCGCATATTAACTTCTCTTTTTAATTTTGAACTTTGCTTAAAAAGAATGTACAAGATCAGTTTAGTTTGCTTAATATCTCTTGTTATTTACTGGCATTGTTACGTTGAATTTTGTAATACTAGTTATAAATCTGACCTAATTACTCGACTGAAATGCTGACAGAAACAGTCGAAAGTAATGTATTTCATTTATATAGCCAAATGGACAAACATTACATCTTGTCAAAGCTGTGCTCAAAATAGGACGACATATCGCGAGTCATGAAAACACAGGGTGGTATCTCGTGTATCCAAAATTAATATTATTTTGAACGGAATATTCTGGCGACAATTGCCTCTTTTCCTAACGGTAAGCACTGCAGTATTTTAGTTTCGTAAATTGGTCAAATTTAGCAAGCGTTTTCTTTCAGTATTGGAGACGGAAATCTTAGGTGCGCAGAAATGCCCGACAGCATTTTAATAGCCATTTTGATCTGGCCTCTGCCCGTTGAGCTTATTACGTCATAATCACTTCGTGATATCATAATAATTAAATGACGTCAACGGTAGCAGAAACGTAATAATTTCAAGTTAATGAAACTGGATGGTTTGTTCAATTTGTTTTCATATGAAGTTAGAGGACTAAGTTAACTATTAAAAGTATAGATATTTCTTTGATTGATGAAACATCGTAGGGTTTTATTTTCAACGCTTGCCATTTTACTGTCATCTGTTCTTTTCGCCTCCAGCCGGAATTTCGTCCGCCAAATATTTTCCAATTTGGTGAGTATTACTACGATTACCTCCGAGTCAATTTCAGAGAGTGGAAGTTACTGGACTCGCATCGGAATGGTGTTAGCATGTACTGAACGTACATACATGTTGAGCATAAAAATCTCCTCTCGATTTTCCGTGAAATCAGTGTTAGATGGAAATGATTATCACTGTGTGCTCGTGAGAAATGGAAAGTTGTGTACTTTGAAACAGGAAAAGTTCTCTATGCAACAGACCTTTTCTAGCATAGCTGAGATAATTCGAAAATCATAAACATACACGATTTGTATATTTTTGAAATATTTATTTAATTTGACTGTAAAGTGTAGTTTGCCTTGGATGTTTAGGGTGAACTATAATGAGTATGCTCTGGTTACTGAGTACAACTAATTATGTCTTGTCTAGATATTTTGATACATTGCATTAGAGTGTTGAGTAAAACTAGTTATGTCTTGCCTTGCCCTTTTCATACATTGTATTAGAGTGTTGAGTAAAACTAATTATGTCTTGCCTTACTCTTTTGATACATTTTATTGGAGTGCTGAGTAAATCTAGTTATGTCTTGCCTTACTCTTTTGATACATTGTATTAGAGTGTTGAGTAAAACTAATTATGTCTTGCCTTACTCTTTTGATACATTTTATTGGAGTGCTGAGTAAATCTAGTTATGTCTTGCCTTGCTCTTTTGATAAATTTTATTAGATTGCTAAGTAAAATGCAAAAGTAAAAGAGCGGCTTTCTTTGGTGATTGTAATGGTTGACACGGTACAGTGTATAATCTAATACAGAACCGCAATTATTACTGTAATGAATTATTGCTTCTTTGATAGACTTGTTTCACAATAAATTCAATTGAACCTGGAGACCCGTCTAGATCATGCTTCACTTCCCCACATTCGTTTGGAGAAAATGTAACATTAGTCATATTAACCATCCCTACCTCCCTCCCTTAATAGCTCCAACCTCTCTTTACATATATTCATCTACAGGTGTTCTATATATCCATCCTGACGTGACACGAATTGAATGGTAGTACGTTCCAGTCAATGAATGGTAGTACTTTCCAATCAATGAATGGTATAGTACGTTCCAATCAATGAATACGTTCCAATCAATATAACAAAATGACTATTACCATCTACGTTAAGCCAGACACTGCGCCTGTGTACGAGGGGAGAAAGCAAATACTACAAATAAGCATATGGTATTAAGAATAACATTTAATCTACATAAATTATATGCAAATTCACACTGCTAACAGTTAATTCAGTATACCATGTTGCCTAATCACTCACAAAGTAAATACAGTCTGAAGGACTTTATGTTAACTTTGTGAGTGATTAGGTAAAATTTAAACATCGATAAATACCCAACCATGATTATTTAATCCTTATAATGGCGCTTGTACTTTTTACCTCTGTGAAACGTCACACACAGTGATATCAGTTTCTAAAAATAGCCATTCGGACAAGGCGAACCGGTATAATGGCATTCAGTGTTCTTTTCCGTGATATTGTTCGTATTATTGTTCTTACTGAAAACCATGTACCAGACGTTAAATTTGTTCATCTGAATACAGATGTGCATTCCAATATTTTGTTACAGTGGTGCTTAAGCCTGCAGACTGTATAAATCATATAATCAAATTTCATGAATCTTTCTAGAACACTATAATACACAAATTGCTTGCATTTCATCACCGATAGATATACCCTGAATATTTTGAGATTTAAATTCCAAGGGAACTGCCAACCCCACCCCACCCCATTAAATAAAGCCGATGAAGTATTCTTATATTTGATTCATGTTTTAACATACACACAGAGAGGGATGTATGTAGGAAAGTGACTATTTCTTATATTTTGTTTAGCGCACAAAATTACACTCTGCTTAGTTGATGTGATATTATGCATGTAGAATCTAGAAATGTTTAGTATGTATTCCATAAGTTTAAAAACAATGTAATCGATGTTTTCTTGGGGGGGGGGATATTATGCATTAGTGATTTTATTAACCTTTTCTGATTCCGATGTTTTAATCGGTAACAAAGCTAAGAAAAGAGGAGAGAAAATTTATAAGTTTATTTCAATGTCAGTTTTACAAACAAATCTTAATTTTGAATGATAGTTTATGACATATAAGAATGCATTATGTTCATTAGAGCTATGTTGTTGAAGGGAACAGTACTGGTTGATACAATGTGAATAATACATTTCCTTAATTAAAAGCTATATACAATTACATTTTCCAAGGGAACTGCCCCCACCCCCCTTAAATAATGTCAGTGAAGTATTCTTATATGTGATTCATGTTTTAAATAGAGAGGGGTGTATATAGTAAGTGACCATTTCTTACATTTTGTTTAGTGCATAAAATTACACTCTGCTTATTTGATGTGATATGCTTGTATAATCTAGAAATGTTGCATACATATTCCATATATTTAAAAACAATGCATCAATGTGTGTTTTGGGGTATTATTTGTTTGTTTGTTTGTTTTGTTGGTATTATGCGTTATTGATTTTATTAACCTTTTCTTATTCTGATGTGTTAGTCTGTAACAAAGTTAAGAAAAGAAGGGAGTAAATTTATGTTAACTATTTTACAAACAAATCGCAATTTTGAATGACAGTTTAGAATATATAAGAATGCATTGTGTTCGTCAGAGTTATGGTGTAGAAAAGATCAGGACTAGTTAATTATATTTATACTACGTGGGTAATACATTTCCTTAATTAAAAGATATATGCAATTAAATTTTGTCGGGAGGTATAATTTTCTGGATGTATTCATGGAAGTAACAACACAAAAACTGCTGTCCCTAATGACAACAGCCAACCTTAAAATAATACATATTTTACACACAAACACTAACCTAGAAGAAAACAAAGTAGATATAAATAAATATTATTGGTTTCAACACATTCATTTGGGACACATACATACATACATACATACATACATACATACATACATACATACATACATACATACATACATATACAATATGCACATATGAGAGTTTTACTAAACGAAGATTGGAAAACAATACAAATGGATGACAAGGAAATAAAATGTACAAAATTATTACTGTACATGCTCACATCTTATCGTTGAATATATGAAAACATTACATAGTGAGGGAAGTGCAAAAAAAAAAAAAATATTTTTGCATATATGTTGCGATTTACTACGTGTTACTAAGCGTCTCTCTGTGCTTTGTTCGCAAACAGTATGGCGGCTGCCAGGCACAATGATGTTATGGTCTATTTTTAGCACAAGGTAGATTTAAGTACAAGCGCCATTCCAATTTCCTTCTTTCCTTCGTCAAATCCACCTATTCCATCAACAATTCATTCCATGTAGAGCGTACTTTCCTTTCATTCGCCTTTTTTACATCGGCCCATAATATATAACCTGTACAGAATAACAGGTACAGTCACATTTACGTTTATTCAGAAACTTTATACTTTACATATTAGGCAATGGCTAAAGGTGATGTCATCACATTTAATTTATTTACAACATTCTTGTTCAATTTTAGTCAGCCCCCATCTGCTACATGAGATGACCATGACATAATAAGAGCTGCTGCGGAAAGAACACGTGTGCTAGATTAAATTTCCAGTTAAACCTTAAGTCATAATGGATTTTATCAATGAACAACATGGAGATATGAACAAGATGATGTTATCCCTTACTAACATAAAGTTAACAATTAAATAAATTGTGTACAGGAATAACATTTTATATCATTCTCAACAGCGTTAATACGTATTTATGTATGCGTATTATTGCGCCATGGGCGGATCACAATTTGATATACCAGAAGTATTGGTATATCAGATTGCTTTATACCAGTATTTTAAAAAAGCCATGTTATTTTTAAGGTATGTGATTTAAAACTGTTGAACTGAAATAATTATCCCAAAACAATGCGAATACCAAAATATAAATACCACAGATTGTTATCCATTCTCAACTTTATTCGGTCACACGGTGTTTCGAAAGACAAATATTAGAAATACAATATACAAATTCATATATGCATACCTATATTAACAATAATTCACCCGTCTATCTATCTATCTATCTACATACGTACGTACGTTCGTACATATGTACGTACCTACCTACCTACATCGATCCATACATATATAAACATACATACATGCATACATACATACATACATACATACATACAGGGGCCCCGAGTGGCCGAGTGGTCTAAAGCGCTCTTCGTTACGGATCACTGCCATCTCACCCCTGTCTGCGGCGGTTCGAGTCTCGGATTCAGCCAATGTGGGTATGTGAGAAAGCTTGCCAGTAGCTTCTCGTGGGTCGGTGGTTCTTTCCGGGGTTTCCCGGGTTCTTCCTCTACCATTAATAATGGCCGCCATGTATAGCCTATCATGTGCTGAAAAATGGCGTTAAACCCCACAACAACAACATACATACATACATACATACATACATATATACATACATATCGAATTTTAAAATTAGTCCTTATAGCATCACTCAATCAGCATGCCAGTTTATGTCTTTATGATAGTACTATAACTGAGTTGTATCAAGGACTCAGGAGAGCGGGAGAGTTGTTTCCCTTCCTCTACTTCAAAAAACACAATTTAAGCGTGTTGGTTTAAGTTTCTGCCGATACTAACGAAGAGAAAACTGCCTCTTGCAAGATTCATTAGACCAGATATCCAACATCTTAAGTCGATAACTATAATTTATATTTGCTGTCCAGATTACGTTCTGAAGTCAAGATATTGTCTATTTAGTCTTTTAGATCGTAAACATTTATTGATATTGAATTTAAAAAAACCAGTGAATGTTGTCAATGAATTATATTTGCAACGTACAAGTGAAGAAAGAAAATGTCTTATCCCCTTTATCCAGGATCAGAGTCACAATTACAAACAGAAAGAAAAAGTAGTTATTGGCCTATATAATGAATGGTTATTAGCTTCTGTAATAAATATGAATTGGCTTATATAATAAATATTTATTTCCTTTTGTAGTAAATATCTATTGAAGGATGTAATTAATAGTTTTTGCTTGATGTAATAAATAGTTATAATCTGATGTAATTAATATTATTTGCCTTATGTAATACATAGTTATAGCCTGATGTAACAAATAGGTATTGCCTTATGTAATAAATAGTTCTAGTCGTATGTAATAAATACTTATTTTCTTATACAATCATGAGTTATAACCTTATGTAATTAATAGATATTGCCTGATGTCATAAATAGGTATAGCTTTATGTAATGAGCAATTATTGCCTCATGTAAAAAAATAAGTTTTGAAGCACAGTGTATTCATTATTGTCCTAATAAGTGAGAGGACAGAGATAGTACTTCTAATGAAAGGTGTAGTTCTCATTAACCATATTAAACGTCCTGTAATCCAGAAATTTATATTATCTTCTGGCCTGAGTAAGAATACTTGTTTACTTGCTTCTACAGGGGCGTGTTGTTGCATCTGTCATTATTATTTGACCTCTGTTTAAGTCATACCTTACTCGATAGATTACCGCCGTACCGCTTGCAGCATTCTTTGCGGTATATATTGCCTTAATGGGAATTGAGGTCGTTTAAGTGGCATTGTGTTTTGAGACTATACAGCGTGTGTTCTCTGTAGAACTGATAATAGTTGATACTTTCACAAAACTTTTAAAGCAAAGTGCATTAATGCTATTGCCTTTAGGTGATATGTATATACCACATTTTATGACGGTAACGATGACTTTCTCTTAAACTATATTACGACTCTGTTAAATGATCCTTACAATCATAGGTCTTATATATTAGTTAATGGATTTAACTTAAACCTTGGTGTTATGTCATTTTATATCTTACGTTTTTGCCCAGATATCAAGGACGTTACTCGTTCACCTGTGTAACCGAGCATTACGTCTTCCTAATCCAGTTCAACTGATAAACACATTCAACAAGAACAGAACACGAAAAGGTGCTGTGCAACATCAGATCAGGCAAAGCATCAGGATATGAGAATGTCCTGCCCGAGTCTCTGAAGCATCGTTTATCGAAGGCTAAAGTATGGCATGCCGCTTTATACACCTGGGTTGTTAGGAAAAAGTGCATGCAGACTTTGTGACGCCAGGGAAAGATAATTGCGATTCCTAAGTCTGGCAAAGATCCCCATAATGCAAAGATCTATCGGGTAATCTCCTTGCTTTCAGTCTATTTTAAGGTACTGGAGCGCCCGGTTCTATAAAGAATCGTCCGGACTTGACGAATGTCATAACTGTTGAGCAGGAGGGCTTCAGGTATTGTCTCAGCACTAATGGTCAAGTCTTTGCAGCGACTACGTTTGCTGAAAATGGTTTTCAAAGGAACCTTAAAGCTGGAGTTGTTTTCCTTGATATAACAGTGATATATGACACGGTTTGGCATGCTGAGATAATGTTGAAAATGACCAGTGTATTGCCGCGGATAGTTGAGTGTTGAGAGCGCACATCTGAGAGAGGTGCAGCTCCTGGAGACGTCATACATGGTCTCCAACAGAAGTCTGTTTTTTCGCCAAGTCTATTCAATGATTATGTCAATGACTTATCTGAAACACAATCGCGCAAGTTGTTGTATGCAGAATAAATTTCTCTCGGGACCCAAAGTCGTTCGTTTACTGAGCGTGAGGAACTACAGAACAACTAACTGGATGAAAAGATGGAATTCTTCAAGAAACTGCACCTTCAGTCAAGAACAATAAAGAGAATTTCCATCCTCTTCCACCTTAACAATGCAAATGCGAACCTCGAACGTTGCTTTCTCGTTAATGGGCAACACATAAAAACAATCCGATACCAACATACTTTGGTGTGACTTTGAATAGGTCACTGACATTCCAGAACCATCTGAAGAAAACTGTAGCAAAACCTGAGTACTCGATGCAACCTACTCCGCAAACTGTCTGGCACTACCTGGGCCGCTAGTGCTCAGGCACGCAAGACATCAGCAGAGGCCCTCTGTTACTCGACAGCGAAGTATTACGCTCCTGTCTGGGCTCGAACTTTCAATACCATACTAGCTGATATCAAGCCCCACACAACAAAAAGCATACTTTCTGGAATACTACGTCCTACTCATTTATCATGGCTGCCGGTACTTAGCAGTATTCCTTTACCACATCTCCGTCGCCAGGAGGCATCCACAAAACTGCCGGTTATGGCTTATGCCAGTGAGAAACTTCCACTCTACAAGGACAACTCCTCACATCCACAAATCCGCTTGGCTTCGAGACATCCAAAATATGGCAAAATCCGTTATCGGAGGATACGACAGCTATTTAGGCATGGAGTGATGAGTGGTCTTCAACTGATATTACAAACCAATCCTTAGTAGCTGAGCTATTTGTGTTGGCTTCAAACTTTCACGAAATCTTTGGGCCACGCTGAACTGCTTCCGAACAGGACAGCGCCGTTGTGCAGACAATCTTTTCCGGCGGGTCCAGGCCACTGTAGCTGTTAAGTTCTACAGACCATGTCACACATTCTAAATTACTGTCCATTGAAAAAGTTCTTTGTTGGACTGCAGTCTCTGCATCTTGGTGATGTTGATGCTGTACAATGGCTAGGCACGATTAATAATAATGATAAAGTATTTAGTTTTCAAATGCCGAACATAAAAACAGGAAACGGAATGGAACCCAATATCAATATGATACTTGTAACATTTCACATGGTCGATCAGTCGATGTCCATACATACGGTACTCCTGAAAATTGAATTGTAGTCTGCAAATCCATTGTTAGCTTATATATAATTCATCTAGGAGAACACGGAATCAACGGTCATGAAAATACAGATACACAAATGATAACTTCCTTATAATAATACAGATCTATGATTATAGTACAACAGAAAAAGTAATCGAAATATTAATTATTTTTTCCAGGTTTAGTCTGGCTGTTCTATAAGGGATGTGGGAATTTATTATCAGCATTAATATGTGACAAACTTTTAAGAGCGATCAAACAAATTTCATTTAAGATAGCGAATAAGCCGACTGTAATGACCCACATATTCATTTAAGGTAATTAGACCAAAAGGGGTTTTATAGCGAGAAAAACTTAAAAATCCATGGTTGACTAATGATATGATACAAGAGTGGAAAGCGTTGATGATGGGAGATAGAGGGACATAAAAGGGTTGTGAGGATGTATATTTATGTTGATATATCAAGGGCACATTAACTTGGGCCTGAGAAAATTAATTAGATTTGTGGGGACAGGTGCTTGTTAAATCGCTATACTGCAATGATTTATAATGTCTCTGTCGGGAGAGATTCTTAATTCAGCGTTCGTTTATTTAACCGTCCAGACAAATTAGAAGAAAGAAGCTAACTTCGATCTTTGTATAGGAAATGTCAGATTTAAAATTCAACAGAATTAGTTGTTCGGAAATCAAGAAGTCAGGCTGACCGAAACTTTGGCGCAAAGTTATAAAAGGCAGTTGATATATTTAATCGTGATTTTGTTTACGCTAAATAAGGAGTGTATTTCCCACACAAAATTTTCTAGCTTTAAAATTGCCCTGATAAAAAAATCTAGGCAGTGTGCATTGTTCCTGCAAGAGTGAACATATAAAGAAATTTTCTAGCAAAACATTTGTCAAAAGAGGCCGGATATCTGGAAAGTCAACGGACACAATTCTGGCGGCAGAGGCGAACAAAGCTTGAAATCACAAAGTATTTGCATCAATCTCATGTAATTATTTTGATGCCCATTCTTATAACTGCATGCATTTATTTGTTTAAATTCTTAGATCAATTATTTTAATATAAGTTTAACTGTGTTTGAGCTCATCTATCTGAATTCGTACAATGATCTTTATATAAGTTATAGAACTCTAATACTTGCATGCATGGTAAAGACTCGAATGTGTGTATTCGCTGAAAATAACGTCGTTGATGATATACTGAATTTCTTTCATTCATTTGTGTAATTGAGACGAGAACGGAACTGTTATGTCTCGTGCGATGTTAATGTGAGTCAGGATGTAATAGCCATTATGAAGTACATTAATCTTATGAAACTAGGTTTGTTTATGGTCTGCCATGTTTAGCTTGGCCATATAGCCCTTGGTATATGTTTGAATTCCGATAGAACGATATCTGACATAACGGGGGGCGGGGTGGGGGATTATGATCTATTCCAAGTAGAATATATGACAGAAGAGTTAGGTTACATTGTGATTATTTGGAAAGGGGAAATAGCTCCATTAACGTACCCACAGAAGTATCTACTGACATTTCCACGTACATACTAATCCAAGTATATACGTATCGATATACGTACGTATCCACCTACCCACACAAAGTTTGAGGGCCGAAAAGAGGCAAAACAGTAGGGAGGTATGAGAAAGGAAAAAGCAAAAGGACCTGGAGAAACAACCACTGTGAAGTTGGAGTGGATTACAAACAAGCAGGTTATGAAGTTGTACAAGGCAATGACTTCGATTGTTCACTCGATTCTATGATGAACTAATTATATCATTCAAAATATATATATATACTATTTATATAAATATCGTTGTGTTTGAAATTCGGTGAAACTTTTTTTTTAAAGAAGTGTATCTTCCTAATTTAATGCATTATCACAATTTTGTATGTAATTGATTAAATTGTTGTTTTTTCATGTACGGGGGCACGTGTCAGTGTTTTATATATCTGCTCATATATCTATTAATTCCACCTATAAGTTTCACATTTTATATTAATATTTACTCAATCCGGGCATTAACACTGAAAGCGATCATCTCCTAGATAACGAGAACCGAATAAAGCGGACACCTTGTAAGAAGGTACAATCCGCCAATCAACTTCACCAACGACACACCAGGTGCACCGCTACTAGGGTATAAGGTAAGAATAAGTCAATTGAAAGTATAGAACCATTTCTATGAAGCTTTAATACCTGTTGTAGCTTTTTGGAAGTGGATTGGAACGTGTTTCCATAAGTAGAACTTACATGAATAGCAATCATAAACCATGCCTTAGTATTGAAATTTATTTATGCAATCGCCGAACCCTTATAACTAGGTGGACATATTTGTGCTTGAACGGTACCTTTAGGACAGCTGTATAATTCGTTTGTTCATGGTACAGACATGGAATCGAACTACTTGTCTTCCTCAACTTCCGTGCGTGGATATTTTTAGACGCAGTGAATCGAACCATTGTAAATCCCAATTCTTTTTTCATTAATTCAATACAGCTAAACAAATGTTTAGAAAGCGTAACAGAGAGGGTATGTAATACATATAAAACGCTTTCTGTTCTGTTTTGAGTCCAGGGAAATGGCTTAAGAGTACGTCTGAGCTCGAAGGCTTCTAATGTTTTGGATCTGTGTTCGTGCATTCACACTTTACTAACAAACACTGCGTGTTACTTGGTCGAAATAGTACGAAAAATGGCAGAAAATGACACGTAGAAGAGTAATGATGGGAAACGTCATGGGCGCCCGCAGAATTATTTTATGGGAGGGGAGGGGGAGGTGAGGTGGCGAATATGTAATGGTCGGATATTAGGTTTTACGAATGTAGGCCAAGACATGTCTAGAGATGAAACTTGGGGGTTCGGGTGCGTGCTCCCACCCCTTGACATTATGTGCGGGCGTCAATGGGACAGTTAGGAATAATGAAAGAGTGTAAATCTATATATTCGTCTATTCATACTAAGACTAACCCATCTATAAATGTCAGCGAAAAGAAAAGGGTATCTCAACCGCCTCAGCACTGAGAATCACTACGTTTTGCTTATAGCTGACGAGTATATTGGAATCAGATGATGAGAATCCCCTACTTGCAAGATACTAGATCAGGAGCTACTGTATATGTTGCCTGCAATTTGTTCCATGTCCCTATG
The DNA here is from genome assembly GCA_028554795.2 of Sinohyriopsis cumingii. NCBI lineage: Eukaryota > Metazoa > Mollusca > Bivalvia > Unionida > Unionidae > Sinohyriopsis > Sinohyriopsis cumingii. The sequence goes on from CM068828.1 coordinate 73,497,976, forward strand.
TGCTCGGAAAGAAGTTGTGCATGAACAAGTCTGTCGCTGTGGATATCTGAGTTTCTTGGTGTGATTTTCTCTGGTTTGGCTGGATGGTATGATCAGATATTTGTTAAACTTGTTCTTTCCGCCTAATCAGATCAAACCACGTATGGAGTTGTGTGTATTCTTTGGCTAGATGCTGTCGAAGAGACGGAGGCTGATGCCTTTTTCAAGGACACACAAAGACAACCTACCCTGTCTGCCTGGGCATATCTGAGACCCTTAGATTACAAGTCAGAGGCTCTAGCAAAAGAGTACCTCGGCTCCTTGTGAGGTGGACAAGCAAGAATCGCTGATCATACATGACTGAGAATCAGGGTAGCTGACTTTTAGCTCAGTTTTTACTCTAAAACTGGCTTTATTCTATTATTATTATTATTATTATTAGTCAACAAATTGAAAGAGGGTAAAAATTACATAATGCAATTTGTGTAACACTCAGATCAGAAAATGTATTTGATTTCTCTCAAAATATTTGCTGGCTGAATTTGCGACAATTTGTGGATAGGTTTTTTTCACTGCTTCACAGGGAATTTGGAGAGAGATTTGTAACAGTGCAAGGAATAGACGCTGTCCAGTGTTAGGTGGATAAATTTAACAGCAATGGACCTAGTGAAATAAGTATATTAGCTCTTATATAATTTTTCTTAAATTGTTAAAATTTTATTCAAAATAGCAGCAAATACCTGAACCTATTTATCTACAATAGAGTGCTATTTTATTTTTTTAAATTAATATATTTCTTTTATTTTAAAGGGTGACATAATCTTTATTAAAGTTAATTTTCTATACATGTTTTCTAATTTTTATATATGGACAAAAATGTTAGATTACTAGGACTGGTGTTCCTCTCAGTGGCTAGGTACGCAACTTGTTTATGCTGCTATAAAGTAAAGTCGCTTAATAATTCCATAACTTTCTTTACCATTACTAAAAGGTATGTTAATATTATTTTGATATTATCTCCGGATTTTATATTTGGTCAAGTCCAGCTGTGACCTTCTACTTGTGATACGAGGAGATTAATGGCGGTTGGAGCCGCAATTACTTAACACTTAGCGTGCATTACACGTGATCGAACGGTTATGACGTCGAGACCTACCAATGTATCACTCAGGGGCGATTAGAGCGGTGCGGTCTTGGACATGGCATTATTACTCCAAGTGGTTAATTTCTAAATAACCTAATTGTGTTGTTGTGCCGTAAAACATCAAACCTGACAAAAATAAATAGTTTTTTTTTTTGTACAATGAAAGTAAGTTGTTCGCAAATTACCTCCAGCCCTTTGTATGGCACAGTTTACCCACAGTGACTCGCTGCTAATCTTGAGTCACTCCGCGCGGGATGAGACTGAACCTTTGCGTTGAAAACAACTGTTTGCTCGGGGGAGCCTGTAAAGTTTCTCAGTTGCAAGACAGGAACCAGTTATCACTTGAACATTCGTAATTACATAACAAAAACTTTTGAGACTCAAAATAAAATTGTAACTCTGAACATTGAACATGCAGTGCTAACACCTGTTTCACTCAGATGGATATGAAATAGGTTTGAGCCGTGGAACATGAAAAGGATATACTTCAGAAATGACATACATAATAACTAATGTGTGCAAACGCTTCACGGGGAGACTTTTTTTTTCATTTACGCTAAGATCACTGCAAAGCCAGCCAAATATGAAGGAAGAGACCAGATACATTGACGACATTAATATAATACGTTAATATTTATACAGACAAGAAATATATGGATCTTGGAAGTAACACATACATTATTAATAGTTTCTATTAATCATACTTTTGGAATTATTTATCACCCATATTATCTGTGTTATATATAGTCTGCATTGCTTTCATTTCCAGGCTTGTAGCATCGATCAAAGTACAGATACATGCATGTAGATGATGTTCCTCCACTGAAACAACTTACTAAGACACGTGGATATAATGATACAGGTAATTATAAGTTTTTTTTATGATGCCGTAAATGTATCTTTACCCTGACCAACTTCAGTTTTTCCTTACTTAATTGATTACAGTTGATATCATTGTTGCAATGAATAGCAAAACTGAATCAATATTTTCTGGTTACTCTTGACACATTACATATAGTTCAGTTGTGTGTGTGTGTGTGTGTGTGTGTGTGTGTGTGTGTGTGTGTGTGTGTGTGTGTAATAGGGTTAAATAATTATGACTGGTTATTTATCTATGCCTAAAAGTTACCTAATCACACACAAAGTAAATAAAGTCCAAAGGACTTTATATTAACTTTGTGAGTGATTCGGTAACAATTTACAATTTGGAATTAAGATTTCAAAACATATCAAACATCGTTAACAATTGAAACAAAATGGATTTTGTTTCCTAGATATCAGTACAAGTCATCTGAAACTGGTGACAATGTTGCTAAAATCGTGTGTCAGCATTTATATACAGGGCTGTACCATACGTAGGTTGTAGTTTTTATTGCCGGCTTAACGCCATTTTGAGTACATGATATATATGCAGGGTAGCTAGTATAACTGGTGGAGGATGTACCCAGACAACAACAAAAAACATCCGGCATGAACTATCAATCCACGGGAAGCTAATTGCAAGTTTTCTCACCTACCGCATTGGCTGTGCCCGCGAGTAGTAGATAATTATATAGGTGCTCATTGATTAGCATGAGTAGGAATGTAGCAGTTGTGAAAGAACTGAATTTTGGATGGGCCATAGGGTTAAATTTGGAATGGTATTGCAATAACAAATGTGTTTGTAGGGACAAAAGTGTTCATGGTGACAAACAGGGTCATTGTTACAGGTGGCTGGCCTCAGTAGGAGATAAATAGTAATTGTGTTAGGGTTGACCTCAGTATTTGCTGCTATCGATACGTATCAGAAATCCTATGTCAAATTTGGTTCATAGGTTTAGTATAATACGGTATTATTATAGGGACAAAAGTATTTAGAAGGACAAAAAGGCCTTATGGAGACAAAAGTGATAATAGGCAAAAAGTATTTAAGGGGACAAAAGTGTTTATAGGGACAAGGTAAAATGTAATGTTACAAGTTCTATTGTTATCAGTCGTCTCCATGTTGAAACATTTTATATACTGTCCCAAACATACGTTTTGAGTACTATCTATCACTCGCTATTGTGTTACCATCTGCACCTTATATGGCTCTAAGGGAATTTGACATGGAAAAAAAGAAGCGAAATTGTATGGCTTTATATGGTCTTAAGATTATGGGGGGGGGGTAATAGAATTTAGCATGGGAATATTTATCTACTGTCCAATTACTTAGTTGTCTACTATCCAACACTCCATACACACTATCTGTGTCGTGTCCATTTATCCAGCACACACTCTACCATCCAGCACCCTATACACACTATCTAAGACGCATTGTGTAGTGTCCATTTATCCAGCACACACTCTGCCATCCAGCACCCCATACACACTATCTAAGACGCATTTCGTAGCGTCCACTTATCCAGCACATACTCTACCATCCAGCACGCCATACACATTCTCCAAAAAGCTTTATTTAGTGTCTGAAATCCCCACACCCTATATTAGAAGAAAAGGATATGATGTGGACTGATAGTTGTTCTTATTAAATTTATAATTGTGTTCTGCAGGTAACAAGCGCACAATACCAACTTGCCGTAGTTGTTTCGTCACAGTGTTTTCACCTCCTAAAAGTAATATATTATGATCTCTTCGGAATAATATTTTGCTATATCACAATGTGAAAAGTACATAAACATGCGCGTTATTGTCTCCCTTGAAGCATTTTTTTATTGACCTATGGAATCCACACATTGACTTTCTCCAAGCTGAAGTCCATATCGTATTTCATCAATTCTCTATAACAATATATTATGTTAACTAAAAGACCATAATGGTACAATTCATACATATATAGATAAATCAATATTTATATACATATGTACCATGCATATTATTTATCTTTGTTGACTATCAGAGTACATACACGCATATAAACATGAACATAAACTTACAGAAATAGCATGGACAAATATACTTACTGATATCTATAACCTCTGACTATTAAATAAGATGAAATACTAATATGTATTTAAAAAGGTTAAACTTACCATGTATAATCGAAAGCCAGAGAAGGGTTGTACAAACAATCTTATGTTCTGCCATATCAACAGTGCTATCAACTTTCCTGTATGATCTATTTTTAGCATCTAATCTGAGCTTAAGGCCGATGATCATGACTGAGATAAGGCACTTCTTGCTGTAATACGTCCGTATGCATGTATATATGCATGTATGTATGTACGTATGTATGTATGTATGTATGCAAGCAAGCATGTATGTATGTTATGCATGAATGTATGTATGTATCTATGTATGTATTTAGCGCCAAACAATGTGTTATATGTGCAATCTTTTAAAAATTATAAAAATCTCATATCGAGCAGCGATATCAAGACCAAATAGTTGAAATTAAAATGATCAACGGAGGATGTAAATGGTGTATGTTAATGAAGAATGATGAAAAGGTATCAAAAAAAGGACGGTATATAGATTGCATAAAACTGCACAAGGTGATAGTATACAAGTTAGAGTTTAGAGCAAATATACACTGCTTTCAGGAACTCGATAATACGAGTGATGTTTATAGTATCACAAAGTTCCTTCATGTCATGCACATTGTAATACTGATCGCGCGTAGGTTGAAGGTCAAAACACTCTATCATAAAGTGCTTAACAGTGAATGGTTCATTGCAAGAAACATGTATGTATGTATGGATGGATGTATATGTTTCGGTACGAGGTAACATAACATGTAATAGTGTTCAGTTAGAGTGGCGTTTTTGTTTAATATCCCCTTCCGTAAAAGAGAAGCAATACATAAACAACCCCAACACCGTATGTTTTAACGTGTGTGTCAGTTACGCTGCCAATCTTCGTTCTCCGCTGATTGCTTCGAAAATCACGAGATGTTTTATTTTTTGGTATTAAAGTGAGATACACGATTCTATTAGCCATTGTCTCTTTTACTTCAGTACATGTATTGATCAAAATACAATTGTATACTATTATCAAGCTCAATATTTCACTTAAATAGCAACCAAAGGAATTCATTGCCGGAAATGCGGTGAGCTTATTGCTTGCTCAAAGTGTGTCCATTAAGACACCTAACAGATTTTAAAAGGATGCTTCTGATTTACAAGCAAGGCAATACCAATTAGTGTTTTGCATCTGTAATATGATGTACACACAGAAACTGTTTCGTTATACAAAATAATAGAACATTCCAAAAATGGACATGTTGAGGTGATATAATACTGCTGGAACTCTACATGTTACAAGGTGAAGTAGTTACGTCATTCACTGCAAGTGAAATCAAAAATTAACTCTAGGTCATAACGTAACAAAATGCTATAGGGCGATGCGTTACAAATAGTATTCGAGTATCCTCAGCTTATTTATTATATTTAGCTGTAAGCATAATATTATTGTGTGCAATATCAGTTAAACGTCAAGTAAGCCATTGATTCGCTACGGTGGCATTCAATAAAGGACACTAAAAACGAGTCAGTTGAAAGTAACGGAAGCATGACTGTAGATTTTGAAAAGTTTGAAGACTATTCTTCTTTTTGCTATGACGGACGCATAGATAAACTAACAAATCGATGGGTAATTGTGTACTGGTTTCTATTTCTGGTTGGAATTGTAGATCAAAGCGTAGTTATTGTCGCATTGAGAAGATTCGGATGGGACCTATCCGTAACATACGTCTTCATGGTAAGATTAGCATTGACTGCTGTATTATATATTGATGTATATGTTCTGCATAAGATTTTTTGCGAGTGACAGTCAACGATTGGACTTCTTCGAAATCTCAGGATTCGTGGACATGCTCTCGGATGCGGCATCAGTATTAAATTCAACAGGGGCGAGCTTTGAAATGAAATGTATCATTTAATGGCTATTAAGCCTTTTGAGTTTTAGCTTGAAATGGTCTGCGTCATAGTCACGCATAAAGGCGACAGAAAAACGTCTTATATTTTTTTTTAAATAAAGCCATGCATAGCATAAAGAGATCAAGGAGACTTAACTATTTATGAATAAGCATATATATATGTATATATATATATATATATATATATATATATATATAGAGAGAGAGAGAGAGAGAGAGAGAGAGAGAGAGAGAGGGGGGGTAGAGAGGGTCAGAACGTCCCATTAGGTACGGAATGGCATGATTGTGTTCGCAATTGGACAATTAATGTAATGTATGGGTTACGTCTAACATAATGGAATGATGTTTCCTTACAAAGAGAAAAATTATATACGAGAAAAATGAAAAATAGTAAAACTTCATAAAGAGACATTTTGCCCATATGGTGGGCAACACGCCCTCTTTGGGGAATTTCGCCCCACAATGCTTTCGACATATGTTAAGGTCTGTAAAACTACAAGGATACTACTGAACTGTTCAATCAAGTATTATTCCGATATGGACATTTTATATATGGCAATGATGCTAAAACTACATACTGCTGAATCATTTAAATTAGCACAGCAGTGTGGATAAGCAAGCAGCTACAACAATTCTCAGGTCTAAATAGTCCCTAATTCACACCGTTAATAAAGAAAAAGAAAAAGCCCAAAAGTCGTAAAAGTTCCTGATAAATTCGTTATTGCTCACACTTAGCTCAACAAAATGCATGTTGATGATGGTGTTACATGATTCATGGCACCAAATGGAATATTGCTTGTACTGCGACCAGGAATCTTCTATTAAGGGATCATCACTTCCTCCATATTCAAATTCGCAGTTTCCACAGATGTTGTCTTTATTATGTGTTGTGTCTCCTGACAAGGCAAGATCATGTTTAGCAACTGACGTTGGACCCGAAGCCTTTTTACCCTTTTCATGGTCCTCTTTATAAGTTGTTTTCATAATCTTAATAGTTTTCTACCTATCTTTTTGTCCTCTCTACATGTCTGCTTCTTTTGCTTCTGCATTTCTTTCTGTTTTGAAACTTTGGTTTCATTCCGTTTGCTCCCACTTTCATATACAGTCTTATCACATTTGCATTTTGTATTTTTTATCGTCTTTCTTTGCTTTTCAATAAGCATCGTTTTATTTGGTGATGATGTTAAGTACATGGCTGATTCTGCCTTTGCTTTCTTGTGCGCTCACTGGATATTCTAGACCTTGGCGAACGTTTAAGCAATATGTTCATAAATGCTGAATCGTCTGCATTTTTGCATTGGTTATGAGATACTCCAAAGGTAAAAACTTCTGTTCTTCCAGCAAGAATAGCTTCGTCAAACATTTTCCGATTGCCTGTCTCCTCGGCGATGATGGCAGAGTGATGTGTTTGTTGATTATCAGGTGACTGGGTATAAATTGTTGTTCCTGTATCTGGATTACTCGACCCATCCACAGTGGCTGTAGAACAACCAGTTATCAGACATTCTACCTTTCTGCTTGGTTCAGTCAATGTTTCTGCATTGACAGAAATGATCATGACGTTACTAAGCGATTGATCATGAACTAACCTATTTCCCTCATTCGATGTTTCGGTATCGCCTGCCCCACCTACAATAACTATAGCAATACCAACTGATTGTTTGGCAGCTTTCCTGTACTCTTGAACAAATGCTTCTGCATCACCCGACCCCTCTGACATGTATATGCAGCCAGTAACCGACAGGTGATCAGCTGTCTTATTTGATTCAATCCGCTGTGATGACATATGTAATGTTTGTTGACACGCATTGGGTCAATCTGATAGGGGCTGAGGTTCATCAGTTACCACAGAAGAAGGGAAATCGTCATATATGAACTTATTTGGATTAAAATGTCATTGACAGCTTGATGTTAACTGGCAGATCGGTTATATGCTGCAGGAAAAGAAATTAGCAACTTCAAATGCACTTATGCGACTTCCTGTATTGCTTGTCATCCAGTTTCCAGGTTCCAAATTGAAATCACATTTTAGTGCCTTGCAAAACGTGACATCAAGAGGCTGTAGCCGATGGGTGCAATGAGGAGGAAAGATTATCAACATAATCCCTTTCCAGCATGCATAGAGAACAGCTTCCAATGTTTTAGGGCTATGGTGCCCATCAAGAAGAGTAATGAGTGGACAGTCTTTCGTACATTTCACAAAACAGGTGAAATGTTCCAGCCATTGCAAGAAAATATGACTGTATGTCCACCCACTTGGGCTACACAAGCCCAGTGCTCCGGTTGGTGCGCAAATCATCAGTGATGGAATCATTCGTTTACATGGGTACATAAATGATGGCGGTGCAAAGGTACCGGCCGCATTCATGACACATATTACAGTAATAGTTTGACCACGTTCAACGCTTGTAACTTTACTAACTGATCTAACGCCTTTTGATGCAATGATGTTTACTGGCTTATGGACAGTACTAATGCCCGTTTCATCCACGTTCCTTATTCTAAGACCATCAGCAAGTGTTGCGTCAAGAGATTCCTTATATACTTGGTAAAACTTGACTACCTGTGGCTGGTTAAAGCCCACTGCCCTGCTGACACTGGTTGTCTCTGGAGCTCTAATGGCTGGATTTGGATGCCTTTTCATAAAGCATTTCAGCCAATCAATACCTTCTGCATTGCCTTGAAATGGAAGGTTTTTAATATTCAGATGAACTGCTAAGCCGTATGCCAAACGTCGTAGATCAATAGTGGTAAGTCCAAATAAAGCCTTTTTCATGAACTGGATGTGTTCAACTAGAAATAACTCATAATCAGGCTAAAAACCAGTAGTCTTACTTCCCAGTTTTGGCACTCCAGGTTGTTAGACTATTTTCAAATCTCTATGTCTGTGCAAAGTTTTATCTGGCAGTCCATAATTCCTGCAAGCAGCTTTCAGTGAACTTCCAGAATGAATTGCTTCAAGAGCCGCTTTTAGAGCTGGTGTCCCATAATTTCCTCGACGAGTTTTCCTTCTGTAAGTTCACATCATCTGCAAAAAAGTATAGAATAAGTTTAGCCATATGACGGTTAATTAAAAAGTGTACAACATTTAAATTGTTATGGGGCAACATGGCCCCTGTAGGGGGCATTTCTCCCCTATCGTACAACATTGACAATTTAATAATAGTCGAAATAAACAACTGCTGAGAATCATGAAACATTATACATAATGCATCAATATACTATGTTGTTTAAAAACATACGTACCTTGTTGTCTTTAGGTAGTTCCAGTCAAAATTACTGCACACGAATGGATTGAACACTTTTATAATAAGATGCCAAAAACGTAATTTTCTTGCATAAAAGCCATGCGTGCGGCTGCATAAAACACTGGCCGCCATTTTCAAGGCCTGTGTAACCTGGGCAAGCTCGCACTATAAAGACGTGTCCATTATGATTGCTTGGGGGCGTATTACCCCATGAAGGCGTTTTGCTCCCTCTACCATATATATATATATATATATATATATATATATATATATATATATATATATATATCCTACTGCAGGGTACGACTTAATTCTAAATCTTTCATCGATTGCCTTACTCTGTTAAAAGTATAAACATATTCCGAATCCATTTGAAGATAATAATAATAGAGGTAAGATAGAAGATGCTGACTATTGTTGTCTTGAGTTTACTTAAATAGACTTGGTTCGTACATTCAACCTAATTGCTTTGAGATGTCCTTTTAATTCAACCTAATTACCTTGAGATTTCCTTTTGGGCTTCATCTTAAGGGTTGTTGTACCACTTAGTTGTTTTCAAATACAAACATGATATTGGTAAATTACAACAAAATAATGGTATTGATTGATCTCTGCCGCTAGTCGCAGATCATGATGTCTGCTAAAAGGTCACTATTGTTCGTCGCACAATGTTACATTAAAATTGGAGTTATTATATTTAGTGTACCAAATATCCTTGGATTTTAGATGGAAGCTGAATTAACTAGGTAGCGGCTAACGAATCCGCTTTTGGCAGAAAATCCTGTTAAAATAGCATGTTATATTGTTACATCATTGTATATATCTAATACAACAACCGTTATTTGCTTTTGCCCAAAATACGATTGCCAAGCAAAATCACCGTTAAAAATATTGCATTCCTAACATAGACACATTCTTGTGAAATAAGATGCTTTCATTATTGAAATGTGTCCCGTTTGGTACTATTAACATAAATTGTTTCTTGATATTTCGATAGTGCACTAGCGTCCGTCAAGTTCAAGTGTGATTTTGCTGCTAAAAATAAAAAGGCAATATTGTAACGAATTTTATTCAAAAGAGATTTCAAAATACGTAAAGCCGCAACATTACTTCTCTGGTATAATTGCATAAGAGAAAATAATTATGTTCCTTGGCAATTATTTAAACACCGGAAGCGTATAACAGCAGAATTGGCAATAGACAATAACAAGTAGCAACGTTGCTACTGTGGTATGCCTTTTCTATGCGGCGTGACAGTTTCATATATTTGCAATCAACACTGTTGAAAACAAGAAACCATAGCGACACTTTCGCACCCAGTGGAAGCCCTTCTGAAATCGGATTAAAATCTGTGTAGCATTTTGTTGTCAGCGTGCAAACCAGTTTTTAATTCTAACCCTGATCATGGATGGGTCAGCTACAAATTAGGATTCAATTTGCTTTTAAGGAAACATTTTCCATTTGATGGATATTAATGAAACACTTTTCGTCTATCAGATCAAGGACCTGGGAAGTTTTCGTCTTCTAAAGAACTTTATAAAAGCTGTACATCCGCAGGCAAATCTCAAGAGGAAAATAGCATCAGCGGTCCGTAATATATTTATAAATGACATCTGTCAGTATGTGTTAAAGCTATTGCGGAATATTAAAGTCAGAAATGTGTATTGATTCGCGATTGAAACTCCTTTTCGTTTTCTTAGGATAGTTCAACACTATTTGTGCAACATTGTTCAGATTGGCTTCAACGTTACAACCTCAGATTTAAAGTTAAATAATTGAAATGACCATATATCGAGATTTTTAAAAGATTGCAAAATATATAAGCTCTGCGATTCGTTGACGTGAAAGATGAGTATATAAACGTCAGTTGAATAACGAAACCGTAAAATAAATTTTTCCTACCACTGGATTGATTTAGCCATACATTGACTCGGGACTGAATACGTCATTATTGGATGGATCGAGTTCCGTGTGACAGATTGCCCAAAACAGCACTCAACCACCATCTGAACATGCAATCCGCTCAGCAAACCCCGCCACCTCCATCCTCATCGAGAAAAGAAACAGCATAACAGAATGAAAACAACATTGGAAATGCAACTTGTATTGTTGTAAGGGAAGTTGACGTTTTGACAACAAAAACATGAGCGGCAGCGAAACGTAAAATCTAGCCGACATATATTTAGGTTACTTTTGGCCTCTTCCCTAAAAATTCACTTTCTCTAGACCTGCATTTATATATCGTATCCACGTAACTGGGTAAGTGCCTTTGATATCCCTATCTTTTTCCAACGAATTGTAACGTTATTTTAATTTCCATGTTTTTTCCTCACAATTTGGGAATATTCTTATATTTCCCCCTCTTTTTCTCACGAAATGGGAATATTCATGCATATCTCTGTCCTTTCCTCACAAATTAGAAATGTCCTTGCATTTCCTTGTTTTTTTCATACAAACTGAGAACATTCTGTCTTTCTAAACCTGACGAAACTGCATGTCATGTCCACAATGATGAAGAATGCGTGAATATAATTCATTACATCAATTATTACGTACCAATAAGTTAATTTCAAGGCTTGACAAGGCTGATGCACCGTTTGAACACATGGCATGAATAGAAACCAAATTAGCGTTTGATTCTTTACATGAAGAAACATGAATTCTTGCTAGAGATCACGTGTAGATTAATCTAAAACGTTTTTGTTCTACACACTGCGGGTTCCCTGGCTCTGTTGACATATGCAAAGATAAATTAAAATATGAATGCATTATTTGTTTAACTAAAGAACATACATATTTTCAACACTTCCTCAATTAAAACAAACTGATTTTAAAAGGGTTTTAGATAATGAATTTAATCAAATTCCAGCCATGTATAATAAACAATATTGATTTGAGGCTACTATTTGTTGTGCTTGTTGTTAACGCTCTTGTCACTGTTTGTATTGTTTTGAATATTAAAACTCGAAGTTTCGATAAGGATTGTGTTTTTTTTTAAAAAAAAAAAAAGGCAGACCATCCATAAAAACGAAAAAGGAACATCCTGACCAACTGGGCACGAACCCTAACTACCTGATTCAGATAGTCTTTTTATACACTACTCTCTTGTCAACTTGCCTATCAAAACGCCTCACTGGGAAAAATATAGTCAAGTTTAGCCTATCGAGGATGCTGTAATATATCCACTAGTATTCACTGAATGATACTGAAAGACGTTTGCATTTTCTTTTTTCTTTTTTTTAATCTATAAGTCTAATGGGAACGAGGAGTACTATGCGTTCTCGAGTTAGAGTAATCTAATATATTACTTGATTAGGCTCCAATAAACAGCAACAACAAAAGAGGAGTGAAAACAAAGAGCTTTGAATAATTTAATAAATATTTTCCCCTGGAAAAACACTATAATAATGAAAAAATATTAACTTACGGTTTTAAGAATCAAATCCAAAAGAAATCCAAGAATAATCCACGAATTAAATCTTAGAAGTCCTAGTACTGAAAAGTTCTAATGAATTCAAGTTCGATTACCGACTAAATATCTACCATGGATGGCGATGACGTATAATGTAGCCTTTATGATGTTGTATCGTCTACAGGTATTTTTGAATCCACGATCAATAATATTGCGGGGTTTGAATGTCCGAATAAATTTTAAATCAAGTCTTTGTCTAAGGCTTCTGTAGGAGCACTCAAATATATCCAGGTTAAATAATTATCCTTTTAGAAATCCAAATAATTTCAATACAAATTAAAATATGAACTCCAAACTGGTCACAAACAAAAACGTCCAGTCTAAGAGCCAAAACTGAGAAACATCCCTATAAACAAAGGTTATACAGTAACTTACGACGCAAAACAGATTCCCAGACGAGGTTCACGTGACCAAATTCTAGAATGTTTTAGAAGGTATCTACAAGTCTAATGGCACGTAGCACAGTACAGCCTAGATTTCAGAACCACCATTCAACCACCAAAGATTAATTAAAAAAGAAGTTGTTTACTTGATCCCAATCAAGGCCAGGAACTAAGACAAAAATAAAAACAGTGTTCCTATTATTAGATATTTATGAAAAGTTTCTGGACAAAATGAATTTTCTGAAAAATATCAAATTCCTTGTAAACGAAATTAGATTACATTGGCACGTAATGAAATTAAAAATCAAAAACGGAAATCTTAGAAACGGACAATTAAGTTAAATCAAATTTAAAATTAATCTAATATGCACAGCACTTTCTTAAATACAGAACAAGAACTATTTATATGAATAAGCTTTTTTCGTACCGTAGATTAATGATACATGAGGTTAATAAAACCTCTTATAAATTAAACACAGTGTACATGAAATAATATATTTTTATACACTAAAAAGTGCATCTGCTATTAAATTATCGTTCGCTTGATTTGCCTGATGTTAATATCATATTGCTGTAACAACAAAATCCACCTTAGCACTCACTGATTTTTGTATTTCATCTTGCAGATGAAAGTAAGGGGGTTGTTGTAACTAAACACAAAAAAAAAACAGACGAAAGAGATGAACTAATGTAAACTTTAAAAGGTTATAATGACAATATCGAAGCTAAACATTCCTTCTCGATTGTTGAATAATTTCTTGGGTGGCTATTTAATTTCTTATAAAAATATCATACTGGATGATCAATATCATGTTCATCTTCTTGAACCAAAGCTGCTCCAACCCTAACATCAATTGCATGAATAGACAGTTTAACTCATTGGCTGCAATTTGGAGGTGTAGGAACTGTCGCACTTTTAAGTATGGCTTTTAACTTGTCAAAAGCCTACTGACTCTTTTCAGTCCAAAGGAACTTGTTTTGTTATTCAATAAATTTGTCCGGCGTTCAGCAGTTATATAAAGATTGGTACAATATTTCCGATAGATTCCGGTCATACAATTAAATCACATCAGTTGTTTTTTATTTACAGGCACAGGGAATTCAGAGGTAGCCTTGACTTTAGCAGCTATAGGTTTAACTTGTCCATGTCCCACGATATGTCCTAGAAACGTTAAACTAGCACGGCAGAAGCCACTTTTGCATAAATTAATTGTCAAACATGCACCTGTGAGTTTGTCAAAGAAATACCGAATTGTTGCTAAATGTTCTTTCATGGTGTCGTTGTAGATGATGACATCATCAATGTAAGTATCACAACTGTCTAGACCAGGGGTAGTCATATTCATGAGACGTTGAAAAGTACTTGGCAAACCTTTCATCCCAAACGGCATTACTTTATATTGATAAAATAAATTTTGAGTCACGAATGCCGAAATGTCATTTGCTCTTTCCGCTAGTGGAATTACCCAAAATCATTTCAGAAGGTCAAATTTGGTGACATACTTGGCATTTCCGATTTTATCAATACAGCATCGAGTCTTGGTAATAGAAATGAATCTTCATTTGTTACCCTATTTACAGTCTTATTATCAGTGCACATACGAATTTTTACTGGTTTTGGAACAAGTATGTATGGTGAACTCTAGTCACTTTAATGGGCTCTAAAAACTGATTCTGCAGCAAATACTGATTTCTTTTTTCAAGTATTCCTGTTTTAGATGTTTCATCCTGTACCGGGGTGTTTCACAGGTTTGGAATTTAGAATTTGAACGGCATGGAAAATTGTGTTTGTTCTTGTAGGAACATCTAGAAATAAGTGCTCATATTAACTAATAACTGTTTAAGTTTATGTCTTTCTTGTTCTTGCAAATGTGTAAGTTTCTGGTCCAGATCATTCGTAATTTTTGAATTCCTACGATTTAGTACTCCAAACCAGTAGAATCTAATGAGATTCCTTCATATAAATCACCACAAGGTGAGGCAGGTACAGCCAAATTAATTGCATGTTTAACGAAGATATGTCTTTCAATATACTCATTTAGCATGTTTATATGACAGAGTTGTTTTTGTTTTCGCCACACAGTTGTATGTATGATGTAATTTGAATAATTTTTTTCCTGTCAACTGTGTAGGGACCTTACTACTTGACATGAAGGGGACTTTATGGTATGGGCAAGAAAGCACCACGTTTTTGATTGAGTAGAGTGCAGATTGCGACCTGACAAGCCTTTGACAACTTATACATAAAACTGGAAACATAATCATGATAATTAATTTATGTATCTTCAGTAGAAAGAAGTTTCTCTTTCAACAACTTATATGGTCCACGCACAGTGTGTGCAAAACCAGTTCAAACGGGCTAAAGCATAGAAATATTTGAACTGATTCCATAACAGCAAATAAAAGTAAATGAATGCTTTAATCCTAATATACTTTTCAAAGTTTGATGAAATCCTTCTAATGCACATTGGCTCTCAGGGTAAGGCAGAAGATTTGCATTGCTGGATGCCTAATTCGTACATAACGTGCTGCAAAGGCCAAGTTGAGTTGTATCATCTACAGTTCTTTTTTATTCCGAAATAAAAAAAAATATTCCCGTGTTTGAATACGGGAAAAAATTTAAATACATACCTTTGTCGAAAAATTCTGTAAGGAACACGCAAATATTACTAGGAAAAATAATTATCATTTTAGAATCCAAATAATTTGAATAAAAAATTAAAATATTATATCCAAGCTGATCACAAATAACCGCTTCCAGTGTAAAAGCCCAGACTGAGAAAAATATCTATAAATAAAGGTTATACAGTATATAGATACACAAAACAGATTCCAGATGAGGGTCACGTGCTACATTCTAGAATGATTTAGAAGGTATCTACAAGTCTAAAGGCACGTAGCACAGTACAGCCTCGATCTGAACACCGCCATTCACACAATAAAAATGAATTTAAACACAAATAAGTTGTTTACTGAACTCTAATCAAGGCCAGGAACTAGGTAAAAGATAGAAACAGTGTTTCCATTATTAGGTATTTATGAAAAGTTTCAGGTCAAACTGACTTTTCTGGAAAATATCAAATTCCTAGTAAACAAAATTGCATTGCATTGAGATGTAATGAAATTTTTAAAACAATTAAATAAGTAAAACATACAAACAGACTATTTAATTAAATCAAGTATACATAAATAATATAGCCAGGAAAACATTAGGTGCATTCATAAGTACTCTGAGACTCTTCTGAATAAGTTCCGTAGGGGTTTATGCTAGAAACACTTAAAATGATGTTGCAGAAATACTTCGTCCAGTAGAAAGTGCAATATTTTTATACCACAAAAAAATAGTATGGAATATATAGGTTTTGGTCCTTCATCTTGTTGGAGAAGATTCAGACCATGGCTTCTTTTTTATACCAAAAAATCGTAATTTATATTTGGGTTCTTCTACTAGTCTACAATACTTAACTAAATATCTCCTTTTAGTGAATTATTACTATGCATACCATTTTAGTTGTAAGAGCAGACAGATCAATCTTGACACATCAAGAACTAATTTCACGCCGAGTCTGCAAAGCAGTTTTCTTATCTTAGTTGAGACTCTAGCATTTGTTCTTCACCGACATGGTTCTTATTAATTAGTTATTCCATTAAAAGACTTCGCGTTCAATGACATCCTAAGTAATATTCTTCAAATCAGATTAATATTTTTGCGAGATCTATTTGAAACATGAGGGACTATACACTTTGTTTAGGTAAATGTGGCATGGTTGCGTTTCATAATCTCTCCAACACTGACGCACATTGCCTTTCTTACGTATATCCTGTCTTTATGTTTTATATTTCTCGCGCATGTATTCTACATAATCACTGTATCTGGAATATTAATATGGGAGTATCTAATATTTTCTTCTTGAAATGTAGTGACCGATACTGTTAAGATGCTGTATTATTATATTCCATATAAAGACAGTAGTTACTTACGTTTCTTACCTTTCTTATGTGTTGATTTTTTGTCAGAGAACATAATTATCCAAGACTATTAAATAGTAACACAAAACGGAAAGAAACCAGGATACGACACATATTAACTCCTTTCATGTTTCATTTATCAGTTTCTTTGTGTCGGAAATGAGACGGGCCCAGCTTGTATTCTTGGCCTACAAAGGCTCAACAAAATAAAATCCAATTATACGACAGCTACGTGACAAAAAGGCATGAATTCGTAAAGCTATTATGTACCGAAATTTTGAATGACATAAACTGTATCAATATCATAACATGTTTAACACAAAGACGAAAAGAAAGAGGTGATTTTGTACGCGTGGGAAGGTATATTGTCTTAACATTATGCACATATTCCAGCTTTTACGCTTTTATACGCCAATTTCTCACCCATACGACATAGAAATCTAGCTTTTTTGCTAGTCTTACTTTTCTTATGTCAGTCTAGTAGTTATCTCAGATCAGTCGTCTTAGTCAAGTGTCCATACGCTCAGATCTTCTTTATATATAAAAAATCCTTGTTGTCTTCTGTTATGCCTGACCACAGTAATCACCTTGTCGGTGTTGTATGATTTCATGTCCTCAGAGATTTCGTCGTACTTTATTGATAAAACGTCAGACTCCTGTGGCCTCACGTACTTGTTTTAAAAAAAACAAACAACTATAACAACAAATATATAACAAACAACATAGCAACTTAAGGTCAGTATATTTGGCATTGTGCTAGTTCGCTCCACACAGCATTGTCAATATTATCCTATATGCAGGCTTAACTCAGTGCGTTTTTAGGTCACCGTTATTAAATATAGCAAGGCTACTTAACTAGTTTACAAATACTTCGTGTAAAACAGATTGTATACAGTTAGCTACAGTAATGACGATGACCTGAGAATTGCCTGTGCTACAGATTGGATAAACTTCTGAATACTGCGTGGAATGAACTATAAGAGAAAACACCGATTCATGCACATAGACTGGGCCAATATATTTCATATCCTGGTGGAGAGATATATAATAGAAATCCCTTGATTGAAATTTCCTTGTTTTGGTCCAAAATCCTAACAAACATTCTATTAATCAAGGGACATTCCGGATATACAAATTACCGGCCACAAAAATCCCAACTTTCTAAACAACTACAGAAAACTTAGTAACAACCATAACTGTGTTATGTCAAACATGCTTTCTTGTAATTTTGATAAATTATTTCCCTGGTGGCCCAGCTGAATGCGAATTATATCTATAATCTTTAATGACAAATAGTGCACTTACCAGCCTAAAGGAATCATTTATCCGTCCATACATTAATCCATACGCAAATTTCACTGTAACACTTGCCATATATCTAAGACGGAAAAAAATATTTTTCAAAGAATCCGTGACAGTTCCTACCTTTTACATAATGTGTCTTTCATAAGTCGGGTTACGCAAGTTAGTATTGGTCTTCAATACGATTTTTCAATTAAGAATCAAAAGACAGTAACAAGTAAGATGACGTTAATTCTCAGCCTACACGATCCTAATCTTATAATTATTTAGCTACGTACGGTGAATATATAGGCTTAATACCAATTGTCATTTTGTTTGCATCTAGAAGATTGTGGTCGACTGACAACTGCATAATTGCGAAAAGAAATTGACAAAGAATCGTGCCTAAGGATACACCACAGGAGAGGAAACAGACTGAGCCAGAGGAAGGACTCGAAAATGCATCATTCTAATCGCGAATCTTAAACTCTTACCACTGAAACATTGAGATCACTGGCTTGATTATTTGCGTTGTACGACAAGAGACAGGGCGCATGAGGCCATTTCAGCATCCCCAAACCCGCAGAGTTGACAAAAGAGGCACATGAAACAGTAGCATGCATGAATTGGAGGTTCTACATACAGCTGATTATTCTCTTTCCTCAAAATAAATTGTGGCTTGAAACAATCAACATCTGGAGCTGTAAACGAACAACCAACATACATTCGACCAATATGAAATGTAGATTCGTACCCAGTGATCTTACCAATATTTGGAGCCACAGCATAACCCAGTACCGATATTTGGTCCGTCTGCAGTTTTTATTGTTCGCCGGAACAAATTTTAGACATTGTATTATTTCTAATCATTATTCGTAATACATATATCAAAGAAATATATCCATTGAAAATAAGAAGGTAAAGCCTTCACAATAAAGGTAATGATATTCTGATAGCTTTAATCCAAAATTATTTTCAAAATCTCCAACTTGTTTCGCCTGTAACAATACAATATTCAAACAATCAACAAAGGAAAAAGTTTCTGTACAAAGTAAACACTTGATTTAAAATCTTATTTAAATGTTTGGACTGTTCAATTTAATATTTGAACTTTTAATTTTATTTCAGACCTTAATACACTTTCTTCCTATTCAAATATACGTTATTTTATGATGTGATAAGCAAACAGCGTTAACAAGGCATAATAATGTGCATATTTTAACATTTAGTCTGAATATAAAGTAATCTCTACAACAAAACTAATCATTCTGTACAGTTTGCAGTTGGTCTGTTAGTAGCAAGAACAATAATGTGAATGTTTGCATTTTAAACAAAGTATATTTAATTAATCACAACGTCTTCATTTGACTATGATGTAAACAGCAAAATATCACTCTATCACTTTTAACAATGCCTTTTCTATTAGATACACTATAATAAAATAAAACAAGACAAACATAATGGAAAAGGAATAGCCTAATGCAAGTTAAGGTATGTTTCATGACTAATGCTCCGCACCCTATAATCATCTAAAGAATTTTTCACATCAAATCTTTCAATCGTACCTATAATTGTGAATGTATTTCAAACAGATATTCATAAAGCATGACAGAGTATGTTCTAATTTAACATCATCAGCCTATACATGAATGGAGCAAACTCTAATGATCATCCGGTGGGTTTTTGTTTCTTTAGTTATAGATTTATGTATCAACTGTCAAATGTACCGTAGTTATTCTAATCAAATCGCTTCGCTAATAGAGGCTCGCATTATTCCTCAAAAAAATAATTTCTACCTTACGTGGTTTATCGATCCGTTGATATGCATTATGTTATGTCTAAATAAGTACAATAGTACCTGAGTAATACAAAGACTGTAAGAAAGAAGAAAAAAAATTAATTTACGAATATTTTCAGTTTAATAGTGAAGTATGGTATTCACCCCCACCCCCAGCACTCCCCTTTGGAAATTGCACCACCCCGGGATGTCTATTAATGTAAGAACGGTACATGATATCCGTAAAACTGTTACGATAGTGATCGTTGATTTCCGACTTGCATTGCAATTATATTTATAAACAGTCTTAATGTACTTCCTTCAGTTGAGTCTTTCATACATATTTCATTCTTCTCGCTTTCTTCATTAGTCAAGCAAGACGATGATAACAGCATGAAACATCTACGTGAATCAAGCTATGTAGATCAATGACATAAAGTCCATATCGAATACAATAGTATGAATAATATATATTAGACAACGGTCCAAGAATGACCTGAACATATATGTATGAGAGACTTTTTCTTGTTAGGGTGATCTGGTGACAACTTTGCACGTGCACCCGGTCAATAATATTGGCGTGATACCAGAATTTATATCTAAATTACATTTGCACCATAATATTTTAACTGCGTCCTGTTTCAATTTGTGGAAAGCATGAGCAAACATAAGGTTACTGGAACACTTTCCTCAGTCGTAATAGTTACAATTATATTTTTATTCCAAATAATTTTCTAAATTTTCTTTACTATGTAGGTTATTTACATCATCCACATGTATATAAAAAGGACATATTTCGACTATATATATTTCAACTGAAACGATTTCCAGAATGAAAACTTTAATATCGGAACTATAAAAGAAATGTCTTCTGAAGAGAACCTGGATGTAGTATTGACAAGTCTGGTAAATATATAAATCACTGTGATATTGTTCAGCCAAAACAAATAAAATAAAACCGTAATGAAATCTGCTGCCAAAATATGGTGACAACGTGGTCACGGTGATCCTTTGGCAATTGAGAAATATCAATATGTCCCACCAACATACTACGTAGTTAATTTTTTTTTTTCTTGAATAAAATGGATCAAGTAGAAAAATCGATCCGTAGAGAATGTGAAGAGCCTGTGACAACTTTCTACATTGACATTCGAATCCTCTAACTTGTTTGGTCCATTGTATTTTAAAGTTTTTTTACGTGACTGTTGTATAATGTACGTTAATATACACATATCGTGATTTAGATACAAGCAACACACTTAAAAGATATCTCATTTTGTCAAACATTGCGTCATAAATCATGCAAATAAAAGGCGTAATGAACGAGACATCCCAATATATCCCAAAGTTATTTTACTTCATTATTTTGCAGTTTTCCTTTAATAACATGTTTCGCCATGAGATAAAAACTTAATTTGTGTTCATTATCAAGCAAACATTTGAAAACACAACGAGTAATTTTATGAGATTATATGAGTCATTTCATGAATTTAATATGCAATGAGCACATATATAAGATCATATATTTATATGTATTGCTTTCAGCAAATGTTGCGCATATAATAATGTTATTAATATTAATTCATTTGATAAGACTACCCTCACTTCACAGTTTATTAAACCTTGATTATCTAAATTTATATATCGTCAATTGTTGTATTTTACTTTTCGGTTTTCTTGTGTCGTGTCTCTCATGTGTGCATAATTGATGTTAAGTCAATAATATTTATTTAAGAGTTCCGACATAGTACACAAATAATTGGTCACCATAGGAAAAGTTTCGATGCTATACTAGTAGCGATTTATTTGGCTGCTGTTTGTTTGTTTTACCAGATAACAAATATACCCTGCTAATTTGCACATTAACAGAAGATATATAAAATATGCTTAAATGTCGCTTTTAATAATATATTCAAGATGTCATCACATCAGAAGCCGTGTTTTTGAAGGAAGTATAAACTGTAATTTCTAACATCTGGAGTTGTTAAAAGAAAATAAGTATTTACCATAATATATAAAACAATCTGAAAAATAATGCATATAAATCAACATAATGCTCGAAATTCATTTTTAGTTGCACGGCTTAGTAACAAGTAAAGCGTGATTTTATAAACACAAGCAGATCCTTTCTCAGGTAAGTATCTTTAAAAGCACAATTCTTAAGTTCATTGCACATTCACTGCCGCACTAGTCATACATTCATACATACATACATACATAGTTGTTGTTGTATGGTTTAACGCCATTTTTCAGCACAAGATAGGCTATACATGGCGGCCAGTATAACTGGTGGAGGACGAACCCTGGAAAACCCCGGAAAGAACCACCGACCCACGAGAAGCTACTGGAAGGCTTTCTCACGTACACATGCCTGAGACTCGAACTAACGCAGACAGAGGTGAGATGGCAGTGATCCGTAACGGTGAGCGCTTTAGACCACACGGCCACTCGGGGCCCCATATACATACATTCATAAATGCATGCATACATACATACATACATACATACATGCATTCATGCATGGATGCATGCATGCATGCATGCATGCATACATACATACATACATATATACATACATACATACACTAGGCAATATGATATTCACAACTCAGCGCAATTCTGTTCAATTAAACTGTCTTGAGAGAATTTCTTTTCAGCTACTTCTTATGTCTATAGATAATTTTGCGTCACATGGAGTTATTATTTAGCGTTCGTGAGAAATTATGGCCGTTGATTGGCATGACTCTTTTGCACAAAATATTCACTTGTCGAGGGTCGGTGGTTCTTTCCTGGGCTTTCTAGGGTTCTTCCTCCACCATTAATACTGGCCGCTATGTATAGCCTATCGTGTGCTGAAAAATGGCGTTAAACCCTACAACAACAACAACAACAACAACATTTGCTATGTTTTATTAGTTGTTTTTTGTTGGTGTTGTAGAGTTTAAGTAATTGTGAAGCACATGATATGGTTTACATGGCGGCCAGTACATCTGGAAGAGATAGACCCTGTCAAATTCCATGAAGAACCACCGATCAACGAGTAGTTACTTGTACGCTTTATTACATACCTACGCTGTTTCAATCGTGAAAAACCCTTTTTGACCAATTAGGACTTTAACATTACTAGTCCAGTTTGTATACAGTTACTAGAATCATTTATTAATCCGTTATATAAATATATTAAAAAATGTTATTAGTATTTACAATAGAATACTATTTCGTGCATTATGTTATACGAAAAGAGGGTATTGTCTTATATATCTATTGTTACTAATCTATGTCCTATATAAAGTGATAATTTAAATTTAAGAGTAACTTACACTATTGTGAAATAAACCCCAAATAGTCCTAAAAGTTCTACCACAAGCCCAAATATATGACGATCAAACTGAATTCAAGCGCAATCCCAAATATACTTCGATATGGAATGTGTCGATATACCTGTAGTCTCGAATGTGCTTATGTACCAATGACCTCGAATATAAGATGTCCTTAGAGTTTTTTGATATATCACAGTAATATGACCCAAGAAGTACTTTTCTGAATTTACTAGTATTGTTTTGATTTCTTTTTATATCCGACATTATTGACATCCGTATTATCTCCGTTTTTAAAATAAAGGCACAATGATGCCCTCAAACTCTCTTGCTAAATTATAGAAAGAGGCTCTTGTGGATTATTGTTCCGAACACTTTTTTCTATTTTGCAAAAAGACCTCTATCAGTTTTACAGCTATTTCCCCTTGACCTAAAGCTTTTGATTTTTCACAAACAGTTCATGGCAAAGAAAGGCAAATGCTTTGGAAATATCCATTAAGATAACTCGAACCAATTCTTCATTATTTATGGATTTTCTCCGTCTTCCTATTAAAGTAATCTCGGCTGAATGGAAAGCTGAAATATGGTGATGAAAGAGGTGGCTGAATTGATATAATACTTGTTCAGAGATACCAGTTGTTAAAGCTTTGAGACTGTGGGCAAAACCTTGAAAGGAACGAAACCTTTGTTTATGAATAAATATGTGCAGTCTCATTTAATTGGAAACTTTATTTTATCTACCACTAAATCCGAATGGAGTGACCATTATATGATTTCTTGCAACATGAACAAAACATTTTATGTAAGTAAAACATAATATATTTTGACATGAAATACTAGCTTCTTTTGTTAGATATTCAGCATCGTCCGTACATGCTTTTCTCAATATTTGTCCAACTCGTTTGCTTTTCTCTTCAAAGCAAATGTCTTTCTTTATTTGTTGAATAAAGTAATTAAAAATATTCTTCAAAGATCTTTTCTGTTTTTTTTTTCTCAGAAAATTGTTTATGTAAGGTGATATTTTGTCCAACTAAATATTTTCGTTAGAAAGAAGTGATTGTCCTCGACATCGCACATAATATAATACATGAGACAACATACAAACGTACTTTACAGAGGTGCAGTATCAACTCATCCTTTTGTTACCAACGCATGTCAAACCCGTTCTGAATCGTGTTTGAAAACCAATTCACATCTATAAACCGTACCACAATCGAACAATCGAAGACTGTGCTGTTAAAGAATTTTCATTTTCATCAAAAGAAATTGTATGAAATTAAGGCAAGCACATAAACACACATATCATTTTATATATGTAGCTATGCATCTAAAGCAAACAAATATGCCTACATACATATATAACAGCGAATTTAATTATCATTTTTTAAACATATGGTTTATTGCATGTTCCAGAGGCCCATGTTCTTAACGGTAATTACATCTGACATCAACATATTTAGCAAATATCTCTATCGTAGGTAGTAAGTGGGTTACAATTGATAAGACGTTTAAGAATGCATCATTTACCTTTACTTACATTTGCATAAGACATCACTTTTGTGAGATGTTACAGTTCTATTTCCAGAAGAAATAACAGAGCAAACGTAAAACTGTTCTACAGGTAGGCTACACTGGTTTCTTTAATTCTCTGTTTAAAACTTGATTATCCGATATTTTTCCACCTAATTCTTTAGACAATAACATTTTTTACGTCCCGACGTGTCGTGTTGTTGGAACTCGCTGTAACGGCGTTCCTTTAATTTTTTGGCGCGTTCCCTTAGATATTGCACTCGTAATTTTTCTCCCGCATCTGAGTGACATAGGTTCTCTCACTTTTTTATTGGTATCTTTCACTTGTGCATTTAGCACATTTATGCCATTAATGTCTCCATTCTATTATATTTTATGGTGATTTAGGCAATATTGCATGCAAGCTACATAGTAAAATGACAGGTAAGATTAATACCAAAAGAAAACGATAATGGAAATGTAAAATAGTGAATTTGGAACAAGTATCAATGCCTTAACTCGTTTTCGTTAAAGGGAGACAAATAATTGTTGTCTAATGTAATTAGACATATGACTGATTGGACTGGATTTGAGAACGTGTCGTTTAATCAAGCATAGACAAGAAGCGAATTGTTTTGGTTTTCTTTTTGTTTTCGATTTCAATGAATTTTCTGTCGAATGTAGTGAACAATTTACAACATATTATTCGGACATTATGTAATAAAAATATTGTAACAACAGCATAAAATTCTTCACACAGAGAAAAGAAGAAAATGTTTTATATGAATGGGACGATAAATCATTGTCTGAACATTAGTCCCACATTCCAGCTTATATGCTTATATAGGTCAATAAATCAGCATCGTCCCATGTATTCGGTTTAAGTTAGAATGTAATTTAAACTTTCAAAAAAAAGGTTGCGACCGAAAGTTAGTATCCAATATTTAGTAACAAGAATGCAAGTAGACTTTGCTGTTAATTCGCAATTAAAATCAATCACAAGAGCTTAAATTGTTTACCTTGTGGTTGAATAAGTACATTACATATATAATATAAGATCTGGCTTTTAAAAAAGTCTGTGTGATCCAAAAATGTATTGAATACCGTAGGTTGGTATCTCCTCAGCTAACAATTGGAGAAATATCTCCTAATATAAATGAGCCATTTGATTTACTTCGTTGTCCAAAGGCTATTTTTCTGTAACCTATATTGCTCTTCAACATTCTATCACAATTGATATTGCTACCGGCCAACCAACGAAAGGCAGTAGCATGTGTTACCTCTTTGAACTGAACATTATCCAACCTTAGTATTTATTTTGAAAAGACCAATTGTAGTACAACATCCACAAATATTGTTATTGATCAAACTGAACGACACATGGAAAATCTTGGCGGTTGATAGTGACAGAACATGCTTCTCCTATTTCAAAGAAAGGCAACGTCTGTTTGCTGCTGTATTACATTGCTAATGGGATTGATTTATTTGCAGTAATCACCAAGATATATTTTCTCGGTGCATAACCTATTTAGCACCCATCCCGATATCATTTATGATCACGATAACTATTGTTTCATTCCATATCTGTCGAGAACTTGTTGCAAAAGCGTTGTATCTGTTCATTATCTTGACTCAGCTTCTGAATGAAATATATCTCTGACTTTTTCGATATCAGCTGATAGGGTACAATTATGCAGCACGTTTTCGGGTGATGAAACCTGAGATAATATAGAGTTTGGGTTAAATTCGGCTCAATCTTCAATTAACTTCTATATTCACCTATATGTTGTGTCTAACTAAAAACTGCACAGACTCCGATCGGCCGTCGCATTTTGTACCCGTAGATCTCTGTCCCTTTAGTTTGTTTTAATAAGTAATCATTAGAACAAACAACTTTAATCCTGGTCTAACATTAGATGGCAGGTAAGGGTGATTATTATTTGCTTTTGGGCTCGACTTATAAGCGAGTATGGATGGTACTTCAACAACTAATTATCGTGTCTGGTCGCTGTGTTTTGCGTTAGTATTTATTATAATGGTGAGACTGTAAACCCGACAACGCCAGTTTTGATGGAAAAGTATGCGTAACCATTCATGATTTCAAATATTGTTATTCCCTGCGTCTGTTCGCACCCACTGTCATTTTCCATGTGCACTATCATCATGCCTTATACCATTCGTTTCTGCATCTTACTGTCCGTTATTCCTATATCATATATGGTGACACCCTCCTTTTGTATTTACATCTAAACCGTTGGTTGAATATCGTAAAACATACGTTGCCCATGTAGTAAAAGTTCAAATCTGTCTCAGTTTTAGCACCGACCTATGTTTTAATTTTGCTTTGGACCCCAATAAATACTTCCGCATCCTATTATAGATCATTTCATTATCCGATAAATAAACAGTATTAAAATGACATAGGAATGATCACTTTGTTATTTATTTTGACATTTATAGCATTACAAAGTAATATCTGCAATAAAACTAATCAGTCATTAAGGTTTGCAATTGGTCTGGTATTACCAAGAAATGAAAGGCGATGTTTGTCTTTTTGTTAATGTCTGTTATATTAAAAACAATAACTTAAAAGAAGACAAAAAATATTTCATGGAAATGGAAATGCTTAATGAAAATTAAGACGTGATAAAATAATTTTTTGCTCTATTCGCTAAGCATCTAATGAATTTTTCTCAACCAATATTGAATTGTACGTGGATTTTATAGGTTTTGCAAACGCATTCGTTAACATAAATCATCAGAGAAAACAACCACGACCGTAACTCTTGAAAAAGAACGCATATTCCATTTTTATGTAGATATGGGAATATGTGATTTTCAATTCTTGACAACGATTATGACTGTGGCTTAATTCCTTCTCTAGCCCGAGCAACCTGAATCTCGCTTGTTTGTTTCTTCTTCTATTGTTTTAACTCCTGTCTGAGCGGTGAAAATGTCAAAGATCCCTAAGACTGAGAAAGATGAAAGATGCTATCGACCTTTTCTGTTTGGAAAGGAAGAAAACACGAAAAAATCTTGAACCGCTTTGTTATGTGCTGCCGCCTATCTAATTCGATTGACGCTACTGACTACGATCCCTCATTCCTGACAATAATACATCTGTTGCATTGTCTGAAAATAGTTTCGAGATTATTTTGTCAACTACTTTAAGCTCTTTGCCATACAACTGTGTAAGCCAAGATTATCAATGGCTATTTCCTTAGTGTAAATCACAGCTCAAAGTACGATTAGGAGAGACTTTGAATAATATCCATATGGGGAAAACAGCTTTACATAGTCGTTAAGGTATGACGGACATCCGTGAAAGGAATGATGTCCACGCGTGCGTTGCATTTTATTAGGACACTATGGTTATACTTTCTAGAAATAAGAGCATTATGAACAAACCTTATTACGTTTAAGACAATTATCGAGACAATGCGTATAATGTATTTAATTCACAAATCTGTTGAATCAGAAGTACCATGTTTGATAATTATGTTAAAGTCATCTCATGTACGACAAGAGCTGCAACGTACCACGTTTTATCAACTACATCATTGTTTACTCTTGGAAGCATTATTCTTTCTGCCTCTATTAAAAGTAGATTCCGGTGACTGTAACTTTGAATCAATATATTTTCTAAGTAGAGAAAAACATCTTTTGGTAGAGATCCTAAAAGCATGAAAGAGAGCATATGATAGTTACCGTAACACAGCTAGTCATTCCAGTGCAGAACTGAATTTATCAAATATCAAATAAATGCTTTTTGCAAATTTCAAGAAATCGTTGCAAATTTCGAGATAAACAGCTTTTGAAATCTAAGAGAGTATCCGCGGTGTCTCAGCTGATATAGTGTCGCACTCGTAATCTATGGATTGCTAGTTCAATACATTAATCTATGGATTGCTAGTTCAATGCATGCTCTGGTCATCTGTCTACGTGTGTCTTTGGAAAAGGTACTTAGGTAACGTTACCTTGACTTGACATAGTCATTAATGTATCAAATGTGCCATGAAAGACACCAAAAGCTAAAACAAAGAAAAATAATTGTGTATGTATTTCGAAAAGCTATTGAGAAACAAAATATGTTCTAATTTAACATTCAGATGTTATATATAAATGGATGATCGGGTGGTTTTTAATTTCTTTAGTTATCGATGTATGTATCAACTGACAAAATTACCTCCCTTATTCTAATCGAATTGCTCTAATATACTCCCCATTATTCCTCAATAAATTCCAACTTTATCGTGGCTTATAGATCCGTAGATATCCATGATGTTATGTCCAAATACTTACAACAGTAAATGAATAATCTAACGACCGTAAGAAAAATCAAAACAACTTAATTACGAAGATTGTCAGTCAAATAGTGATGTACGGGATCCAACACCTGCACCGGCTCGAGATCTCAGGTAAATGAGGACGGTACTTGATATCCATGACACGGTTATGATAGTTTTCGTTAATGGATTTCCGACTTGCATTGCTATTATATTTATAAACCGTCCTAATGTACTTCCTTAAATCGAGTCTTTCATTCATATTTCATTCTCCTCGCTTTCTTCGTTGGTAGAACATGACAATGATGACAATCGACATAACAGCATGAACCATCTACGTCAATCAAAATATGGAGATCAATGGCATCAAGCCCATATCGGATACAATGGTATGAATAATATATATTAGACAACGGTCGATGAATGCGCTGAACATATATGTATGACAGACCTGTTCCATTTCAGCAAAACCTGGTGACAACTTTACACATGCACCCAGTCCCTATCAAAATGCATATCTAATTTACATTTACACCATAATATTTTAATTCGTCCAGTTTTAATATGTGAAAACATGAGCGAAATTAAGATTACTGAAATACTCTCATCAATCGTAATAGTTACATTTTTATTTTTGTTCCAAATAATTATCTAACTATTAAAGAAATATCTTCTGAACAGAAACTCGGTAGTATTGATAAGTCTGGTAAAAAAAAATTAGATATTGGGATATTATTCAGCCAAAACGAATTAAAACTACCGCAGTGGTTGTGTACTGCCAAAAAAATGTGACAACGTGATCACTGTGATCCTTTGGCTATTGAGAAATATCAATAGGTCCCACCAACATACTATGTATTCTTTTTTTTGTCAAGAAATTGGATCAATTACATGTAGAAAACGTAATCCATAGAAAAGGTCTGGAGCCTTTCAAACATTGTACGTTGAAATTCGAATCCTCAAACTTCTCTGGTCCTTTGTATTTTAAAGTTTTGTACGTTGATATACCCATATTAGCATTTTGATATAAAAAAGCAACCAAAAATATATCTAATTTTGTCAATCATGGCTTCATAAATCATACAAATAATAGGCGTATTATGTATTTACCATAAACAAATTTTTCTGGAAAATATGTCATTTAAATCAACATATTGTTCGAAATTCGGCGATGAGGTGACCATATTGTTCATTGCACGGCTTAGTAACAAATAAAGAGTGACTTTAAAAACACAATATCGTTTCTCAGGTATGTAACTATAAAAGCACAAATATTAAGCTCATTGCATTTTCACTGTCTCACTAGTCAGTGAGGAATAAAGAAAAGCAAACTTTGCATATTTAAATCTCGGTGATCTTTACAAAAATACCCGTCTGTTTTTTCTCACCATTACTCCTGAATAGAATAAACATCATATACACATACATACATGCATACATACATAATACATACATACATACATACATACATACATACATACATACATACATTATGGGCTACGTAGTTTTCACAACTCAAGGCAATTCTGTTCAATTATTCTGTCTAGAGAGTACTTCTGTTCAGCTGCTTCATACGTCTGTAGATTGTTTTGCATTACATGGACTTACTGTTTAGCGTTTGTGAGAAAAGTCTGGCTGTTGATTGGCACGAATGTCTTACACGATATTTTCACTTGCCAAGGGTCCTCGACACACGATAAATCATGTATTAGCTTAATACGTAAGATGCGTTTCTGTGCATGGTGTTTCTATATTAGCATGAGATGCAACACATATTACCAAATACTGCTATTATAGACAGGATTTTCACAACTGAAGAATGTTTTGCAGTGCTCTGTTTAATTCATGTATTCTTCAAGGAGAGCTAATCTGAATCTTCCCTTGCTTTTTTTTTACCCGAGCATTGGAGGGGAGGAAAGGGTTGAAAGAGGCTGAAAGAGGAAACATATTGGTAGGGAGGAAATGGGAGGAAGTGACTTTCAGGAAATGAGGAGAAAGGGAGGATTGGACGGCAGGAAGGGTGGAGGAATGACAGGGGTGGAATAGGGAGGTTATTACGAATACTTCTTATCGAGCATCATCGTTTGCTAAGTTTTATTGTTTGTTATTGTTGATGCAGCTTACGTAATTGTTCAGCATATGAAGGGTTTACATGGAGGCCAGTATATCTGGTGGAGAAAGACCCTGTGAAACCCAGGAAAGATCCACCAATAAACAAGAAGCTACTTATAACCTGTATTACATACCTACGCTTTTTAAATCGCGAAAACCCTATTTGTCCAAAAGCTTGAACATTACTGGTCCAAACTGTATATCAGTTACTAAAATCATATAATAATTCGTTACAGAAATCTATAACGAAAATGTTACTAGTATTTACAGTAGAATACTAATTAGTGCATTATCATAAACGAAAAGAGGGTATTGCCTTATATATATATATATATATATATATATATATATATATATATATATATATATATATATATATATATATATATATATATATAGTTACGACTGCATGTTCTATACAAAGTGATAATTTTATAATAAAGAAGAGCTTACGCTATTGTGAATTGAATCCCAAATAGTCATAAAAGTTCTACCACAAGCCCAAGTGTACAACGTTCCAACTGAATTATAGCGGAATCCCAAATAAACTTCCAAATGAGGTGATTTTTAAGAGTGTTTTGTAATATCACATTAATATGATCCTAAACGCGCTTTTCTGAATTTAATAGCAATGTTTATTGGTTGTTTTTAAACATGCAACAAACGAAATTATATTTTATGTATCCGACATTATTGACATCCGTGTAATCACCTTTCTAAAACAAAGGCACAATGATACCCTCGAACTGTCTTGCTAATTTGTAGAAACACACTTTTGTGGATTATATTTTCGAGCTCTATTTTTCTAAATATTTTGTAAATAGACTTCTATCAGTTTTATATTTATTTCCCCTCGAACAAAAGACTTTAATTTTTCAAAACAAGTTCACGTAGAAGAAAGGCAAATGCTTTCGAAATATCTATTACGATAACACCAACCAATTCTTCATTATTTTTGGATTTTCTCCGTTTCTATTAATGCAATGTCAGCCGAATGACAAGTGAAAGGTGGGGATGAAAAAGGTGTCTTAATTAATATAATACTTGCTCTTAGATACCATTTGTAGCAACTTTTGACAATGTGGGCAAACTATTGAAAGGAAGGAAAGGTTTGTTTATCGCAATGAATAAATCTGTACAGCTCACATTTATCTGAGAAATTTCTTTTCTCTACCACTACATTCGATTGAAGTTGCCATTTTAAAATTTCTAGCAACATTAACAAAACGTTATGAAAGTCAAATATACTGTATTTTGGCAAGAATTACTAGCTTCTTTAAGGCGACCTTCATCATCATCCGTACATGGTCTGTTTAATGAAAAGGAACAGAGAGTAGGTCAAAACATTTTTAGCATGTCTCCTCACTCCTTAATAAAGACTTTGAAACAATTTAATTTGAGTGATTATACCAATGTTTGTCCAACTCGTTTGCTCTTCTTTCAATGAAAATGCGAGTTTTCTATTTGATTTGTTGAATAAAAAAGTGTTCTATAAAGAGCTTTTCTGTTTTTTTTTCTCAAAAAATTTTTCTGTAAGTTGCGAATGTTTTTTATAAAAAATCTTTTATTTCATAATAGGTAATTTTTCCCGACATCGCACAGCATATAATACACAGACGACAATAAAACATGACTCTATAGAGATCCAAAATCAATTCATACTTTTGTTACGATGGCATGTCAAGCTCGTTCAGAATCGAGTTTGAACACTAATTCACGTTTATAAATGGTACCAAAATCGAAGTTCCTGCTTTTAAAGAATTTTCATTCTCATCAAAAACATTTATATGAAATTAAGGCAAGCGTACAAACACACGTACTATTTTATACATTAAGCAAACATATATACATGCATACATAACAGCAGGTTTAATTAAAAATAAACATATGGTTTCTAGCCATATGCTGAATAAACTGGTCAGTAATACGAATGAAAAAAAACAGACGATGGATGGAATAAACATCATGAACACACTTGCTAATAAAGGTTTCGCTCTTTGCGAGCGGAAATAATTTGTGATGATATTCCGTGAGAGCATACAGGATCCAACAAATACATGTTTACACTACTAACATATTCTATTGTGTAATGGGAAACTATGAACTGAATCTGTGTATTGAAACCCCGCAGCGAACGCCATATCGAACATGTAAGATTGAACGGTTATGTTGTGAACTGTTCGAACTCAGACTAGAATCAATTATGAGTTGACGTGTTCTTAGTATCAGAGTGATTTGTAATTAATGTGTGTCAATCGCGTACCCTACAACTTTACTTCTGACTGTGTACTAAGCTAGCACCACTGACGTCCATTTTCTTAACGGTAATTACATCTGACATGAACATAGTTAGAAAATATCCCAATCGTAGGTAGTTAGTGGAATACTATTTAATAAAAGGTTTAAGAATGCATCGCGCACGTTTACTTAAATTTGCGGAAAATGAAACATCATTTTTATGAGATGTTACAGTTATATATGTATTTCCGGAAGAAATAACAGAGCAAACGTAAAACTGTTTCACAGGTAGGCTGCACTGCGTTCTGTAATTGTCTGCTTAAAACTTGGTTGTCCGAATTACTTAGTCTTCATTCTATAGATCATTGTGCTAAGTACAAAATGGAATGTCTATAATTTGTATTATGTCCAGCCTTGTAGTGTTGTGGGAACGAGTAAGATCGGCGTTCCCTTACTTATTGCTCATTCTCTTACATATTGCACTCGTACTTTTTCTCTAGCATCTGTGTAATATAGGTTATCTCACCTTTTTATTGCGATCTTTCACTTCTTTATTTAGCACTATGCCGTTCATTTCTCCATTCTATAATATTTTATGGTAATTGAGACAATATTACATGGAAACTATACAGCTGAATGATGGGCAAGATGAAAACCGAAAGGAAATGATAATATAAAAGTAAAATTGTAAATTTGGAAATAGACTCAATGCGTTAACTCGTTTACATTTGAGGGAGACAAATAATTGTAGTCTAACTTAATGGGACATATGGATTATTCAATTGGATTTGAAAAATTGTCATTCATTTAAGCCTAGCCAAGAAATTTAGTTATTGATAATTATAATGAGGACTTTGTGTAGCTCATAATCTTTAGAAGCGCTAAGTGCTATACAACATTAGACAACACATATAACATTTAAACATATATAATGATATGATTACAAAAAACAAACACCATGAAATTAGAAAACATTTCAAATAAGTATGTTTTAAGAGCACTCTTGAATGGAATCACTGTGTCTTTGTATCTAAGTTCAGTGGACATTCATTCCGCGTTGCTGGGCCCTGGTATGTAAAATAACCTTGTCCATATGACTTCGTTTTCATAGTGGGAATAATGAGTATATGATTGTCAGTAGAGGAGCGTAAATAACTTGCTGGTGTGTACACATGGGTGAGATCAGATATGTGTTGGACTGGAGTCCGCCATTGAAACATAGCAGAGAGAACAAAGTAAGTGTTTGCTTCTGGATCGAATGGATGGCTAGTGTAGGGAACAGAGCAGCAGACAGGTGTGCTCTGATCGTGGTACTCCATAAGAATGATCCAAGCAGCTGTGTTTCTTAACCTTTTGAAGTTTCTGGAGTAGATATTGACATGAACAAGAGAGAAACGAGTTACAATAGTCCAGTCTTGAACGTACTAATGAACACACATGTGTTTTAGTGGCATCAACTGAAAGATATTTGCGAATTGAGCTGATGTATCTCAGCTCAAGATGTGCAACCTTGCATATGTTCATGACATGTTGGTGCAATTTGAGAGTACAGCCCAGAGTAACACCCAGGTTTCGTACTCACTGTGTGAATTTAATGTCGGTGTTGCTGATATTTATTGTTTGAGGTGAAGGTTGTGAATGATAAAGTCTTTCTGTTGTGATTAGAATGGCCTTGGTTTCACCATCATTCATCTGCAATGTGTTACATGTCATAACTGATTTCACATCAGAAAAGCACCTCTCTACACCTTGATTGGTAGCATCAAATTCAGTAGGGTGGCTAGATTTGCATATTTCTGTGATTGTATACAATGAAGAGAACAGGTCCAAGAACAGACTTATGTGGAACACCAAAACATAGATTAACTGGGCTGGAGTTTATTTCATTTGCAGACACAATATATGTCATGTTGACTTAGTAGGACTTGAGCCACGTTAAAGCTATATCATGAATCCAAACACATACTGGAGACGGTGAAGAAATATATCTTGGTCTATTGTGTCAAATGCTGCAGACAAAGCAAGGAGTGTGAGGACTGTACTCTTTCCGCTATCGAAGCGGAATGTCATTAACCACTTTTGGAAGAGTAGTTTTAGTAATGTGGCAAGAGCGATATGCAGATTGTACATTGTTAAAAAGACTGTTTAAATTCAAATGAGATACAAGCCGTGATAGAAAAGCTTCTTCTAAGATTTTTATATAAATGGGAGATGTGGTTTTTTTAAATCGTTATGGTCCAGTGTTGGTTTCTTCAGCAGAGGCTTTACAATGGCAGTTTTGAAAAATGATGGGAATTCCCCGGATGGGAAAGAGGTATTAATAACATCAGTTAGTGAAGGCAATACTGGATCTAAGCACTCAACATTACTGATGTTGGAATTTGATCATGTTCAAATGACTTTGGTGCACTCTTTATCCCGAGTGTACAAACTAAATCCATAGAGACACGTTCAAATGCTGCTAATGGTTTCCGCTGAAATTCTGTATCCCAGCTGTATGGTGGCGACAGGTCAACTGAAATTGTGTTGTCAAGCTTATCTCTAAGAGTTTGTACTTTGTCAGGGAAGAAATTTTCAAACAGGTCCGGCAGGTCGACTGGAGAGAAGGTAGTTGGAAGTGGTGTACATTTGTTTTGACATTAACTTGTTAGTAATCTCCAAAAGCTCTTTGCAGCTTCAACTTTTCATGATCTTAATACTGTAGTGGGCTGACTTAGCTGCATGGACTATGTTTGTGACGTTCTTCTTAGCGGCTATATAGATTTTCTTCTGAAAAGTGAGTCTGGTGGAAAGCCAAACCCTCTCAGCTTTACGGCGGTAGCTTTTAGCAGTGTGAAGCTGATCCCTAACACTGCTACACCATGGAAAACACTTTTGAATTGATACTCTGCGCTTTGGTGACTGAGGGATGTTTGTCAAGCAATGATCGCAGGCAGTTATTGTGTTGTTCTGCTGTAGGAGGTAAACAAATTGTTAGGTTCATGTTATTGTTTTCCATTTCTTTCGAATTCAATAACTTCGTGCAATTCACAACTTATTTTTTGGCTATTATGGAATAAATATTGTATTAACAGCATAAAGTTCTTCGCCCAGAGGACAAAATAGAAGGTCAGGTTTTGTATGAGTGGGAAGAGAAATCATTCTCTGAACATTAGTCACACATTCCAGCTTCGAAGCTTCTTTACGTCAATACCTCAGCATCGTCCCGTGTTTTACATTTAATGAAAAAGTTAGAATGCAATTTAATATTTCAAAATTAAGGCTGTGTCAGAAGGTTAGGATCCCATATCAGTACAATTAATGCAAGTAATCTTTGCTGTCAATTCGCACTTAACAACACTCACAAGTGCTTTAAACTATTTCAGTTGTGGTTGAATAAATACATTACATATATAACATAAGATCTGGCTTAAAAACGTCATTGTGATCCAAAAATGTATTGAATACCGTAGGTTGGTATCTCCTCAGCTAATAGATGGAGAAACGTCCTCTAATATGACTGAGCCATTTCCTTTACTTCGTTGTCCAAAGGCTATTTTTCTGTAATCTATAGTTCAAGCAAAGTGTTCTTCCACATTCTATCACAATGGATATTGCTACCGGCCAACCAATGAAGGGCATTAGCATGTTTTACCACTTTGAACAGAACATTATCCAACCTTATTATTTATTTTTAAATAACCAATTGTATCACAATATCCGTAAATATTGGTATTGGTCAAAATGAACGACACATGGAAAATCCTGGCGCCTGATAGTGACAGAACATGCTTTCCTTGTTTCAAAGAAAAGCAACGTCTATTTGCAGCTGTATTATGTTACTGATGAGATTGGTTAATTTCAATTTACCTCCAAGAGATATTTTCTCGGTGCTTGTGGCAATTAACCTGATTAGAACAGATCCTGATATTATTCATGACCACGAT
The DNA here is from genome assembly GCA_028554795.2 of Sinohyriopsis cumingii. Taxonomy (NCBI): domain Eukaryota; kingdom Metazoa; phylum Mollusca; class Bivalvia; order Unionida; family Unionidae; genus Sinohyriopsis; species Sinohyriopsis cumingii. The sequence continues at coordinate 73,535,472 of CM068828.1, forward strand.
AGTTATTGTTTCATTCCATGTCGGTCATTATCTTGACCTTGCTTCTACACGAAATATATGTCTGACTTTTTCAATATCATCTGAAAAGTAAAAAGCATGCACCAGGATTTGTGTTGTTGAGTCTCGAGTTAATATAGTTTGGTTTCAATTCTGCTCAGACTTAAATTACGTATATACTCACCTATAGGTTGTGTCTAACTGAAACCTGAACGTACTCAGATGTGCTGTCGCATTTTGTACCCGTAGATCGCTGTCCCTGTAGTTTTGTAAAACAAAAATCATCAGAACAAACAACATAGATCTTGGTCTAACATGAGACGGCATATAAGGGTCATTATTATTTGTTGTTGGACTCGACTTAAAGGCGAGTATATCCACTACTTCAACAACTCATTATCGTGTTTGGTCGCTGTGCCTTGCGATCTGACATATGTTTGGTCTCATGTCTCAGTGTACGCATTATTAATATCTGGTCGAAATTGATATACCAATAGGAGGTCTTAGGATGTAAACAATGCATCATGGCGTTAAATCGCAATATGTTATATTGCCACCTTCCACTGTCTTCTGACGGAATTGATATTGTTATCTTTTTTTCTCACCTGATCTTATAATTGTGTAAGTCATGGGCATTCCAAATTGTTCTTTAGGTCTTTATGAAAAATGTAACAACGTCTGGATTATAAATGTTAGATTCAAAGCAAACGAACCAATGATTTACCAACGACTTCTTCGATATGATGTTTTTCATAACCTGGGGCTACTTCCAAAATAAAATGAAAAACAAACAGAAATGCACTTTCGTGGCTATTATACGCAACTGAGTCACAGACAGCTTTCTCGTTTGAAACAGTTAATGTTTATATTATGGGCATTTTACTAAGTTATTACAAAAAACTGCAGAGTCTCGCCACTTTGATTAGAAACTTTTTATTGGCCCACAATTTTTTCAAAATCTGAATAAATGTTGTGTTTCATGTAACAATATTAAATTCAACAATAAGATATGACAACATCCTTTTTACTATCTAAAATCCTTCTGACATTTTTGGATTGTCAGGCTTAATTTTTGAACTTTTAATTCTGTTTCAGACCCAAATAATAATTTGCAAAGTCAAAGATACATTATTTTATTATACGATGAAAACACGGTATTAAAATGGAATGAGAATGAGCATTTTGTTACTTGTTAGAAAGTAATATCTACAATAAAACTAATCATTCATCAAGGTTTGCAATTGGTCTGTCGTAGCGATAATATTACGTGAATATTCGTCTTTTTATTCATATATGTTATATTATAAACAAAACATTACAAGAAAACGAAAAAGGTTTAATGAAAAAGGAATTGTTTTATTAAAAATTAAGACATATTCAAATATTAATTTATTCCCTCCACTAAGCATCTTAAGAAATTTTCACAACATATATTTGAAAAGTACGTGGATTTTATAAGTTTTGGAAACGCGTTTATTAAATGAAATAATTAGAGAAAACAATCACAACCGTAATTATGTGAAAATAACACATATTCCATTTTATGTAGATATAATATGTGATTTTCCATTCTTGGCAACGGTTATGACTATCAGTTAACGGCTTTTTTCTCCCAGACAATTTGACTCCCGGTATTTTGTTCTTGTTTTTGTTTTAACTCCGGTCTGAGGGATGATAATGTCAAATATCCTCAAGACTGAGAAAGAAGTTAAAGCAACATGAAAGATGCTATCGACTTTTTTCTGTTTGGAAAAGAGGAAGAAAAGAAGAAGTTGAACTTTTTTGTTCTCTCCTGCCGCCTATCTAATTCAATCGACGCTAATGACTACGATCCCCCATTACCGACAACAAATATTTCTGTTGAATTGTCTGAATATAGATTTGTTATTTTATTATGTCAATTACTTTAACCCATGACCATAAAGGGCTATTTCCTTCGCGTAAATAACAGCTCAAGGGACAATATTAGGAGAGACTTTAATAATAACCATACGGGGAAAACAGCTTTATATATTCGTTGAAGGGAATGATGTCCACGGAAATGTTGCATTTCATTACGGACACCTTGGTTAACGTTCTAGAAAGAATTCTTTTAGTTTCTTTCTAGAATTCTAGGAAGTAAACTCGAACAACTTTTATGAACAAACCTTATTACGTTTAAGAATGTTATTGAGACAAAAGTGTATAATGTACTTAATTCACAAATTCACAAATCTGTTGAATCAGAAGTACAACGTTTGATAATTATGTTAAAGTCATCTCATGTACGACAAGAGCTGCAATGTACCACGTTTTATCAACTACATCATTGTTTACTCTTGGAAGCACTATTCATTCTGCCTTTATTAAAAGTAGATTCATGTGACTGTAACTTTGAATCAATATATTTTCTACGTAGAGGAAAACATCTTTTGGTAGAGATCCTAAAAGCATGAAAGGCAACATATGATAAATATCGTAACACAGCTGGTCATTCCAGTGCAGAACTGAATTCATCCAATAGATGATTTTTGCAATTTCAATTTCAAGAAATCGTTGCAAACTTAGATAAAAAATAGGCTTTTAAATTAGTCGAGGGTAGCCGCGGTGTCTCAGTTGATATAGTGTCGGATTGTAGTTTGTTAATCCCTCGTTCGATACCCGAACGTGTCATCTGCCTCTTTGTGACCTTGGAAAAGGTACTTAGGTAACGTTACCTTGGCATGACATAACCAATAATTCATCAAATGTGCCACTAAAACAAGCAAAAGCAAACACAAACGAAAAATAAATTCGATTTCATAATGCTGTATGTATTTCGAAAAGATTCATAAATCATTATAGAAAATGTTCTAATTTAATATTCTGAGGATATGTATGATCGGATGTTTATTTATTTCGTTTTCGATCTATCTATAAACTGAAAAAATATCGCAGTTATTCAAAACGAATCGCTCTTGTATGAGACACTTATTTCCTTAAAAAGAAATTCCTACCTTATTGTGGCTTATCCAGTATGTTACGTCCTAATAATTACAAACGTGCGTGAATAATCCAAAGACTGTAAATAAAATCAAAAGAACTTTATTTACAACCATTGTCAGTCAACTAGTGACGTATGATGTTCAACATCCCCACCCTCCACTTTGGAAATTGCACCGCCTGTGGATGTCTGTTAAAATAAGAACGGTACTTGATATCCATGGCAAGGTTATGATAGTGTTCGTTAATGGATTTCCGACTTGCATTGCTATTATATTTATAAATCGTCCTAATGTACTTCCTTAAATTGAGTTTTCATACATATTTCATTCTCCTCGCTTTCTCCATTAGTGGAACTGGACGATGATGACAATCGACAAAAGAACATGAAATATCTACGCCAATCAAAATATTGAGATCAGTGACATCAAGCCCATATCAGATACACTAATATGATAATATATATTAGACAACGTTCAAAGAATGCGTGATACCATAATTCATATCTAATTTACATTGAGACCGTTATATTTCCAATGTTAATTTGTTAAAAGCTCCTGCTAAAGTGATGTTACTGAAATACTCCTACCAATCATAAGAGTTACAATTGTATTTTTGTTCACAATAATTTCCTAAAATTTATTTTGCTTTGTAGGTCGTTTATATCATCCACATTTATAGAGAAATGACATATTTCGACTCCCTACAAGAAGAACTTGACACATATTGAAACTATTAAAGAAATGATTTTTGAAGAGAAACTGGACATATATTGACATGTCTGGTAAAAATTCTGGATCACTGTGATATTGTTCAGTCAAAACAAACAAACAAACTGACCGCAGTGATTGTGTTCTGCCAATGTAAATGAGAACGTGACCACTGTGATCATTTGGCTATTGAGAAATATCAACAAGTCTCACCAACATACTATGCTATTTGTTTTTCTTGTCAATAAATTGTATTAATGACAGGAATAAAACTGATCTCATAGAATGTCCAGAGCTTCTGATAATTTCGTACATTGACATTCGAATCCTCTAACTTTTGTTGTCAAATTTGTTTTAAATGTTATTTTGTACCTGACTACTGCATACTGTGCGGTAATATACTCAAATCGTTATTTCGATATTTAAGTAACACACTTGAAAGATATCTTAGTGTGTCAAAAATGGAGTCATAAATCATGCAAAGAAGTTCATTATTCTGAAGTTTTTCTTTATTAAAATGTTTCGCCATGCGATAACGATCTTAATTTGTTCTCATTTTTAGACGAAAGTTTGGAAACACGACTAATAATTTTATGAGACAAAAACTACATGACTCATTTCATGAATTTAATATGAAATGAGCACGCACATAAGATCATTAATTTATATGTTTCAATAAATTCGCTACATATTTTATATGTAGTGCTTTCAGTGAATGTTGCATGGATAATACTGTTATCAAACACTGCCCTCACTCCCTATAATATACATCAAATATCAGAAATAAGAAAATCTTATGTGTCATTCATTTTAGGACAGATTTTCGCTTGATCTAAGAGACCGCAACCACCATTTTGCAGTTTATTCAACCTTTATGATCTAAATTTGTATCGATAATTGATGGATTTTTGTTTTCGGTTATCTTGTCTCGTGTTTCTCATATGTGTATCATTGACATTAATTCAAGACGTTTTTTTGTATCAGTTTTGAGATATTACACAACAAATTGGTCACAATAACCAACATGTAGAGTTTCGATACTGTTCAAGTATAGATTCATGTGGCTTTTAACTTTTTGTGACAGCTATTAAACCTGTCCTACTAATTTACACTTGGAAAGAAGATAAATAAAATATGTTACAATGTATCTTTTAACAAATAGCCATGTCTGACATCGCATCAGAAGCCACACTTTTAAAGGAATTACAAACTACAATTTCCAACAGCTGCAGTTGTTTAAAAAAACACAAGAATTTAACATAAACAACCTTTTTATGGAAAATATTTCACATAAATCAACTTATTGATAAAACTTTCGCGATGATAAAATTATATTTTCAATGCATAGATTAGTAGCCAACAAAGCGTGACTTTATAAACACAAGAACATTATGTATCGGGTGTGTAACTTTAAAACACAGTTCTTAAGTTCACTGCATTTTCACTGCCTCGCTAGTCAGTGAGGAATAAAGAAATTTTCACTTTACATATCTAATGATCGGTGATATTTAATGATCGGTGATCTTTGTAAAAATTATCCATCTGCTGTCTCCATTATGTTTGTTCACTGTATCAATGATAAACCACGAGGTGTATATATTTTACATCAAACGGAATCGAAACTTGCAGAGTTGCTGAGTTTCCTATTAATGAAACATTTATACAACGAGTCGCATATCGTTGATACAGTGTACATAAAGTACATATATTTTACTTATATCACATACAAATACATATATTTGCCCTTAGAATGAGTTACGATTTATTACAGGCAGTTGTCTAGCATCCTATTGAATGAACACCTCACATCCCCGAGTGTGTCCGATACAAAATGTAGTTATATGCCTTTTGTGTCTATTCACAATCACTTTTGCATATTGATAAGTTGATAGTTTTTATTAATTTCGATTTTTCTTCACATTGATTAGATCGATATAATACACACTGATGATGTACACATTTTAATGATAAAACGTATTGCACTACAAACGCTTGGTTAGCTACACCATTCACACGAATGCTTAGCCATTTACGTACCGGTCCAATAAAATTAACGTGGAATAGAAACTAAGCGAATTTTCGAACCAAGAAGAGGCAAATGAAATATCTTAATATACTTACAGTTAATCTAAGCAATTATTCTGCTTTATTAACTGTACCACCGACCATCTCTCTCTCTCTCTCTCTCTCTCTCTCTCTCTCTCATCCTTTGGTCAGTTTGACTTATCCCTTGCCATCATTCATAAGTCCAGAGACATCGTTGTTTAAGAAACAACAGCATCAACAATACAATAAATACATCACAGTATGTGTACCAGGTAACGGACAATTTTAGCAATTTTGTATCATTGATAAACACTCTAAGTAGATCCCAAGAAAAGTGCACAAACATCGTTACTACAAACCATATTTATGTAGGCTACTTAGTGTAATCTCTATTTCAAGGTTTTAATCCAGCCGAAATTCTTTTTCTATCTCACTCCACATTTCTTCGTAGTTTGTCCGTTATGCATGAGAGGGAAGGGGGAACAGAAAGCAGAAACTAGAGTGATGAAAATTTGTACCATAATACATTAATTTGAATAACGGTGATTATCAATACCTTTAATCGTTGTTTTCATTCGTTACTATTTATTAATGTGTGGAAAATTATCATTGATCTAGGATCGACTGCAGATGTTCGCGAGAATATTTATATATGCATATTACTGCGCCATGAGCGGATCACAATTTGATATACTAATAGTATTGGTATATAAAATTGCTTTACATCAACACTTTAATTGCCATGTTATTTATAGTTCATTCTGTATATTAACATACATATACATACATACATACAGACAGACAGACATGCATGCATGCATACATACATACATACATACATACGTCTCATAAACTATGCAATGTAATTTTGAAAAATAAGGGCACTACTGACCAATTATACTGTTTTTAAAGCACTTCAGTTAACTTACTTCATACGTCTATACATTGTTTTGCATCACATGGAGTTATTATTTAGCTTTCGTGAGACGTTTAGGGATATTGATTGTCACGAATCTCTTGCACGACATTTTCGCTTGCAAAGGGTCGTCGACACACGATAAATTATGTATTGGCTTAATATGTAAGATACGTTTCTGTTCATGTTGTTTCTATAATAGCAGGAGTTGCCACACTTATTACCAAATATTGCGTTTGAATACATGGTTTTCAAAGGGTTGACAAGGTGGAAATGAGGAATGAAAGGGTTGATTGGCCGGGAGGAATGGCGGAGAAGGAAGAGCATTTGCAGGAACATACATACATACATACATACATACATACATATATACATACATCAATACATACATACATACATACGTACATACAAATGCTACTTATCGAACATCATTTGTTAAGTGGTATTGTTGTTGTTGTCGTTGTTTTGTAGGGCTAACGTAATTGTTCAGCATATGATGGGATTTGCATTGCGGCCAGTAGATGTGCTGGAGGAAGACACAGTGAAACCCACGAAAGAACCATCGACCCATGAGACGTTACTTCTAAGCTGTTTGAATCGTGAAAAACATTATTGGTCCAAAAAAGTCTTTAATATTAATAGTCCAGTTTGTATATCAGTTACTAAAATCACTTAATATTCCGTTACAAAAATATATCTAAAAAATGTTACTAGTATTTGCAATAGAATAATAATTGGTGCCTTATGTCATACGAAAAAGGGTATTGTCTTCAATATCTAGTGTTACGACTATATGGTCTATAAAAAGTGAAAAATTAAAATTTAAGAATAACTAACACTATTGTGAATTAAATCCCAAATAGTTCTTACAGTTCTACCACAAGCCCAAATGTATGACGTTCCAACTGAATTCTAGTGAAATTATAAATATTCGTCGATGCTGATTACGTTGATGTAACTGTATTCTACAGAGTGATATTGTATCAATGGCATGAAGACTGGTGATTTGTTAAGGGTCTTTTGATATCAAAGTAATATAATCCAAAAGGTCCTTTTCTGAATTTAATCATAATGTTTCTAGTTGTTATAAATGTGCGAAAAACGAACGAAGCGAACATCAGTATGATCAGCTTTCTAAAACAAAGGCACAATAATGCCATCAAACTCCGAACACTCTATTTCTATTTTGTAAATAGACCTCTATCAGTTTTACAGCTATTTCCCCTAGAACTAAAGCTTTTGATTTTTCAGAACGAGTTCATGGAGAAGAAAGCCAAATGCTTTGGAAATATCATTAAGATAACTCAACCAATTCTTCATTATTTATAGATTTTATCCGTTCTTCTATTATAGCAATGTCGGCGAAATAAAAGGCTGAAATATGGGAATGTAAAAGGTGGCTGAATTAATATAATACTTCCTCAGATATAACATTTGTAAAATCATTTGAGATTGTGGGCAAAATATTCAAAGGAATGAACGCGTTTGTTTATCGAAATGGATAAATCTGTGCAGTTAACATTTATCTGGGAACGTTCTTTTCTCTGCCACCAAATTCGATTGGAATTACCATTTTTAAGATTTCTCGCAAAATTAACAAAACGTTTTGAATGTATAATATAATATATTTTGATGAGAAATACCAGTTGATTTTAGAAAATTTTCAGCATCATACGTACATGCTCTACTTAATAAAAAAGAACAGATTGGGACAAAACACTTTTAACTTATACTCTCAACCGTATAAAGACTTTGAAAGAAATCCGATTTGATTGATTTTTCCAATTTTTGTCCAACTCGTTTGCTCTTCTCTTCAAATCAAATTCCAGCTTCATTTGATTTTTGAATTTTAAAAAAAGTTTTATAAAGAGCTTTTCAGCTTTTTCTCAGAAAATAGTTTATGTAAGGTGATATTTTGTCCTAATACAACATGTCTTTAGAAAGAAGAGATCGTCCGCGACATAGCAGATCATAGAAAACATGGACGACATAAAAAAGACGCTATAGAGGCCTAGGATCAACTAGTCCTTTTGTTACAACGCATGCCAAGCTCATATTAAGTCGAGTTTGAACAATAATTCACATTAAAAACGGTAGCACAATCGAATACCCTGCTTTTTAAATAATATTCATATTAATCAAAGATATTAGTATGCAATTAAGGCATGCGCACATACAGGGATAATATTTATATATCTACAGAAAACATATATGCTGTTGTTTTTGTTGTTGTTAATGGGTTCAACGCCATTTTGCAGCACAAGATATGCTATACACGGCGGCCAATATAAATGGTGGAGGAAAAATCCGAGAAAACACCGGAAAGAACTATCGACCCACGAGAAGCTAGTGGCGAGCTTTCTCACATACCCATGCAAACATATATACATACATACTTAACAGCGCGTTTAATTATAAATTCCTACACATTTGGTTTATTGCCTTTTGCTTGACAAGCTGTTCTATTGTGCAAATACAATAAACAAAAAATTCAGTAAATCTTCAAAAACAGATATTAAACAAACAATTACTAATACATGTTTTGCTTTGAGGGAGCCGAAATTTTATGATGATATTCCGTAGGATTACATTAGAGCGGACAAATAAATGTGTACATAGAAACATTTTGTGTTGTGTAATGTGGAAATATGAACTGAGTCTGTGTCCTGAAACTCCGCATTGACCGTCATATCGAAGCTGTAAGATTGAATAGATACGTTATGAAAGGTTAGAAGTCAGACTTTGATGTGTTCTTATTATCTGACTAGTTCGTAAGTAATTGTATCAATAACGTACGCTGCAGCTTTACATCTGACTGCGTACGTAACCCTGCACCAATGAGGTCCATTTTCTCAACGATAATGTCATCTTATATCAACATAATTAGAAAATATCCCAATCGTAGGTAGTCAGTGGGATACAATTTAATAAGAAGTTTAAGAATGCATCACGTACGTTGGCTTACATTTTGCGGAAAATGAAACATCATTTTTGTGAGATGATAAAGTTCTATTTATTTCCGGAAGAAATAACTGAGTAAAAATAAAACAGTTCTACGGGTAGCCTCCACTGATTAATGTAATTTCCTGTTTGAAACACGTCCTTACCTTTTTGCGCCTTCCCTTATAGTGCACACGTAATGATTGTTTCGCATCTGAGTAACATTGGTTCTCTCACTTTTTTAATGCGATCATTCACTTCTGTATTTATCACTATGCCATTTATTTTTCCATTCTATTATATTTAATGGTTGTTGTGACAATATTACATGCAAACTACAGAGCAAAATGACGGGTAAGATGAAAACCGAAAGAAAGCGATGCTGGAAAAGTCAACTCGTGAATTTGGAAATAGTGTCAATGCGTTACTCATTTTCGTTTAAGGGAGATAAATAATTATTTTTTAATATAATGGGACATCTGAATTATTGGATTGGATTTGAGAATGTGCCATTTAATCAAGGCTAGACAGGAAGCGAATTAATCATCAAATCAATGTTGTCTACGTCTGCGAATTCAATGAATTTGCGTCGGATGTAATGAACATTTTATAACTTATTATTCCGCTAGAATAAAATACCAACATCCAACTTTGCTCCTTTATGACACATGGAAATACGGCTAGGAAATATGATAAAACTACACTACAAGAAACAATTCAACATTTCCATGTATCATCAACTTGTTTCATTTACATACACTCCTATTTGCTATTTGATGATTTGTGTATCCCAGATCACATGGGATGTATGTATATATCTACCAAATAACAATGAATACGTGTATCTATCTACCTAATAACATATCGGCCTCACATTCGGGATTGCCTGTTCAATATGCTATTCAGTCCTTGTGTGGAATATGTTGATCTTTACTTCGAGAGGAAGCAAATCAAATGATCCTTCAGGATATAGGATGTTTTGTCAGTTCCGTTTTACGACAAAGGATATGAATGTAGTCTCGTGAAATAATGTTTCTAGCGTACACAATTCGTTTTAAGGGTTTGATTTCTTTACGGAGGCCATACAATCTACCTCAGCAAATGTATTTCACTAACGAGTATGGATTTGGCTTGAGGGTAATTTTATCATTGGTCTGCTTCGAAGATCAGTTTTCATCTCTATTACATAAATTTGGAATATAGACTAGCAAAGTACCATATCATCTAAAAATGTCCGCAACATAACGTAATGACGTGCCCAGGGCCTATACATGAACATAAATTCTATCTTTGAAATAGCTTGGTCCGACTTGACGTTGTAAACGTCTAATTATAAACAAATTGCCATATTTTGTTATTTTTTATTAAATGGCGGTATATTTTATATGATTAAACAGCTGAATACTTCTTCTATAATTGGAAAAGGTTTTTGTGAAGGTAATGTTCACTTTAAGGGCCAGAAATAGGGTACAGCTGTTATTATTGAATTATATCATTGACATAATGTGAACCCTTTTTCAGCCGCAGCTGTCAGTTACATACAAACTGTCTGATTTATTCATTTCTTTAGCTTCCATTATGTGAATTCCTATTTGGCGTCATTAAATAGATAAATAGCGTTTTTGCAAAGTATTCAATTTTTAGATCATATTCATTCTGAATCATGTTTGAATGGTATAATTCTACAAAGATAATTTGAGAACACCTTTTAAAGTCGCTTATGCTTCTTGATTTTGTCAATATTTTCTATACAGACTGTATGTTTATTTTATAAAAAGAAGAAATTAGCAAAGCAGCAATTCATTAAAATATTCCACGCCCTTTTCTCAATATTCGATATATTAGTTGATCAGGTTATTGGTTTATAGCAATACAAACAGCATCCACCTCCTCGAACATGTCATTTGCTTTTTCACGTAATAAAGACTTATTGACGTCAAAGCTACCAATATATCAGAATGATTAGCACAATTTCAGTCATCTGAAAACTTTATTAATTGGTAGCGATAACTAAGCCAAATATGTGTGTCTGACTGTGTGTTATTTTTGTGCAGATAATGTACTTAATAATCTGCACAATTTTGTCTAATACAAAAGTCCGTAATCCAATTGAAACGGTTTTAGGAACTTTTTCACAGAATGAATAACATCCGCAAAATTATAAATAGATAGCCTGGTTACTCTCAGATAAAACTGCCCTCTCAAGTATTGATTGTTGTTGCTCAAGATTTAGTGTTTCATTAAGATGTCCATTTGCAAGCAGCACGAGCAAACAGGATGAACGTATTAATATCCTACTGGCAAGTACGGAACTCAGATGAATGATTAACGCATTCCTTCTGGAGTTTTCAGTTCCAATACATACCATAAAATTTATGAAAAACAACATAGTGGTGGTGGTTTTATAGTTGTTGCATAAAAATATGTGCTGAAGAAGTTCCGCAAGGTATAGCTTCAATCCTTGTTATACTGGCTTTACATTACGGTCGAAATACGCCCTTTTTGAAATTTTACTTGTAAAGGTTCAGGATTGAAAATTATCGCTGTTAACACAGCCATAAAAAAATGTAATCACCAGTTGACTATTGACTATCATGCTGAGAGAATACGAAAATTGAATTTTCCGCCCTGATATCCACCACGCAGTCAAACGTAGTGGGCTATGGGGGAATCGCGTATATTGTGAATCTTTGTCTTATAAGCAGATGTGGGTTGTGAGTCTCTGTCTTGTATATGTCTACTGAATAATCTAAAACCCAAAATAAATTGGTACTAAAAATTGCCCATGCACAATACGGAAGGATGCATATAAATACGTAATCAATTGTTACTATGATGTTTTACGACGTCTTTTAAATGGACAATAGAGGACATTTTAAAACATATGCACAATGCAGATCTAAGATAATAAAACCACATTGAAAAAATAATCAAAGAATACCAAGTAATTATGTGACAAATATATAAAAAATGTTCACTATATATTTTTATACAAAATTATGTCAGAATTGTATATATAGTTTTCTTATTATACCGGCATAATTAAACGCAAACCGCAACCATTTAATTTCGATAGTGGGGGTGAGCAACAATTTTTCTTTCGAACCAGGATTATTTTGTTTTACCCAACATATTTATTAAACTAATTTAATAGAGATAATTACTTTTTGTGTCCAAGCAAGAATATGTTTTCAGCTGTGCATCCGCTATACAATGTACTTCGTAACCTTTTGCGAATAATCGTCCTTCTTCGTCAATCTCCGTTGCAAATTGGTAAGTTGCTTCTGTTAGGTTTTGAACGTCTATTTTCATTCATATTGATTAAATAAATAAAAGACACACTTATGATATAAAAGAAAGATGGTGTAAAGGAAAAAAAGGGAGGAATACAAACAAGTCTTAGTTGACTACCTAAACATTGAAAGTGCTGGCTTTCACTTAACGGCTATCATATTTAAACAAAATGGACATATAAAAAAAACTATGCCAAATGAGGAACCGGCAAGAGGGTAATTCAAACATGTAAATGTATTTACAATTCATCGAAGTCATTATTATATTGTAATCAAAATTGATATCCTCCTTTCAAACTTTCCCATTTTATGTTGCTTCTTGGGTTTAAATTTTTCCATCATTCATAGGTCCAGAGACATAGCAGCACTACATAGAAGAAAATCCGCCACGCTCGCTTGTTCAACGGATTTTCGCTGATACCTTCCTCTGAAGATCCAGTGTGTGTGTGTGTGTGTGTGTGTGTGTGTGTGTGTGTGAAGGAGGTTGTGATTTGGATTTTTAACGTAGCTTTAAAAAAAATATCTGTCATTTCGCTAAGATGTCTGCAGTGTGGTAGATTATATTTATGTCTAGAAGTGGGGCATCATGCCACATACATGTAGCACGATGTTCCACCAGTCATTTTATCCTGACACCAGGCAGACCAGTCCTAACACTAACCTCTTAATGCTGAGCACCTAGCGAGGCAGCTGCTAGTACCATTTTTTATGTTTTATGTCTGACTAGCTCGGGGTTTGCGCCCTCGACCTTCCGCATCCAAGGTGGATTCTCTAACCACTGGGCGACTAGAGAGAGAGAGAGAGAGAGAGAGAGAGTTGTTTGGTGGCGGAGTTGGATAGATTTACCATAAAGGAATGTTTTCATTGCCCATCCCTTTGTTTCTTTATTTGGTGAGTCGTGTGTTGCCTTAGCAACCCACACAATGAGAGAGAACATTAGAGATAGGGTACAGTACCATTTCGACATTGTAATGTTAAAAACTCCGCTTTTAGACCCTTATGAATATGTTCTGCAAAACAAGAAGTAAGAAATAAAAATAAATAAATCATTAAATAGATTGCACTACGTGTATTCTTCCTTCCCTACACATGTACCGTACAAATCTTAACAAGCTATTGCAACATTGTATCATTGGTACTGTAAACACTGTATTAAATCTCAAGGAACGTTTACAGTTAACGAACTTCCAGGTTATTGTAGGTTACTTGGTGCAATCTCAGATCGCTTTCTTTTTTCTCACTCTACAACCCCGTATTATCTCCATTTGCATGAGAGAGAAGAGAGAGAGAGTCTGCATTTGGAAGACGCAGACTCTTATTTGATCATTACATTCGTACAACACTATTGCCACTCAGTGGCAAATTATCACAGATTTAATGAGTATCCTGGTTGAAATATAACCTAACAACCAAATGTTGATACCATATTTATACAGGACGATTGATGCACCATGGGAAGATCACAATTTGATTTACCAATATTATACGCATAACAAATTGCTGTATTCCAACTCTTTAAAAATTCATGTTATCTTTAATGCAGGTGTTATATTCGGCTAATTATGTCGCGATGTTACCATTTATACAATTGTATAGGATTTCTTCGTGACAGTATTATATAGCCAACCAATATATTTTTTGAATTGAGCATAACCCACTTCACTTTCCTACGTTAAGGCATACATTACTCTAGCAGTATGTTGTATTTGTTTTTGAGTAATGGACGATGATAATTGCTTCCACTTCTGTAATTGCAGTCTTTGAAAGGAGTACCCAATGCATGAAGCATGTCTCTATCCAAAGGAGATAAAAAGTTAATATAATATCGCATTTTGTATCGTCGAAGAGGCATAACAATTTTATAACACTTTTGTTTCTCTCACATCCGAAATGTCTATGCCATCTCCGTACGTAGAAAGAAAATCATAGAAAGTTATTTTTTCCTTTCTTTTCTTCGTTTCTCTTGTAAGAAAAAGCAGCGATAACTATGCTTACTCATTACTGTGTTTAGCGTGAACCGGTTGAAGTGGTTCTGTCGCTTAAGTGACGGATATAAGACTCGAATGTCTGACCAGATTTCACCGCGCTTTTAATTCATACGATACATTAATTAGTAGGCAATATATAATGGCACGTTTTAAGGTTTTATAGACAATAGACGATACTTAGCTTCGTACAGTAAAACCATTGCTTTTATGTGTTGGATTTAAACAATGAATTCCAATTCGGGTTATATTGCTATAGCCAATTATATACGACATTTTTACTCTATTATGGTATGAGATCTAAATGTACAAGTAACAGTGATGTTTGCTCAGACTCTGAATTTATACAAGTGAAGAACATCTTTATCTGTAACTACGTTGACCTCGTACTAAAGATATCGTTGATGTCCACCAAGCTTGACGCCTTTCATCCATTTTAGAAAGCCTTATTCGGAATCACACGTAATAAATAATCTGTTAAATCAGAAACCGTAAGCAGGAAATGTTCTCATCAAACGCGGATTATAATCACAGAAAACCACATTTCTACAATTAGAATTTCCTATTGGCAATGAATCGTCATCAAGTGTGAATGTGGCAGCTGTACCCCAAATTTGAGGTATCGCGAAAACAGTTTATTTCTCCATAAACTTACTTTTAACCTTTGGCGAATTAGATATACCTTCTATCCTACGCGCTTGAGAGATCGCAATGCGCCTGCTCCGCCATATGCTCGATTTCTATCGCATGAATATCAATTTGTTCCTTCGTTATTACGAGTCTAGGTCTGCATATGAGTAACAACAAGGATATTAATCTGTTTTGGTGATTTCATCTTGAAACTATTGCTCCGCTTCAATTAGTTTTTCTTTCGCGTCGATAGCATTGTTGTTCACCGTAAAGTACAATTACTAAACAGGCACACCTTATCCAGACGAATCAATGCTGGATGCAGCACGAACACGTACTTCTAATTAAGTTTTGTTCATCACTGGATTAGTTGTCATACAATTGTGAAAATAGTTTTTCTCGGGAATTGCTATATCTCCTGACAATTTCTGCATGCTTTTAGGATTATCTGGAATTACAGTGATTATACCGCCACTATTAGTGTCGATAAAGGTCGTTCCTGATTTTTTAAGATCTCTTACATGGACAAATGAGCGTTTTATAAATATCGGTTATGATTTTCTTTCGCAGGTTTTTGAAATTTGATATAATTCATGGGGAATTTTATCACGCTGCACATGTCTGTGAATTCTACTTCATCCTTGCAACAGTAAATCAAATATGACTGTGTGTCCAACGGTATGATCAGCGGTCTGGTGTATTCCCAATGATTCAAATTTGGCCTCGAGTGGATATTGTTACATCACATGTTTGCTCTCTCTCGTGGTTCAACACGCCATCAGATGATTCGGCTACATCGCTCGAAACAAATTCCGCAGAGTTTAACGCCGGATATACCATGCATACGAAGTTTGCAGGCTTCAAACAAAAATGCCAAAGACTCTAAAGTATCTATCATTTTTCTATTTACCCCATGTATTATGTATGATTTTGAAAGCATACAGACAGGTTCGGCAGCACAATGACTTTCTAGACCATCGTATTGGTTTGTAGACTGTACCTTTACGCTTTCACACATTTGCACTTCGCCTCCTGAATACATAACTTTCTTTAGCATGTGTTGCTTTGGTTTCATCATCAATGTGGACTACACGTGGCAACTGACGTATGCAATGAGCTTCCAAGCCCACTCTACCACGGTTGACCATGTCCAAGCAATCTTTTAAGAGAAAGAGAGAGATATCCCCATGGTCTGTTTTATGTTGCCTTACCACTGGTACAAGTAGAAGATGGATGCCTTATTGTACTCCAGGGTGTAGTTCCTTTGCGTCAAAATTGACTGAAAAAGTGCAGTACATTTCTCAACCATGTACATGTCTCTAGCTATTTAGACTTCTGCTGGAATAGCATCTGCACTAGTTGCTTTCCCGTTTCACAACATGTCAATTACGTTCTCAGTTTCCCTCAGCGTTGGAAACTACTTAAGTAATTTTGATTTCCACGTGAATCAGTCGATCATTTGATACCTCCACTAAATGAAGGCGGTATATTTCTGGATGTGGCTGAATTGTCCAGCACATCTTTGCAATATCTTGTTTGTCAGTGATAATTGAGGTGCTGTCGACACTTAGTACTGGATATTTTGACTTCGGCTCGCATTTTGTCTGTACAGAATCATAAAAGTTCATCCTGACATTTCTGTCGGAGTGTGACTGATTATAATCTGCCTTATTGCTCGGCCATGCTTCTTGCAACTCTGAGCATGCATTTTAGCATCCTTCTTGATGTTGGGCATTGCTACGTTCTTAGATGATGAATTGCTGTATTCTAAAAATCCTTTTCTGTCGCCGACAATTTTCTTTGAAACATATATGTATGGCATCCCAGTTCTCACCAAAACCAGTATGGATATTTACATTTAGATAGACATAATGTTTGGGATGAATCTGACTACACAAGTCAATAAAGAATGTCCAGAAGTCCTCGACATTATATAAGTGTATATCAATTGGATATAGTTAGCTTCAAATTTTTTCAACAAATCGCTATTACACATTCTTTTATTTCAATTTGGAGGCGTAGAGTTTGGGGGCACTTTTTTTTACCTTGTCTGGTAGATTGGATCTTTACTTTGAGGGATAAAACATAACGTGAATCTCTACGAATTTATTTATCATTGTTTCTCAATTACCGGAAAACATTATTTCATCAGTGTCAATGCGCTAGGACAAAAGTCATGTTACTCTTAAATAAATGTTTGGTCCATTTATATGCAGGTGATACTATATGCGCTACAGAAGCAAGTAACTTGAAGCTGAATTGAAACAAATGCAAATGTCTCGAGGTGTTCCTTTCAAGAAGTTCCATAACTGGACATCTTAAACTTGATTCTCATCTGCACCTCTCTTCGATCATTTTGTATTGCCAATAATATGTTTCTTATGTGACATTTGGCGTTATCAAAATACAAGACTTTTTGAGAACTTGCGCAATTAAATTCTAATGAATATTACAACAACTGTAGAGAAGCATTTATAAAACACGCTGTCTGGTGAACTGTAAAGAAATCAACTGATTTTGTATTGAATGATTAAGTTCTGTAAGTGCTGGACGCCCACATGCATACATACATACATACATACATACATACATACATACATACCTTTAAAAGTTGAAATTATTTATTTTTGTGATATGCCCATTAAGATTTATACTAATTTGTTAGACGAATACAACCGGATACATAACCAGAATACATGTACAAGATGCATTGAAAAACTGGGTTTTTTTGCCTAATTCAGTCACAGTTTAAAGTCAAGCACACAACTAATTCATTGCTACAACTACAGACTACCGGTTTTGTTTGGTATAGATATTCTTCATGCTTCACGTTTCGTGTTACTTACTATTCAGTAACACTTTTTACAAACGTTTTGTGCATTAGCATGGTAAAAATATAAGGATCATCTGTCACTATCTTGTTTTAAATTTAAGTAATGACATATGACCATATGACGAGAACGTCTGATGAGTAACATGTCTACAGGGGCCTTGGTTTCATTAATATTTGACAAGACCACTTCCATGGATATTACCATGAAAACCGCGTTAATATTTAACCTTTTTAATGTAGGACCATTGTAGCTATTGAGGTAGAAGGTCAAGCTCATAACAAAGGGTCAGAGGTTGAATATTCATTTTCAAGTAGCATTGTCATTTACCTGCATCTACGTTTAGTGGCAATAAAAGCCAAATAGCGAGAAAGGCTAAACGAATCATGCAATGATCAACTTGATTAACTAATAACAAGAAAACCACATTGTTTCGGTGTTTTGTGTTTTCTTTGGCACATCAGCACATTAATGATATATCGTGCCGAGCAGAGTAAAGTTAAGTGTTTTTCGAAAGGACTCCGTTAAAGACAGCCGAGTTGATCTAATACAATGGTAGGAATTGAATCCATACCCTTTCGGTTGCGATTCCAATAATTGAACTACCAAACTAGCCAGACGTCGATTTAAGAGAGATGTGTTGATTTTTGATTATAATCAAACTTAATGGAAAGAAGAAACGGTAACAAGAAAAATGCATTATTAGATCAAAAAACTAAACATCATATCATTGTGATCTATGTGTCTAAATGCTTTATCACCAGTGTTTTGGATTACAGTTCGTGACGGACTCATTACTGTTAGCGTGATCTTAATACCTTTCCCGTCATAGAAGCATTATCGTAACAGTATAGTATCAGTGTGATTTTAGAGTAAGTGTGTATTCTATTACTCAGAAGATTGATTATCCTACGTTCACTGTCCGAATAAGTTTCCATTATTGTGCCATTTAAAGCATTCTAAGGTATCTAACTAACAAATGATACGTCAATAAATACGTTCCTATATCATAATCTTATATCTTTGAATGATCATGTTGTTTTATTCACGTCTTCTACCGAAAGAAGATTGTATTGTGTCTCTCGCCGATTATATTTTCCATGATGAATATTGACATATTTGTCCCACAATAGTGTATGCGGAGCCATAATAGCTTTGTAGATAGTGTCGAACTGGTAATGCAAAAGGTGGCAGGTTCAATACCCATCACTGGTTCATCTGCCTTTGTGTTCCTGGCAACACTATTTATATAATCAATAATGTGATTAACATGCAATTGACACCCAGTAAACAACAGCAACAACAACAACTTCAATACCAGTTTTCAACAATTGACAGCATTACAGATAACAAACAGTGCATGCTTTAAAAACAAAAGTTTCGGCATAAACAATAATGCTCTTCACTTCGTCGAGAAGATGAAAGTTGAAATTAAAATGAATATATATATATATATATATATATATATATATATATATATATATATATATATATATATATATATATATATATATATATATATATATGTATATGTATATATATATATATGTATGTATATATATATATATATATATATATATATATATATATATATATATATATATATATATATATATATATATATATATATATATATATATATATATATATTTATTTATTTATTTATTTATTTATTTATTTATTTATAGTAACAAATATATTCATTTAAATTTCAACTTGGAGATTTTATACAATACAAAATGAATTCTTTCCATACATGAATGTGGGGACTGCCATTCGTTATCGTTTTTTCAATTATTCAACTGACTTCAAACTCGACATTATGCAACGACCACAAGAGGAGACAATTTCAAAATAAACCATAATAATCTGATATCATTTAACGTTTTGAAATTTATAGACTTCAATATCAATGACATGTAATTATTGCAAGTCAGAATATACAAAAAATTACAATTCTCCTGTTTTGCATGCACTGCTTAAAAGTAGCCATTACATAGCGCACACCCAAACAATAAACTCTATATACTTGATAATTTTTAAGGCAGCCAATAGACATGTGCTGCAAAGACACGATTTTTGTTCCACTGTTAGATTCAAGGTCTTCTATCCGTCAGTCTGGCTCTCATGGTTGGCCACCACTTTTACTTCACATGGCACTGTCAAGTTCGAATAAAATCACCTGTTTGGTTACTCATTATAAAAGTATAATATCAGCCTACTTACTTTGGTGTTGCATATGTCTTTTAGGAACTTCAGCTACCCTTTGGGGCATTCAGTTCTCGTTTACATCAGCCTGATTTTATCAATCCTACCATGCTCTCAAGATGTCTCTTGCGTCATTTGTTTGCATTTGTGTCTTACAAATACACTACTTCTTTCTTGACCATGACATGTTTTTTTTTCGGTGTTTGTTGCCTGCCATATGTCGTTTCAAACATCCCTGACCCGACATTCCTTTAGTTATTTTGTCTACCTTGTCATCATGCATTATACTGGATCTGCATCTGAAACTCCCTTTGCTGCCATCCACACTCTACCTCTCCGTATCACATGTGATGAGTCTCTCACCTGCTCATCTCTACACTATTTCCACATCATCACCTACCTGGCCTTGGTCACCTTGAGTTCCATTGTTAAGTAACTAAAGTTTACTGCCGGTACTGTAGAATCCGATCATACTGAGTTTATATATATCATGGCATATATGTATTGAACATTCTCTCAACTAGCAAGACATTGTTGGTAGAATGCCATACTTGTAATACTAGGACTTGTAATTTCAAGATAGCCCAATATATGCTATGGATTTCATAGTCACGGGAATATTGCTTCATATCTTCCACACTCTAACTGTCTTCAGTAGAGTTTGTTACGTATATTTGATTTAATTTATATTTGATTTAATTTTTGTTTGATTTGATTTGTTTGTTTGTGGGGTTTTGAATATTTTTGGTTTTATTAATATGTCAATGTAATGTAAATTTGTTTACTTGGAATTTGATATTTTCCAGAAAATTCAGTTTAAACATGAATCTTTCCAAAAATGCCTAATATTAGAAACCCTGTTTCCATTTTTGACTTAGTTCCCGGCCTTGATTGAGGGTCAAATAAACAACTTTTATACTCGGAGTAAAATGACTGGTTCTTGTCAAAGACATACGTGATTTTTATATGTAAACATAATCATGTGATCTTCTATTTCGCGATAAGGCATTTCCAAAATTACGAAATACTTAGTATTAATAATGATGTTTAGAGAGAGATCTCAGAGTTTTGGTGCTTTTAAACACTTGAAGTCATGTTGTTTTCTTCTGTTGTGACCAGTATTGAGTTTTTGAGTTTTATTTTAATTTTTCCAATTCTAAAAAATTTATTTGGATTTCCAAGACCTGAGGATACTTATTGTTTTCTACATGGAACGGTAGACGTCAACACAGTACACGTTAAACCATACATCATCACATTCCATCTTGGATTCATCGCCGGGACTGGAACTTAAAATTAGTATAACATTTCAATATTAGGACTTCTAAAATTTTATTCGTGGTTTATTCTTGGATTATTTTTATATTTGATTCAGGAAACCGTAAGTTATTTTTTTTACAGTATTTTTTTCAGGGAACTAAAGTATTATATTTTTCAAAGCTTGTTGTTTTTACTATATTGTGTTACTTTTTATTCGAGCTTAAACACGTAACAGAGTTCTTGAATTAACTATAGAGTCACTTAACTGGTTGTACACTCAGTGTTCGTATCATTTCCTGTCCTATTGGGAAACTGTATTCTATTGTACACCATGTTTCCTTCAGGACAATTACTAGAATGTCATCCTGGCCAAGTTAATCACTTCTCTAAGATATGTTAATATCTGCCTACATTATGGCACTGCCTTCATGTACATGTGGTGTCATCCATGAAGGAACTTGCATGAGTTATATATATATATATATATATATATATATATATATATATATATATATATATATATATATATATATATATATATATATATATATATATTTGCCAACTTCTAATCTCTAACTCAGTGGAGACGACTGTGAAGTTAATAAGGTAGAGTTAAAGAATGTCTTTTACCTTCGCTTGCTCATGTCATTTCTCTAGGGTCAGGTTAACAACTTACGTGAAATGTTGACATTTTTATTTGGGATATATAAGCCGCACGCTCCGATTTCCAGTTTTCATCTTGGCATCCTGGAAGATCTAATTTAAGACATTTGTACGCTAATGGCAATCAGATAATTTTGGAACTCAACCTGTTTTAACTGAATAATCGACGTACTTGTTATCCCAGTATGTTTTTCTTTAGACGCCCGATAATAATGGCTAGGCATATGTTCCCTTATGCATTTGGAAGGCATATTTCATAAATCGCTTAATGCCCGACGAATTATTTTCGTTCGCATTAAGACATCTATCTGTAAGCAGCCAACTGTATGTCAACTTTCACCTTCTCCATATGACCTTTATTAACTTGAAACGTCTTCTACTTAGTCTTCGATAATATTTATAAGCCTTGCATTTGGTTACAGACCTAAAGCTGACCCTTTACATTTTATAATTTCCTTCACATCTTGCAGTCTTGGGTCTGAACTGACAATTTGAAATGCTGGCTCCTTTAGGTTTATAGGTTTGGGTTGATCTCTAGGTAAGTTATCTGGATCATTGGGGCTTTTTCTCAATTGTTCTTTTACCTCCTCGTTCGGAGATTCAAGTCACCTGATCGGTTGATTAAACCATGTTTTTGATAAAGCTAAACGGACTGGCAGTGAATTATGTTCTCTTTTGAATATGTTAGTTCTGTTCGTTCTGATGTTCGCCGCTATTGTCAGTGCATTTTCGATAATTTTGTCAGCCTCTGCCAATCTGCTCTGATGTTTGCAATGTCTCTAAGTCTAAGGTTTTCGTTTGGCGACGCATTCATCTGCTACTTTGCGTTAATCTAAACAGATTTGGTTTGCATGCTACATATGAATGTGGCCATGACTTCTACCTTTCTGTCAACACTTCCTACCCATGTTACCTATAAAGGTTGGTCCTTATCGAGCTGTAAAAATGCTGTTTCATTTGAATTCACAGGACACTTCACTCTTAGTTAATGTCGGCTAACACTCTCGTTTACCCTTGTTTTCCTACATTCCGCTTGAATCAACAGAAGTTTATATATTGTCCCCTTCTTGCAGAGCTCGTTTTTATCATATTTTCTTTGGAGGTGCTTGACACTGGTGAATATCTTTTTCAATCTCCTTTACCGCCGCACCTATTTTCCTTGTGCATTGTACGGAACGGAGGAAAATGCATCTTGGTAAGTTAAACATGTTGTACCACAACTGCTGGCTCTAGATGTACTTTGGTTCGTTTTCGGCTGAGGAGACATGCTTGTATCTAAGACCGTTTGCTCATTCACCCATTCCCTCGCAAGTCATTGAGAGGAATTCACACATTTTCTATCCATAGTGATGTTGTAGATTTCTGTTTCACGGAAGTTGTATACAAGCTTGTTAGGCCATCATACACCTTTTCACCAGATTTGTTGCAATGTCAGCAGTCTCTCGTTGCTGTCATCATTGTCCCTAATTAAAAGGTATATTTACGAAAACGACAATAAGAAAAGCAGGAGAAACACCAGGCTACAAACACCACACCAACACAAACATCAACGCTAACAACAACACTATAACTACTACTACTACTTCTACTACTAATAATAATATTAACAATGCAATAATACCAATAGCAACAAAAGTAATAATAATAATAATAATAATAATAATAATAATAATAATAATAATAATAATAATAAATAATAATAATAATAATAATAATAGCGGCGGTGGATTAAAAAAAGAACGAGCAGATGGAAGAGAAGGTCGAAATTTTTAATGAAAATTTTACTACAAAATGCGCAGCATATGTTACCATGGCGATTTTTTTATGTTTGCTATATTATATGTAGTTGATACGATTTCTGAAATGTGAAAGAATTCAATTAAAATTTCAAACATATCCTCCGTTTTATCTGATATCGATTATTTTATTGCCAGCAAGCTCATATTGCCTTTCAGATAGTGGTAATGGACGTCAATTCTGTTTGATATCGAGTTTTTGTATTCCCTGCCAACATATATTTGCTTCCATATATTAATGTGGATAAATACTTTGATAATATTTGCGTGTCCATTTATCTTCGGAATTCTGTTCTTTTCTTCATCACATTTTAATTATCTTCTATGTCTGCAAACATTGGTATTTAACATACAAAGCATGCATGCAAGTGCAAGAAACTTGCAATAAATGATGGCATACAAATGAGATATATTAGGAGTTATTTTAAATTGACCAAAGGATTATACAAGAAAGCGGATATTCTAGTGCAGACAAATGTAAACACACGTGGTTTGATAATTCAATTAGTCGTCACATATATATTGTATATAAGATTAGAAGTGGGTGAGGTAGTGTTTGGGTGTGGGAGTGATTTGAAATTTTATCGTAGATGTAGCATGACGTCCCACCCAGTCACATTATCCTGACACCATTCCGACCAATAAACTAGTAACTCGGTTATAAGCTGGTTATTCTACTTGTTCTGAAATAACTGTATTTCCTAGGATTCAAGATGAGTTTTTTTCTGAGTTATAATTGAATAGTTTGTGATCAAAAGATACATTATCTAAATTACATAATTGAGGATGGGTGTGTGTCTGAAACAATACACTTATTTAATCAGATATTCTATACTAAAATGGATGGACCGTCTCTGAAACAATACACTTGTTTAATCAGATATTCTATACTAAAATGGATGGACCGTCTCTGAAACAATACACTTATTTAATCAGATATTCTATACTAAAATGGATGGACCGTCTCTGAAACAATACACTTATTTAATCAGATATTCTATACTAAAATGGATGGGTGTGTGTCTGAAACAATACACTTATTTAATCAGATATTCTATACTAAAATGGATGGACCGTCTCTGAAACAATACACTTGTTTAATCAGATATTCTATACTAAAATGGATGGGTGTGTGTCTGAAACAATACACTTATTTAATCAGATATTCTATACTAAAATGGATGGACCGTCTCTGAAACAATACACTTGTTTAATCAGATATTCTATACTAAAATGGATGGACCGTCTCTGAAACAATACACTTATTTAATCAGATATTCTATACTAAAATGGATGGACCGTCTCTGAAACAATACACTTGTTTAATCAGATATTCTATACTAAAATGGATGGACCGTCTCTGAAACAATACACTTATTTAATCAGATATTCTATACTAAAATGGATGGACCGTCTCTGAAACAATACACTTATTTAATCAGATATTCTATACTAAAATGGATGGGTGTGTGTCTGAAACAATACACTTATTTAATCAGATATTCTATACTAAAATGGATGGACCGTCTCTGAAACAATACACTTATTTAATCAGATATTCTATACTAAAATGGATGGGTGTGTGTCTGAAACAATACACTTATTTAATCAGATATTCTATACTAAAATGGATGGACCGTCTCTGAAACAATACACGTCATTTGTAATTATATAAATTACATAGGCTATACAAAAGGATTGAATGGCCTCAGACATATTTTTACTTTTTACAGTACTCAGTGCGACCTGTGAAATTGGACATTATGATCAATCTTATTATATTAAGATTTGTTTCACGCTATGATATACTAATAAGATGTAGAAAGTCAAATATTTTTATCTATATACCAAAGTCTAAGCATAGTGTTTCATGATATGGTCAGAACTTGATAATTGCTACAGTGGCCACGAAGATGTCTTATCCTTGTCATTGTGGTGTGTTTTATGAAAACTGGCGTACACATTTTAGTTTCTTTGTTAATTATATAGCCCTTGTCAATATGAGATTTTTCACTGATGCAGCATTCAAGCAATCTCATAAAATCAATAATTATTTTGTGGAATGGTATGGAAGTATTGTTGCTGTACCTATGGTCGTGGAACGATAATGTGTACCCATTATACAAACATGTAAGCTCCCGTGAACATCTAACGAAATACACAAAAATATATTTGAAAAGATACTAACCTTTCTATATGATATTGGAAATCGATACCTTGAGTTTCCTTCAGAGTTACAGACGATATAGGGCTCCCAGATATTCAACTGAATATGATTTATCAAAATAGTCTATGCAAAACGTAGACCGTTAAAATGAATGCGTTAGGAGCACGTCATTGCATACTATGTAATAAACAGTCAGATGTACTGATACCTTTATTTTTCCATTTCCATTTGCGAAACAAATATTACTCAATTTCATATCACTTTAAGTGATAAATGTGGCATGCAGTTAGACGTATCTACTTATAATATCCTTTCGGTTTTAGAATTCCTCCGTAATATGATATTGTAAATCTGTTATTGCTTAAACAGTATATGCATTCTTGTTCAAAAGAGTTATTCTCACTTTCAGTATTTGCATGGACAGTGTTACGTTATATTGACGTATTGAACTGTATTCAACATACCTTTTCTCCTTAGCAAAGGCCAATACACTGAACTAACTTTTAACAAACATATAAGAAAAATTACAAAAACAAATAAATGCTGCATTTTCTTATTAAAATCATTTACTGAACGTGTATGTGATCTAAAACATGGTATTACAAAATATTTGCAGTACCAATCTGCTGACGGTTTGCAAAGAAGGAAGTTGATATTGTTAAAGATATTAATAAAAATACATTTTCTATTCTGCCAATTTCTTCATCGTGAACGTGGACTGCATGTAACTGTTTACTACTGACGTAGGTGAACTCATTGCAAGGCTTTCCTGGCAAAGGCTGGTGCATCACATCTGGTTTGTCAATACTAATTTTGAGACTGATATTGTCGCATGCTGACGACAAACGGTCCAAACTGCGTTGCTCGGTAGATTCAGATTTAACATTCAATGAATAGTCGCCAGCAAAGAGGCTGACAGCGCTTTATCTGATGTTGATCATAGTGTCATAGTCACGGAATGCATCAGTAAGCATGGCGGAAAAGACCATGCGGGAAAATGCTGAGGGCAGTACACAACCTTACTTGACCGCATTGGTGAGTGGAAATCGTTCAGACGTCTCATCGCCATCCACTGCACGAACACGCATGCAAGCTTGGAATTGCCGAGCTATCACGACGAGTTTTTCGGTGCAAGCAGCTTATGCCAATATCACCCATAGACTACCACGGCTGAATGTGTCAAAGTCTCTTCCCAAGTCAACAAATGTCGTGCATAGGTTGGAATTTTCTTAATCTCATATAGTTGACTAGCTGCAAACACAGTGTATGTGACACCTTATCAGTCCTGAAACCATATTGACTATCTAGCAGGAGCACTTGATCGATGCACAAGACGATTCAGTAGATTTCTGGCTATGGATTTGCCAGAGATTGACAGCAAGAAGATACTCTTAAGGTTGTCACAAGATTGCCTGTTTTCCATGATCTTTTTGGATGCTATTTGGATGTTGAATGTGACCAGTTTTCTACCAAATAAACCTATTTTTCTCTCTCCTATATATGTTGATATATTCTATATTAGAGTGTTGCAACGTTTGGAGTAATTTGTCTTATCGCTTCCTCATGCTACGAATGGGAGCAGTGTGATCCTAAAATCGGCTACTCAGTAAAATAGGGGGCTCGCGAGTTCTACTGCTGTTTCGGTCAATTGAAAAGCTGCCATATGCTCTGAGTTGCATATATGCAGGTCTTCAGCTACAGCTCTCAGTGTAATGACGGTTGTTGCTTTGCACCTCGCCAATCGCCACAGGAATCAAAAGGGCCTGGGGAAGAAAAGGAATAGTATCATAACATGCGGCTGAGTTTGATTTATTTGATAGTACGTTGCGCAGTCATCCTAACTATCTCGTCTAGACATGTCTGTATCCAGTGATACGACAGTGTCGAGACGTCTAGAGACACGTCCGGATGAAGTCGATGACCATCAATTCTTAATGCATCTGAACTAATGCCCTGTACAGTCCACGCAGGTATTGTCATCTGCCAAACATTTATAACGGAAGTTGTCTATGTGTTTAACCATTATTATTCGGAACACCTTACAAATATTATTGAGAGTGATATGGGTCTGTAATTTATAATAATAGAGTTGTCCGCTTTTTCTATAACGTAGTCCAATAATCGCTATATTTTTTTGTTCGTTCATGAACGTATAATCATTGGTAATATATTAAACAGATAAACTTGAGTTTTGCAAGTGGAATGTCTCAAATTCTTTGCTAAGCTATTTATGATAATGTTGGATACTTTATTATCTTTCGGTTTATGTTAGGTCGATTTGCTGGATTTTCAAAGTAAAATACTTGTGAGTGAAATACGATAAATAGTATAACTGAGGTATTCGAAGTTATTCTTATTCGCTTATGTGACTGAGTGGTACATCTTGCCGCCTCCCTTTTAAGACGACATTAGGTCATTCCGACAAGACGCGAATTATTTATGTCGTAAAGTGCTATTAATTTCGAAGTGTGAAGTGTATTTATTTAACTGTTTATATTTTCGACAATACATGCACAGTTAACCACTGACATAATTAAGGACCCAGTACAACTTCTGCTACTTATTTATCTTATGGTGTACATCTTACTAGGAAATATGTTTGAGAATAAAATAAAAAAGCCAATTCGTTTCCAATGAATGAATAACTGATATATTTCATCTCGCGGTACAAATGAAAATATTTTCACCCACTCGATGACATTTTTCCTTTATTCGCTTGTTTCAAGTAAATATTTATATGCATTGACTAATAACAGCTGCAATTACTTTCAAAACTATTGCATTCTCAAGAAACGGGACTTCTCAAGTAGATTCTACAGCATGAAAAGACAACAGAAAATATATTCAGCAGTTCTTGTCTTAGAATATGTTGGCTTAGAGTTATTAGTTTCGAATAGGAACACTATTGAATAGCCATTGAACGTCATGGCTATTCATTCCTTAAATACCAATGATATTTTGAAATTGGGTACTTTATTAAAATACTGCTTTTGTTAATATATTGTTTGCACCTTGGATCTTGGATTCAAATGAATCAAAATTATGTCATCGGTCGCCAAATGCCATCATACAATTCGTTAAGAAGCACGAAATGCAAAAGCAGTATGCGTATTTGAGGATACCTACTCTTCAGTTCTGGAAATCAAAGCACGTCTTCTGGAAGTAGGACCCTGATGCTATAATTCTGTATTCTGCTTTAACAATTTTAAAATATTCAAGGAAGACACCATTCCGGTGCAGTTAATAAACATGCATCGTTTACAATTAAATGCGATGCACTATTTTAAATAGTTTCACGATAAGATTGTGGATTCTTCTCGAGTCCTTTTTACCTTGCTTCCTCGCTTGTTGAAATTCTCTCATTACGTTGGATACTGATGTACACGTAGGTTACAACCAATAAGACAAGAACAATAGTTTAGGTAGAACGTATATAATTTTAAAACTGAGTTTACAACACTTAGAAAAAGGTTAATACAGGATGTGGATGGACTAACTCCGACTCCAAAGGTACCACGATCTCGATCTCTACAAAAGTAGATTTTATTGCACTGCAGCTGACTCAGAATTTATCGCCATGTTTTGTAGCGCAAAAAGCAAACTTTAAATCGTATCATTCGGTTTCTAATAAAGTGTTATAATCATTTATTGACTTTCGAAGGAAAAGTTGAACATCAGAAGAACCTGGTAATGCAAAATTTTACAAAACCTATGTACGCGTCGTAAACTGCATTCCTTTGTTCAGTTACCTTTTATCGGGGATACATTTTCTTTCAGCTACGTTAGCAATGCTGTAAACATTTACTCTATTTGTCACATACTTACCACAGGTAGCCTTGTGGAGGTAAACGGTGAGAGAAGAACCAAGCAATTACTTACAAATATACAAAACGCAATTTGCAATAAACTTGAACGCAATTGTATGTGTTGCCTACTTGCTGGACTTAATAGTGTTTACTTGTTTACACAACTACATTGAATTTTTACAGATTAGTTGAAAATTTAATATTGTATATACGTCTAATGTTTGTTTGTTTGAAATAGTATGTTGCCCTTCACGTGAAACGTTTACACGCCCCGGTACAAAATTAACCGGATTGTTCAAATTATGGAGGACGTACCGGTATCAGTAAGCAAAAGTACTGTAGTATCCAGTAAGCTGTCATTCACGATCATTTCATATAAAATAAGGCGTCAATTATTAATATAATTCTATCTTTCGTTGCTAATAATTCTATAAATCTCCAGCCTCCTATCAGCAAAGTGCAGACTCTGTCATCCTGCTGATATCACCGTAAAACATGGTGATTAGACAAAAATAAAATCAAGCATTGCTTTGGCATTGACTATCCCTGTGCAAGAATGACGCCAAATATAATCGAGTGTTGCATTGACTTTGACTGTCCCTGTGCATAATCGAAGCAAACCCTGGCCCCCACCCGACCACTCACCGCGATATACAATTTAGGGAATCACTTTCTTACTGCTCACTTGATGGACTGCAATGATATTCCCTAGCAATGGTGTCTTTAAGATATGTGAATCACTTAAAGAATTTAACATGATAAACACATTCCGATGTGATATTGCATGAGCAACCTTGACAGTTGTTTTGAATATATGATTTACTTTGTGTACTTGAAGTTTGTCTGTAACAGGGGATATATGGTTTTGCCTACTTAACTTTTGGCACCTTTTAAAGCTGTTTTCTTGGATTTGAATTCAGGACGTGCGGCGTCCATGAAAAGTCAAGTGAAATATGTATATAAAAAATTGGGTAAATATTTATTCATTCCTACCTTAATATCGTTGGGAACCTGTGATCAGAGTTTATAAATGAGTTCACTTATAATGTGAGATAGTTGTTTTAAAATTTAAATTATTCAATGGAATTACAAAGTACTCATTGACGTTTTGGAACAAGACACTACAGTATATTATTGAGGACTTATTCAGACATTCTGGATTATGTCATTGTGAGACACTCAAAATTATTGGAAATTCATTCGGAACAAAGTGTGCTTTTGGACTTGTGATATAACATTTAGAGTTATTTTGGATTTAATTCACAATTATGTATGTTTCTTTCTGAGTTTTCACTTCATATTTTTGGAAAATACGTTTTTGGTGATTTCACTAAATTTACAGGTTTTGCTATGTCTGCTACATAGTTTAAGATCATACAGTCATAACACAATCACCCTACCTACACCTTCACAGCTGTTCCAGTAATCCACAGATTTTCTGAAATTTCAATTAATATACTGGTAGTCGGATTTACTTGCACTTATACATTCGAATGTTTGTGTTTTGGGGATCTTGGGGGTCTTAGATAATAAATTCTTAAATAAATTCGCGTGACCAAACAAATAAAACTGAATTTGCAGAAGAGCGACCCAAGTAGCTTACGATTCGAAACACATACATTCGTCTTTTTGTGCATATTTTAAAAATACAGAAAATGGAAACTGTTCAATCCCTTTACCGTATAAAAAGTGCATGGACAGAGCAAAGTTTACTTTGTTACCTATGAATGTGGACACCGGAAACGTTTTGCTTCATCAAGTGTACTCAGTACTGGCTCTGAAATCGTCCACGTACAATCTCATCAACGACCTCATTAATAGATGAACATTCGTTTTCCTTTGTATTCATATGAAGGGGAGGGGAGAATTGGGTGTATGAGGGCGTTTGATTCATTCATTCCGGTATATACGTTTTATTGGCAATGTTCCTGGTGCAGTTAAAAACAACACCAAAATGCTTAGTGGATGACGCAGTGTTTTCTAAATGCGTTTGAAAATACCTCTTCTGTAATATAGACACATCGTGGGCGTGGCTCAGTAAGTATCTGTCTCTCTCTCTCTCTCTCTCTCTCTCTCAACATGGAGTAGGCAAAGATTATTTAACAGTTTTATCTCAATTCGCGTTAAAATTGCCATCGACGAAAATCTTTGTCTAAATAGATATACTGTGTACGTATTCGTGGCTGTTGACCAAACTTGATATTCACAGGATGCAGATTGATCAGACGATGATCTCTTATAAAAGCAATTACTCACAAAACATCGAAGAAACAGCACACAGCGAAACTCGTTTGTATGTTGTTTTGTGTTTTTGTTCGTTTAATATTTTCATAAATAATTCTTATTTTACTTATTTCAAAAACATACCTTTTTTTCTTCAAATTATTAATATTAAGATTGTGACGGAAGTACCATGTTATTATGAAGAGCTATCACTTTAAGTGTTTATATAATTTCATTGATGCTAGTAACACTTGATTCATAACAGAAACACTAATCATAATTGACAGGAAACCAAAGCGGCAAAACAAAACTATCAGAAGAAAAGTAAATTAATTCAGGAAAGATGTAAATTAGAAGTCTCTAATGGGTTTGCATCTATTTGTTTCCCGCATTTAGTGTAATATAATCACTAAATTATCTCGTTTTTAAATAGTTAGCATTGTTTGTGCTTGGATCTGGATCGAACTTGTAGTTAGTGAAGGTTACAGAGAAGGTTTAGGGTTTCGTAGTTCTTATTACTCTAAGGATGCTCCGTGATCAGTTTTGAACGATCTGCAATTTAGTAGATATTTGGATGAACCTGACAGAAGTGAAATACAATAGTCTAGTCTCGAAAGTAAGCACAAGTTTTTTTTGTGACACCAACCGAAAGACAGTTTGAGAATGGAGCTCATGATGCCTCTCAGTTAAAGATATGCAGCCTCACAGATCGTTACGTTTCGGTGTCATGAGAGCGTAATATCGAGAATGACAACTTTGTACGCAGGATATCAATTTCTGGTCTGTTTGGAGTATATCTGTAATTCTCTATTAATGACCATATATATAATGACTCTGTAGAAAGATGAGAATTAAATAATAGGTCGTCATTCGAGTGTGTCTGCTACGCACGAGTGCACATAACACCGAGTCTGTGGCATCATGCTTTGGTGATTCGTGCCCACTCGTTATGGAATACGGGCTAGTACGTGCACGCAAGGCGATGGGTGTATTTTATCAGTGACCGATGTTTCCAGAAATAACTATGTGGATTCCAATCGGTTTGGTGAGGTCATGTAAATATACTCAGTTTGTCATAAATCAATAGTGTATGTTGTCTCATGGGGTATATTGCAAACTACAGTCGCAATATACATTTTATATAAGGAGAAACGTAAGCATTCCAGTTCCATTAGGATTTGAGCAAGTAATTAACACTTTTTGTGTTCCTGGTTTAAGTTTGCATACGTGGTTTATGTCGCACTTAGGTATTTCGGAGAAGAAAAATATTTGTTCGGAATGTTCCGTTGTAATAGAATGTGTTCATTATTTGGAATGTAATATTATTCTGAAACTGTTATCACTTATTCGAAATAATTCTAGACAAAGCCATGTTGACGATCTGTAGAACCGTAACATACCATAACATTTCCGGTATTGAAAATTATAAGGGACTTTTCATTCGCTTTGGACTTTCATAGAACTTTATCATACCAATTTGCATTCATGTCATTATAATGTAAGTTCCTCTCACATTTTTCCTTAATCACTGTAACAAAAAATTGTTTGTTAAGTCTTACAAAACTTGTTGGTTTTGCTTCTTGTTTTTGTTACTTAAGTGTGTAACCATAGAATCGTAATATAATCTACATGCCACAAATAAGCAAAACATAGTCATAGTATATCCTTCGCGGAGTTTGTCTTTACCATCATAAATGATATGATAAAAATTGCTGTTCGTAGCTTGCTGAAACATTATTCTGCTTTATGATCTTAATGACCAAATATTTAGAGATGACACAACTTTATTGGAACGGCTTTTGTTATGTTGAGACATGACACAACTTTAATGGAACGGCTTTTGTTATGTTGAGACATGACAAGAAAATACGAAACATAAAGGAATGTCATTTTTATTTTTAGAAATGACAAGACAATGCAAGACTATATTTGTATTTTCCTTTTCATTGGAACAACAGCACTGTAATAATGCAAACATTAGACTAGATTGGATTAGACAATAGCAGATTTTTTCATCAGAACGACTGGACTGCTATGATGCAAAATCTGTACAAAACTAGCAAATATTGTAACACATGAACATGGTTACAATGATATAAATTCACAAAACAGATAATTTCACAGCAAAGTCGTAACTTTATCAAACAACCGACAAATGCAATTTTTCATCTTCAAAGGCAAATACACAAATATACTGTATTCTCTCCAACACATGCAAGCACGCATTCTTCTATTGAGGACGATTTGTGAGCAAGTTTCCTGAAAACCAAGAATTTTGAAATGTTGTTTCTTTGTAATACAATTGACATATATGTGGGCATATAATAATAATAATAATAATAATAATAATAATAATAACAATCATAATCATAATCAGTGTTTATTTGTAATACAGGCCACTGGCCCATGATGCGTATACATATATCATGAGGTACAAAAAGATGTAATAGTGCGTAACAAAAGAACATCGTATCTATTGGGAGTCGTATTCAGATAAACATGAAAGTAATCATCATTGCATTTATTGAATGTATAAGATAAAAGTACGTATTGCACAGGAATGAGATGAATAAATTGAAAAGGAACCCTAAAATCTGCATTGAGCAAATTTTGTGATATTGATCTAGAGACTTATTTATCAAAGGTCTTTGATAAAAAAATTTCTCTAATCTTTAATGTTTTTATAGTGAACATTGCTAAAATAGTCATCTTAATTTTACTAGTGTCATTCTGAATAAAATAATTAAATTTTTCTAAAGTGTTTGTTTTAAAAACAAAGGTGGGTAAATGTTTTCTTCGTATTTCTTCATATAATGGGCAATCATAAAATGAAATGTCTGTACGATGTTAACGTTACAAATTTGACATAATCTTTCCTCATAGCAGATACTTTCATATCTTCCCGTGTTATTTCTAAATGGAAAGTCCCCCACTCTAAACAAAGTGATCATACAACAATGGTCGCTATTTCATAACATTTATAGATATCTTTGAAAACTAATTCAACTCTCAGTGACCTATAGAAACGCAGTATTTCCATCGAATTCATCTCCCCTTTACTAGCTTTTACTTAAACATACCTTCTCATCTCTAGCTGAACAATCTACGAAATGTATTTCCTCATTTCCGCTCTGAGTGCACAGAGCACTGCCAAATTCAAATGTAAATAGAAGCTTTTTAACATTGTTAGACCAGCAATCACACTTTTCCTCCCGTCTTAAATGTACATCGTAGCATAGTTTAGGACACCTGTCTTCTGGCATTTTTAGAATTTTTAACCTATATTTCAAAATACGTTGTATCTTATACGCTGTACACTAATGTTTACTAATTCTCTATATAGAAACGCATTTGGAGTAGACTTAGAGGTATATGGAATTTTTACAAAATGATAAATAAGTTTTTTCAAGATCATTAGCATCGTTGTTGTTGTTGTTGTTGTGTTTAACGCCATTTTTCAGCACACAATAGGTTATACATGGCAACCAGTATTAATGTGGAGGAAGATCCCTTGAAATCCCCGGAAAGAACCATCGACCCTCGCGAAGCTACTGGCAAACTTTCTCACATACCCACATTGGTCGAATCCGCGTTAGCATCGTAAAACCCACAGACCTCAGCTCCATAACTAAGGATGGAATCTATATTCGCGTCAAAACCGACGAAAAAATCCAGCTACGGGTAATCTGCCAAATTTTGAAAGACTTTTCTTCAGTATATGCGTAGCCTTCATGTGTGTGAAGAAAAAAAATACTTATAATATGTAATGTGATGCAATCTTTGCATCTGTATGGCGATAGCACAACTTTTTAAGTTCTGAGAAAGCCACCTCTGCGAAATACAAACATTCTATTGTTTTCATAATAACTCTTAATTTCCACGTTAAGCCATATGTGTGCAGCCTATGGAGCATATATTGCAACTGGTGACAAAGTGTCAATAAAGATAATTAAATGGTCTGCATACAACAGTGAAAATACTTTTAACGTATCTGATGTTACTCCCCTGTTTCCTTCAGCTCAGAGTTTCATATAATTCATAAATGAAAACGTAAATGCAAAAAATACAACCTTGTCGTACGCTCAGAGGCAATGAACACATCGGTAACACGATTGTTGGGCTTAATACATGCTTTTACTTCATTACAAATTGCCCTAATGATTCTTAACATTCTTTTACTAATATTTTCACTAACTAGCTTTTGTTACAGTAAACGTTTCTATATCATATCAAAGACTTTTCATAGTCGATATATACTG
This sequence comes from Sinohyriopsis cumingii, assembly GCA_028554795.2. NCBI lineage: Eukaryota > Metazoa > Mollusca > Bivalvia > Unionida > Unionidae > Sinohyriopsis > Sinohyriopsis cumingii. The sequence goes on from CM068828.1 coordinate 73,572,163, forward strand.
CAAGAAACCTACCACTACGTTTTCTTAAATATTTACTAATTAATGTATATAATATAAATATAGTATCTACTGTAGAATATCCACCTCTAACTCCTGCTTGCTCTTCTCCCAGTAATTCGTTTTCCTCCATCAATTCATTTATCATATTATTTAAAATCGAAGAAATTGAGCAATGAGACATAGCATATAATGCAGACATTTTTTTAGGCTGCAACCGCCGTAAACATGATTGTTACGTACTGAGCAGACTCAACCTAAACTATGTATTTACAAGAATGTAACTTTGAACAAAACATATCAAGTAAAGGTGCTAACAAATGAAACACTGAGACAAACGGTATTATAATACAACGATACTGTAGAAGCCGTATATCCTTGTATAAGATTATTGCGGATGCAACAGCCCAAAAACCGAACAAAAATGGAGAAAGTAAAATATAACAACAAATAAAAAAAACAAAAAAAAACAATATCATCAACAACAATATAGCATTGAACAATAATATACAGGGATGTATGATGGGGTGGAGGTGTGGAAAATTTATACAGAGAAAAGGAAACACGTCCGCACCCCATAAGGAAATTGGCTCAACTGACGCCGCAGTCCCTATCAGAGAGAATCCCTCCGCGCGCTGCTGGAGCGAGAGTAATGCGATTGGCTGGGCAGAACACGTGATTGAAAGCTTTAAATATATTGGCTCTTGACAGTGCGTTACACGACAAATCTGGCGGGAAATTGTAGACCCAATCACACATCCCATAAATGTCCTTACGCGAGCGTAAATCGTTTTAAAATCGATGTAAATACTTTGCCTAATACAGGTAGTAGACTAATGTCTCCGTAACTGGATGGTTCATTTGCATCCCATCTTTTCAAAACTGGTATGATGATAGCCTTTTGTCCAATATTCTGGATAATATCCAGCATAGAATAGCTTATTAAATAATATTGTTAATATTGGTGTAATTATGTTACCCGTACATATAACGAAGTCACTGGATAAAGCGGATATTCTCTCAGCTTTCTCATGTTTCAGTTGACTCACTGCTAGGCGTACCTCCTCTTCAGTGATTGTTACATATAACGTCTCATGAATTAGTTGAATCTTTTCAGTGTCCTATACCTGGTCAACAGATCTGCAAAAATTACATAATTCTTAAATTAACTTTGCATACCAGTATTTGGGTTCTTTACAAGGCGTTAGAACAGTTGTGTATTTTTAGAGTATGGTGCAGAAAAAAAATCATTTTTTGTTTTAATTCATATCGTTTTGCGTGCTTCTTGCAAGAGATTTATACATATGTTTATAAAATTTATAATCTTCAAGTGATTCAATTGCGCCTTTTAATCTGAACTGTCTTATATATTTTAAGGCTTTCCTTGCGGTAGTTGTGCAATCTGTGTCAAACCATGGTTGACAGCTGACAATTATTGGAGATCCCACAGCTAGATTTGCGTTCTATTTATTGTCTTCATTGTGATTGCTGCGTCATGGTAAATATAAGTAACTGTTTCCACGTATTCATTAAGATTGTTTTTAAAAATCTTAGCCATATGTTGAGATATTAGATCTTTGCAATTTTAGATAAAAGATAGACCTTCTTCTTTGTTTCATATGCATTTAGTTAGTTCGTTGCCCTCAAAGACATTGATAGCCTTCTGCTCTAATTCACCCATGTTGCCAGTGGAAAATACAATGGGTATCTGTATTCATTGTAATCTATAATATATGTCAAAGAATGATATACTTTTGAGGCCGAGTTATCACGGTTACATGTAAATTCCCTTATCCCTTCAACTGATCCATATCTACCTTGGGTGATTCTCAATCCAGTAATTTGGCATAGTTGTAGAAGATTTTCTCCATAGTGAATGAATGAATGAATTATTGAATTAACGAGGTGTGCTCACATTAAGCACATGTATCTCGAATTTATGACCGGAATGTGGCCTGTTAATTGTTCCTGGGAGAAGCAATCAGTGCGTCATCCCCCAGGCATGTATGTGCCCAAGGGGCACTGTTAATTTAGCCACAGGTCGTGGATCCATATAGGTCCCTAACGGCCTGAATGGAGAGGGCTGACATGAGTGGGAATGGACCCGACACGCTCTCATGTTTCGAAAAGTAAAATCTGTTTCACTTGATGGGATGAGTGGGAATTGCGCTCACTCACTCATGTGGTTGTCAATTATTTTGGAAACATTTATGCGCTTTGCGCGCTGATAATTGGTATCCGGCCGAGGCAAGGGAAGAAAAGTGCGGAAAGGCAGTCGGCTGTTCACAGTAGAGGTTTCGTTGTTTCCAGGATGCTGGCCTAAGGTGCCGTTATGCAAGCATTTTAAAAGTTTGGTTAAATAGATTGGTTTCTGAAAGTGTCTGAATTTTGGATTTTGAAATAATATTCTGTGCTGTTTTATATGGTTAGTAGGGAGCATGCAAGTAGAGAAGTTATATATATTTTTAATTCCCCCTCCCATTTATCTTCCTATTCGCCTTATTAATTGGGTGTTTTTAATTGTTTTTTTTATATTTCCAGGTTAATTTATTTTGTTAAGATATCCCTGCCGAATACTCGGGTCGCTAAAACATGTCAAATACATTCATCTTATATGTTTTCTAGTTTTAATTTTGTTTTGTTAGGATGCCTCTTACTTTATGTTGATTTTTTTCCGATCTTTTATTGATTAAGTTATTGAAATAGGGTTATTTTATTTTCAGGTAAAGTATATTTAAATAAGACAGATATCACTGCCGAATACTCGGGTCGCTAAGACATATCAAGGACATCTGATCTTATATGTTCCCTGATTTTAATTAATTATTTATTTATTTATTTTTTTTTATTTTTTATTTTTTATTGTTAGCCTGCCTCTTACTTTATTTTGATTATTTTCCTATCTTGTGATTAAAGTTATTAATGTAGGGTTATTTTATTTTCAAGCTAAATCTATTTAGATAAGTCATACATCTTTGCGGAAAATTCGGGTCGGTAAGACATGTCAAAGACATCTGACCATACCGTACCTTAATTTTAGCTTCTTAGCCTGTCCCCTAAATATAAGTAATTGAATGGAATTTATATTTAGGGGACAGGCTGAGAAACTAAAATTAAGGAATCGTAAGGTCATATTGATTTATCACGGTTGCGTCTTGATTACCCGATCATGCATTACGTCGTCTTCTGTGTAATTAAAGTCTTGAAATAGGTTAATACTGTTATCATATTTCATAATACCTAGCGCAATACATGAATGGGCATTAAGATCACCTGCAATTAATATTTTATACTCAGCAGATTTCATTTTCAGTTAAGCCAACCCATGTCTACCACTGTGTATATATATATATATATATATATATATATATATATATATATATATATATATATATATATATATATATATATATTCGTCTGAATGAACAGAGGAGTATTCAGGTTCCAAATATACAAAAAGTGACACTTATATCTCGCTTTATAATTTGCGTAATTTAAAAAGAAGAAGAAGAAGAAGATGATGATGACGATGATGATGATGATGATGGTGGTGGTGGTGGTGGTGGTGGTGATGATGATGATGATGATGAAAAAGTAGAAAAAGAAGACGAAATAAATAGAAGAAGAAGAAAAAATAAAAAGAAGAAGAATATTGTTTAAATGTCAGTTGATGAGACGCATAATATTATTTTTCAGTTGAAAAGATCACGAAGAACTCAATGATTCCCCAACTGTTGCGTTGAAAACAGAATTATGGCTTGACAAAAGCAAATGAACAGTAGTAGTAGTCGTAGTAGTTATAGTAGTAGTAGTAGTCGTTGCACTAGTGATAATAATAATACTTAGATGAAGAAGAAGAAGAAGAAGAAGAAGAAGAATGAAATTGAGTGCGATCAAGGTTGTACCGTTGGTAGAATTTTCAAAAATAAAACATGAATTTTAGATTCTAATCTATTAGTTCAGAAGTTTTCTCTTTTATCTAATCTGTTTTTTGGCCAGAAGATGTGCTCAAAGCAAATCTCTCAAATGAGCATTACTTCTGTTTGTACTAGAATGTGTAGATAGTTGTTTTATTGTCTTTGAAGTCGTCTTTCGATTCGTACAGGTGCATTTCTTACGGTTTCCCCTGCAAATTTCTTTTTCAGTTAAAACAGTTTAAAATCTTCCATATGGCATTTAGAGAAACTTGGGATGACCCTACTCAAAATTATGACGTCAAAAGTTTGTACGTCATGATTATGCGGAAGTTGTTTTGCCATTTTTAAGAGTAACTTATACTTGACACAAATCAATTTGTGCAAAATTTTCATCGATTCTGGAGATGAAATATATTTGCGATATATTAATCTCGAGTATTTGAAAACAGTGACACGAATAAATGTGTAAAAATAAGCATTCTTGCATTTTTTGTAACTGAATAATTCGTATCTTTGCTGATCAGAGAATGAGTATAAATATTATTATTATTATTATTATTATTATTATTATATATATATATATATATATATATATATATATATATATATATATATATATATATATATATATAATATTACTATCCAAATGCCCAATGTGTAATTTAAAATTATTAAATCTAAGAATTCTTTCATGCATTTGTTATCACGTATATTTTCCATTGTCACAGAACTGTATTAATATATCGTTGTTTTTTGGAGGGGTTGGGGATTATTACATGTACTCGGGTTTCGTATTTTGGCGTACAGAGTTAACCAATGGTGGTTTATGTATATTGTATATTATTTAGAAATGGTGAGTTCGGTTCATCCCATGCTGCACGAGCAAAGTATTTACGATAGGAAAACCGATATATCTTGCGCCCACAAGCAGTTTATAGCTGCATAGTCTGTGTATTGCGAAGAGTCTTGTCAGTGTACAGTCTACTTCAATGACGTGCGGTCTCCATCTTTAGAGGTATATGAGTTAAATATTATTTTCCTATTTGCATTATAGGCTATACTTGTTTTGCCATCATATTTATCTTGTATTTGAGGTAATTCCCACTTGTGTCGAATAATGCAATGTTGTAGTCTGTTTTCTAGTTTACCTGTATGTAACTTAAGAGAACAATTATACTTGCAATAATGTTGTATTTATTATGGAAGAGAATATGTTACTTTAAGTATTATAAGATTCTTGCCAGACACAGGTTAACTTCTGACCCTTATCATCACCTTGTATGGTAATCCCGATAATATAATTTGTATAGAACCAACTCATGTTTACAGTACATGACGTCTTTACTTGCGGTAATACATGACAGTGTCATTTTTAGTACACGGATTTGGTTTCATTCTCAGCTGACTGATTGATGAATGATTGGTCATTGATTGACTGATGGCCGATGACTCTTGAATGGTGATTGGCGAATGCTAAGTGTATTAGTGAAAGAGGGGCTGAGTGATAGGTATGATGTATCTCCGTATATGCGCCATATTGTAAGTGTTGTTTAGCCGTGGTACTCATTTGAGTTGTTATGCCCAGCGTGCTGCTATCGGGTGTGACGTTGGTAGGAAGAAGATAAAGATCATCACGTTGTGAAGAACCCAGGCTTTTGGACCAAAGGGTCTACAAATAACAAGACATTTTATGGATCATTTGACAGACAAAGAGGGACAGACCGGTCCTGGTGGCTCCTTAACCATTCGACAGAGCTTTCGGGTTTTTGTTGGACTCCAAGATATATGTCCCAATGTTTTATATCATTGTTCACTATTTGAGAGAACGTTCATATTTCACTTTTTGAGAGAAAACATGTCACATTTCATTATTTGAGTGAACAATATTATTTTCGTGTGGTAAGTATCAAAGTTTACGTGAATCATTTATCCATTATTTGTGTGGTGTGATTTTGAATTATTAATCATTGTACCTTTTTACTATTTAAGGTTTTTCTTGCATATTAGTTCATATTTCATTTAATTCACAATACTTTATCAGCTTCGTGCATATTTTGGTAAATATTCAATATTTGGATTTTGTCGACGCACGAATCAAGCAGTCTTTTTCACTGAATTTTTTCATAAATAAACATCGTATTTTTTCACCATCGAAAGTGTTCATTATAATCCGACGCCAACCTGATTATTTTGTTACATCTCTGTCTTTTGGAAAAGAAAAACAACCATACGAAAAATTACTTCAGTGAAATAGTGTACTGTGGGTGTATGTGTGTTGTGTGGGTGTTTTGTGTGTTGGGTATGTGTTGTGTTATGTGTTGTGTGGGTGTTGAGTGTGTTATGTGTGTTATGTGTGTGTGTTGTGTGTGTGTTGAGTGTGTGTGTGTGTTTGTGTGTGTTTTTGTGCGTGTGTTGTGTGTGTGGCTGTGTGTGGTTGTCTCTGTGTGTGTGTGTGTGTTATGTGTGTGACACCCCGATTAATATTATAAATGTCTAGTGACAGACAACTAAGATCGACAAAATGCTAGACCTGATGCAGAGTACATGGTTGAGAAGACATCGTCAAGAGCATTTGCTTACGAATGTGACAGGAAATTTCATCTATCAGGACATCACATGCCCAAAAGCCTCAGATGAGTCAGCAGATTCATACCGTTCTTATAAGACTATATTTTAATAATGAAGGATAACTTTGGCATCACCATATATATTTCGTCATCATTTGATTATGTTAAATTGACAACATTTGTTTCGCGGAATAATACGTTATAACTTTAATAATATATCCTAAGCACACGTAACATATGTGTCGTTAATAAAGGCTGCATCATACATATTGAACCTAGTTTACTAAATTTTCATTTTTTGTTACTAAAGGTCATTTCAAATGAAGAAAAAAGTTTTAATGTGAAATTGCGGATATCTCCATTCTTGCAACAAATTCAAGTATTACATTTAAATTTGTGAAATGGTGCCTTAACGTCATGACCCTGCGTTCTGAAATAAGGTTTCCGTTCCCTCCCAAGCCTGTTGATAAGAGATTGACACACTATGGAACTAAATTTTATATTATTACGGTTTAAAGACATTACTTTTTCAGAATATGCAAAAATTATAGTTCTATATCCAAAACCGTTTCCTTCAAGGTGACCCCGTAATAGTAGATTCTCGTTTAAGCCCTTGAAAGTTTCATACAGTTCAATATAATTAGTTAAATATTTAGCTGTTGACTTGACCTTAGCAAGCAGACTCGATTTATGAATGGGAATTCTGCACGTATAATACATGTTCGTTTACAATAACACAAGCCAGTCAAGGAATTATACAATTAAAATATAACTGTCATAAAATTAATTAAATAAAATTCAACATACATATAAATAATACTGCATAAGACTATGAATGATACAATTGTGTACATAAACCAATGCAATACTGCAATTATGTGCATGTGAAAATGCATCTTCAATCAGAATAGTTTTCCTTGATGTGCCTGACATCGATATCATAGGATTGTAACATCAGATTCCATTGTAATCAACTTTGGTTTTTAATTCTGTATTTTATCGACTCAAGTGAGAAGGTTGTAATCACTGAAGATAATAAATGGTGAAGGATGTGCACTAACATACACCTCCAAGTGTTGCAAGAACACCAACAAAAAGCCAAACACTCCTTCTCTATCGTGGAATAGCTGTTCTGCTGCTTACACGACTTCCTCTTGAAATTAACACACTGGATTATACACACCATGGTCGCTTTTTTATCCGGTAATAGTATTCCACCATTCCCTACGAACACTTGTATTTACAGGCATTTTAAATGATTTAGGGAAATATGGAGCTGAAAGAACTGGTACATTTTTTAAATGTCCTTAACTTATCAAATGCCTCCTGACATTGTTTACCAGTGAAATGTGGTCTTCTTCCTTAAAAGAATTAGTCCTGGGTTCAAATATTGTATCAGTTGCATCTTACTGATTGTCACAGGGAACTCCGAAAAAGCCTTAATCTTAATTTATATTGGTTCAGCAACTGTTTCCTAAAACAGAAACACAAGCAGGGTAAGCCTCAACTACAACTGTTACTCAAGTTGATTTTCAGATTTGCATATCTATGACTTTCGACAACTTATGGCTGGTACCCTTGCGGGTACCGTTGATAGCCTTCACGTCCTCGTGTTCTCCCCATTCTTCGAGAAGTAACAAGTTCATTCTTCTCTGGCATCAGTTTCACTAATAGCCATCTGTAACAAACATGAGATTCCTGGATCTGCTTCCTGTACAGCAGCTAGTGGCTCGTGATTGTATTTTATCACAGTGATTTGATAAAGGAGAATAACTGTTATCAATACTTCTTGATTGATCTAAATTAAGAGTAAAGTTGACCCCATTAAAAGCTTGGCCCAAACACCTGTCCGTCAAGGGAATAACATCCTTTCAACATCATTCGTAAAGGTATGTTTTTGTCATAGTTGTAGTAACTAGTTTCTACTTCAATAGAATGAACTCTTCGATCTATGTAAGGCTTGTCAGTTACAATTAGATGTCTCACTACCTTCTATTTCCAGCTCTGTCATTAGTTCGTAACAAATGAACACCACTACCGTGCAAAGAGGTTGGCGTTCCTTCATTAATCACTTGTCCGCAAGCTAAGTCTGATGACAGATTAGCACAAGGGAAAGGAACATTAGAATGCCCACAATCTACTCCCTGTATTAGTTCACTTTTACTAGAACAGAACTTCTCAGAAAAGACCAAAGTATGTAATGCAATGCACTCCGAGAAGCACCTGGGACTCTTAAAATTAAAATAACAGAAGACTTATCTAAGTCATCATCAAATTATTTTGAATCACCAACAAGTGATATTGAATCACCCTCACGTGATAATGAATCCTTCTACATGAATAATTCGTAAATCTCCATAACAAACACAGACTGGGGTATGCTAGCCCACACACCAGTGTCTATTTTAACATATGGCATTGCCCTTGTAGAGAAAAAAAATCATTTGCAACTATTTTGCTAGAACTTGTTGATTATTTTTCGCCATATATCAACAAAAATGGCCTTTTGTAGTTTGTTTAGAATATGTCTTCTTCTGTAATTGTGCAATTTATTGTTCTTAAGTTCCAAATGTATTAACCTTCTTGAACAAGCATCAAGAAGATCTTGTTTATTGTTGCAAATCCGAAAGAACCGCAATATTTTTTTTTATTTTAATAAAATCCCAAGAAGGCATGCCTTTGGTTAACTTTTTAATGCAGCAATAGATGAGTGTCAGTTTTCTAGAAATACACATAATTTTCAATATTATTTTTAAAAAATTCTTTTGCATATTATTTTATCTATGAAGTCAACAACTGCGATACAAATTTCAGTTTTAGTTTTAATTGATGAATGATACTTACTAGTGTAATTATGAACGATTTAGTTCTTCTTTCGAATGGGATCAAATGAAAAACAAACATCACCATTAGGCCTAGCAAACAAATACAGCAGTTTTGTATTTCATTCTCGCATTCAGTGTATGTTGTCAGTCCCAGCACGAAACGTATTTTCTTTTTGTTCAGGGACAAATTTAAGCCTTTTGAGAGACAAATGATTCCAAGTTCATTAAATGAAAGCTTCACATAGTCATATTTCATCTAGACGACAATTGTTACGTTGGAAGACGAATATTTTGCCCCAGTGTTTGCCAGGTCGAGTGAGAAGGACAGACATTTGCGTCACTCAGAGGGTGCAGATTTTGCATAGAGTACTTTTAACATGGGTCCTCGCTTCCTACAATTATTTGCCTAAATGTGTTAGTACTTTTTTCTGGACCATTGTTATACGTTTCGGAACTTACCTGGCAAACCTTAATCTAATAAGATCCTAAAATAATAATTTCACACGGCGCCTTACGTTTCAAATCGTCAAGGTGCTCTCTCACCCAAAGTCGACCTCACGTTAGCCACTTTTCCCAGTTCCAAAACTATGGAGGTATTGGACGTTCACGGCCGAAAGAAATAAAAAGTATAACTGTCTTTTCCTCTGCGTTCTGGACTGATTCCGTCCTCAAAGTTTTCTAAATGGATAATTGCCTTAGCTGGCAAATCGTATACAAGTTAGGTCCATTGTCACATTTAGATTAGTGCAATGACAGGGTAGACGATATCAAAATCATAACATAACATCTTGGTTAATAAAGAATCTGAGTTTCGACTCAATGTTAAAAGTTGTGTTTGTTGATGTTCGTGTACACGTTTAATAAGAGATATTGGAAAATCAAATTGGTTTAACACGAAATTGAGCTTAAAATTGCAAATGCCCAAGCTTGAGTAACATTTATTAAAGCATGTAAATCACTGAAGAAATAAAATTAAGAGTGTACTTCAATTTGAATTAGCGTCTCCGTTTTATTATGTATCGGCAATTGAGCTGTGTTGCTGAAAATAATAATAATTATGTCTGTAGCCGAAATCCAGTTTAATTTAATTTTATAACCGTTGATACTATCATTTGACTCCTTGTTGTGCTTCTGACGTTTTCAATTGCATAACAAATAAACTAATAAACAAGAAATAGAAACTTATTCACTTGAAGGGCATCATTGCAAAAACGTTTTCCGGAGGACCTAAAGAGCCAAAAGATAGATAGATAGATGGATGGATGGATAGATGGATGGATAGATGGATGGATGGATGGATGGATGGATGGATAGATGGATAGATGGATAGATAGGTGGATGGATAGATGGATAGATAGGTGGATGGATAGATGGATAGATAGGTGGATGGATAGATAGTGGATGGATAGATAGGTGGATAGATAGATTGATAGATAGGTGGATAGATAGATGGATAGACAGGTGGATAGATAGGTGGATAGATGGATGGATAGATGGGTGGATGGATGGATAGATGGATGGATAGGTGGATGGATGAATGGATGGGTGGATGGATAGATGGATAGATGGGTGGATGGATAGATGGATAGATAAGTGGATGGATAGAAGGATAGATAGGTGGATGGATAGGTGGATGGCTAGATGGATGGATAGGTGGATGGATGGATGCATAGATAGGTGGATGGATGGATGGATGGATGGATGGGTAGACAGACAGACAGACGAGTTGTGTCTTCATTAAGAAGGAAATGTAATGAAATATCTTCTGCGACGATAAGAGGCAATTTAACTCTGGTAACCAGGTGTTCAAAATATATAGCTCAAATCATGTATTGACCTGATTTGTGTACGGTTCACAGGAAGGACCGAATGTGGGCTGATGATCTTGTCATATTATGACCACCTCAGAGTCTTCTCGTTTGCGCTAAACCGCTATTGCTGTAAATCTTCATGCTCGCTGTGGGAATGCCTGTAATGTTTGAATTCATCAAACCAGCCGCACAGATGTGCATTATAACGTCTCCAAACAGGATAGCCATAATTAAGTGAATTCTTCGTTCCCTACGAAAAGCAATAGGTGATGATTGGAACATATTCTCCGTCGTAACAGATGTTATATATTGTACGTGTTAAAGCAGGCGCTACACTGGTAGTTCAAAATACTCTGGTTCTATTAAAACATGACAAATATTCCATTCTAACAATTTTTGCAAACAACCGTTAATATGGAATCGAAAACGACCACCATCTTCCTTATTGTTTAAAAGAAGTTAAAAATGTATTTCTTGTGAACTGCTTTGTATGCCTCTGCATGGAACATATTTCAGTAACTACTTTACTACAGTAATGGATGAAAATCAAGTGTTTAAGGTCTTGCAGAACATAACGCACAGATAATAAATAATTAGTTAATTAATTTCTAACTAATCAGCTATACGACTGTTGTGTTATTTCTAACAATCTTAAATTGTTTGAGAAAGCAGTGTTTGCAAATACACGTGGAAAGATGGTTGAAATATCTTTAAGACATGGATTAATGAAATTCATCATGGGTATCTTAGCACAGTGTACGTAAACCGTAATGATATACAAACTCGTTTACGATTCTGAATCACAATGGATAAACCCCATTATGTGGGGTTTTTTTTTATTTTATCAGAGATGGTAATGTATTCAACTAACGAAACAGTTGTTTTTGTGTCCATCTCAACCGGTATGTATATCCCACACATAATTGATGCAAGTGACAAGCACCAGTATAGGATTATACGATTAGAATATGAATTAGTGTTTGGCTAGAAAAGGGCCTTAAAATTTACTTAACAATTTCTGTTCTGCCTTTCTCCAACACCGAAGCTTAGGCTCTTGTTTGGTGGTTCAGCTACCAGTAGCAAATTGTGTATGGAATGAAGCTTTTCAGATGGGCATCCGTTGATGGCACAAAGACTCCAAAAACAAGGACTTTCCTTATTGTCTTTACCGCACCATTGATATCATGGAATAATATCCGGTCTTGAACGAGACTTATCCGTGTGAACTGTTGCTGATTAGAATCAGTCTGGCTTCTGACAGCATGTTTTCTGATTTATAACAAATGAAGAACTTAATGGTCCTAACTGCAGTTAATAGTCTCTGCTGCACTTTAATGCCACCAAACAATTTATTCAGCTCTGCATTGTACTGCGTGTATTGTCTCATCAATATGTGCACATGCTCTAGAATTAGGTATCAATAATTGTGCTGTATGTACTATAAAATAGGCTGCAATCAGTATCCAAAGCTTAGTTTTATATTGTCAAGTTTAAGTCTTAATTGACGCGATTTATATATACATATACTGCGACGCAGAGTTAAATGCCACAAATGACTTAGCAAATTGCACTGGATTTATTGATGTTTGCCGTTAGCGTGTTTTGAAACGATAGATCTAAAACTTATTATCAGGTAAAACCAGTTAAAGTTAGGTACGGCTAAAACTTCATAGATATAATATGCTCAGGTGTCACTTTCCGTAAGTCGTCTGCTGGCATCACAAGTTTAATAGCAGTTTGAAACGAAATGTCACTGGTTAGAAAACAAACGTCAGTAGAATAAGGTAATTTGGTAAATGTATTGTCCCAAACAATTGTGTTGAATTCAATGGTTATCTGGATTATATGTGTTGATCGGGCCACGATATCCCAAATAATTTATTGATTAATCGATTTTATAGCAATGATGTTTGCTTAACAAGAGGAGAACGAATTCTGAAATTTTTAAAATAAATAAGAGGACAAACTTTAAAGAAAAAGTGGCTTTTCCATTTACTACGATTGAAGTTTCTAACTAAGCTTTGGGAAATATATACTTTTGTTAATAAAGGGTCACATCAATTTTATGGAGAATCCCGATGAAACATATCAATCTGACTATTTCGCCATTAACTGTATCACTAAGAAAGTGTCAGTGGCATTTTAAGGATGTATTTATGCCCAAGAGGTTGAATCTTTAGTTATTGTGGATCGTAATATAAAGAGAGAAAAATGTATATATATTAAATTATATCGTATGACTTATAAGTTTACAATATATTTTAGGATGATATTGCGACCTTTCGCAAATATGCAGCATGACTAATGAAAAGCATATTCAATCGTTCGAACCGATGTTGTCAGTCACCGGATATTGAAATCGAAGAAAGTGTCTGCAGGAATATAAAAACTCGTCTAAAGATGATACTGCAGGGCATAAAACACATAGATGACCTGAACAGTTCAGGAAATGAGGAGATCCCAAAGTGCGATGTAACTTAATGTCTAACGGTTGGCTTCCGATTATATTTAATTACTTTATACATAGTAATTACCTTATAACCACATTAAGGGTACAATACATTAGCTGAAATGATATGTGCATAACGCGTACAATGCGCGTATGGCATCACCAATGGCATCTCAGTAATCATTGGAAAATATAAAGCTTTTTCTAAGCCAATATGCTTTAATTTTCAATTTCTTTGCGGATGGTATTTTCAAGAAAATTCTAACTGCATTGATTTTCTTTTAAATGCAAGCACTTTTAAGTTATTGAATTTTAGAAGAAGAAAAAAACAAATCATGCCATTAAACAATCATGTCATTATGTAATACAAATTAAGTACCTTAAAAACTGGTAACTAAGTAATAAAATTAATTACCTTCAAAACACATCACATATGTAATAAAAGTAATCACATCACACACTCATGACTTTCGTAATAAAAATAATCACCTTAAAAACTTATGACATTTTGTACAAAGGTATCACCTTGCTCCCTCATGACATATGCAATAAAAATTAATCACCTTAAACACTCATGACATATGTAATAAAAGTAATATCCTTACACACTCGATACATATGTAATAAAAAGGAATCATCTTAAACACTCAGGACACATTGTAATTAAAAAAATTACATTAAATACTCATGACAATATTATTAATACAAAGTAATTATCTTAAAAAACATGACATGTAAAGAGGTACTGACATTAAACTCTAATGACATGTGTAACGAAAGTAATAACCTTACAAACTCATGACACATACAATGACAGTAATCACCTTGAACGCTCAGGATATATGTCATAAAGTTAAACATCTTGCACACTCAAAACACGTGTGATAAAAATGAATCACTTTAAGCACTCATGACATTGTGCAATAAAAATCATTTACCTTAAAAACACCATGGCACATGTAATAAAAGTTTTTGTCTTAAACACTCATGAAAGATGTAATGAAAGTTATCGCCCTACACACTCATGACATATATAATTAAAAAGAATCACCATAACCACGTTTAAAATATTATAATAAAAAGCAAGCACATTAAATACTCACGACATATGTCATAAACATAATCACCTTACATCAGAATATATCCCGGCTTACAGTTCTAAATAACTGACCATGTTCAATTGTCCTGTGTAATTATATTAATTTTTGAAAGAGACCCGCAGTGAGCTGCCAATATAAGCTCATTATAAACGCTTCTTATACTAAATAATTCAACTAGACGTTATTGCACTAAACCGTCAAAAATGCCGAAACTGTCATAATATCACCCTATTGGTGCACAGTACAATTTGTTGTTAGTTTTTAATAATACAAACGACAGTGACACTATATCACAATAAGTCAGAACGATGGGTCAATTCTATAGTAAAATAAAAAATGCCAAATTTATCATAGGTGTTTTCAGTGACAAATACATTATAATTTGTGCATCTCGTGCTTTTACAATGTTCGTAATAAATCAGTTTATTTAGTAATGCTTGACACAATGACGGCTATTAGCTGTTTATCTAAGCTACAGCTACACCATCATACCAATATATTCTTCACTATGGTACTGGAAAATATGCTTAATGCGAGTGCCACGATGGTTCAAAACCTAAAAGGGTATTTTAGAAACTCCTGCATGAATGCTTCATCAAATTCTAAATTGGGTTTCTGAGACAATTTAAAGTATGCTAGGTGGCAATGACTGAGTTGTCTCAACATCGTTACGTCAGCATCACTAACACTCTGTTTCCCATTTGGAATAGTGTCAATATTAATGCGAAAACAAATAATGGAAAATGACGAAATAAAGCTTTTCCTTTAGGAAAGATATATTTATATTAGTAACAACCACTTATAAAACCGAATTAATTAAACTAGCATAGATTTATGCCACAAAAGGTGTCAAAAGTAGCATTAAACCTTAATATGAATTTACTTAGGAAGCTCAGTTAACAAAAGCTCCCTTTTGCGCGCATGCTTGAGTAAAGAATCATGGGAATGCTTTTGGACAAAAGCAAGTCATCTCGATCCAGTTGCCAGTAGTGAGCAGACGTGGTTAGGTACAGAATATACATGTATATGGATGTTTACATATAACTGATTTTGCTTTATTTTTTTATTTTTTTTTTTTCATTTTTTTGGCATTCAGACATGAATATTAATTCGTTTTGACAAGCATGTATGCTAGTTCAGAAGCAAATATACGATTTCTATATCATACTTAACCATGATTACGAGTGTGAAAAGACTTGAAATCACTACCTCATCACGATTTATATTGTAATGAGATAGAGAGAAGGAGAGAGAGAGAGATGGAGCAATATATAGAAACGAAGGTAGAAAACAGAAACGTCCTTAATATGTAAATGCACGTTTGAATAGTATAAATAATGACCGATTTATTTGCAAAATCAGAAAAGGAGTACTTCCAAAGTTATTAACGTCATTGTGGCTTTAACAGCCGTATTGTCACTGTGGAAAAATCAGTTTCTTCCAATGATCCATTTCATTATCTTATAATTAAATGGATATTAATATAATTAATTTGTAGGTATCAAAGATAATCTCAACATTGGTTTTGATGCGTGTATTGGTAAATTGTATAAGTAGATATGACCTCTTAAAGAGATATCGGAAACGCTTAATTACGCGTATTTGGACGCCAATTTTTGATCTGGGACGCAGAAAATCACTGAGGCGGGTATCCACCGTACGCATGTAATAGGTGTGCGGCCAAATTCAAAGACTTGCCAGTCCTGCTTCAGCCATCTGCTTTGTGGGAAAATGTGTTGATCAATTAGCTGTGCTGATATTTACAATGACAGAATTCAGTGACTGAAGTCCCCTTGATGTACATACATGTTGTTATTATAAGAGTACATCAAAAAGAACATGATGCAATAGCTGGGCGGCAAGTTTAAAGGCTATGACAGGCGGTCGTGTGGGAAAATGTATTGATATTTACCGTGATTAAATTCGGAGTCACAAAGACCCGGGAATGTACATGTGGTTATTTATAAAAGTACATCAAATAAACACCTTTAGCTTTCGCTATTGTTTTCATTTCCGAATGTATCGGAATAAGTAATGCACGTGACCTCAGAATCAAGACATGTTGAGACTTAGACAAAATGCCATTCGTAAATTTGGAGACGTATTTTGGGGTTAAACGGCAAATTTACGACGATTGTAACGAGATTCAGAAGAGTGCTAAAACTGCTAGAATTGATAGTTCGGATAGGACAGTAGCTAAGTGTAAGGAAGTGTGTGATGCCTAGCTTAGTGTTTGGAATAAGTCCTTACCTGGATTGGCAAAATTCAGTATCACTCTGATGGACAAGCAAGAGCTATTTTAGAGGTACACTGACTGACCATACTTTTTTTAAATGCCCCTCGCCTTAGCCCGGTTAGTTCTAGTGCTGTAGCGAAATGTATTCATCAAGACATCAGTAGCTAGGCCTAGTTTTGATATCAATTACGTTGACAAAGAAACTCTTGCCTATTCACAAGCATATTTTGATAGCTGATTGACCATTAACCCTTTTCCGAGTAAGATAGCAACTATCAATTTCCTGCATGATATCCTTTGATGATAAAACATACAAACATGTGTTTTAAGATCAGAATTCGTGATCTGGATATATATTTACAGCCTTTTGTACACTATTTTGTCATAAAATTAGTTTGAAACTGCAAGTGAACCAGTGGGCTTTACGGGAAATAATGGCGGACTTCGCTAAGTCTGGGATGTACCAATTTATTAGGTTTTCTTATTTCGTAAATCATCGTGCAAATATTTTCATAAAAATATACAAATCATTGAAAGCAAAGCCAATGTATTATTTTTATTAAAGATTTAACTTTAAACTGCAAATTAAGTAGGTCAGAAAAGTACTAGACAATGCTATATTGTGGAATTCACGAGATGCGCTTTAAGGTCCAAGCTATTTTTCGACATGACACTTATTTGAAAAAATACGGGGAAAAAACAGCAAATCAGATGCTATTAAAAGTTGCCTAAAATTACTACAAGGACGTAGAGAAAGAAATAAACCATAAATTTTAAATCATGTCAATGGACTGTTGTAATGAAGTTATATTAAAGTGAGCGATTTCATTACGAAAACCTCTCCATCTAAACCTAGATGCATTCACGTCTGTGTTGATTTTGTAGGAAAGAAGGGACTGCTACTTTTGATGTTGGGACTCCTATTTTGACCAAAATGGGAGTCCCAGACTCCTAGTTTTAAAATCCTAGCGAGATTAAATCTTTGATACTTCCAGTAATGTATATACAGAATAATAAAAAGTGTATGCCATTTATATGCTCTTGTTAGAATTGCACCCTAACAACATCACAGTGATTTTCTGTTTCGACCCAGAAAATGTTCATGTAACATATTCAGATAAATCGAACAAACCAACAGCAGAAAGAAATACAAGTTTTGGTTAATGGGAAACCTGGTAGAATTCGAAACCGCACTTTTCCGTCGTGAATCCGGCACG
Organism: Sinohyriopsis cumingii; assembly: GCA_028554795.2. Lineage (NCBI taxonomy): Eukaryota > Metazoa > Mollusca > Bivalvia > Unionida > Unionidae > Sinohyriopsis > Sinohyriopsis cumingii. The sequence goes on from CM068828.1 coordinate 73,590,282, forward strand.
ATAACCACTAAGCCACCGCAGCACCCGATGAAAATGAATGATTGTGTAGATCAATGCCGATCACTAAAATCACATCATAAAAATCAACAAATTTAGATGTGACATTAACAAATTAAAAATAATAAGTTAGGTCTTGTTAACAATAAAATTCCCAGCAAAAATACGATTTCCTAACACATGCTGGTGTTTAAAGATAAATGTTAACAAGGATTTGATTGCCTTAACGAAATTACAGACCGAATATGAAAGTGCCTTATTTACTTTCCATTATGTATAATAGCGTTTGTTTTCTTTTCAATTGTGTGCAAACATTTTTTTACTTTGGACAAATAATTAACTGCTACCAATTACAATTTTGAATGTTTCACGTTTGTTTGCGGTACATTGCTATAAATAAACTTATATTTTTTTAAAATCAAATTGGTATTAGATACAACTACTCTTTGGACATATAGGGCTTTATTTGTATGTGATTATTCATTGTACCAAAATTCTCACTACAACTTGTGATGGCTCGGTTTAAGAAACATTGAAGCATCCCTTATACACGTCAATTCCTGGTCATGCTTCTCCGTTCTGTGATGTATTTTGTTTTTGCCGTGATCTGTCCGTCTACAGACAATCTCCAAGACTTTGGCATGACTTAATTTCTTCAGTTCCATTCGTGAACATAAATAAATAATAGTGGATGCAAGGATTTCGGGGGGGGGGGGGGGGGCTAAATAATCGTCAGGAATTACTTTTCAGAAGGAATAAAGCATACAAGTTAATTATATGCATATTGAGTGATTAAGTGTAAGATGAAGTTTTTATACTGTTGTGTACGTCATATCAAATATGTATACACGAAGGTTAATATATTCCTATATAAATGTTTACACATTGAATGCCAAATTAATTTACACGAAGGCTATCCAATGCTATTTATGTATATCGAGCATAGAAAGCAATCTAAAACAGACCCTTGGAACACATCAGCTCTGATATAACTTCAGTCAATGAACACACCAGGACATATCACTCGTCTTTTTAACATATCGAAATAACCATTTTAAAAGGCCTTCTGTGATGCCAGCGGATTTCAATTTATGGAAAGGTCATGTATCTTCCTTATATTGCAAACAAAAGTTTAATTTCCTTACTGGTATCAGTTGCCTGGAAGTAAGTATCAAAGCTATGTTAAATGAATAGCTTGAATTCACTCAGTATATAGCCAAGCAAGAATTGGGTAAAACAGCATTTTACTGAAAGTAATTAATTCCGAGCTTAAAACCCTATCTTGCAAAAGATTCCCAGAAGCATTGAGAAGATATATTTATCCGATACAATGGAAGTGCAGTCTTTCGTTAAAACTGAGCAAACGTTTGCTTATTTCTGTATAGTATCTACTGAGTTTAGATCATTACAGTCAAGCTGGGTTATTGTAAGCAATAAAGTCTTGTCTTCTTTCCAAGAGTGTGATACATGGCTTCTCTAAGTTTTTGGCTTAATACTGACAAAGGTGGATGAGAGAGTTCATTAAGCCAGCTCATGTATACTAAGCCATTGGGAACAGAACTTTATGAAGAGAAGGGATTGTAAGAACCTTTTGTACAACCTCAGGTGTTAGTTCTATAGGCTGAAAGCGTACATATATATATATATATATATATATATATATATATATATATATATATATATATATATATATATATATATATATATATATATATATATAAAGGTATGTCTATAAGATTACGTCCTTTCGTGAAATACGGTTTGCTCTATAGAAAAATCAGTACACTATTCAGTTTTGTCAGATTTTGTGATCGTCGAAACTTTGTGTTGTATATAAGAAATAGGCTGTGTATTTTGAGAGCTACTAAACGCCTGAAGGGCTGGCGTCCAAACTTTACAAGAGGTAATGATACAATCTCCTGTGTTTAGATATCGAACGTGTGATTGACCTTGTAATCTATTTAGGTTTTGGTGGTTGGAATTAATCAATTATGCTCAGAATACATTTGTTGAATATTTAGATCATGTTCACAGACATATTTCTGCATGTTTCAAGATGCTCCATTCAGTAGACGATGCATTACGTCTCAAGACGTTATAGTACATACCTTGGCAACAATCTGCTTTCTTTTTTCCGTACATGAATTTCGGACAAATAGGGACATAGTGTATTATATCTTGGTGTAAGAAGCTGATAAATAAATGTTCATTGTCGATTATAAGTCATAGTTTTAGCGAAGTCGAAGAGTTTTAATGACACGATTGGGCTGATTAACGCATGCGTGCAAGAAATGTTTATCACACAAAGATTTCATTTCTTGACCTCTAAGTGGATTTGGCGTAATTGATTAGTTAAAGTCTTTGCTGCACTTGTGTGACTAACGTATGGAGACCTCTATGACTGCATTCACATCTTCAGAAAACAAGCCGAGCAGAATATGGTATGTTTCAGATGAGCCATAAACTTTCAAAACCACATATATCACGATCCGGTAACCCTAAAGCAAATATACACGTCAATTATGACACCTCCGTGAGTATCGTTCACTGTGAAATCTCTCTGGACTAGGATGTGGTAAGATTGGACGGAAAGACCATTAGATGAAATATATTTAATTAACCCACGTTTCAGTGAAAACCAGTTGATCAGGTTCGTACGATTACTCACTCAGTCAATCTAAATTGAGGAAAATATTTTCAACTTCCTAGTGTAAAATTGACAGATGGCAAGACATGACAAGGATAAAAAGATTTCTTGCAGAAATTCACAAGCTATATGCGATGTGTGATTAGCTACTAAGGAATGTTGTAGAGTTCAAACACAAATTTGGATAAATATTGTTATGATACGGCTTGTGTATCATAACCCTCTTCTCATCTCTTGCTATGAGAAGGGATTACTCATCAGTTAAGAAATGTCTTTGCCCATGGTTAGAGGGAGAGAAGAAGGAGTTCAGGCTCTCTAACAAGGGTGTCATCAATAACCTTGTTGATACGGGTTCATCTTCGGGAATGAGGTACGGAATCGCTGTAAGGCAAAGACAGAGCAGTTCTATATGTGTGTTTGTGTGTTTGTGTGTGTGTGTACAATGCTACATTCTAAAGATACATGTATAAATCCTTTATATTTACAATAAACAAAATAAATATATGTGTACACGTTTCCATCGAACTTATCAACTTCATTTGTATAATTTCTGCTTTTAAAATGTAATATGGATAGTTAAATCTCGATTAACTTCATGATATCAGTTGCGATTAATCCAACAATCATTTTGAAGAAATGTATTTCACTAAATTTAAACTGTATTAATTTGGAATAGGTTGCTAAAAATTACTCATTATTACTTAAAGAATCTTTTATTTCCAAATTAAATTTAAACATGAAGTTGGAAGTGAATTCATCTTGTACGATAATACATACCACAAATACAATTAAACGTTCCATTATATTATACTAAAATATAAAAAACTCACAAAAATGTTGGAAAAATATGAACTTTACCGTTAAAGTCTCAATTATTAAAAAGTGCCCATTCTTTAAAGAGGTTTGCGAACACAGATGATTCTTACCTGTAAGGAAAATACAGAGCTGTTCTGACTCGAGGAATGAACTAACCCTTCGTAAGCCCGTTTCTCTATTTATACAGCTTTTGCTTTCGCTCAATCCAGTCAGAATAAAACTCTTGACTTTCCCCGGAAAATCGTGTGAACCATCTGCGTAACTCATCCATTATTGATTTAATAATTTGCCTGTTCAGCAGCTTCCCACCAAATCTAAATTGCTGACATTTAGATAGAAGCGAAATGTATTTTATGCTGACAATTGCTGACATTTAGATACAAGCGAATCGTATTTATGGATTTATGCACCTGCTCGTAAAGCGCGATCTTTATAAAATAGCATACATTTGTATTACACGAATAGATAAGAATTTATCTCAATATATATTAGTGGAAAATTACTTTCAATATAATTTAATGAAAACATTTTATTTTTTTAAATTTTCAATAAAATTCTACGTTATCTACATTTATGACTAGTTTTGTTAAATAATCATAACACTATTATTAGCATGCAGTTCTTGTTCTCTTTATTTTTCTTTTTGTGTGTTAGTTTATTCTTTTTTTGTTATTATCTTTTTTTACTTTTGTAACATCAACAGAACATATGTATGGGTGACTACTGTAATTGGTTTGCTTCTGCCAAGTGTGGGGAAATGAATTATCATTCTTCTGGATATTACTAGTGAGCCGATATTGACTTTGTATTCCTATTGTATACATACTATCAGCAATGAGATACCAGCGACATTGAAGTAATAATCTTTGCAAAGAGAATTGCGTAAGAATTTGGTAATAACAAAGACTAAGGAAAATGAAAATTCTAGTGTTGTTTTAGCTCTACCCTAATAACCATGACGTCTGTTCACTTGCATTCAATCCTGGACCCAAGCGTGTCTGAAATAGAAATCGCATTTAAACCAACCGAAGAGTAATAAGCGAAAATATCATTATAATCGTAAGACCGGTTCGGTGAGGTCCAGTGCAACTTTGAAATGGGCGTGTATTACCGATGTTACCTTTGACGTGTGAAAGAGACTGTATCGACGTTATCGTCTCAAATAAATTTGACTTAGAAGTCGGCCGTATGTAGGCCAATAGCTGATCATGTCCTATAAGAGCTATGCAACACGGAAAACTCGGTGTCGAGCAATCGCTCCGACACTTTGACTAATTTAGCATTTCAGCCTACACATATACATATCTAATGAACAACACGGCACCATCAACTGATGTTGCCAAACCAGGGAAATAAGGACCTCTTCTGACTGATTTGAAGGCATTAGAGCCGTTTCTATGGCGTTATCGCCGAGAGACAATACCATAAGGTACACATCCATACGATTTGTATGAAAACGTGAGAGAGAAACCTCAATAACATCATCGAACCCCATTGGACTGACAAAATAAACATCTGCATCAATATGTTTGAGACGGTTTGGCGGAAATTACCATTCTCCCTAAGACAGGCAAATACGGTAAGACCTTGTTATGTGTGTAGGTAGCGAAACATGTATACACTGGTTTCAAATTTCAGTACGAACAGGTTTGATGTAAATCTATGGTCTATGGAATGCATTTCAAAGTCAGTAGGTTCATTCACACTCTATGTTTTATCGCTATTATTACTAAATAAGAAATTAGGTACAGCATAAATTAGATACGTGTTTGGAAATATTTTGAAATTAACGCACTAACCTTTTAATTTTGTATTTCAAGAAACAAAATATGGTATAGCAACAACATATATATGTGAGAATTACCACAGTCCAGATATGTTCTTCCTATGAAACGATTTTTATATCAAATGAATAGTAAACAATACACGTTATGTCTGTAATATAGAAAGAGGTCAAATTGTAAAAGTTCAATTCACTATCACTGGAAAGGAAATTGTCACTTCTGCTGTCGTTGATTTGAAGCATGGCGGAGATGTCGCTGTTGGACCCATGGAAATCAGTTTATCGCATGGCTAGATGTATTTCAGCCTGGGGTGTAGGTAGCTCACATTCGGAACTGGACTAGGTATAGTATGCATTCTCCATGTCTGGAACTTCAGGTGTTACAGCAAGAAGAATTATCATCGGCGATGTATATATTTTATGCTGGAAATCGTGTTCGCTACAGTTGTGATGTTTATGTTGCTGATGTTTCAGAATAGAACTTTCTTGTGGGCAACAATTAATGAAAAATTACTTTTAATACAATTTAGAGAAAATTTCAATCTTAATAATTTTACTTAAAGGTTCTGACCTAATAATATCACCAGTTATTCAGTGTACGTTACGCCACTACGTAACGAATAGGAAGTTAAAGATAATGCGAATAATAAAATCTGTGAAACCGTGATTGCGTAAATATAATGTTTATGATACAGTATTTCAGGTGTAACGTATGAAAGTTATAATATGTGACATTTTTTGCGTTCCGATGTAAAATTATAGATGTAATACAATTATCACATCTTTGAATCATGATCATAACCCAAAGCATGAAACAACTATTGAAACGAGACGTGACTTACAAGGTGTCTCATTATCACGTGATAAACGACGGAGGTATTTCTCGCATTAATTAATGTATCATGCATGATTCCAATCATTCATCCTACATTGTACAACTTAATGTCACAGAGTAAGAATTTTTGCGGAAGAGACTCATCTTAAATATATTCGGCATCATATATCTTTTAAACATACCACTAAAACTAAAATACCAAACTTGATTCAAAAGAGTTGCTAATTCCTTCTCGTGCCAGTTAAGTCTATCCTTGTTATTCAAAACATATAACGTAAAAAAATATTTTTTCTCAAGGAACATAGGTCAACTCTGTTCACAGCTATATCATCTTGCATGCACTTTAATTCTTCTATATTTTTATATAAATTTTATAGATTCGGCTCTTTATTCTTATCTGCACTCAATTTATAACAAACATTGGCATAATTTGATAAATATGTTGAATGTACATTTTGTTTGCTACAAATGATTTACCAGTATCAAAATCTTAAATGTTTCGCTCTCGGGACGTATTTATTTTATAATATTTTTTTTCGAAGCGAATAAAGTGCACGTTCAAGGTAGTATAAAGACTACTTGGATGCATACATTAACCATTTCAGCGTAGAAATGAATACAAAATCTCTCAGAATAGTCGCAGACTGGAAAATTGCAACGATACAATATCAACAAGTATTTACGACCAAAACGCATCAAAATGGGCAGATACAAAATGCGGACAGGTATTTACGATCAATTAGTATTGTTGTACGATCACGCATGATTGTTTGCTCTCAAGCTAATATTCACGGAAAATTGGCGTAAGACACAATACATATGACCTATTTCAGAGCTGCGTTTCTCCTATTCTGTTGTAATGTCCAGTCCAGGCAACAGGGTATCATTCAGAGTAGATCCAGCGAAACATTCAAAATATTAGGTCGGGTCGACATCTGAACAATTGACATTTTCTTCAATATCACAGCTCATCGCCTGTCATGGAGAAATCGAATCGCATCCAGCTTTTATTCCTTCAAATGGTACATGTTGTGATTAAGCAGGACCGTAGCCGTATTAGTATAAACTATTTACAAATCATCACTCAAAATACAAAATTTCATCCCCTAACAATCGGCTGCTCTGATTAAAAAGTTTATAAAATTCTAGTGAGTGTTGTTTGAACATTATTACATAAATTCATTGAGCATTCAAAACCTGGCTTCAGTATTTTGACTTCATTTTAAGTCCGTTGTTAAGCCAACTTATTTTCTTGTAAATGAATACTAAATTGCACCTGTAAACTAATCTTCATGTTGTAAAAATAAATAAATAAAAACAGAAACAAAAAACAAAAACATAAACGTAAACACAATCAACAATGTGTTGAGTACTAATTGTTTCTCTACATGTATGAAGTAATCTAAGTTTCCACAACAAGGTCTCTTGCGCCGAAATCCTCATATCGAAAGCTGTTACAACGTAGTGGAATGTAAGTTCCTACAAGACCGAACAAAAATGGAAATAGGACGAAACTTTTAAAAAGGAACTCTCCAAACTATTATTTTGAAAAGCTTCTTTCAGTTATACTACCCGTAGCTATTCGAATGGTTCTAAAGACTTCTTTCATAAAAATACTTATAAGCTGATTGGACGTATTCACTTGTTTTAAGTGCAGAAGAGCAACTCATTCAGGATCAGCTTATATTTAAACCTTTTCGTTCTATTCGCTGATGGAACTGCGTTGAACATGGAGGGGATATCGAACGATCGAATATACGAAAATGTAAATTCCAATGAATTTTTTTTAATATTCGGAGCAGACTTCGTCTTACTCAGCCATATCACAAAGATGCACCGTATATGTGACGGATATAAGGACCTGTAACAATAGTCTCGGAGCGAGACTGATGCCCTTACTATAGGGTTTGAAAACGTGTAGTAAAAAGCGTGTGAATTTACAGTTGCGTGTAATAACTATTGCTCACGTTGTAATTAAAGCCAATTTTTTGCTTTATGTCAGTACTCTTATTTAAAGCTGACTTAACGTTTCTTGGCAATGAACATAGTTTTTTTTTAAAAAAAATAAAAATGCTTGTTTTATTAAAATAGCATCGAATAGATTTGCCGAATAGCATATTAAGTCATTTCTGCTGCAGGAGGTATAAATTAAAAATAATTTAATTCATATTTTATTGGAGATGAATATCACATTTTAATAAACAATACAACACACAAAGTTGTTTTTAAGATTTTATGGGGGGTCTCCTTGGAAGAGGAAAAGGGTGTGCATGTATTATTATTTTACAGTAATGTCTTAAAGTTGATTCTTTTTGTTTACTATCTCCAACGTCTACACTTAAGTAATATTAAGGAAATCACTGGGATAAAATTAATTGTTTTGACAAAAATAGTCGCTGGCCTTTATAGAAGTGTCTAATTTTGTTATTAATTTTATTAATATAACTAAACAGTAAGGCTTTATTGAACTGATCTAGGAATTAATGACAACAAGATCTAATTTTGTTAAAGCTATTCCATAAAACTGCTCTCTTGAGGAATCTAACGATGCACTCCTACATTGAAACAATTACAAATTCGTCTATCTTGTTCCATTCTAAGCCATTTTCATCCATTTCAAGTTTCTTTGACAGGATCAACGATAATGAGCCAATATAATTGCTAAGAAAAAGAAAGTGTCTGATATTTATATTGTGTTAAAAGCATTACCTTATGACAGTGGATTGGCTCATGATGGGATTGTTGGTTTGCACGCGAAATGTAAAAATATTCGAGGCGACTCTTTAGGTTGTTCTTAAGAGAAAAGTTCATCATAGTGCATCTCTTCTTTCTTTTATTATTTTACCAAGGCAAATGTTAGCCATGGATATGACATGCTAATAAAGTACCCCTTTTAGTCTTCAAACGTGCTCTTTAGATGTTGAAATAACTGTCTTTACCGCACATTATATAATGCCTCTAACATTATGCCAGCTATAGAGATGTAATTTCGTTACTTGTTGCTCTCACAACATGTACCTTCTAAAACTCTAAGCAAGATTGAGGTAACCATACATCTTCCAAAAATATCTTAACAGCCCTTGAATGTAGATGACCAAAATTTACTTCCATTTCCCATGCGGAGACTCACCATGTACGGCCTACACGACACATATGTTCATCCAATACCGCATTTATGAACCGTAATTCGTAACAAATATCCGATACTTCTTCCTAATTTGCATCTCACCCGAGTTATGGATCATTAAAGCTTACAGTTATCAGGTATAGGCGCTTAAAATACACGTATAAGTTTATTTTTAGTAATAGCTAAGTCACGATGAATCTCAGCTTTCCTTATAATCTTAGGGTGTCCCATAATACCTTAAGGTAGCTGAAACCTGTGTTTCAGATCCGAAACGTCATGGATTACAGAGGTTATTCATTGTGGTTTGAGCATATAAAGCTCGACCGGAAAGCTGGCTTCCAGTCGCATCGGTAGCAATCCTAGTGTGTATTAGAGGTACATGATATTCTCGAGTGCAGGCATTGAGTGGGGTAAATTTAGAAAAGGTAATAACGGAAAACATTTGCTTAAACAATAATTAGTTTAATCAATCATTACTTATCACTAATTATTATTAAGATTAAGAGAAACTTCGATATTATTTTTCTCCTGACACTCAGGCAATATCACACAAATGGAAACGTCAGTAATCCAGAAGTACCAATCTGCAGTTGCTCATAATGATGTTTACTCATTCTCTCTCTCTCTCTCTCTCTCTCTCTCTCTCTCTCTCTCTCTCTCTCTCTGTAGGACATTGACACAGCATAAACTATCTCACCTGCTTGGAAATTAAATCTCATAAATAGTTTGTATCGTCACTGTTTCAACCATCTTGTATTTGAATCCGTTTCTGAGCAGGCATTGCGCCACTACTCCCGGGCTCCTGTATGCATAGTTGATATGTAAGTAAATCCAAATAATTCAGCGAGTTTTGATTAGTTTCATTCATCCAAAATTATAATATAAATTCTTGTAAACTAAGAAATATTCAGTCAACATATTTTAACACCTTCATTACAAATTACTGAATTTTGCATTAGTTGCATTGAGTCACAGTACTTTTCCTGTCGAAAGTACAGCAAACGTTATATTTTTGGATTTACAATCATTCAGGAGATCATTCAAAATATTATACTACATTAAGGATCATGGCTAAAATACCACATATTAATATAATGTAAGAATTCTTTTATTAAGAGACATCACTGAATTTATTAACTTATTCGTTCTGTCCATTATGAGATGTGGTAATTCTTAATATAAATTCTAGAAACCTTATCTTGGTGTGTTAATAAGAAAGCGTTCAGTTAAAAAAGGTCTAGTCAGGTAATTGACATTTGTCACAGCTGTGTGTTTAGTGGCAACCTAGTGGTTTCTTTCTGTTAATTCCTTCTTCCACTATCCTGTTTATCTTCGCATTGGTTTCCCTAAACCGTTCTATCATCTCTTTTCCACAGATAAGGACTGAACTCTAGAGTTTGGAAGTAAGTACTTTACTCACTGTCGAACAGATTTCATCCTTGCTGTTTACAAGCGTCTCCTCTAGTCTCTTTGTTATCCATCCTTAATAAAACCACGCCACTTGTCGATTCTCACTATAATCTAGTGACGTTCAGAGTTCTTGTTACAGGACGAGCAAATATCAAACAGTAGTGCCAGTAGCTGTATAACACTGGACAACAAATTTTTACAAAAGTCATGTTACTGAAATAAAATTAGTCAATTCTTATCAATTTTTATGTGCTGAACACGAATATGACAGTTAAATTGCAAATTTGGCTCTAGTTTTTTTGTAATCTGCAAGAAATTAATGTTTACATAACGAAATGCATTCCAATAGTAAAAGGTCAACTGTAATAGCCTACCTATAAAAAATCAAGTCATTGACTACATCTTAGATTTCTTCGCCTGTCTCTTGTACAGCTGTTCGGGAGCATCTCTGAGGAGTGTCCAGCAGTAGTCAGCCAGCATTGTAGTGGACCATTTTCCCTGGTATCTTTGTTCCATTGTTGCGATATCTTGATGAAAACGTTCGCCGTGTTCATCACTAACAATACCACAGTTGCTAGGAAAGAAATCCAAATGGGAATGAAGGAAGTGAATCTTTAGAGACATATTGCAGCCAAGTTTCTTATACTTCATCAACATGTCTTCTACTAGTTCCTTATAGTTTTCTGCCCTAACATTTCCGAGGAAGTTTGTAGAAACTAGGCGAAAAGCATTCCATGCTTGTTTCGCGTCACCTTCCAGCAAGTTGTTGAACCGGTCATCTTTGAAAAGCTCTCGAATCTGAGGACCCACAAAAACTCCCTCTTTAATCTTTGCTTCGCTGAGTCGAGGGAATTTTTCATGCAGGTATCGGAATGCTGGCAAAGTCCGGTCAATGGCTTTCACGAAGTTCTTCATCAAACCTAGTTTGATGTGAAGGGGTGGTAGCAAGATTTTCTGAGCCTCAACCAGAGCTGGGTGTTGGATATTCTTCTCTCCAATGGCTACATTCTGCCTGTGAGTCCATTCCTTCCTCATGTAGTGCATTTCCCTTGCTCGGCTATCCCACTCGCATAAGAAACACATGTATTTTGTATATCCTTGCTGCAGTCCCATTAAAAGGGCAACTACCTTCAAATCACCACAGAGGTGCCAGCTGTACTTGTTATACTCAATGGAATTCAGTAGCTGCCTTAAGTTATCGTATGTCTCTTTCATGTGGACAGCATACGCTACTGGAATAGATGGAAGAATGTTTCCATTGTGCAAAAGCACAGCCTTGAGACTCAGTTTCGAAGAGTCCACAAATAGTCTCCATTCTTGTGGGTCATGAGTGATTTTTAAAGCATTCATGAGGCCCTCAATATCGGAACAGAATATCAGATTACTTTCCTTTCTGAAGAAAGGCTCCAATTGCTGGTGGCGCTTTCGATATGCAGTAATTGTGACATCTTCTTCTAGAAGATTCCATTGTTGGAGTCTTGATCCTAGCAATTCTGCCTTGTTCTTTGATAAGTCCAAATCACGAATCAGGTCATTTAGTTCTTCCTGTGTTATTCTGTGTGGGGTTGATGATGCACCACAGTGAAAATCTGGATCACTGCATGCTGATGGACCAGGAGAAGAACAGGTCGACTCACCTTTGTTTTCGTCAGATGAATCAAGAGAATATTCTGCTGGAGGTTCTGGAATAGGAAGTCCCTCACCATGTGGAACTGGTCTCAATGCAGACGGAATGTTTGGGTAGACTATTCTCGACTTCTTTCGATTCGTTATTCCGCCGGAAAGAGGAGGAACCAAGCAGAAGTAACAGTCATTTAGGTGGTTGCTTGGCTCTCTCCACACCATTGGGACTGCAAACGGCATTGATGACCTTTTGCAATTCAACCACTGTGAAAGCTGTGTTGTACATGTAGCACAGCATATATGCGGAGCCCAAGGCTTGTCTTGGTCACCAACCTTGCATCCGAAGTAAAGATGATATGCCTTCTTCACTTGAGAATTGATACTTTTCTTCTGGTTGGCAAATGTCACTTCCCCACAAATATAGCAAAAATTGTCCGCGGTATTAACACACTTTCGAGGCATTACTGTTCTTTATTGTACGTAAATGGATAAAATAATAAGTTTTATGTAACAGTAGCTTGAACTGTCTCGCACAACGTCTAAAATATTTTAAATGCTGAACCTATCTGATTGGGCTTTATATAGTACACTGCTTACGTCAGCTTCAGCAGCCGCCTGGCATTAGTATAATAGGCCTACACATGTATAGTACACTGCTGACGTCAACTTACTTCAGCAGCCGCATGGCATTAGTATTGCATTGCATCAGAAAATGATGCAATCAACTGTGGATGATGTGAGCATGATGGTATTATGCAATGTTACATCATTATTCCGGATGTTGCTGCAGTCCTACTGGAGAAATTTACACAGTGAAACATAGAAAATGAGGTATATGAATATCTTCAAAACGAGAGCCAATACAAATTTTTCACGGTTATATTCGTGTTCGGCACACCAAAATACTACAGATTAGGGCCTTTTCAAGTCAGTAATGATTTCACTGTTGACCAGTGTAATTGGAGGACTCATTGCACCATTTATATGGAAAAATGTGATCCATTCTAGAAATGGGTGGAGATTAAGTACAGTATATGTAGGTTGGGCTGGCCATGATTATGAATGTTAGATGTACGTTTTACAGATTCCTTTGTGAAATCATCCTTGGTGTGACTGAAAAGATATATACATTGTTTTATTGCTGTAACTTAAGTTGACACTTGTTAAACTGATTATATTCAAGCTCGCATCCGTATATCATACATTTTGTATCAACAGTAAATAGTTTCCAGTATTCTATGTTGAAAACGTCTCTCACCAGGTAATGTCGCTATGTTAAATGAGTTAAATAAATATTACTTTTTTATAAAGATAAGCACATGTACAAATCCAACATGTCTAATTCATATGCAGTTTTTAACTATAATATCTTGTACACATGCCAGACTTTGCCAGTCTTATTCATACTCAAAATAACAAATGTAATTAAATATTTTATTTATGTAAAATTATTGTCAGCATTCAATATTGACTTATTCAGTAATGCTCCTAAAAGTCATCTGTTCTGAATATAAGAACAAGCTTACCGACTTCATCAATTAATATCAGCATTCTTTTGTTTTGCAATGACATAGTGATTGTTTTTGTAATTTTATCGTTGTATACAATGTTATACAATATTGTAAAACGCTTAAAACATCTAAAGGTTATGAGCTGTACTAAGTTCAGATTAAATCATTATTATTATCATTATTATTATTATTATTATTATTATTATTATTTTGGACTACCTCTTTTCCTGACCAAATGTGTCCATAGGATAAACATTGTTCGTCTGGAATTGTGTGATAACATTTAAGATGACGTGAATTACAAGATCGGGATTGAACTGCTTTCGTTAAGATATATTAGTATTTAATTTTAGATCAACAATTTAATATTTATGTAAATGCGGCTATATGACCACGCTGAAAAATATTTTCATCAATTCCAAGAGTAAACAGTTGAAAATAGGGCCGTGGACAAGATTTTTAGGCCATAGGAAAAAAGTCTCCAGTAGGCCACTGTGAAATATAAATAGTGACGGTGGTGGGCCCACTGACCGGTGTGGGTCGCCGTAATGTTGTCCCAGCATTTTTACCCTATCCTCGTTCCTCTCTCTCTCTCTCTCTCTCTCTCTCTCTCTCTCTCTCTCTATATATATATATATATATATATATATATATATATATATATATATATACATATATATATAGATATATATATACATACATATACATATATATATCTATATCTATAAATATATATATCTGTATATATATATATATATATATATATATATATATATATATATATATATATATATATATATATATATATATATATATATATATATGTATATATATCTGTATATATGCGTATATATGTATATCTATGCATATATGTGTATATATGTATCTCTATGTATATATGTGTATATATGTGTATATATGTATATCTATGTATATATGCGTATATATGTGTATATATGTATATATACGTATATCTGTATATATATATGTATATCTATGTATTTATATGTATACATATGTATATATATGTATATCTATGTATCTATATGTATATATATGTATATATGTATATATATATATATATATATATATATATATATATGTATATACATGTATATATATGTATATATATATGTATATATATATGTATATATATGTATATATATATATGTATATACATGTATATATATGTATATATATATGTATATATGTATACATATATGTATATATATATATATGTATATACATGTATATATATGTCTGTATACGTATATATATGTATATCTGTATATATATGTTTATATATGTATATATGTATATATATGTCTACATATATATACGTATATGTATATATATATATATATATATATATATATATATATATATATATATATATATATATATATATATATATATATATATGTCTATGTAAGTCTATGAATGGGTATGTATGTCTATGTATGGCTATGTATGTCTATGAATGTATATGCATGGCTATGTATGTCTATGTATGGCTATGTATGCATATGTATGGCTATGCATGGCTATGTATGTCAATGTATGTCTATGTATGTCTATATATGGCTTTGTCTGTCTATGTATGTCTATGTCTGTCTATGTATGTCTATGTATGCCTATCTATGGCTATGTATGGAAATGTACGTCTATGTATGCCTATGAATGTCTATGTATGGCTATGTATGTCTATGTATGTCTATGTCTGTCTATGTATGGCTATGTATGTATATGTATGTCTGTCTGTCTATGTCTGTCTATGTCTGTCTATGTATGTCTATGTATGCCTATGTATGCAAAGGAATGGATATGTATGGCAATCTATGTCTATGTATGGCTATGTATGGCTGTGTATGTCTATCTATGGCTATGTATGTCTTTGTGTATCTATGTATACCTATGTATGTCTCTGCATGGCTATGTATGGCTATGTATGTCTATGTATGGCTATATATGGCTATATGTGTCTATGTATGGCTATGTCTGTCAATGTATGGCTATGTATGGCTATGTATGTCTATGTAGGTCTATGTATGTCTATGTATGTCCATGTATATACATGTATGTCTATGTATGTCTATGTGTGTCTATGTATGTCTACGTATATCTATGCATGTCTATGCATCTCTATGTATGTCTATACATAAGTGTATCTATATATATGTATGTCTATGTATGTCTATATATATCTATATCTATGTATGTCTATATATATCTGTCTATATATGTATGTCTGTATATGTGTATATCTATCTGTCTATATATATATGTCTATATATGTCTGTCTATATATATCTGTCTATATATGTATGTCCATATATGTCAGTCTATATATATGTCTATATATATGTCTATATATTTGTCTATATATATATATGTGTCTATATATCTATATATTTATATGTCTATATATATCTCTCTATATGTCTATATATATCTCTATATATATCTGTATATATGTCTATATATACATGTCTAAAAATAGCTGTCTATATATATCTCTATATATCTATGTCTATATATATGTCTACATGTCTATATATATATGTATATTTATATATGGATATATATTCATGTCTCTATATATATGTCTCTATATATATGTCTATATGTATATATGTCTACAAATGTCTGGATATATATGTGTAGATATATATATGTCTAGATATATATGTCTATATATATATATATATATATATATATATATATATATATATATATATATATATATATATATATATATATATATATATACATATCTATATATATGTCTAGATATATATATGTCTTTATATATATGTCTATAGATAGATATATATATGTCTATATACATATAGATGTATATATATGTGTCTATATATATATATATATATATATATATATATACATATTGATATATATATGGATATATATACAGAGATATAGATATTATATAGATATATATACAGAGATATAGATATATATACATATAGATATATATATACAGAGATATAGATATATATATACATACAGATATATATATACAGAGATATAGATATACATTTGTATAGATATATATATATACAGGTATATAGAGATACATACATATAGATATATATACAGGTATATAGATATATATATATATGGATATACATATAGATATATATACAGATATATACAGATATATATATGGATATACATATAGATATACATATAGATATATATATATATATACAGATATATATAGATTTTATTGCGCCTAATCTTTAGAAGCTCTAAGCTCTTTACAACATTAAACAATGCCTACAACATAAAAAACATATTTAATTGATATTATTACAAAAAACAAAGACAATGAAATTAGAAAAAATAAAAAAACATGGTAAAAAGATTTAAGGTAGGGATCATTAGTAGGTCTTTAAATTTGTTCTTGCAGTCGAGAAAAGTGAGTTTTAAGAGCGATCTTGAATGAAAGCACTGAGTCCTTGTGTCTAAGTTCAGTGGGCAATTCATTCCACGTTGCTTTGGCCTGGTATGAAAATAACGTTGTCCATATGACTTCGATTTCATAGTGGGAATAATGAGGATACGATTGTCAGAAGAGGAACCTAAGTATCTTGATGGTGTGTACACATGGGTGAGATCGGATAGGTATGTTGGACAATAGTCCGTCAGTGAAACGTAACACAGGGAATACATTTTGTGTTTGATTCTGGATCGAATATATAGCCAGCCAGTGTAGGGTACAGAGCAGCGGGGACATGTGCTCTGATCGTGATGCTCTAAGTATGATCCGAGCAGCTGTGAACTTCTTTGAAGTTTGTGAAGTAGATATTGCGATGAACCAGACAGAACTGAGTTACAATAGCCCAAGCTTGAAAATACTAATGAACATACAAGTGATTTAGTGTCATCAACTGAAAGATGTTTGCGAAATGAGCTGATGCGTCTCTGCTCAAGATATGCATCCATGCATATGTTCATGACATGTTGGTGCAACGTGAGATTACTGTCCAGAGTGACACCAAGGTTTCGTACTGAATGTGTGATTTTAATATTGGTGTTACTGAAATTTATTGTTTGAGGTAAAGGATGTGCTTGAGAAAGTCTTTATGTTGTGATCAGAATGGCCTCTGTTTTATCATCATTCATCTGCACCTTGTTTTATGTCATCCATGATTTCACATCAGAAATGCACCTCTCTACACCTTGGATAGTAGCATCAACTTCAGTTGGGTGGCTAGATTTGTATATTTGGATGTCGTCAGCGTACACTTGGTGAGACATTGGATAATGATCTATGACACTTGAGAGCGGCTGAGTGTATAGATTCAACAGAACAGGTCCTAGAACAGACGCCTGTGGAACGCCACAACATACCTTGCATGGAGTGTATCAAATTTGCAGACACAGACTAAGTAGGACTTGAACCACAGTAAGGCTGTATGATGAATGTCAAATACATGCTGGAGACGGTGACCTAATATATCATGGTCTATTTGTCAGATACTGCAGACAAATCAAGGAGGGTGAGGACTGTAATCTTTCTACTATCCAACGCAGAGAGAACGTCATTAAGTACTTTTATAAGAGCAGTTTCGGTACTGTGGCAAGGGCGATATGCAGATTGAACATTGCTAAAAAGACTGCTCGAACTCTAATGAGATACTAGCAGAGATAGAACAAACTTTTCTAAGATTCTTTTATATCAAAGGGAGATTAGAAACTGGGCGGTAGTTCTTTAAATCGTTATGGTCGAATGTTGGTTTCTTTAGCAGAGGCTTTACAATGGCAGTTTGGAAAAATGATGGGAATTCCAAGGATGAGAGAGAGATATTAATAACATCAGTTAGTGAAGGCATTATGAGATCTAAGCACTCAAGCAGCAGTGATGTTGGAACTGGATCAAGTTCACATGACTTTGGTGCACTCTTCATCACGATTGTACGTACAAAAATTCATAGGGACAGGTTCAAATGCTGCTAATGGTTGCCGCTAAAATTATATATCCCAACTGTATGGTGACGACGAGTCAATTGAAATTGTGTTGTCAAGCTTATATCTAATCGTTTGTACTTTTGAACCATGTAAAGTGATGTAACATACAACTTTTTATTATTACATATTGTTTTAAATTATTATGATAAAATCCACATGGTCATTTGTGGAATGTTGTAATTTTCTTTCGATGATAACATTTCTGAGAAACTATTTTTCATATTCTTTGTTATCATCATGCCCATACGATCACAGTGGAGATGCACCCTGGTTAAAAGTCGGAAGGTACTGTTTGTTGGTCATTTGGTTGGTGGGGATTGTGTTGTCGACGCCTGCGTTGATTTTAAAGATAAATTACGTTGTCTTAATGTTTTATGTCAACATTAGTCGGAAAGCCAATCATTGAGCTTTGAATCGATTAGATTGCAAGGATTTGTGTTAACCAAAGCCATTATGCGAAGAATAATGAACTTAAAACACTGGAAACAATCATGGTTTTGAACACATGAATATGTGCTAAATGGTCTTTATAATTGCCGATGTCAAGTCGCTTAACCAAGTATAGCTGTCTAATGGCTATGACAATACTTTGCAACGTCTCAATACTTACAGCTTTTTCAATTAGATAACATGTTCATTCATTTTAGATTAATTTGATAAGCGAAATGGTTGAAGAGTTTCTTACATTCTACTTTTATATAAAACCTGTGCTTGATTTGTTACACTTTAACTTTGTATATGATGGTCTTTAACAAAATAAAATACAGCAAAACGGTATTAATAACCCTAATTGCATGTCATTTACTCTCAGTTGTTGAGTAAAGATGTTTTCTGATCTGTATGTGCACAAGGCGTGTACTGTTTCTTTATTTGCTTACTCGCTTATTCACATTCTGTTTTTTGTTGCTGCTGGGTGGGGCTTATAAACGACACATTGTGACGGTGCTTTTAAGCCTGTCTTACATTTTACGGGACATTAGACAGTACACAGGTTTGTCACGAAAGTCTATACTATGTTGGTGTTTGTTTTACACTGTGTACAGAGGATATTTTTCATATCCTGTTATTTTTGCGGTTTGACATGTACCATGTCCTTTTATGAAAGATAAGAAAGAAAGCCCTCGTATTCATAAATTGTCGTACCATCTCTCAAGCCACAGAAATGAGTATGTAAAGTTAAACCAATTATGGGTACAACAATTCCGATGTTCATACATTCACTAAAACAACTAACGTGTTGTACAATATTATCAAATGTTATTTGTTTTTAAATCAAGACATGAGAATAACAGTTCTTCGTTAAAGAATGACGCCTAACAGAATTTTATTTTTATTTATTAATATAGATCAACAATTAAACAATAATATTGTGTTACTCCCAAAGTGGATCAAAACAAAACTTACCACAAATTTTTTTGATGTTAAGTATTTTAAAGGTAGCTGTAACAATTTGAGTTATATTGTTACAATGTCTGCACGTGGCAGTTTATAATAACGCCTATCAATGAGGCATTATACTGCAGACATAAGGTATCATGTCGTACCCAGTCACAATATCCTGACACCATACTGACCAGTCCTAACACTAACCTCTTAATGCTTAGCGCCAAACGAGCAGATGCTCGTACCATTTTTATACCTCTTTGTTATGACTTGGTCGGGTTCGAACCCGCAACCTTCCGTGCTACAAAGTTAATGAAATCATTTCATTTAAAATTACTAGACTAAACAATATAAAGTATAATTAGTCCTAAATAACTGTTCATCTTTCATTAGAATCGAATAGTTTGATTTTAAAATAAAAATCGAAGGCATGAAATATTACATAAATTCAAACTGTTTAACCGGACACCTTTATGTAAAACATCTATGCTCCTTTGTCAGAGCTTCATTTAAAAGCTGGATATGGTACACCTCTTCATAAGGGACAATATTTGGTGGCCCTTGAATTGTATAATCCATACGTTTTCTTATTTTGGAATACTGAGATGCATACATTCTACAACAACATTTCCACTGTGACACTTAGTTTCTGCTCTGAGCCCAGTAGGAGAGCAATCTTACGTGATACACCATCTGTTAGTTTTGTTTGCTTTCCTACAGTTCTAGCTGTGTTGTGTTATGCTATGTTCATTTGCGTCCTGTGGATAACCGGGCATAAACTTGTTGGCTTAATTGCGAATCGAATAATCGCACTAGGTAAGTATTTGTTTTAGGTCGTTTTTTTTTCGTGGAGTAAGTTAATTTATTTCACTACTGAGATAAAAAGAAAAACACAATTTTGGTATTTGACCTAGCTGAAGTTTTGTCTAGAGAAATCTGCATCAAGGAAGACATTTAACAAGTTACAGCCTACGCTTTGTGATCTTGTTCAGTATTTTGTCATTAGTTGTAACTTAAATTATAAATATTTAGAAACTGCAGATAATTTAACAAGATAAGGAATATATCTTCTTGCTACGAAATGGCAAACAACAACTCCACTATATTAGTTACCTTCAAGCCCAATCAACAACAACACCAACAACAACAAAAGACAACAAAACATGCAATGATTAAGAACTATTTTACATTTATATGTACATGCTCCTAAGTTTACCGTCGCTTAATTGCCTTAATAGAAGCCTCCTTCGTCTTGTCAGGCTGATGGATTTCATTATGATGTTTTAATTTTGTATATATTGCCTGCAAATATAACGAATGCTTCTTCAAGGAAAGCATTTACATTGTCGACGTGCATGGGATTAGATGTTGAGCAATGCGTTTGTTTGTCACAGGCTTAAAAGAGTTGATTAAGAATACGGTTATGTTACTATTCTTGCGTTTCATAATAAAAAGGCACTTTGTTGCATTTTGTCCTCAAATTAAGGCATTGTTTCTTGATGATTGCAGGATGATTGGCTATACTTTTCTCTTATCCGGATTATTTTGCGGTTCCTAAAATGGCCTATGCAATTAAATTTTTAATATTTAATAAACGGCAGTCGTACTCATGTAATTTTTCATCTGATTTCTGCACGAGATTCTAGCGTTCATACTTAAATAAAAAAGAGACACTCTGTTCATGACGCCCTTATACAACAATTACTTATGTTCGAGCTGAGCAGTAATCACTAATTATTTTTTGTAAACACAGACATCCTCAGGGTCTTCCTTTTTTGATAAATCAACGCTTTCGTCTTGGTTTTACTGTTACCCAACCTTTAATCGATAACTCAATATCATTACAGCACTGTGAATTGAATCCCAAGTAGTACTAAATGTTATATGAAAAGTCGAAATTTATAAAGTTTCAATTGAATTCCAGTGGTGTTCCAAATAAATTCCAATATTGGACGTGTTGTTGTGCCTCTAGTCGCGACGGTGCTAATGTGTCAATTGTATGGAATGTGGCCATCTGTCAACAGTCTTTGATGTACCATATTTATGATTCCGAATTAATGGTTTAGTCCAATAATATTGCTCTTCACTTTGTAATTCCAGTGAATAATACTTTGAATAAATAAGACATTCTAAATGAAAAGCTGAACACAACAATAAGAATCACTCTGCTTCGAATGTTAGGGCGAAAATGGACAATTTTTCAAGTAAACAACATTATATAAATAGCTAAGAATATTGGAACCCGGATATAGGTCAGCCTCGTCTCTAAAGCATTCATTGTTGTCAACAGGTTTAGTAATTTCGAGGCGAAAAGCTTCAAGTCCTAGACTTGGGTCAAAGTAAACATATTTACCATTCATAATGACCTGGATATTTGTTATATAGTCATAGAGAAATATTAATTATGTATTATGCTGTTTACACAATAAATCCCACTGGCTTGGTACACCATTAAATTGATTTTGAACAAAGTAAAGTATAAAATACAGATGTTTATTATATGCTCATTATTTTCCCCGTTTACTTTACATTGTCAGAATCTTTCAGTATTCCCCGATACTGAACGCGCGCAACCATACACATATAGCATTCACGTACATAAGGGAACTACTTTCTATTGTAAACAAATAATGGACACAGACGCCAGCACTTAATATTTGGATACAAATCATGTACACTCGCTTAAGAGGCTCTTTACGTTGTGCTTGTTTAAATTTGTTTCTGAATGAACTAAAACATGTTTCGAGGACTGCAAAAAAAACTGTTTTGGCACATTCCGCGTTGAAACAATGTTACGGATTTAGGCTAGCTACATTATATAAAAGACGGAAGATAAGGTCCTTACAAATAATATACAAGTGACAAGGCATATACTGTCTTCTTTAACTGGTGATAAGAATGGCAAAATAAAATATACTTACAGTTTTACATCTTGAATTTCCTCAAAATATATTTTTCTTAATTCTGCAAATCCGAATTACATGAGCCATGTCATAGGTTTTCAATCTGGATTACCATTTCCAAACTGTGCTGCAATTTCGATGATAAGTGCAATTGCATCCTCCTTACTGCACTCAAAATGAAATAAGTGTTAAATTCCATAGCGTCTTTCTGATAATTGTAATTTAAAGACTTCATATTTTTCCCACATTATGATTTCAAACATTCAATGACAGAAACAGAAACACATTTGCAGACGTCAACACGCTTCTCCCGCGCCACTTCAATCCGATGTATTTCATGTATAATTTGCACAGATGAATCCAGTCCAAAATCATAAACTTTCGTCGAATCGAAACAAAATACCAAAATATATTCATTCCAGGTCAAAAGGAAAAGTTGTTGCAATGCGCATTCATTCACAATATGACTGTAAATTTCAAATTTAATTAGACACGCCATTTTCTTTCGAAAGTTATGTCGAGCGCGCGACTAAGTTCAAATTTATCTGGGCGGAGTTATGTGCGCATTAATAATGATGTCATTGTGTAATGACAAATCTGCGCTTGTGTATTTAGTTTGGAATACGGCATTCATTCATTTACGTTGTTTCTTGTAGTGAATTTTGTTTATATAATTTAACCTTTAGGTAGAATAAAAAATGAGCATATAATAAAAAGGTTACTGCATTTGTACTGCACTCGCAAGGTTGTGCAGTATTCCATCCCAAAATTCGTTCATATTTTCCCATACAAATTCAATACCCTATAAATATAACAAATAATCATTCAGAAAAGCCAACTAATAATACAAATTAAATATAAATGACAGTTCATATATAAACAACTTAGATGTTTATAACTGTAATCTATTATAAATTTACAAGTTCAATGAATTTAAATATAATCAGCCTTTATCAACATTTATCTGCATATTGATCATTCTTCATATACGTTATAGTCTAAAGTGAAACGATGCTCATCTTCCAGTGTATTCTATATGGAACAGTCTATCCTACCACTTGTTTGAGCCGAATTTCATTTAATTCCATTCTAGACAACATGTAATTATTCATGTATCAAATAGGCTCTTTACATTACTTATCTTCACAGTATTATGTAAACAAATATATATTTATAATAAAATATTGCTTTATGTGATTCATCAAATGGGGGGGGGGAGAGGAGGGGGACCATAATCGGAATGGGGTGAAGCCAGAAGCTTAAGCGATAGAGAACATGCTGAAGTTCTGAGATTTACCTCGCTCGCGTTTCTGCACTGTCTCTGCCATTCGCCTCAGTTCAAAGTATATAGCTCCAGTATTGACGAGGGTGGGCCAGATGTAGTGATTTTGTGCAAGATCTTCCCAAGACTCAGGGTTACTGTTGAAATCGTTCAATGATGGCCTGAAGATACCGTTGAAGCGTTTGTTCTGACCACACTATGATCTCTTTCCCACTCTTCGCTTTTGCTAATTGATGTGGAAATTGCGTGACAGTCCTACCTACGATTTTTCGGTCATTTACTGTGAAGGTAGTCTGTACGTAAAACAGTACTATCGCAGGTTAGTGAATTAGTTCTGTCTTATTGATACTGATTATGAGAGAGAAATTGACAAAGAGATCCATACTCTACTACATATCAGATTTGAATCTGACATTCAGGGAACACTCTTCATCAAACAGGATATCGCGACCAGTCGCCTCCTGTAACAGTTTTTACCAGTAATTTCGGTATCTGATGTAAAGGGTTGAGGAGGTTTGGATCCAGCGAACAACGTTGCATGACTCCCTTTGTGGCTGGGAAATGTTCAGATAGCTCCCATTCGTTCCAGACACGAACAAGTATACTATCATCGAAATGTCGAATAGTTAAGATAATTGTTTTTGGGGGAAACAGGTTGGTCATGATCTTCCAGAGGCTCTTGTATCAAAGGCTTTGGTCAGGTCGATAAATATCGTGCACAGGTTTAAGGTAGGTTTCTGGCATTTCTCTAGAAGCTGTAAACAACATGTTTGGTGTCACTTGTCCATTCATAAAGCCACACTCACTCTCAGGCACAATCCCCGTGATAAGTGTGATACACAAGTCAATTAAGCAGAATTCTGGTTATTGACAATAAAGAGATGTCCCTATGGTTGTAGCAAGATTGTTGTCTCTCCGCTTTCACAGTTTGGACGATGGATGATTCATTGTACTACAGAGGTATTGTTCCTTTCATCCACATTGACTATAATAGTTCTTTCAGAATCTGTGCCATGTGAAGCCTCCTGTTTTGTAGACGTCTGATGATATAGCGTCAGCTCTTGTTGCCTTGCCATTTGATTGTAGGTCAATTGCTTTCTCAGTTTTAATTTAGCTTTTGAGGATCAGCAAGAGAGGTGTGTTTTATTGTAGCAGTCTGTCAGTTTCCTCCTCACTGACAAATGAATATAGATTGAAGATGTTGTTGAATGAAGTGCTCTGCCCTTCTTCATTGTGTAGGTCCTTGTCAATGAGCGTCACCACAGAGAATTGAAAATGTTCCTGCGGCGTGTAGATTGTCTTCAAATATAGATGTTATTCAGGACGTATATGTCTGCCGAGGTTTGAATCTCTTCTGTCATTTAGCTCAGTCGTGAGTTATGTCTCTTCTCTTACTTTGCATTGTAAAGTACTTTCGATGTCGCTGAGAGTAGCTTTCTTACGTGATGTGGTTCTGTCTTCTACACAAACCGTTTGTAGATTATGGTTCTCAGTAAGTAGTCTATATATGGCAGCACTGTTCCACCAAACAAATCTTGATGCTTTCCTATGGTGGGACTAAGTGAATTGAATGCTATTGAATTCACAGTCTCTGAATCATGTCAAATTTTCCTCTAGATTCTCAGAGCTGGCATGATTTGTTGGCTGCACAGGTTTTAGACAAATGACTGTTTCACATTTTCATATTTTAATTTGAATACATTGAGTTTTGTAACACGTTTTCGGCTTTCTGGTGTTTGCTAGGTCTTATCAGATTACGAAACGAACATTCAAACGTTTGAGTTTAGTACAGCCAGTTGCAAATATAACACTTTGTGTAATTTTATTGTTCCTAATGTAATCTAGCATTGTTCATTATAATTTTGTTCGAGTTACATCTTCTATGTAATTGGATCAAATTTGTCTTCACATCTTTCTTTCCAAAAACGGTTTGATAGGCACACGTATATGCTGACGATAAGATGAGCAGCCATATAGTACTGCAAAAATTTAGATTTGGAGACGTGTGAAACTAAACAGAGTGCAATAATATTGATAATTTTCTAGTGTCATTTTCGACTGAAGATAATATGTCCAATATGAATATAGAAAAAGGCCTATATGACAACAGACAAACACGCGGCATGTCTCAAACGAGAATAGAAGCAAACATGTTCTTTAGGAACAAACGAATTATTGCAGGTCCCCATGACTTGGAATAGGGTTACGAAGTATCTAAATAGAGTTACGATCATACCACCTGATGTTAAATGTATCTTACCAGTCTCCAAACTAAACCATTTTATCCCATTAGAACCATTTTATTTTCTAACAACGTCTCAATCTTTCAAATTTTGACCTTTGAGCAAATACATTAATATGAAAAGACACCAATCCATTTCGATTCCAACACCATAATTGACATTATATCTTTCATCTAAGTTTGCTTAACTGAAAAATCGAATTATAAAAGGAAATGTATTTTTTATTCTGACAGACGTAATCATTCAGTCATTGATATATTGCAGTGAGTAAAAGAGCCATTAAGTTTCTTGTTTAAACGTTAGTTTTAATTTGCATCAAGATATCAGACGATCAAATCCAATTTAATTCAAATATGTCTATTCTTTAATCTTTCTGTCTCTAGAGAACACTATCTTGATATTTGTATCTGATTAGGATGTTAACATGCATCGTCTTTTGTTACATAAATAAAGTTTTGTGTTATTAGATTTGCATTGGATCATGTTGGCAAATGCCCTAACTAAAACTCTAATAATACAGTATTGATAATATTGCATTGATAATATCGTATTGATAATACAGTAGTGATGATACAGTATTGATAATATCGTTTTGATAATATCGTATTGATAATACAATATTGATAATATCGTATTGATTATAATGGATTATATGACCCTTCAAATGTTTTCGGTGTTAGATCAAAAAGTAACTTAGTAAAATTGTCGCAACTATATTGCATAAGAATCAGTATATTCTTTCTCACTTTAACACTGGTCATAAAACACAATTGTAGGATGGGTACAAAATTACATATCATATACTATTTTGAGAATTTTTACCGTTACATCAGAGGACAACATTTTTCTCAATA
This sequence comes from Sinohyriopsis cumingii, assembly GCA_028554795.2. NCBI lineage: Eukaryota > Metazoa > Mollusca > Bivalvia > Unionida > Unionidae > Sinohyriopsis > Sinohyriopsis cumingii. The sequence goes on from CM068828.1 coordinate 73,617,688, forward strand.
TCAAATGAACTCGTCATCTTTTTTAAACTTTCACTATGCATGTTTGTGTCATATTATTTAGTATATAATTTTGTATTATATTTATGTAGCATATACAGTTAATGAAAGTATTTATCTGACTATAAATCGATTTACAAATGTATCAGAAATATCAAGATTATAAATTCCATGCTATTACAACGTGCAAAAATAATTTTTGTTCCTTGTTAGTAATTGTTATTTACTAATAGTTTATGTCTCAAAAGTATAAGAAAAGGCTATTATTCCTCAAAATACTTTGCATATATGACCAGGACATTGATACTTTGAAATTTATCTATTTTCTAGAACATTCCATATAGATTCTGTGCTGAGTTAACTTTGAGTAACTTCTAGAACTTTCAAGAACTTTCCAGTAATTTAAATAGTACTATAAATACAGGGGACTTAAGCCCATCAGTTAATTTTTGTTCCAGTTGCTTAAGTAGATATATATCTGCACTTTATTGAGATTGCATCCGACAGGTGCTTTTGCTATGTCTGCGGCCCTTTTATTAAGACAAGAGCGTAAAATTACACCGTGGATACATTTGTTAAGATGTGAGAGGACCACAAGGTATATTTCGGCATCCCTGTTAGAGATTAAGACGAACCCTTGCCACTTCATTTCACCTGTGAGCAATGCATCAAAAAACTCTGGAAGGTAAGATGGACAATTGTTGCTTGGAATGTTACGTTATAAAAGTTGTTAAATTTGTAAAATTACAAAATTTTTAATTTTAAAATTTTTACAATTTTCAATGTTATTAAAAAATATATCATATGAAAAGGTTGCGAGAATATGTTACACATTAGTCATGGGTGAAATAAATGTATTTTTGTAGGATGGTAAAGTTGGGAAAAGAGCGCCATGAAGTTCGCTATCCCAAGAATTAGGCGGGAAGCCCCTGGCCACTCAAGCAACTGCTACTAGTCTGCAGGTTAGACCGTTTCAAACGTCGGACTGACAGGAATGCACCTGCTAGTATGTATCTGGACCTTCTTCCGTCCATCGTCCAGGTGCAAAACTGCCCTGAGCTCCAGAAAGAGAGCAGCCGTATTTAGAAGAGAGCAAAATGGCAGAGAGCGTGAAAGACGTTGTTCATCGAGATAGCAATTTCAGAGCTGAAGATGGGGAGAGAAAACCATACTACCCCAACCAAAAAAGTTCTAAACCACTTGATCAGATATGTTGGTTTCACCAAGTCCTATGCCGAGCTTTTGAAGTCTATGCTCCAGCAGTGGAATTTGTTGGATCAATGTGTGCCAGTCACAGGTCATAGGAAGCGACACCAAGCTTTTTCCACCTTCTTCACCCGTCAAGATCGGCTCTGTTTCTGCCACAATGTGACCTGTCTGTGTGAGGCAATCGGATTCGTCAGTAACCAGGTTGAGTGGCGCCTCTTCATTGACAGCACATCCAGGAGCCTCAAAGTCGTTTTGTTCCATAATGGGAACAAGTACCCGTCTCTTCCCTTGGTTCACCCGGTGCACCTGAGAGAGGATTACAACAGCATCAAGACCTTTGCTGGACGCCATGAAGTATGATAAGTACGGCTCGGCGGTCATCGGAGACTTCAAAATGGTAGTATTTTTCATGGGTCTCCAAGGTGGTTTTACCACGTTTCCCTGCTATATTTACCTTTGGAACAGCAGGGACACCTGGGCGCACTACAACAAGCGAGACTTACCATAGAAGACCGAGTTCTCTTTGGGGAGGAACAACGTCAAGAAGGAGCCACTCGTGGATCACAGGCAGGTGCTGATGCAACCACTGCACATCAAATTGGGCCTTATAAAACAATTTGTCAGAGCTCTAGATAAGGAGCTGGCAACATTCAAGTACCTTCAAGCTTTATTCCCTAAGCCGCTGGAGGCAAAGATCAAAGCCGGTGTTTTCGTCGGACCACAGATAAAGAAGATCCTGGAGTGCAATTATTTCTCTAAGACGCTCACTAGTAAGGACAAAATCTGCGTGGAACAGCTTTATCGCGATGGTTCTGGGCTTCCTGGGCAATGACAAGACCGAACATTTGTAGAGCTGGTTGAGACTCTGATGAAGAACTGCGACACAAATGGTTGCAGGATATCCCTCAAAGACCATATGCTGAACTTTGAACGCCGCTACCAAGGAAAGTATAACGAGAAGATGATGGGAGACTACGTTTGAGGGCTGATTCGTGAAATTGATTTACAGTATAATCGTACGTCTTTGAACACTACTCACTTCTAAATCGTAGTGGTAATTTTTGGATTACTTTAGTATACATACATGTTAATTTTGATTCATTTGTAGTTTTGCTGCCTTAATATGAATAAAGACACGACTTTGTCCGTCTTCTCATTTAATAATAGATAAATTTCAAAATATCATTGACCTGGTTACAAAAACAAAGTTTGTGGGGAAGAATAGTTATTTTCTGTATTTCTAGGCATAAGCAATCAGGAAACAACACTTACTACCAGGAACGTAAACTGTGTTGCATAGTTATACGCAAAACCTAATACACGATCCATACATTGGCTCTTCGCATTTTTTCGCATTTACTCATCAGGAAACGAAACCATTGTTAACAAAAGTATAAGTATTAAATACGGAATTTTCATGGCATTTCAAGTTGTTTTCAAGGAAGTAAAGAGATACTGTGAATGTTATATAATTTTACCATTCAACCACCTACTACATGGTTTTGGTACGTTTCGGAACGCTCCCTAAGAACACGTGGTTTAGATTTATTTCTGAGAGCTATCTACGGCAAATTTGCAGTTATATATATATATATATATATATATATATATATATATATAGAGAGAGAGAGAGAGAGAGAGAGAGAGAGAGAGAGAGAGAGAGAGAGAGAGAGAGAGAGAGAGAGAGTAGTTAAAGGTAATATATACATTTATATATAGATTGGTGAGAAGCTACTGTTTCTCTCGTGGAATCCTGATGCCATCTAACGCAACATTTATTAGCATTTCAGCTGTAAAAAGGTTTTTTTAATTTTAATTTGATTTATCGCTAAAACGAAACCCACCTACATTCGACCGTTCCCCTTGATTTAAGCAAAACTGGCTCACTTGTTCATTTATTTCCTTTTTTTGCATTCATCGAGTGAGTTAAACAGCTTTATTGCAACGACGCTGCATCACATAACTGCACAAAGTCAGATATTAAAGCCGTTGATTTGAATTCTCTTACTTTAATGTACGAACGAAAGCCTTTGACAGATATAAGAAATCAGTCCTAGAACCCATTTAAAATGTTTACGCCACATTTTGAGTTGCTCGTCTCTACTTCAGACTAAAGTATAAATATCAGACGTCCCATTGTTTTTCCAAATATTAGCATATTTAGCGCGTCTGGTGATTTTATACATTTCATTGTATCCACTTTTGTTAACGAATACTAAAATTCGACCAAGTTTCTGTATTTTAAACATGCTGATAAGTACTTGTCCTGAAAACATAAAATCATGTACGTTATTACCGTATGTGTCAAAATTAATTTCACACATTCCATTAATATTTCCATTATAACTCTACAATTTTTCAGATTTTATGTTACGAAATAATGACTCAATGTCAATTAAATGGTGGTCGAAATTTTAGTAAAGCTCATTATGAACTTTAAGCATGCATCAAATTAGAATGTCTAGTGTACATTTTTCTTTTGTACAAAATATAATACAATATCATTCATTGCTATGTGTTATAATTAAAAGCAACGTTTAAAGCTTTCATGCCGTGCTAAGTTTACAAATTCCATAACGATGTCGGAATACGAGCAATATCTTTGAAATGAAACTTGTTAAAGCAATGATTGTAATTTATTCCCATGACCCTATAATTTTTTTTTAAAAATGAAAAATCAAACACGGGTCATTTTTAAGAATTTATTGTGTAATTTCCGATATTCGTCTCCAATTTACAAAAATATTTCTGGAATATTACAAAGTGTAACGTTATGTGCGAATCAGCTCTAAAAGCACAAAAAGCAATTATGCATTCGATGTAGTGAATAAGGCTACAAAACAAAACAACCAATCAGCAAAAACTAGCAAAACCAAATACGTTATTAGTGCTCCTAAAACCTCAACAGTAAGATTTTGAAATCAGGACACGTTGATAAGAATGTCTAAGTATAATACATCTCTGTTTTGTTAAAAGAATCATAAAATTATATCATAATCAATACAATATACGTACAAACATTGGCATTGCGAAGATAGACATTTGTTAACGTTATTAACATGGGTTTGTGCATAATATTTCAGATTATGCATGCCCAAATATGGCATCTTTAGACAATGTTTCATTCGTGCTGTGGATTACTAACGATATTTCAAACAGTCTTGGTATTAACATCCCCATCACATACCACTTTTTATACACCGGACCCTTCTTTGCTTGTTTGAATGTTTCGTCAAACATTGTTTTGTACATAGCGAGTTATGCAAGCGAATTAATACGTATATAGGTCACTAATTGAAAGTAAAACATGTACAATACTCATTAGTTACATTACAGTCTCCTTCTCCACATCTTTTTTACATTCCCGAAAAGTTATGTCTTTCTAGCCTCATTTAATTGTAATATTAACGTGCATTTCAACGAATGTTATCCATTTTATAGCAAATTGTCCGCCAACGGCATCTCACTTTATCCATCTCATGCATGTCATTTACCCTCCTGTGGCACAAAGAGTCATTGGTGAACAGTTCAAAATATCATCTGGAAAATAAAGAAAGAATTGCACACAACTCAATGGTTGAAAAAATTTATTTCTCCACATATTAGGTGCGTCTATAACAGACCAGCATGAATACTGTCTCTCATCGTTGCTTGTTCGAAAATTATATTTTAAACATAATGCACTCCGACAACCATGGCATTAACAACTAATAATTGTTGTGATTGTTTTTGAATAACTGATATTATTCAGATATTGTGTTTATTATTCTATAATTGCTTATATGGCAAATTATCATTGAAAATTGTTACAACCGACTGCAAAAAGAAATAATTTTGTATCGACTTTTGTGAAGTAAAAGAACCACGCTATTGTTTTTATCTAAATGCCCGGAGAAGTCTGTATTTTGTAGATTGTTTTCGTTTATTCGGCCTGCTCAATAATCGTATCTCCACCAAACTTACAGATAACCATTTTTATCCAAAAATCCCGTGATGTTCGTGTATCATTTCTCTTTGAACAGTTTTCATGCAGATGACTCTGTAATAAAATATTGCAACTACTTCAATTTGCATTTTACATCGACAGCAAAAAATGAGAATAACGGAACCAATTATCTGTTTTATTGAATAACTAATACGTTTGACTTGTGCAATGAATAAAACGTCACGAAACCATTGCAAGACATGCAAATTAGAACGAATTGTTCCTGACAGTTACTTCAATATAGGATTTCCCTCCTTGATAAATTTGTAATAAATCCAACTTCAAGCAGGAAAACACACCAATCTTTATTTCGTTATTGCATAAATTATCATTCTTACATGTAAATTTATTTATGGAGAATATTGGGCTCATTTCATCCGTTTTGTTAGAAGCAATGCCAAAAGATCTCCTATTTTCAACGGATGATAGGAACTTTTCAAGAGTCAAAAAAGCTTCATAAATCTCTTAACGGAGGAAAGTATTTTAGTGTGGCGGGCACTGGGTCTTAGAATTTCAGGTCCAATAAAATAAGCCACTGAATAAGTATGGAACCATTTGTATTCCAGAACATCAAACATGTATGGAAATTAATGTCTTGAAGAATTGTGTGCGTATCTGTTGCAATGTTCCGATTCCCATTATGTTTCGTCTTAAATTAGCTTATGAAAACTATTATATGCCACCAGTAATTCCTTGAAGATCTTATGTTACCGAGTTTAATTTGCTACTTTAGTCAAGTCTTGCGATAGTAAAAGCTCTGAAGTATAAGTCATGCTTTGCCAGTTCCTATGTTGTGTTATCGAATATATACAATTGAAGTATATTTTTCTGGTATTTGTTGAAGTTCATCATTTCAAAACTTTAGTAGCAAACCTGTCTTTATTAATGTATGTTAATAGTTTGTACTAGTAACTAGAAATGTAGGAATTCATTTTCACTCAGCGCTACCTAGATTTTTGATAGGTTGAAACTAGGGTAATAACTTATTCGCACGCAGTTATCTATAACACTGCTAAAGTAAGAACTAATTTTCACAGGATACTGGTGTGGTTTAACGGTATTCAGAATTCATTTGCCCTGATAGTAATCGAGGACGCGTACAGTTAAACTTGAATATTAACTCATGGGCACTTGCAGTCATCTAGGATACTCTTATGATAAAATTGGCATAGGAACTCATTCGCACTTTCAGTCATTTAGGACACGTGTATGGCAAGACTGGAATGTTGAACAGCCATGTTGAACACTGGTGTTATGAAACTCACGAATTTGTTTGCAATCTGTGATATTGTAATAGAAACATTCAAAAGAAGGACTCATTTGCAATTACATACATCTATGACACTATTGTGAAATATATGAAGATCATCTTTCTTGGTTGAGTTTGCTTTTCTCTTACCCTGTTCCTAGAGGATGAAATTTGCTTTCCTTGCACTTATTCTTTCTGCCCACTCTAATGACAACAATGCTAAGTTCAATATGACTTAATGCAACATGTATCTAAAGTATTAGAAGGAGGAAACTTAAGGACTAAAAGTTCTTTTCCTGAATAAAGTTTATTTCATCCCAAAGGAGAACTTAGCATTTTATAATAACGCCCCTCGTTCGCCTGTCTATAAAGATTGCGGAAAAAAGAAACATTAATTTCATCACTGCTTTACACTTCTGTATTAGCAGAAATCAAAATGCTAGTGTAATGGCAAATGTAGAAACCATGTAGTTACGTCAAGCAAGACATTAATTAATCAGAATTTTTACTTCCTTTAAAAACATATATTGCAAAAATGAGCATAGCTGTTAATGGTTACACACTCATCATAACTGAGCGGAAGTCATGTATTTTTGTTAACATGTTCTAGTTAGGAGTGAAATTCACTGTTAAGTCCCTACACTTTACACTTGCAAATATGAATCTTTATATATCGTATTTGTTCATCATTACTTATGCGCTTAATGTGACGCGAGATAATAATATGATCATATATCAACTACTGTCAAACACATCAGTGGATGACAGTTTGCATGCAAATCGAGAATTAATGCAAGTAGTTCATTCTTAAACAGGTGATAGTGTCGCTTACAAATTAATGGTAGATGGCTATAGAGTGCAATGACATGGGAAAATGAACTTTAAGCCCTTTTTATAGCTTGGGGATCTTTTTACTCAGTTGCATATTTTTTCCGAAGCTCATGTGTATATTTGCAAACTTTTCTATTCGAATAGACACATTTTATTTTTTCATCATCCATATTTATTTAACTAAAAAGGTAATACTTTAACAGCATGTTGATAGAGAAAACAGTGATTACTGGATTCTCTTGCTGCAAAATAGATGTATCATTTGTATTTGCGACAATTATTAAAGATATGTGAACAATACGCATTTGAGAATGATATTAATGATACAAAAAATCAATATGCATGGTCTTTCAGCCAACTTCTTTCACATTACCATCTCCTTCCCCTGTACATATTAACGGCAATGCTCTTACGTATGTCAACAGTTATACGTAGATGGGTCACATTTTGAAACCAAATCGGTCATATAATGAAGATATGATGAGACATTACCGATTTTCGTGTACTCCAACATACATGCTTCTACGTAAATTTAAGAATTGTTCTTTGAATATCAAAATTAGATTATTTAAATCTTATTGCTGCACTATTGTTTGTGCTCCTCTGTGGACAAACTTTGGTGAATGTATGAAAAGAAAACTAGTTATTGGTTATAATAATAGTCTTCGTTTTCAATTAGGTCTTCCTAGGTAGAACAGTGCTTCCAACATGTTTGTAAATTATAATATAATCAGTTTTGATGAAGTAATGAGAAAGTATGTATTCTCAGTGATGACAAGAATATCTAATAGTAAGAACTCTATATTGAAATCTCTTTGGAACTATGCCATTCTTTTAAATTCTCATATTTTTAGTAGTTGGAACAAATTACTCTTTAATGTGCCACTTAATTTCATTCTCAACAATGCATGGCGCAGTTAATTGTTGTAGATGTATCTGTATACTTGTATGTATGGTATATATGTTCTTTCATGTTTACAATGTTTTACTTTATATCTTTGTTTTAATTTAGAAGTATGGACGTTGTAGTATGAAATAATGAATTCTTATATTATCTTATTACTTTACACTAGTATATATCAAATAATATGTACGACTATTACATCAATGTTTTCAATTTAATCGACATATTATCAATTCAAATATATCAACTCGACAACTCACTTCTTTTCATCTATATTTGTCATGCACGTTATCCGATTCCAAATATCCGCGACATGAACTTTTTATTTTATCATCTCAATGTGAGTGTGAAATTTTCAAGAGCCTATTAATTGGACACAAATCAAGATGAAGAGAGTGTTACTGTCCTTGTACATTGAAACATTGCATTTGAACACAGACGTGATCGAAAAAATGACGACAGTGAACTGATATGGTTTGCAATATATTTAAGAAGAAAATATGGTCTAATGTACATGTATATCGACTACGTATTGATGACATTTGTTTTGTTGTGGGAGGGGTAGTTTTTCCAAATATAAGAACGGGGTAGGGCTCGACTCACAGACTGCAGAAACTGTCATAGGAGCTGTCATGGAAAAGGTGTTGCCGGAACTGGCAATGTATTGTTTGTGATGCATTCTGCAACAGGCAATAGTCGAACTTGGCCAAGAAGCTGCATCCCTGCATTGTGCGATCCACCAAAGGATACAAGTAGAACTACGTAGGTTGTTAAGCCGACACGAAAGACTACGCTGAAAATAACCGAAAACAAAACGACCGGTGGGAACAGTTGGTTTTTTTTTTATTCCGGTTTTGGCTTTTTCGAGGATACATGACATCAATGCATTATACAAAAAGACGATGTGCGGATAAAAAATAATCGAATCCGTCACTATCGTGGCAGAATGCAGCCGCTCCAAGTATACAACATGTACATTGCCTTGGTATGGAGAGATATTAATGAGCATATCATGGGAAATCAGCCCCAATGATCGTTTGTAGAGTATGTACGACTGATTGCTGAATTTCCGCCATGACTGCCAAGAAGAGAACGCGCTAGACTCACATCTGTGTGTGGATAAAGACATCAGTAGGTACAGCAGATGCGAAAGTTAGAACACCGACCAGGAAATAAATTGTAGCTACTTCTAGCCAAGAACAACTACGATGACTACAGCGAAGGAGTCTAAAAACCTCGTTTTGAGAGCGCTCAGCGGTCATACACTAAACGTGGCCCACCTCTGCTAGCCCGATAAGCTGGAAGGGCTTCTACAGGTGCTTTATAACAGATGTCAGAGGATGGAAAATGACCCGTGGCCGTACGGCGATTATATATTGGATACTAACATCCCCTCTCAGTGAATGGTACAAAAGGGACTGTAGGAACAAACACAATTGCCCTTCTAGTCGACAATGGCGATGCATTACCTATAATCTTGCCCGGATCCCCACTCCTATAGCCCGACGAGATCGAAACCACGTTCTCATACAAATGGCGCCAAGTACACAAGCGAGTGAAGCCACTGACGAACATGGAGTCATGGCGGAAGAGGCATACCATAGAGCAGTGCTGCTAAATGTGGTGGAAGGTGCGACATACTCTCAAGGACAAGTTTCGAAAAAAATCTTACGGAAGACAGATGTGCTAAAAGTAAAACGCACAAAAACGAATGACATTATGCCACGGAAATTCCCGTGAATAAAATACATGGAAACATAATATGTCGCTAAAAGGCACATTTTTTGCTTTTTACAACGGTGTGGCGAAGATGTGCTGCGCACGAATGGAGAACCAACGAACTCCTATAACTACTTTCTTGATAAACAGCTCGAATACCTGGGAGACCTTTCTGCAGTCCAAATCCATCTATGATGCAGTATTTCTGACATATGCATGATAGCCAACAAACGGGAGAACAGGCTGGCAACTATACCCTAGCCAAGAGCCACTAGAATGCTGAAGATCCCAGTGTAGCACAGGCGTTAGTGCATAGACACGAACTGCTTTCAGAGTCCACAGCATTACCTACAGTACCAAGCCTTTTCGGTCAAGATAGAATGGACACAGAGAAGTTGAGGTCGAGCGCTCCAGTGATACATGATGCTTCACACTACCGTTAGCAAAGACGATTACACAAATACCACCGCAGGTCTCCAGGGCCTTCCTTAGAAATGGTTGTCTATTATAATGAGTATTAAGTCGGTGATCTCATCGTGTATATATAATTTCCTGACTTTCACAGGTCCAGCAAAGCCGAAAACAACCATCGACAAAGCACACTGGACTCCAATGAGATCTTGGAAAGAGCCTCTCCAGTCAAACCCGAGGCTCCAGCAATCAGAAATGCCTTTTCACACAGAGTGGTTGGAATATGCGACAAGTGGGAGACTGGGAAGCTCGAGGAAGGTGGTAAACGCTCTGTCGTTGGGGATGGGGACATACGTCAGAAACATTTTACCGCGATATGCATGCAGATTTGATAAGTAAACTAGAACAATGTCGTGTCTCCGTTAACCTCCTATAGATTGTATGAGTAAGAAGAAATAAACTGTAATCTTTGTAAACAGTTTTTCTAAGTATTAGAACCCTTTCCTGATGTACACCAAAGGTAAGTTTTAATGTCGTTGCCCTTCCTATTTTAATGATATAGTTTATGATTTAAAAGTCTCTGACAAGATTGTATGGCGATTACTCATCCTTCGAGTTTCTTCCCTTCATCTGTTTACAATGCAACGTTTTGAAAAAGAATGACATAGCCAAGACCAAATTATGTGCTAATAAAAGTATAGTAAATATTATGTTTCCAAAACTTCTGAGTTTATCTTTACTGTTGTAGATATCCGCCATTAATGCCATGAAAATCCTAATTTTGTTCAGTTACACGTATACCTGGTCGTAGTGTTATCACATAATGAATGATTGTAACAGCACATTGAGAATATTATTTCTCCAGGTTCGAAACTTAAAAGAAATTAAGTAGATCCAATACAAAGCAACTTATAATAAATTCTTATTTTCATCAGACCTGTACTTGAGCATGCATCTAAGTAAAGGTCAAAAGTTGTGAAAATATTCTTAATCTCGTTAGTGCTGATCATGTATGTGGCCGACGGTCTCATGGACGAGATCGGGTGTTTCAGAGACTTTTGATCAATTTTTGTTTTTGGTTGGGTTTTCAAAACATTAATATAAACGTATAGTCTACTCGGGCAAGTAGCGTGTTAAGTTAGATGGAATAACTTGTTTACGCAACTTGCTCTTGGACTATTTCTAAGATATTAGTACTGGTTTCACTTCCTTTCCGTTCCGGACATCATACCTTGGTCTGTTTTATATTCTGACTTTTCTTTTCCCATTGAAACTGGATATCGGACAAAGAATGTATTGCCAATAAATTAAAGAGTGAGTCCCGAGACTTAATGCTCTTTAGGTGTATAACAAAGATTTATTTTACGTGTGAACTGTAGACTAAACAAATAATGAGAAAAGTATGAGAAAAATTCTTACCGTCAAAATCAAAATAAACGAAAAGATAAACGCTTTCTTGTTTATAAAATATCATGTGCTATGAACTCTTTGTATCGTACGTGAAACCACCTCAAAGTTTTGTATGTAAATATATGATAAGCTGAACAAACACAAATATTTTATTCTCCATAGCCATAGTGGAAAAATTTTGATTGACTATCTGTTTACTTCTTTTCTTTATTCTGTCTTTCTTGTTCGATTTATGTTTGTATAATTTATTATGTTAGAGCTCGTGGGATATATCTTCCGAGTCGAATATAATGTTGACAGCATGCATACATTCAAACAGACAGATATACAAATATACATACATTAATATCCAATAACATAGTTACGACCCTAAGACCAAAATAATGAGAGCGATAAACTTTAAAATATAATGATATTTCCATTAACTAAAGCCATGGGCAGAAATAACCTCATAAAATAATTATTAGGTATCCTTGACCAAGGACGTTTAGCAAATATTAATGTTATTAATTATCACTTTCATAAGGTTCGGCAATGATTTTCTCATCGGCTCTTTTAATTTTAATACACAAGGCTGCTTAATTATGTCAAGTCATTTGCTCTTTTTATGACGTTACGCAAATCCAACAGATGGAGGATATTCTGAAAAAGGTTACATGTTTACATTTGAAGATATTTGTGAGAGACTGGCTTATAAATAAGCCCTGGTACAACTTGCAAATGAAGCAACATGATATTGCTTTCTTTTTTATTGTTTAACATATCACTTTCGAAAGAATTTTGAAAATCAATAATGCATCTCTCTGAACCTGTCAGCTGTTCATATTATATATTATCAGAAGCATAAATTTAATGCAATAAATTGAACCTTGCATGGAAACGGATAATAAGCCACTCACAAAGTTCAGTTACCTCACAGTAGAAAATTAGATCTTAGCTGTCGCGATTAATTGGTTGGCATTAGATGCATTAGATGCTCTGAGCTGAATATTGCAAATTTGGCATGCCGTCTTATGGACCAATTTGCGGACGTAAATTTCAGCAAAGTCTTCCATTAAAGAACTATTACAAAAATTTGGTGCTATATATTTCATCGATTGCAGATATAGGAACGTTTTAGTGTTTTGGCGACGAAAAGCAGGTTTCTTTTTACCACCGTCAGCCAAAGTTACCTTTTATAGTGTGTGCTGAAATACTCTCGATTACAAGACTATTGAGGATATACATATATAATACTTACCCTACAAGAGGAGAACAGTCATGTATGCAATCGGAATATGTCATTTAAATGTCACACAGCTTAGTCCATTACAAATAAAACAAAGTAAACGTTATAAGTTGATGCGAAATGTATCATGGGATTATACACATGATTAATTCATGCCATAATTGTAAGAGTAAGTGGCTACAACGTTTTTATTAGTATTAGTCGATTTCTATCGAGTGAATAGCCCTTAACACTTTACATAGGACACTGTGATGATATAGAGGACTATACCAAGCCTATTGTTTTTGAACTTTCACTAAATTATTATAAACCAGCTGCATCACTAAAAGTTATATACCGCTAAAATAACCTGTGATGCCGTATTTCCAACATGAATGTTGCATTAAGTTGTTTCTTTAATTTCTCAATTAAGTATTTTGGTTTAGTATTACAAACCATTATGATACTTCTTTGAAGCAAGACATGTGTAACACATTTGTGTTCTCGAGCAACTATATTAATCTCTGGTTAGCATGATGTAGTTAGTATACGAAGGTAATATGAATAAGTTTGAATTTGTAAAATGTCATTATGTGTATAACTTGCAATCAAAAATCAAACTATTGCCAAACCAATATATTGGCGCCTACTATTGTATCATCTATGTGCGTACTTGTATTGTCGAATAACAATCAAACAGAAAATCTCCTGCTATCTTTACCACCTACGTGCGTGTGTTATTGAGCGGCAATCAGACTTATGTCATTTTAATGGATCGATGCGTGTTATATAACCACCTGTTTGATGTTTGAATTATCGAGTAGAATTCAAGCCATCGTCATTCCAATAGATATACGGTGGAACCTCGCTAATCCGGACACATTCGTGCTCAGTGAATGTCTCCGGATTAATTGAATCATGCACATTTTTATTTTAAGATGGCATCACACCTTATACATGTACATGTATATGCTAGCTGTAAATGTACTGTATATTCAATAATGGTTTAAATAAATTAACGAATACATCTATTGACGTATGTTTATTTCACATTATTATAACATGTGCTTATACATATATTTACAGTAAATATTATGATTTTCTCAATATAAAAGTTTTTTGTTAACGTACTCTGGAATTTGGAGAAATCAACCAAACAATATCATTTCCATAAAATCTGTACTTCTAACCAAGCTGTTTTTCAAAGAATTGACTTGCCCGCTTAACACTCTCTGTTTCTAAAACCGAAAACGATAAAGGAATAAATAGAGTTAACACTAATAAGGTAACAAATATTCAGTGACGTCATTTACACGCTGAACTAATAAACCGTCTGCTCTGAAATAGAACTGTTATCTTTGACCTTCTCTGGACGTGCTATTATGACAATATTCTGTATAGAACTGAACCATGGAAACAAAACTATGCAGTGACATTCTTTAATTACTATTCTTTAGAGTAAAAATGTGCTAAAAATAATTTAGATAACAGCATATAATTACGGATTATATCTTATCAGTGGTAACATTTGTAATGCCTCCTAACCAGAGTAAGAAAAAAATCTGCTTGAATAATTGGTTAGTCGTGTCTTACAGCTTGTGATCGAATCGTATAAGTCCCTTCTACTACAAACCAAAATGCAAACGTAGACCAAGACATTTTAATTAGTAGATTCAAGTAAATAACAAAATATTTATGAATATACCCCAGTGCTTTAATACACTAGAGACACTGCTATTGACCCTTCACGTACGCTTTATTCGTCTTTAACACCTTAAAATACCTACATATCTACATACATATCTACATACTACTGCTTGCTATTTAAAACCTCAGAGTTTTACAGCATTACTAACCATACAAGGTTATCTATTTATCTCTCTGTCTCAATATATAGAACGGCATTAACATTATTTTGTATTTAAATATGATGCATGTTTATTAACATCCTTCGAGGGGTACAAGAGTGTTCAAAACTCGTTATGCTGAAGGAAATCATTGACGATAATGGAAGTGTTAATATGACGAATTCAGATAACTTTTTTTCAAAACGAAATATGCAGATTTAGTTTTTACATTAATGCTAGTAACAAGGTGAAAAGCACCGTCGCCCATGATAGTAATATGGTTAAGTAATACAACAGGAAAAAGCAAAAATTACACATTTGGTACATAATCAGCTGAATTGGCAGTAACACTCTAAAATCTCTAAAAACGCCGCAAGGTTAATCTGCAATGATTGAGCTAAATCAATAAGACAATTTATCGACAGCCAATTTCAAATGAAACTAATAATGGTGCCTTAGTGTATATAATAGCTATTTTAAATTCATTCGCAGGTATGACACAACTGGATAAAATGATTATTCATAGGGATTAAAACCTTTGCTTAAAACAAATGAAACGTTTTTAGAATATCGTTCTAATGGCTTGTTGATAACTTCTAAAGAAATTTTTCAGGGATAAAGTATCTCCTTAGCATTTTTGTTTTGTCGTTTAAATAATCAATTTGGAAGTAGACATACACTCAGGTCTATTTTGCAGAGCAAGATAAATAACTTATTGAAGACATCTTACTTGAGAGTCAAGAAGTTTATTCACAAACCAATTAGTTGCGGGGAGAAACAAATCTGAAAATATAACGTTTGATAAAGGAAACGCAAAGGTTTAGGACATCCTAGAGAAAAAGGTAAACAATAACTAAATTAAAACTTACTCTAACAGAAACATATGCAGGAGAAACACAGCACAGCCGTTAAGTTTATAATGCGAAAGTAGCCCAACCAGAATAAAACTAAACATCAATTATCGTTACCCATATGCAAGCTGATGGATATATAAACACTCAGCACATGTTAATAGACAACGTCTCAAGTTAAAGCAAATACCACAAAGCAGGTAAACTGTATATGTGAATGAAATTGCTTTCCTGACAACTAAGCATTTGAAACTCCTTAGTGTTTAAAATCGGAGAAATATATATATATATATATATATATATATATATATATATATATATATATATATATATATATATATATATATATATATATATATATATATATATATATTAAATAAAGGGAATGTTTTAGGGAATGGTTATATTCGTAACTTTAGCGAGGAAATTTGCGAACTCCATCAAGTCATTTTATGTGATCAGGGGTTCATAATCTAATAGATTCCATGAGAGACTGCATATAACGTTTTGCTATGAACGAGGTAGCATAGATAATGTGGAAATGATTTTGAAGATCAAAAGGCTGAACGGATATGTGTATGCGAAATGAAAAAAATTGATAAAGTGATTAATATTAGAAATGCCGCTTAACAGTTTATTATTGATTAAATGACATTTCTGAATTTGAGGCCATTGATGATGAGACTATACAAAGAATTATTATAGAGAATGAAAACAATGAGCTATCCAAAGGTTATGAGCTTGTAGTATGGTACAGACACTAGACATGAATGCAATACAACATGCACGGTATGAGAACTTATGTTCATCATATCAAATGACGGACAAAAGAAAGTACATATCAATATCGGCAATAAAAGACAAAACGTGTACACATAAGACCGTGATCTGGTACAAAATTGCGCTGCAGAGTGATACATAAAATTATAAACGAAATCAAAGGAGATAGAAAATTATACATTAAGTTGACACTACATTTCGAGAAAGCAGTAATATCAATACAGTATACAACGTTACAGGACGAGTCTAAGGGATTTTGAACAAGAGAAAGGGTAATAAAAATCACATTAATGTCATAAGGACGTTTAAGCTTCTTTCAAGCTTGATCGGAAATAGGTTTATCGGTGCTTAGAGCAATTACTTTATATACCATTCAGTTTTCCTGTACAAAGTATTACCAGGTACAATTTCAATACATCCATAAAATAGTATCTTAAAATGACTTACCAAAAAGTAACGAAAATTGTTTAATTAGAAGTGTGATTCTTTATCACGTGTGTGAAGTTATATACTAAATACATTTAACGTAATGTAAATATACAGGTGTTGAAAAAAATCAACCTTTATTAGACAGTAGTATTTGCGTCATGATTTAACATAGCGTCCGTTAGTAACTTTAAGAAACAATTAGAACCACACTTTTGAAGACAATAACTTTTTCAAAAACAACAATTGTTATGCTGAAACAGTGCCCCTATTGCCGTTGTTCAACAAAAACACGTAGATGTTAATAACACGTGTGAAACAAAAACATTATAATGAGATTATAGAGTTTAACACACCTAAAGCTCTCCGCAGTATCATCACCAAAAGCCGAGGTAAATATGTGTCAACATGAATCCGCAAGAAAAGGAAGGGCAATAGAGCATGCACTACGCGGGGATTGAAGAGTATTAAGTAAGCAACACTACATCAGACACAAAATAACCAAAGATTATATACAAGCTTCTTTCAAAGGAATAAACCATGAGGAAAGTAAACTTAAACAGTTTCTTTTTAAAACCTACACGATATACAATTAGTGTGGATTGGCCATATTGACTTATTTGCTTGCACAAGGCAGCGCAAGCTCAGCTGATCGAAATATACGACGCTCTGAAACAACTATCGAATGGCATGAAGACGGTATTGCGTAGCTTAAGCAGATGTGATTGTGCAAAGATAAGATCTTTGGAAACGCATTAAAACAGAGAAAAACAAAAGCTTAGTATGGAATTGTTATCATTCCGAACACTGTGTTTATCCAGCATTATGTTGCTTATTGGTACCAGCTACTTTGAGCACGTGGGAAAAGCTAGTACAAAGAGGCTTAACAATGGCAAATCAATTACTTTATAAGGAAACTGCTTGCGTCATAAGATTGGAAGCTATTATGAAAATGGCTAATTTACTCACATTTTAAGTTAGTTGGCAAAGACAGGTTTGTAAATAAGCCCTGTTATGAACTTGCAAATGTAGCATTATTTTTTATCATTTTTTGTTTACCTTATCTTTTTCGACTGGAATTTCAAGATTAATAATGCATCTCTATGAACCAGTTAGCTGTTCATCTTCATTTGTCAGCTGCCTAAATTTAATGCAAAAGATTTTACTTCGATTGGAAACAGCTAACATGCCGTCCATAAATTTTCTAGTTGGCATGAAATTAAAAAATGTAAACTTTAGATATCATTATCAACTGATTGAAATTAGACGCTCTTAGCTGAATAGTGCAGATTTAATATGCCGTCTAACGGTTCCTTTTACAGACGTAAAGTTTATAGATATTATCCTAAAACTGATTCAATATTTTGATGTTGTGTGTTTCACATAATGCAGATAGAGAAAGGTTATACATGTATTAGCTTCGACAAGCAGTTCTGTTTTCTTAGCTACAAACAAAAATAATCTTTTCTAGAGTGCGCTGAATTACGAATACACATGACGCTTGTGCTGTAATACAAGCATCGTTTGTCTCCTACAAGAGGACATAAATCATGTATGTAATCGGAATGTGTCATGTGATTGTCACTAGGTTTTTTCCAATAGAAACAAGAAAACTCCCTGCTCAAAATTGTGAGTTCAACATGCTATAACTTGTCTACTATTATACGTCGTTTCGCATGGCGTGAAGAGTCCTTAATATTGTTCACAGAACCACGGGAACAGACCTTAACATTGTCCATATCACCACAATAACAGTTCTTAAAGTTATCCATAAACCGCATGAACAGTCCTTAATATTATCAATAAACCACGTGAACAGTCCTCAACAGCGTCCATAACACGAAGATCAAAATAACTCTTTATACAGATCTTGCAATTACATTTACAATGTCGCTTGTCATTCCAATCGATAGATGCACGTCATTTTTATCATCTACAAGACGCGAGATAGATGCATGCTATTTTACCTTAGGCTTGCATGTTCTTTTGATTGATTGTAAATAATTTCCTTTTCTTTCCAGTAGATAGAAGTATGCTATCATTTCTACCTGCGTGCATACTTGTACTACTGAGCTGCAATTTGCGCCTTGTCATTTTATACACGTATATTACTTTTGCTCCCTGCATGCATCCCTGTATTATCAAACAGCCATCAGTCCCATAGATATATGCATGTTTTTTTATACTACCAGCGTGCATAATTGTATTACTAGTATCATATGCTTGTCTCAAAGCTGCTCTCTTTTACAAACTTTAATATGTGCTAAAATATTAACTAGAAAGGAATATACATTATTGTAACGCTTTCTATCTACGCTCACTTTTTGAAAAGAAAATCAAAACAGACATCAAAGATAAGCATTTCCGAAACTTTATGGAAACGTCAGAATACGATAGAAATGGACAGCTCTTACATACTGTGCACAATTCTCGTCAACAGCTTTATATGCATTGAAGGACCTCTGTGCCTCTGTCTGTATGTCTGTATGTGTGGCTGTCTATCTCCCGTAATATTAAGTTGTACTATATACATGTTCGCGATATTTGTTTGCAGGTATGAATGATATGAATGATATGAATCGCTTATATGATAAAAGGCGGCATCAAAATAGAGACTATACCATGCCGTCCTAAATATAAAGCGAATGGTAATAAACGATGCATTGAAACCATCTGTTGTCAACTAAATGGCACACTGAAAGAAAATCATTTAATTCTTTCAGTACAACTCGTAAAAGAGGTATAAAACCAGTATAGTAACATACCAGTATAGTAACATACCAGTATCGCAAACTGACTGCGAGAGAGAGCATAGGCAATTATGATGTCGTATAAGACGTGGTATATTACTTTGCCTCACAATTTGACCGTTAGGTTTGTTTAATGATACTTATCAAAAAATATCAGATAGTTTTGGTACAAATTAAAATTGTAATCATAATGTAGATATGTATCTTTCTTTCTACTAATCGAAACAATTAACATCCATATGAGACCGATTACAAAGAGGATGGATACGTATCTAAATTGTTTATTTTGTATACATAATAATGATTTTTCGTCTCTCCTATCATTCAGCAAGTTACCATCTTTTTAGGCATGAATCATGATTGGGAATACCTTTTTTCTCTACATTTTATGCCTCGCCTTGAATGTGCATAGGGAGACAGTTTTAGTTTTGTCTTCCTGTAGTTCGCTTTTGTTTCCGACCGGACTTAACTCAGTTTTCAATTATGGTCAATCTTCAGAGATTACTGACTTTTATTTTACCAATAATCATGTACTTGTGCAATAAACCATTGATGATTTTATTTCACGATCTCTACATTTAGCGTATAATTCATATCAGACTGACAAAATTTAATTCTGTAATGTTATTTTCTAGACTCGCTCAGTTTTCTTTATTTTTATCTTTTTCAGACCGGCTTGATTTAATTTATGTTTAATTTCAGACTGGCGTAAATGTTGTCGCTCAAACGACAGCTATATGACCTACCGCCATATAATAGGCCAGCGGACAACTAAGATTGACATTTTCAATAGTAGATAACAGGTTAGTAGTACACATATAATAATTTTAATATGATGCAGGTATCAAATATGAGGGTAATGACTACCATAATCTCATATTCTTCGAAACAGAGGTAAGTAATAATTATTGTGTGAAGCAACTTAGTACCATTATATTTTAAAATTGAACTGGCATTTAAAGTACATGGCGACACTGTCAAAAACTACGTCCACACATACAGCATGTTATTGTCTAATTAATCTTATTAGTCTTAGCATTTACATTAACAACATCTCACAGAATACATCCGTTATCTAGATTAATGTTTCATTGTATTTATAGGCTTCATTTTATGATCACCATTAGTTGTTACGTTATTAAACTGCATTATTACAATGTCTCCAAATATTATTCGGAACAACAGGTCAATCCGTCTAAATATTGAAGCATTCCGCTTTTTATTTTTCAGTATCATCTATTTCAGCACACATGTTTAATCTCTTTCCTTCACAATATATTATAAATACAGACTTGTCAGCTTGAAGTTTGAACATTTTCCGTTCCAAATAGCAGAAGGTAAAGTAAACTTAATTATTTTCGCTTCGTTCCTCCGAATCTTTTCTTCTGAAATTACCTGTTTATGTATCTGATCAGAATTAATTTCGCGAAATATTAAATTGCTTCAATATTTAAGTTTTAATATTCAATATATTTGTAAAGTTTATATGGTCCTTATTTATTCAGATTGTTCTCGATAACAAAAGAGTCCCCTGTTAAAGTTAGGGATTTGGAGAAATCAGCCAAATCATTAAGATGTGATATTTACCTTTAGCGAAGTCATTTTCTTACAGAATTGAACTGTTTGATAAAGCCCCACTGGTTCTAAAACCAAAACAAATACAAGAATAACAGAGTTAAAACATAAGATAAGCTGTATTAAGTGCCGACATGTACACATCGAACTAATAAACCGTCTATTCGGCAACGGCACTTATCTTTGACATCTTCTGGACAAGCTATCATGAAAATCTTCTGCATAGAACTGAACCATGAAAACAATTATTTAAAGAACAACTATGCAATGACCTTCCTTAATTAGTCTTTTTTCAATACAACGTGTTATGTGCCAACAATAATTTAGACACTATTATATTCTTGCAAATTATATCGTACTAGTGGTAACATTTGCAAAAGAATCCTATCAAAAGAAGAACCTGCTTTAATATTTGGGTAATCGTGTCCTACAGCCAGTAATCAAATCTCATAAGTCCCTTATAGTACAACCCAAAGTGCAAACGTAGAACAAAACCATTCAATTGAAGTGAATAATACAATATTTATCAATAAACTCTTAGTATTTAAACGCTAGAGAGGCTTTTAGATTGACCCTTGTCTTACTCTGTATCGTCTTTAAAACGTAACAATACATACGTATATGCATAACAGTGATATTAATAACTAAAAATTATATATATATATATATATATATATATATATATATATATATATATATATATATATATATATATATATATATATATGCATGTATGTAACCGTATGTGGGAAGTGATACTATAAAGATCTGAGCTTTCAAAGAGTAGGCTGTGCACTCAGTTCTAGTTACTAATATCAATTTTATGTATATACGTAAGTATTGTTACGTTTAAAAGACGATAATCGTAAGACAAGAGTATATATATATATATATATATATATATATATATATATATATATATATATATATATATATATATATATATATATATATATTTATTTATTTATTTATTTATTTATTTATTTATTTATTTAGATAAAGCGGATACGTCATTTACAAATTGAGTACATGGCAGACACTAGTTGATCTATGAGTAACTAGTTGAGCCAGTATTTTACATTCTGAATGTTATTGCGCCTTAAATCAATGCTTTGGTGCACAATTGGCTAAGAACATCTATACCCTCCTGTTTTTTCTCGATGCTTGTTTTCTGTGGGAATATATCCAGCATAAAAGTATGCAATGTATTTTCATTCGTTTCATTTAATAGGTAGGTTGTGTATACTAAATGATAAAATTACCATCATGTCAAAATTTATGTAGATGATGATGCACTGTGCAAACGGTCCATTACAGTCCGTCAGATACATAGAAACTACAATATGTAATTGCAGGCAAATAAAAATAAAAAATACCAACTTTTCGAAACTCGACTCTAACTTCCCCAGTAATTCATTATATTTTGAGGCAACAATAATTGAGTCAAGTCTTTAGTTAAAAATAATATTCATATACGTTTCCGCAATACACGCGTTTTTGTAAATATAGAACAAATGACAGTTAATATTATGACGTGCATTACTGTTATCAATAGTGTTTACTGTGTAGAACAGGCAATGAACTCTTCTAGGATTGACCAGAAAAAAGCTTAACAGTACTATTTATAAAACTACCTGAATTTTATATTAACGTTGATGTTGATGATCAACACTTATTGCTTGCTCGAACAAAATAGCCGGGTGGGATTTCGGATTTACAACAGAACACTTTTGATGTTGATACAAATACAATATTTAATAACAAACAGCTTGAATGAGCAATTAAATATGATTAATATGTGCTTGTATATGATCCAAATATTGGATCAATTAACATACAAGGCACGGACTTAATAGTTAAAATACATATAAATGACCATACACAGTACAAGGACAAGGGGTGAATGATTCACGGTGATTTCACTACAAAAATATTGATGTGTTTTACTCAAAAAGTAAATCAAAAATAGTATTTTACTCATAGTAAAATGTATTAACTCAGATAGTGAAATTATGTAAACAAAAGGGATAGATATACACATTATCTTTACAGTCCCAAAAACACGCAAGGTTTTAGAAACCCAAACATTTAGCCCACGGCTAGAAAAATTACATGTATGGAGTTACACACTTCGTTAGAAACACACTCGGCTACCAGTCACACTGGCCAATCAACCCGTTAGTATTCCAGGTTGGTCAATCGAACAGTCAGCGCCCACCAATTTCAATCAGCAACGCCCAATCACCTACTACTCGACCAATAACACCTCAGCTCCTACGGCTGCTATGCTTCAGCTTCACAGCTGCTACGGTCCATTCCTATGGTTAGCTCTACAGCTTGTACCACGACGACTCTGATCACTCAGATAACTCGGATCGCTCCGGTCACTCGGGTCAGCTGAAAATAACATCTAACACCGTGTACTATTCATGACACGGGCATATACGATAAAACGTAATGACGATATATACGGTAAGTTATACAGATTACATTATCGGCACAATAATTACAAACAACAAGCAGGATCAGAGGTAAACCTAACCGTGCCCGACAAGGATCCTACGGTACTAAACGTTTCTTAAAAATGCAGCTTTATATTGCTAATATAAATCCCTTACCAAGTCACAAACCAGAATAGAAAATATTTGCATTATACTACGTAAACCTAAGCAACATTGCAGATATACAAAAATAAACGTGGTAGTACAATTATTATAACTTATGCACAAGAGATTAATAATTCACATACCTCCACAGCTGAAGATGTGCAAGTCCTTAAAGTAGACCGCTCACAGACAAGACGTTCCATAACGTGAAGTTTTAATTTTAGGTGAGGCATTTATACACAGACGAAGTCGTCATACTTTGTTTGTACGCTGGAAGCATTCAATTGTTCTATTGAAAGCACTTCGCACGTACGGAATAGGATGAACCGAACTCAGTATTTTGAAATATTGTATAATATACATAAATAACCCTCAGGAATCGTTGTACACATTAAAACGAACCCCGAGTACTTAAAAGTTTAATCCCACTAAATTATTAAAATCGTGCAAGCTTCTCGTGTATCAATCTGACAAAACATCGGTCTGTAACCAATCAACCAGTAAGTATTTATTGAATTTAATCGCTTGAGTGACTGAGGGCATATCACGTCGGCTAGTACATACCGTGCTCTGCATGCGCTATGGTTTTGTTTATATTTTGTTTTATTTATGAGCTGGAAAAATATATTCCAAACTTTCCACCGTGATATCAATATGGATGTAATTCTTCAACATTTTAATTAATATAGGCAGACTGAGATATAATAAAGGCGGTTTTTGATCATTGTCAACATGATTATTTTTGGTCAAGCACCATCTAAGTTGATTTTTGGGTCTCAGCGTGTTAGGTTTCATTTCATGCACTAAATAGCTTATTTGCATTGACAATTTACAGAAGATGAATTCACCATTTGATAGTTAAACACTTATGAGACCCGCTTCTTAAATTTTAGCTTATATTTGCAGTTATGTTGACGACCGTTCTAACAATAAAGCGAGAATGTTCATGACACTCTACAAATAGAATGTAAACTTGTTATTAGCAAAAATGGACAAATATCGATTTACAACAATAACAATAACACGCCTGTAGTATTTCAAGCTTTACGATATGGTATACATACACGCTCCTGCTTTGTATTCTAAAGGTATGTTGTTTCATTTTTGGTTGGTTATCTCTAAAAGTGTTTGTCTGATCAGAAATTCTTCCATGCACCCGCACAAACAATTAACTATATCTATAAAATATATTTTAATACTTTAGACTGAGTAATCTACGTACATACACCAACATCCAAATCTGAGTTGATAAAGATGTAATTCCATATTTCTGATAAAAGCTATTCCTGTCTGCTAAATTTTAACATTAATTTTCGATCATAAACATTCCTGTGAGATCTAAAGCCTGTTGATCTTTAGCACTGCGCACTTAATCGCAATAAATCGACTGACACTATGTTATAACTGATGCAATAAACGTGGAAAGCGAACAATAAATATCTATCATGTTATCATTTAGAACGATACCACTGTCTAGCATTAGGAATAATAAGAAGAGAAATAAGGTTTATTTTTCTAACGTCATTGATTCTATATTTACCTATAGAAAATGTAAACCATTTTGAAAAGATTCAAATTTGAAAAACAAAAGATCTTTATCCAAAAAAAAAATCATGAGCATAGGAATTTTCGGCAACTAGGTTTCTCTCCTTGAATTTGAACTCTTCCGTCAACTCATTGTACATTCCCTATGTGATATTGCATCTTCTGGGGACTATTGAACCCGATAACTGCAGAAATCATAGCAGCAGTAGTTGATAAAACTGTAAAGTCCAAATATTATGAGTTGAACACAACATAGCCATAACGTATACCTACTATGTAATAAAATTCCTGACTGTTCGTTAATGATCATTTCATTAGGAAAATCACCTAAAATGTCTAGCTGAGTTATTTGCATTCGTACTGCTACTCCACGTGTAATAATACCTTCTCTCATTCTACACTTTACATGCTAGAAATGATAGTTAGGGTCCAATAAAGACTTTGCAAATAGCAAACATGATGATCGTTTCCACGCCTTAAGTTCCCTTTAAACAGTTAAATTTGAATCGATGTTGATTAATGAATTGTTTTCGCTCAGTTCATGAATTGAAACGGAAAGTATACTTGAATGAACACAATTTTTATTTATTGCCTTAGTAATTTAGATAAATAGTTAACAAAGGATTTAATATTCTTATCTGTGTTCTTTGAAGTAAACTTAAACAAATGATGAGCCGCTCAATTTCCCAAAATTGATAACTATTTTCCCTTAAGTATACATCATATTTTACACTATTGATACGAGAAAATTTAATCTTGCTGAAGTATAATTTATTCTGAATGTCAAACTTATAAGTCATTGTAGCAAACGCTTTTCGGATAAAACGGGCACAATGGTTCAATTAAAAACTTTGTATTTTTAGATCGACAATACCAGACTCATACAATTGACAGATTCTTCAATTAGAAGAAGAATTCAATCCAGTACTTGAACTGGTTATACTTGATATTATGTATTGATTCTTAGCTCACTGGAATGTTGCACAGCGCGATGAAAGAATAGCAAATTGGTTCCTATGTAGAAACTCAGCCTAGACTAAATTTACGAAATTCTTTTGTAAGATTGGAGAAAATATTCCAATCAAGTTTAGATAAGGTGGTCTCATTGTCTTAATCAGGTGGCAGTGAGAATAAAAAGTAAAACAGAGAGATGTAACTATGCTTGAATTTACAGCTTAGTTCCATACAAATTAAGAATTTAGACATAGAACAAGGACAGCTTTTTCAGGTTTCTCATTGTTTTGTACATATTTAGTGAAGTCTAATTTACCTGTAAATATTATTAAACCACAGTAATAAGTGGATGCACGTACATCATGCCAGGAATCAAAGCCAACCATTATCATAACTTTCTAGAAGTACTTTGCATCCTTTTAAAAATCGGTTCTACTTGAGCAATAAATGGTATGAATAAAGAGCTACAATGAATATATATATATGTCCAATTATTCAAACATATTAGAACATAATTTTATTTATGACAAATTTTCAGTGATTTCTTTCTGTGTCAGTTGCAGAATACATGGGTGCAACGAGTGCTCTACTTTTCTTTTATACAAAACAATAAATATTTCTCACCGCACGAGCATAATTTTTCCAAGTATATGTTCTCTTGCAAATAAATAACTAAACTTGGAAATGACTTTGATCAGAGACTGAGAGCATTTTAACCGGATAAGAGCAATTAATTCCCAAATGTGTTAGCAAATTAACAATAATCTAATAAACCCGTAAGAAATTCCTAGTAGTCGTTTTCTGGTCGTCTAGAATTGACTCTTGGATTATTATTTCTTATAATATATTTTCAAAATTATGTATCTGGTAAAAAAATTTTTGAAATACGTTTGCTATGTTGCAGAAAAGTGCACTTTGAAGAAACGAATAAATATTATATGGTATATCTGCGTGAAATAAATTTCTTACAATCTATATGAATCTTCCATTGAAATCCCCGCCCTTGACTCCTTTAAACTGATAAATGAACACAACATAAATAATTACATGTACATTGATATTTGTATCAGTGCTTAAGTTATATTCTTGAAAATGGATGTACCAATCTAATTGTAAAACGATGATCTTGACGGATGAAAAATAGCTGATAAAAATATACCGTGCATTTCCAAAACTTCGCAAATAAACTTTATGGTTGGTTATAAAAAATAAAAAGCAACTATGTAATCTCAAACTAAACGCAGCATATATCTACGCTACCGGAGAAATATTTTCATTCCATATATTTACTTTCTAATTATCCAATAGCATTTATCGACAACCTACTTCAAAGTTCAATGACACGTCTCGGCATGGGGCTGTCTGTAAACAACTGCATTTGCATTTTTGATAAGACCATGCTGGTTGCTAATCAAGTTCTTCTGAAGTTGTTTGGACATTTACATATGGAATTGACTGCAAGCCTTTGTTTATGCTGATTAATCTTCTTGTCTATATCGCCATACGACTAAAACAAGAGTGGAAAGTCAGATGAGATTAACATTTAAGCAACGTTTCTGATATAGGCTAAAATGAAACAACATGAGGTATATTCTCTATTTCAAACTTGTTATAAATATAGTCTTGAGACTACCGACGTTACAGTTCGATATACTGTTAGCATTTCAGATGATTCAAGTAATGTATATTGACGTTGAAGAATGGATGTAATATCGACACGACTATGACCTCCTGGGTTATCAATTAACCCACATTTATACTTTTCAAACATAAACCATATAAATCAAGTTAGTGACCATTACTGAGATGGTCAAAGCATACGATGGTTTATATCTAATACACAACAGTCTAAAAACATCTGCTCATAAATTTCGAAGCGTTTTATGTGGGTTTGTAATAATATTTTTATATTATAATTAGTTTACTTAAGTAACATATCCCAGCCAAATTATAAATGATTTCGTATAAAAACGATAGCTTTGCATGCTGTTGTTTACACATTCGGTCTTCAAAACAATAAGCAATCTGTCTTTCACAATTTTCTCACCTAACATCATTTGCCTCGTCTGTGAAAGCGGTACAGGAAAATGTTATATTTGCTTAGATATCTTGTTTGCATTTCCTAACATATATGCCACTTTAATGCCTGTAATATCAAACTGTGAGGAATGTTGAATTATCTTGCTTCTTAAAGTTTTTCACCCATATCATTTCAGATAGTTATTCACCGCCTTCCGTACGTTCCACCTACTATTAATCTATTTATATATGCCTTCATGTCCCGGATAATATTATGTATCACGTGGATTCTTCTTTTCGCTTATAATCATCAAGATGAAACATCATAGAAAGAGCACAAGTGATGTGCATACTTTACAAACAGGTAATACAATGCGAAGAAACGCTTCTACAGAATCTCTTACCATGTTTAAAGACTTTGGTGACATTACAACAGTTTCATATTTCAAAACGTTTATGCTCACCATAGTGGCAAGAACAGTAGCATAATATAATTAATTAAAATAAGTACCAATGTACTTTGCAGTGATCAAAGTCGAACCATTACAGATTTTCAAAGCCCATTAATCAAATTTGAGTTTTGTTTCGGGACATCAGACTTAGTTGCTGTCGATGCTTGTGTAAAAGCAAGCCTCATTAAATCTAATGTCAACTTTTCACTGTTTGCAAACTATGACTAAACTGATGATTGGCGTATGCATAAAGCATGTATCTCGGATCTGACATGTACCTTATAATTTTTAAGGAATGAACCGTTACATGGAGGAACATGAATAGCTGATGATTGGCCAAATATATCACAAGAATGGCAGTAAATTGCTAATTATTTTAAATCCCAATGGGCCATTAACAAAACCTGTTTCAGTAGTGTCCCTGGCGAACGTGTTATCTGTGATGACCACGAAGCTAATCTACAAAGAGGATGTGGGCCAATCCATATTTAGATACCCAGAAAGTTTGTGTAACTTCTGTGTTTAATAATTTCCACATGCGTCCTCTACATCGTTTGAAATCTTCACTATCAACCGAATATAATGATATCACGAAGTCGTACCAATTTCTAAAATAACATTGGATTTGCATACGCTGCTATGCCAGCGAATAGACGTGTTTATCTTTCGTTCATACGATTCCTAAAATTGACACTTATGAGTAAATGTGTTTCCCTTTTGTTCATACGATTCCTTACATTGACACTGACGCGAAAGAAATGGTTGTAAATTTCAAGCATGTTGTCTCAAATATGGTAACTCTGCAGATTCAAGGCTAACCAAAGAACAAATATTTAACTGCATTATTTATCTTATCTTTTCACGACTATATATATTTAGTTAGAAAGGCAGACTTAAAGGCGAGGTAAATGCGAGATTTATGTGCCGTTACTAATTCATTGCTTTGCAAAATTATCCCTGGGGATCATTTTGAAATTGATATCCGAAGAAGAGCGAAAAATTAATTCGCGTTTGAAATCATACTCAATAGAATTGATATAATCATAGTTTTTAGAACAGATGGTTTACTTAATTATAACTTTGTTTCTTGTTACCGTAATCTTTTTACAAGTAATCATTTTAAATCACCCAATTCTCGCTTTGGTATTTTAAACTCCTACCCTGGTGTCAGAATATGACAATTTAATGTGAAATCTAAATTAACTTTACTCAATCCCTGAATTATGACACAAATTTAAATAATGGATATTGACGTTTGTAACTTACATGTTAAAATACTGCATACATCTAACTGAGGTTCCTTCCCCCAAGAACAACCTAGTGTAGCACACAATGATCGACTACTGTCGTGTGTAATTGGATAGGCCACTTAAATTCAGTTGCCTTGGCACTAAATAACCTATTTTTGTTGCTATACCGTATAAACCCAAGCCAAAACAAAAACACTTTAGTGTCATATTTCGTGAAGTATTAAAGCAGAATTTTGATGTAGCAAAAGTAACTGTACCTTTCAAGGTGTTTTTGTAAGCAAGTTAACGTTCCTTTAACTGCCGGCGGGTCATCTTTTTTGCTGCGATCATCTCTTTCTATTTTATTCCTTGGCATACCACCAAATCACCAAAATAAAACCTCTATTGCTTGTAATGGAGGTTGGATTAAAATTGAATACATATTCCTTTTTAATTATATTTCCTTTTGACTGGTCTATTATTCCTTGCTAACGAAATTACTTCAACAAGTGCATGATACGTTTATTTTGATGATTCAGTTGCGTGAGTGTCATAATCGTGGTGTTATCGAAAAATGTATCGACCGTGTTTGTGCCCTCGTACATTTCTTTGTACAGTTTCATTCCATGAAGTATAATATCTTAATATTTGCTTTGTATGAAGGCTTTAATTAAGATAATGAAAAATCTCAATTTCATATTTTCACATATTGTAATAAAATTTTAACGTAAAAACTAGATAATTATATATATGCTAATTAAAAAGAACATTAGAAAGAACATTTAGTTTTAAAACAAATGAGTGTGCATCTGTTGTTATCAGAAGATGTATCAAACGGCAATTATAACTGATACTGTGTGAACTAATTACAACTTCGATTAATAGCAAGCATATGAAACTGGAATGAAAACGACTTTTGCATCATATATAAGCGATAGTTTACAATCATATTTTTTTAAACGAAATGCTTCCGGCATTTGCGCCTCTCATCTTAGATATCTTCATTACTGCTAGAATATTCACTCATATCGTCAGAGGATTCTGCCAGATCATGAGAGTATTCACTCATTTCAGATGTACTATATGATTTAGTCAACGATAGACACTTCATTCCTTTGCACAATATCAGAACAAGTTTTTATCTTTGCCGCTCATATCAGATTCAATAACCATTCATCGTTTCTATTATAAGATAATTCATAAATTAATTAAATAATCAGTATATTTCTTATATAGAATGAGCTAACATAATTTGGGTTAGAAGTTGTGACCCACATCAGAAATAAAAAAGCAAAACGTATATTTATTCTCTGCTCTTCATCATTCAGTTATATTCTATAACAACGTCTTTTCGCTGAAGCAAACATATGACAATGTATACATAGGCACATATATACATACAAACACACCCAGATACACACACATATATACATACATGCATACATACATATATAAATACATACATACACACATACACACACAGATATATATATATATATATATATATATATATATATATATATATATATATATATATATATATATATATATATATATATATATATATATATATATATTTGTTAAAGTCAATATACACAACTTCATGTGTCAATAGTTAACAATGACCTCTGTATGCTATTTAAAACTTTATAGGGTTTACCGCTGACGGGACTCGGGTTACAATTATTTTAATAAATAGGCTCTGCATTTGTTTCTCAGAACAGAACTTTCCACTTTCTTTAAATTATAATATGTCATATCTTAATATAAAATACCTTCAAGGATAAATCCATCATAAAGTTCTTGTAGTTTTTTTTTGTTGTTGTTTGTTTTGTTGTTTTTTTGTTGAGAGGCTTGATTGTTAGTATACACCATGTAACTGGTCACATGTTCCACTTCCGGATCAGCAGTAATGGCTCATTACTCACAGTGCAATGTCCCTGAAACGCCGATATATAACCATTCCACAATGCTCAGCTTTCTAAGAATGAACAATTGCATTTAAATCGATACCAGTAATGCCTAAATCTATCTCTTGTAAGAGCACCACAGTAGGACATATAAACGCGCAATAAATAGTTTTGGACTACGTTTCTGGATGTTAAACCGAAAGTAATAACAGTAACCCGATTCCATATAAACGAGAGACTCCTTTCGTTTTTAAGCAAGGGTATTTATAAGCCAGATGGTACTCTAGATTATTAGATCATATTTCATAAGAAAATGCATCATTACCCTTACTTACTAAACATAAACATTGTACAGAATCCATAGCGTTTGCAGCAAGTACATTTTAATTGCAGGTTCTAAAATAGTTATTTTTATGTCTTATGTAATAATTTCGTGAATCGTCACCATCAACGACGCACTTAAAGGATTGGGCAGTGATTAAAAATTTTACTGTTAATTACCATTAACATTTATGTTTTTAAATAAGTCAGTTTATTTAATCATTTAAGTATAGTTCGTCGATTCTTGATACAAAAGACTTTACATTATACCCTGCGGGGAATGGTTGATTTTAAACAAATTGTTACGAATAATATTTTGCGCCAAAAAGCTGTATAGAGCAAAAAGGTTATGAATCGTACAAATCATTAACATTCACCGTTTTGGATTCCTTTCTGCTGATATTGATTAAACATTTATAAATGCGAATATATATGTATATATATATGTATATATATATGTATATATATATATATATATATATATATATATATATATATATATATATATATATATATATATATATATATATATATATATATATACCTTTTTTAGATTTTATTGATTAACTGTTTTCCTTATGTAAATTCGGGTTGAGGAGATATTGTTCAACCTAAGTAATAAAGTAATAACCCAATTTCTAGGATTGGGCATGATAACAAACAGTATTCATACGACTTTATGATAGCGAGGAATAGTTTTGTTAAATTGTGTATGTGTTCAATGCCATGAGAAGGAGTCAGAGCAAGATAAAAGCATGGCATTGAGCCAAGTAGTTCCTATCTTTTTTAGAGGTGTTTTTATTGAGCCCTTCAGCGTGTAATTTTCATGACAGGGATTGGTAATGAGTCAATCCTTTTATTTTGAGATTTTTTACGTTGTTTTTTTTTTATAGTGGATGCGAAAGTAGTGGATGGAAGTGCACATGTAGGATGAGTGTGAAATATGGTTAGAAGCTGATCGGATATCCAGTCGGATGTACTGACGTTCGGCTACAAAAGACTTACTAGCGAATCATGTAAATGTAAAACAAGGAGATGCAATGCAAATGTGAGACTAGTGGAAGTCATGAAGATCGGAAAATATTGTTCGTTGCTTGTGATCATCGGTTGACTAGAAAAGCGTATTTTGTAGTCTGTGCTTTTTACGGAATATTGTTGTTGACAACTACTGTTGTCTTTAGGTCGATGGAAATAGAGGAAAACAATGGACTTCACGCCAGACTCATGCAGACGTTGAATGCACTCGTTAGAGACACCTCTTGCGTGAATATACCAATCTGAATGCACTTTATTCCATTTACTATGGCATTAAAATACCATATTGTTTTGTTGTGCCGCAAATACCGAACAAAATAAAACTAAATCAAATATATTCATGTATCAGTATCAACTTAAATATCCATCGATATATAATAAACGGGAAGTTTTCTTTTACCAGGCGCACCCATGGTCAACTCATAAGATTTAAACATGAGTACAATTGAAATTATTTTAATTTTCTGGATAAGCATTTCAAAATATTGCAAAATTAAACTGAGCTGAGGTACATGGGTTGTGATGAAAACAAGATGGCGCCTGGAAAAAACGAGATACATCAATAAGATATAAAGTTATTTCAGCTTCAAGTTTCATTTATGCAACGCTGATCACACAGTCGCTGCTGTCAACTTGTTTGGTGCTTAGATGATGGTGTAAAATAACCTTGGAGAGTGATGAAACTGCAGAACCGGAGACAAACAACAGATCAGAGACCAGGGATGGAACCTGAAATCGTTTAAGTTCTTTGTGTGCGAGTTATCCTTGCGTTATCCTGGATCAAATATGCCCCATAACAGGAATCAGTCTACTTAGGAATTGCATGACTTCAGTTTGTGCTAAACTCTGTCCAAGTCTGCTTCTCTACATGTTTTATTTGTGATATGATGGGAAAATGACAGTGACAAAGTTTGGTCAGGATACCTGTAGATAAAATTGCAAAACGGTCTCATTGTTGCACAAAGTGGGCCCATGTCGCCGATCAGTTTAAAACTTAGGAATTTTTTCTAAATTTATCTGCAAGGAATTAATGACTACACATCCAAAATAATTTAAATTAGCAACACAATCACCTTTTTGGATTATATATACAACCTTTTTGGATTATATACATTTCTCAATGATGTTAAGTCACACTGGTGGAGATGGTAGTTTTACCATCTAAAATCTTTATTCAGTCTTTGAATAATGGTCTCATAACTATTTGTTTTTTATTTTTGTGTAAGTGGTAATATTCACACCAGGTCACCAACACCCACACGTTTTTTTAAATAAAGACACAAAATTAAAATTAAAAAAATAACAAAATACCACTGAAAACGCCAATGGCCCAGTATGTGTTTCGTTTAGTAGCCTTTGAGTATTGATGTATTTCAATAGCTTTTAAGTCCTCCTCAGATACTTTCTTGAATGATAGTTGATATCTCTCAGCGCCCTCAAAATGTACTTGCCCAGTCCCCACACCATTATTGTTGTTGTTGTGTATGGCTAGGGAGCTGAGGTCATGAGGTGCTTTGTCAGGGAATTTATCAATATCTGTTGTTCTTTCTCATTTTCAGCATTTGTAACATCCATCGCATTATCGCCAAATCCAACATCATCTCCTTCAATCGCTGCTGCTGCTATTATTTGTCATCTAATTGTCAAAAACATTCCGCAGAAAATTGCAGTGAACAATCACCGTAATCGGCAATTTTGCGCGACTATGTAGCAGACAAACGCCAAATTGGAAACTAGGCATTTCAATAAAAGAATACTTTAAAAAGTATTTAAAAAATTATAATTTATATTTATTTGCTGAATAAAAAATTTAAAAGATGAAACAATATTTTCACAATGACGTGTTTATTTATATTGCAAGCATACAAAAACCGAAAGTAGCCTCAGTATGTATCAATATGTAAAGAAAATCCAGATAAGTATCACGTGACCGTTTACAGCCAATCGTATTGCAGAAATTGCAAAAATCTTTTCCTTTTCTGTGCCAAATGTCATGATTATATTCCTGTAACAACAACGTCTACCTTAGTAGTCTTTCATTTTTATTTTTCATATCCTTAAATCAAAACTGCCCAACCCCAACATCACTTGCATCAACAAACATATAAATGATTAGCTGAAAGTTAATGGAAAAACTGGCGATCTTTAAAGTATGGCTTTGAACTTGTTAAAAGCCTCCTGAAATTTTTCAGTCCAAAGGAACTTGTTTTTCTTACTCAATAAATTTGTCAGGGTTTCAGCAATTATAGAAAATATGGATTCCGGCCATACCCAAATATGGCATCAGCATTTTCCAAGGTTTCATTCCAATGCGGGTCAAGATAAGATTTCATGTCACTATGGACACAGTTTTTGAACTCTTCAAGCAATATAAGTTGTTTGAAACATTCATAATCTTGTTCAACTTTCTTGGCTAAGCACCATCTATCAAATAACTGCTCTTTTTCTCTAGCAAATTTGACATCAGTTTGTCCAGATTCTTTCTAGTTTCAGAATTTTTGCCGATAAGCTTCAGGGGCTAACTCATAACCCTTTATGATGCATTCTTTAACCACATCATAGTTACCACTTTGGTTACCTGAAAGTGAACTGTAAATATCACTAGCTTTACCAGTGAGTACACATTGTAAATATTCAGGAACTTTTTTTTTTTTCAAAACGAGTAAAATATTTTTCTACTTCTTTTTCTCTAAAAGATGGCACTAATCTATTATTCTTTGCAAGGTCAAAACTTAAATTTGGATTTGAAGTATGAATGTGCTTTTCACTTACCAGTTCCATTTCTGTCATTTTACATTGGTATTCCCTCTCTTTCTCTCTTTCTTTCATATTTATTTACAATTGTTTTTCTTGTAATTTCATTTGTCTTTCTTTCTTTTTTTCTTCCGCATTTGTTTTTCTTTCTCTCTTTCCGGTCTCTATCCTCCTCTTTCTCATATTTTAACTGCCTTTGTTTTTTCTTGTTCTTCTTTCTGGCGTTCCAGCTTCCTTAACGCCAATTCCATTTTGTATTTTAATTATAATTACTTCATTTTTATGTCAGTCTGAAACAGACTTTCCGATCGAAACCAAAGCACTTTTATCCAAGATATTCTTTTCTACCAATTTCTGAACCAAAATGTTTCTTATTTCCTGTTTCGTTAAGGAAGCCTTTACCTCAGAAAGATCGTATATTCTGGCACGTTGAATCAATTCATATTTTTTTAAAAGATCTAATGGTTCCTGATTAGGATTTGAAAGAAAGATTTCCACTTTTGATGACATTTGAGAAAAAGCTTGCTGATTTCACTATAATTTTAAAAACTAGGGATTTCAAATTTCAAAAAACAAAGTTTTCTGAAATATTCTATCCAAAATTCAAAATAATCCATAGGACAAGCTCCCCCTATATATATATATATATATATATATATATATATATATATATATATATATATATATATATATATATATATATATATATATATATATATATATATGCGAGCATAACACTATAATAAATCATACAAATTTATATACTGTTATGTATATTCATTAAATTATAACTGATTTAATATATATTTAATTAAATTTAATTGTTTTACAGTTTTAAATTATTATCTTCGATTGCATGATATTGTAATGTAAATTTATTCACTAGAGATGATACTTTTTTAGAAAATAGTTTGATTTAAATCCTGACCTTTTACATAATTTGTAGCAACCTTCGTAAATAAGTTCTATTTTATTTTAAAAAGATTGGTTGTTGTCGAGGTCATGATTTAAGATGTAAACAATGTTTTTAATTCTTATTCTCGGAGTAAAATCATTGGTCTAATCAAGGCCATATTCTGTGTACGTGATTTTTTTTGTATGTAAACACGGTCACGTTATTTTGTTGTAACCAGATTTTGAGCTATAATCCTTTTCAGATCAGTTAGATTTCCAAAGGATTAATTCATTTTTTTCTGGAAATATTTTGAAGAGTGATCACACAGAAATTTTGGAAAAACTTTGCTTACAACTTTAATTTGGATTACCAACACCGGAGTGTCACTATTTGTATTTCTACAAGGAACTGTGAAAAACAACACAGTACAGACTACAGCATATCGTCATCTATCTTGGATTTTCCATCAGGATTCGAACTTGAAAGTATTAGAACATGTATTACTATAACTTGTGCAACCTAATTCGTGGATTATTCTTAGATTAATTTTGGATTATTCTTGGATTATTTTTGGATTTGATTCTTGAAACCGTAAGTTTTCCTTTTTACACTTTTACATTTTTACAGAATTTTTCCAGGGAAGTAAATTATTTGTTAAATTTTAAAACTCTTTTTGTTTTCACTCTTTCTGTGTTACTATTTATTAGAGACTGAATACGTAACATAGAAATTGGGAGCTCGTCCTTGGACCTTTTCTGTTTGGCTAAAATATTTCAGACAACATTGTTTTTTGAAATTTGAATTACCCTAGTATTTGAAATCTTAAGTGAGATCGACAAGCTTTTTCTACAATGTCATCAAAAGAGCAATCTTTCTTTCAAATCCTACCCAGGAACAACTAGATCTTTTCAAAAAAGATGATTGGATTCAATTTGCCAGAAAATTCTACCTTTCTGAAGTAAAGGCTTACTTAACCAAACAAGATATAAGAAACAGTTTGGTTGAGTATTTGGTAGAAAAGAATGTTTTGGATAAAACTGCTTTGGTTTCAATCAGTAAGTCTGTGTCAGCCTCTGACTCAAAAATGAATTGATTTTAGAATTAAAATACAAGATGGAATTTGAGTTGAGGAAGCTGGAGCTTCAGAAGGATAAAGAACAATTGCAGTTACAATTGGAAAAAGAGAAAGTACAAATGAAATTGGAGAAAGAAAAACAACAAATGCAATTACAAACAGAAAAAAATAAACAGAAAGACAAATGCAAGAAAAACAAATGCAGTTACAATTTGAAAAAAGAGAAGAGAGTGAGAGGAAAGAGAGAAAGAAAAACAAATGCAGTTAGATAAGGAAGAAAGAGAGAAAGAAAGACAAATCCTGGTACAAAGGAACAAATACAGTTACAGAAAGAGCAAATACATTTACAGTTGGAGAAAGAGAAGCAAGAGAGGGAATTTCAATGGAGAACGAATGAAATGGAACTGTCAAGTGAAAGTTTAATTCATCCTTCAAATCCAAATTTAAGTTTTGATCTTGTGCCCCGCTTAAAAGAAAAAAAGTATACAAATGTTTTCCTTATTGTCAAAACGTTGCTGAAAATTTGAAGTGGCCAAGGGATTATTGGACTCAATTATTACAATGTGTACTCGTTGGTAAAGCTAGCTATATTTACCGTTCACTGTCCGTTCAACAAAGTAATGACTATGATATGGTCAAAGAACGCATATTAAGGGATTATGAGTTAGTCCCTGAAGTTTATCGGCAAAACTTCAGAAACTATAGAAAAGAAACTGGACAAACTCATATTGAATTTGCTAGAGACAAAGAGCAGTTATTTGATAAATGGTGCTTAGCCAAGAACGTTGAACAAGGTTATGAAAGTCTTAAACAACATATATTACTTGAAGAGTTCCAAAACTGTGTACATAGTGACATTAAGTCTTATCATGACGAGCATCAGATTGAAACCTTGTAAAATGCTGCTCGTGCTGCTGATGACTATTCTTTAACTCATAAAGTTCCTTTTGTAAATAAGACTTCTACTCAACAGTCTTTTGGCAGAATAGTATTTCACCTAATGCAAGCCCTTCTAAAACTCAAACTGGCACAACTTCTAAAAATCAAACTTCGGAGAAGCTTGATTCAAGATCAATGTCTCTTCCTACGTGCTGATGATGAGTAATCTTTAACTCATAATGTTCCTTTTGTAAATAAGACTTCTACTGAACACTCTTTTGGCAGAACAGTATTTCAGCCTAATACAAGCCCTTCTAAAACTCAAACTGGCACAACTTCTAAAAATCAAACTTCTCAGACACTTGATTCAAGATCCATGTCTCTTCCTACTTGTACCTTCAACACGTTATTTTTGATTGATACAAATTAAAAAATAGGCATCAGAATCAAGATAAACCTATTCCAAATGCTCTTATTTCTAAGAGGTCAAGGTCACGGTCATGTATTGAAAACAATACATTTGTTGGGTCTAACAAATCCAAGTCTGATTTGATTATGGAGAATTATGAACCATTCATATCGAAGGGTTTTATATCACTCTTGGGTGATTCGGCCAATCATATCCCTATTAACATTTTAAGGGACACAGGAGCTTTTCAGAGTCTTTTATTGTCGGATACTTTGTCTTTTACTTTGAAGTCTTCTTCTAATGAGAGTGTTCGTATTCAGGGATTAGAATGCGGCTTTGTTAATGTTCCTGTCCATTGTGTAAATTTGTCATCAGACTTACTTTCAGGACCAGTGACAGTCGGAACAGTCTGTTTTACCCGTTGAGGGTATTCATTTATAACTAGGCAACGACCTAGCTGGAGACAAGGTTGTGGTTAATCCACTTGTAATTGATAAGCCTTGCTTGGATCAGAAAGTCAATAAAGTTGAAAAAGAATTCCCTGATGTATTTACAGCGTATGCAGTTTCCAGAGTTATGGTAAAGAAAGCTCTTGCGAATGATGTTGATACTGAAAGTATTCCTTTAGCTGACACATGTAATAGTCAAGCTTTTGATGAGGTCACTTTCACTTCTTGTTTGGATCGATAAGAAGGTATTGATCACAGTGATCCTCTTTTAACAATTCGTTCTCTTTATTCTAATCAGGGTGATAAACGACAATCACTTGTCGTCGAACAGGAAAAAGATCCTGAGCTCTGTTTCTTTCAGAAGGCCATTTGTGAAACTGAAGTTACTGAAGTTCCTATTTCTTATTTCATTACAAATGGAATTCTTATGAGAAAATGGAGACCGCCTGAGGTACCTGCTGATGACGAATGGTCAGTGAACTATCAAATTGTAATTCGAAAACCTTACAGACAGGAAATACTTAGTCTGGCCCATGAAACTCCGTTGGCTGGTCATTTAGGGATCCATAAAACTTACCACAAGATCTTAACTCACTTATATTGGCCAAACATCAGAAGTGATGTTCGTAAATACTGTAGATCTTATCATATACGTCAAAAGGTAGGGAAACCAAATCAGAAATTTCCAAGGCTCATCTACAACCTATTCCTCCCTTTGACGAACCATTTAGTAGAATTATGGTAGACTGTGTTGGTCCCTTGCCTAAGACCAAGTCAGGCAACCAATACTAGTTGAACATTATGTGTGCATCAACGAGGTTTCCA
Source organism: Sinohyriopsis cumingii (assembly GCA_028554795.2). Classification (NCBI taxonomy): domain Eukaryota; kingdom Metazoa; phylum Mollusca; class Bivalvia; order Unionida; family Unionidae; genus Sinohyriopsis; species Sinohyriopsis cumingii. Next base: position 73,658,196 of record CM068828.1, read on the forward strand.
GAGGAAATTCCCTTGAGGAATATAAATCTAAAACAATTGTAAAAGCTTTGATAAAGATTTTACTCAGTTTGGCCGTCCCAAGTCCGTACAGTCTGATCAAGGCTCAAATTTCATGTCTGGAATTTTCAAGCAAGTTATGTACGAATTAGGCATTCAACAGTTCCAATCTTCTGCCTATCACCCTGAGAGCCAAGGGGCTTTAGAAAGATTCCATCAGACTTTGAAAAATATGATTCGATCATATTGTTTTGATACGGGTAAACACTGGGATGAAGACATTCATTTACTATTGTTTGCTGTTAAGGAATCAGTTCAAGAATCTTAAGGTTTCAGTCCCTTTGAATTGGTTTCTGGACACACAGTGCGTATACCACTGAAGTTATTGAAAGAGAAACTTCTTTCTAATGAAGAGTCTGAAATTAATCTTTTTGATTATGTTTCTAATTTTACATAGAAGTTGTCAAAGGCTTGTGAGGTCGCAAGAGCAAATCTGCACTCTGCTCAATCCAAAATGAAGTCAAGATATGATAAAAACTCGAAGGAAAGGAGATGACAGACTGATGATAGAGCCTGGCTCTCTTGCTAATACCACAAAATCCTCTTCAGGCCATGTATTATGGTCCCTAAATAGTTAACAGGAAAATAAATGATTTAATCTACATAATAAATACTCCTGGGAGGAGTAAGCAAGCACAACTCTGTCACATTAACATGCTAAACAAGTATATTGAAAGAGATAGCCAGGATAAACTTGCAAATAATTTAGTTCTACATGTCCCACTCGTTGAAGATTTAAGTGAAGGAATATCATCGGAATGAACTGATATTGGAGTGACAATTCTTCGGAATTCAGAAGTTATAAAAGATCTAGACCAGAAACTTTCACATCTGCAAGTGCAAGACAGAAATGAACTCAAACAGCTATTATTTGAATATGAGCACTTTTTTCCAGATGTTCCTACAAGAACAAACAAAATTGTCCATGACGTTGAAATTTTAAATTCCAAACCTGTGAAACAACACCCGTACAGGATGACCCCTCTCAAACAGGAATACTTGAAAAAGGAAAATCAGTATTTGCTGGAGAATGATTTTATAGAGCCCAGTAAAAGTGACTGGAGTTCAGCATGCATACTTGTTCCAAAACCAAAAAACAACTTTCCGTATGTGTACTGATTATAGGAAGATGAATAGTGTGACAAAAACAGATTCATTCCCATTACCAAGAATCGATGACTGTATTGGTAAGTCGGGAATGCCAAATATGTCACCAAATTAGACCTTCTGAAAGGATTTCGGCATATTCCACTAACGGAAAGAGCAAATGAAATTCGGCATTCGTGACTGCAGATGTACCTTACCAATATAAAGTAATGCCGTTTTGGATGAAAGGATCGCGAAGTACATTTCAACGTCTCATGAATATGATTACCTCTGGTCTAGACAATTGTGATGCTTACATCAGTGATGTCATCATCTACAACGACACCTGGAAAGAACATTTAGAAACAATTCGGACATTCTTTGACAGACTCACAGATGCATGTTTGACAATTAATTTATCTGAAGTTCTGCCGTGCTAGTGTAACTTTTCTCGGACATATTGTGGGACATGGACAAGGTAAACATATATATGCTAAGGTCCAGGCTATTTCTGAATTCTCTGTGCCTGTAAATAAAAAGCAGCTGATGCGATTTTAGGTATGGCTGGATACTATCGGAAATTTTGTTCCAAATTTTCTATAATTGCTGAACCCCCTGACAAATTTATTGAGTAAGAAAAACAAGTTCCTTCGGACTGAAAGATGTCAGAAGGCTTTTGACAAGTTAAAAGCCATATTTGACAAGTTAAAAGCCAGTTCTTACAACTCCAAATTTCAGCCAGTCTTTTAAATCATCTGTTGTTGCAAGTGATGTTGGGGTTGGAGCAGTTTTAATTCAAGAAGACGAAAAATGCTATTGATCATGCAGTGTGCTATTTTTCCTAGAAATTAAATAAGCATCAAAGCAATTATTCAACAATCGAGACGGAAAGTTTGGATTTGATATTGGCATTACAACAATTTGAAGTTTACCTTAGTTCAGCTCCTTTTCCGATTATTGTATTTAGTGACCGCAACCTCCTTACTTTCATCGGCTAGATGAAAAATAAAAATCAAAGACTATTTAGGTGGAGTTTGTTGCTACAGGAATATAATCTTGACATCAGGCACATCAAGGGAAAAGATAATTTAATAGCAGTGTATAACAATATATTATTTCATGTACACTGTGAATTTATGTGAGCTCTTTTTAACCCCATGTACAATTAGTCTGTGGTAAAAAGAAGCTTTATGTATAAATCTTTCTTTTTCTTTATGGGGGAAGTGTTATGTATATTTGATTTAATTATATCTGAATTAATATATATTTATTTCAATATAATTATTTGTCAGTTTCATTTTTTTTAATTTTTCATTAGAAATGATACTTTTTTAGAAAATAGTCTGATATTGACTGTTAGTTTATAAACACTAGGTGTTGATCTAAATTCTGACCTTGTTTCAGAATTTGTGGCGACCTTCGTAAACAAATTCTGTTTTAGTTTAAAATGATTAGTTGTTTTAGAGGTCATGATTTAAGATGTAAACAATTTTATTTTTTTATACTCGGAGTAAAATCATTGGTCTATTCAAAGCCATATTCTGTCTATTTATTTTTTATATGTAAACACGGTCACGTGGCCCTGTGTTTCACAATTCCGGTTTTTCCATTACTGCGGTTCTGATAGTTTTAATAGAGATGTGCAGAGAAAGATTTCTCAGTTTTCGGCTTTTTATACTGATGTCAAGTTATTTTGTTGTAACCAGATTTTGAGCTACAATTTTCTTCAGATCAGTTGGATTTCAAAAGGATTAATTCTTTTTTTCTCTGGAAATATTTTTAGTAGTGCTTACACGGAAATTTTGGAAAGACATTGCTTACAAATTAAATTTGGATTTCCAACACCGGAGTGTCATTATTTTTATTTCTACAAGGAACTGTAAAAACAGCACAGTACAAACTACAGGATACGTCATCGTCATCATCTTGGATTTTCCATCAGGATTCGAACTTGAAATTATTAGAACATTTATTACTAGGACTTTTGCAATTTAATTCATGGATTATTCTTGGATTATTTTTGGGATTATTTTTGGATTTGATTCTTGAAACCGTAAGTTCTTCCCATTTTTAATTTTGACAGAATTTTTCCAAGGAAATATTTTTTTTGTTCCATTTTACAAAGCTTGTTGTTTGCACTCTTTCTGTGTTACTGTTTATTAGAGCCTGAACACGTAACAATGTAATAAGACAAATTGATACATGTATTGAAATTGAAGTCAGTTGTAGAAGCACACCCAGATATCATGCCGAACTGTAATCAGTGCCTTAGTTTGTTTCAGTTTTGTCATTTTAGCACAGTAATACAACTGTATTAAAAGGCTCGCGAGAGAGTAAGAATTGTTTCTTTTCCTCTAGTTCAAAATGGATTTTTTTTTTGGGGGGGGGGTGGATTCGAATATCCTGCGCTACTGTTAAAGAGGTAACATTTCTTATAAGATTCGTTACATTATATATCCAAATGCCATCTTAGGTGAATATCTTTAACGTTTATCGGTATTCTAGGTTACGTTCTTAAGTCAAGATAATGCAGTGGGCAGGAAATCTATCCTCGATTTTTGTCTGAAGTTTTCTTAATTGTAAAACCTTCGATGTTAAATCCGGCTGGATAGAAGTACTTATATTATTTCGCCTACTTTGTGGACGGGACTACAGTAAAGTAGATAGGTGGGTGTTTGTTGATTACATTTACAGTCAATATTAATTTAATCATTAATACTTGCATTTATCCAATGTTAAACGAGGGTTTGTAGTATTCCCAAATATATTTCATCTTCGCATATTTATTGATCATAAATCATTCTTTGAGCACTTTAATTTCATGACGTTAGGCCATGAATGGATGTAAATTATGACTACCAAGGTATTTTATGACTACCTAGATATTTCCTGGTTTGGCATATTTGGAACACTCCCGTCTTTATCTCACTTAATGGTCGCCAATGATGTCACCTATTATAAAACTAAACATACTTTGTAATAACAATTTTGGACCATTTAAATGTACATTTGCGTTATGCACACTTAACTAACAATCTAAGTAATCCAGGTGTTTAATCCCAATTATTATGTAAGGTGTGCTTTTTTGTCATCGGTAGCAAAGTACTGTTCCCCCAGCAGACGTTTCCCTCTGTTCGACACACAGCGAATTGCAGAATTTTCCCTGCCAAACGCGCAGAATCCAGCAGAATTTCTCAGGAAGTATAAACGGGCTTGTCCGCGTCTATACTAGGACCTAGTCGGATTTCCAAGGGTCGTGTTAACAGTTCGGTATGTTTAGAGAGTGCTTGAGAAAATCACTTTCTTACTATTTTACTATTGTCTGAAAATAGGTTTCCGTTTGTTTGTACCCCCTACCGATTTCAAGAACGGAACGTTAATGTGAAAAGTGCTTGCTTAATAATTAATTCATTTATAAATTCTAACCTCACTGTGACACTGGCATCATCTTCGCCGTTCATGATTAACGGACTCTCCATACTAACACGACCCTATATTGCGTACCCAATGGGGGAGTCGTTTTTTTCCTCAGACTTAGTTCTTCCTATTCGGTAACTGCTGTATAATTCCGTAAATTACCATAATGTTGATAGTTTAGAGTTATATCCCTTAGCTCGCATAGAAATTACATCACTTGTCAGATCCACGAGAAATTTGAAGTTGTCATTCTTTTCCCTTGCTTGATCCGACACTGTAAATATCGAAAGTAGACGGCGAAGTATTTTCGTTCAATGTAAATAATCATGTAGAATATTTATGTAGTTGTGCACACACCCCTTCGCTGAACATGGACTTGTCCAAGAACTAAAAATGACTGGCAAGCAGGGTCGTCTTTTATACTGAAAACTTCCTTTTGGAATGAAACTCGCAGACGATAAAGGTATTAAGACTCACCTGAGCATAATTAGGTTTGAAATTATAAATCAATCAATGAACTAAGTTCTGTGCATCTTTTATCACATTTGTCATTTTCGTTGTTTAAATTGTTTGGGGATATAAACAAACGAGGAGGTATATTCAGACTATACCAACTCTATATAAGGCAATGCACAATGAAAAGTTAATTCCTTGGTTTATAATTTTCCGCGAATCGCCAATTTAGAGTGTCTCATGATGTATATATAAATAATTATAAGGTCTGGAAAATAGTGTTGTGTTAGTAAATTTTGGACAGGTCTGAAAGTACGTTTTCAAATCAACATCAGTATAATAAAAAATCTTTCAGAATATTTATCCATTCATTTGTATGTTTTAAATCAACATCGTTTGTTTCAAGCACCTGTTTGAGCAGTTAAATTATACCTTGACAGCATTTTTCCATGATCCGTTTAGGTTAAATCAAGTCTTTCTTGCTGACCTTATTCAACTACTGATGTTTGTTACATTTCAATAGAAATAATAAATTATAGAATAATAATAATAATAATAATAATAATGTTACAAGCTAGGGGCCTTTACTACATCGAGTGCTTGTCAAACCCTGGCGCGATTCCCGCTAGAAGTCATAAGTTTACCCCAAATTTCCAAAGACTTCAATACGACTTCACTTATAAATTAGAAAGCCCAACGTGTCCGTTTTATACATAAACTTTACTCTAATTAATGCAAGACCACATATAAAACAACCTGCCAAATATATATCAACCGCACATCTGCATGGTTTCTCTTCATCAGGTTTCCGTACCGCCAGCCGTTCACGCCGTAGAAACTATACGAGTATCCCCTAACAGTGGGAATTATTTTAACTCCGGCAACTTAGGCCAGTCCATGTATGCTTTCTAGGCACATTTCGCCAATATATTAGCACCACATTTGCTACCATGGCGACATAACCGGTATCTGCCGAATTCCCTTCTTATTTATTCATTTGTGTAATTTACTGGTTTCCTACCGTAAATACTGCCACTGCAGTCATACCACCAATGTACACCAGTAGATTTTAATATGGACTATCATACGACAGGGACATTCATTCGGTTTTGGTCTAAATTCACTACTAGCGAACCATGGCATCATGGAAACTCACCAACACTTCACTCCGTGTCGTTTGTTCCTAGTAATTGGCTAATTATTCCGGGCTAAGGATATTTCCATTGCGCCGAATTTCAATAAACACACAAGTAATCACACAAATCTAAGAATTCCTTAAAACGGGGCACTATAACCAAATGCGCATACTCCAACTTTATTACAATAATAATAATAATAATAATAAGTGCGAGTTTGAGTGTTCTCAGTGCTTTGCATAGAAGTTGTTAGTTATTATTGTGATAGCCACTGAGTGTTTAGTTTGGCTCTGTTAGAAGTTAACCCAAATTACTTTAATGAGATGTTAGCCAGTGTTCTGAAGTCTATAGCTAAGCCACAGTTTTAGCATATAATCGAAATATCAAATCTATAATTTTTGTTAACGTTTATATCAACTTCTATCTGAATTAACTGTTAAATTGAGTGTGTTTGTCCAAATATAAACGATGGTGGTGGCGTTTTCATTTACTATACCACTACTCTGTTTAATTCTTTTTCACAACCATATATCCTCTATATTCGTTGATGTATTAACTTAAACATTAACATCATGACATAATATATACTGAGCTCTTTTTCTCCAGATATCAAGGAATTTCATGTCTCGCCTGTGTAAAAGAGGACTACGTCTTCATAGTCTAATTCGCTGATGAGACATTGCCTGATGCGTAACACTGGTAACACTCTAGATGTTCGATTACCAACACATAAATTGTGTACTGTGTTAATATTTTCTAAACATTTACGACCCATGTTGTCTTTTTTATATTCGCACTTCATTGCTTTCTGTCTAGGCTAATATTATACATGAAAATATTCATTCATTAATGTAGATATTGGTACTCCACTGAATCAAGCCAGTACGATGTATGGACATATTCAGCGATGGATACAGTACATAATAGCATAATTGCAGGATGTCTAAATTTACTTTTTTCCTAATAACATTCATCTTTTCATGATTTAAATAGTATTAGAACTGACATTTATATAGTGTTAAAGAAATATTACAGTTTATATAATTGTAGCAAAGGGAAGCAAAATCAAGATTACTTAGTTAGTCATGGTATATAATATAGCTTTTTGTTTCAATTCCTTTAGTGTATGTATGTATGTATGTATGTATGCATGCATGCATGCATGCATGCATGCGTGCGTGCGTGCGTGCGTGTGTGTGTGTGTGTGTGTGTGTGTGTGTGTGAAATAAAGAGACATATGGGAGAAATAATTTTCATCTTTTATTCTTATATTTTCAGATGTGAAAAAATAAGATTTCTCATCATGCCATGCGACTCTTGGTTGTGAGTTCGCAACACAGCTGTACATACAGCAACAATTATGAGGACTTGTAAGCTAGAACACATACAGAGAAACTCCCTTACTTCGCAGACATGGAAATTAATTCTTAATATAGAAATCTGACCAGACGCCGTTCGCGTCTGTGAAGTTGTTTTCCGTTACATCCTTGACCAAAAAACACAAGCTGTGAGGTTTTCGGATCGAATTTGCATTGCTTTCAGATAGGGTCATATTGTATAGAAACTGACGGAAGTTTAATTTCTGATAGATTATGTCAACTCAATCCTAGTCCTTTCTTAAGTCCAGTACATGTATGTGATCAAGCTATGAATGCGAGATTATTTACGAAAAGAGGATGGGGTTTAGAATGTATTACCTAAGATTAATCTTTATCTTCGGAACTTCGAGTCTAGAGCATTTATTTGTATAATGGAAAGACAATGTTCATTTCCTACGTTAATACCAGACATATTTCATCTTGTGGTATCAAAACGTTATATTGTAGCTCGTGGATTAGCTACTTGTAAAAAAATATAATGTTTGTGATACCACACGATCAACTATAGTCGGTGTAAATATAAGAAAATAAAATAACATACATGAACCCGAAAAAAGACCTGATAAAAAAACAGTGCACAAAAAGTGCGATACTATCCCGTGCTCAAACCCACGAAAGAACAATGTACACAAACGAAAACGTAACAAAATACACACAAGAACACAACACGCGAGTATTACACAAAGTCTACACTTTGTTTTCTGTAAATAGAATCAATTAATTACCCAAAAAAAAGCTTAACGATGTTAAGTGTTCATATATGTTATTGCTAGCAAAACAAGAGAGTCTAGAACAACCGACCTCAAGGCGTTGGTTTTTCAGCAATAGACTTTTTGTGCCGTCTTTATGTTTCCTTGAACTGATATTTCGCTGGGCTGGCTGTGTTAATGAACTTACATAATCGAGTTTGTATTATTTAACAGCTTAATTTATAAATGTGTTTTTTGCATTTTTGCATAAAATGATAGTTAAGACTGTGTGAGAATTCGACAAAACGGCAGGATAATGTGATTTTTATAACCTATAATTTCCTTCTTACCTATGAATTGACAAATACCTCTTGAATTATTCCTGATTTAAGCCGCTGAGTTCGAGTGTACACAGCGGGTGAATCCAATATCCTATTTTGACTTCCTAATTTCTGTGCTAAATTTTCTGTTATGGGCGATCTAAGTCAGAATTAAATCATTGAAAGTACTGCCTCGAGACGTAATGTATGTAGCTCCCAATATATTGAAGAAACGTAGAAATGATTTGTATAAGAATGATCTCCACGGATCAGACTGTCAAACCAATTAAGTGGAACGGAGCTCGAAGGCTTACTATTTCTCTTTTTCTCCTCTCCAGGCTATACTTTCAATGATGTAATCATCATGGTGTGCATATATATATATATATATATATATATATATATATATATATATATATATATATATATATATATATATACATACCATGGGCTAGTTATGTAATTCTAACTAAGGTCTCTATTTCTTCATCCGTATTGGAAATCTTTCTCGATTTCGTTGGCGACGATATCAGTCATATGGGAGGGCTCATTTTTAGATTTGAGATAAGATCAATTCTACAGATTCATTCTTACAGATAAAATGTTTAGTTCCTTTTCTTTTCACGTGTTTACTAGTGATGTTGACATACATATGTGAATAGGCCCATAACGTTAAGTAATTTTTAAAAAGTGTTTTCAATTGACAACACATTTCAAGGATTTGCACACATGTTTTAGCGGTCCATAATTTTAATACCGTCGATAGCCTCCTTCATATATATGTTCGAATGTTTGGTCCAATCAAACAATGGATTCACTGTTCTTCCTAAAAAGCCAATAAAAGCTGATCCTCGTTTTGAAACAATAGCCGCCCTTTTCTGATCAACGAATTTAAACTCCATTAAAATCCTGCTTTGGATGGCTATTCATTCAAAAGAAACAAAACTGTAAAGGCGTGACAATAAATGAATTCCCAGTATACTTCAAATTTGGTGGAAACTTCATTTTACCCATATTCGCCGACAACACAAAAGCATCAAAAACTTATATATATTCAGAATTATTCAGATGTCATTCACTTTAGGATCTGAGCTGCGCTCGAAGTCACATTGATGTGGCAAATTAAAGGAGGACATAACCCTGCAGCATACTTGAGTACAATGCCATTAGTTATTGATTGGTTATTCTTTCCAAAGTAGAGACATTGAAAGACTGCCAACACAATATTAGGTGTTTAAAACTCTTTTCATTCAGACGTTTATGTGAGAATCTGTTTGAAGAGTGTATGGAGCATGCGAATTACTTCCTTTTATAAAATAGTTTGGAATATGATCTCGTTTCCTTGCGTCATCGGCTCTTTAACATGGAAAATTAACTGCAGAAGAGACATAGAAAATGAATTAAGTGTATTTTAATGTCCAATAATTAATGTACATTGTGTGATTTTCAACGGGAAACTTGTTTCTGCCGGCACCAAGAAATGATGGACAGATTTCGATATGTGGAAACATAACCTGTAAGTGTGTTCATTTTAAGTGGCGTTTTTGTTCATTCAATATCTTCTATAAAATAAAAAAAAAACAGAAACAAAAAAACGCGTGAGAAACATGACTTGACATATATGCGTCAGCTACTCGGACGGACGTTATCGAGTAGCCTTGTTTTTTTTTTAAAATCTAAATTTACTTATAGGCACTACACATTTACTGTGTGCGAGATAGATAAAGGCCAAGAAGGACATTGATTCAATCGGGCAGCATTTATAAACGGAACTAAAAATGAGTCAACTGAATGCAACGGAAAGCATGATTGTAGATTCTGAAAAATTTGAGGACTATTCTTCATTTTACTATGAAGGAAACATAGATAAACTTAGAAATCCATGGATAAAGGAACCACACTTCTTGCCACTGGTAATTGTGTACGGTTTTGTATTTCTGGTTGGAATTGTAGGTAATAGCGTAGTTATTTTCGCAATTAGAGGAGGCAGATCGGCCCGATCCGTAACTTTCGCCTTCATGGTAAGCTTAGCCTTGGCAGATTTATTATTTATTCTGGTATGCGTTCCGCATGAGATTTTGCGAATGACAGTCAACGATTGGACAGGTGGGCAAAGCTTCTGCAAAGTTTCAGGATTCGTTGAATTGCTAACAGAAGCAGCATCGATATTAAACCTAACAGGGGTGAGCTTTGAAAGGTAATGTATTACATTGCTATTATACGTTTCGAGTTTGCGTTTGAACCAGCTTGTAACATGTTCATGCAAAAGAGAGGCTGAAAAAAATATTAATTTATTTATACTGAAGCCAGGCTTAATATAAAATGGAACAAGGGGCTTAGACTATTTTCGACCAAATATAATTCCCTTTTTTTTATTTAAGAACATTCGACTTAATAAGCATTAGCATTTGTGTAAGACAACTTTGAGGATTTTATGAAATCATCCTTGCAGAAAATCATTTCTTAAAAGTCTGTAGTATGCTTACGTCATTGTGTAGATCTAACGCAACAACTGTAACTTACTTGTGCCCAATATACGGTAGCCAAACAAAATCGCCTATTTATTATTTTTTTTAAAATTCTATAATATATACTAACGCCTGATCAAAGATACTTTCATTATTGCAATGTGTCCTGATAGCTTAATTATCATAAGCTGAGTGACACTACCTTTCAACAGTGCACAAGTATCCGTCAAGTTCAAATGTGATTTGACTGCTATAATATGACGACACAAGAACGTAATATTTTAATGGATTATGTTCAAAGAATACCACAGATATATTGTAATTATTACTTCGTATACGTGCATTATGTTTATTTAATAGTACGTGTGGAGAGAGATATTAAATGTTTAAAGCAGGAAAACTGTTTGTTTTGATATAGGTAAAGGAGATCAATTCAATTATGTTCTATAACAAGCTAAATTGGAAATACACATTGTTACGTAGCAATGATACCGCCTGCATTGTACCTTTGCTACGTGGTGGAAGGATCTGATACCAAATGTTTGCTACCATCACTGTTTAAAGAAAATATCACCGTGACAGCTTCGTCACATTGGAAGTCACGTTTAAAAATTATGTAGCAACATTTTGCAACCTCCTACACGATATTTAATTCCATATTAATGACTCAAGTCTAATCTTTCTGTTGTTTATATTTTGTATTGCATCCTTTGCTAAGTTGACTAAGTGATTAATAAATCCTTTCCCATAGGCAAAAGCGATAAATAAAATCCAAGCGACACGGCTTTCTATTAGTGCTAGCCTCTTTCTTAAAAAATCCCATTCTCTCTACCTCGATTTCCCAGTCTTTTTCACTCAAATGGGGAAGATTACTAGATTTCACTGTTTTCTCCACTCAGATGGGGAACAGTCCTAGATTGTACTGTCTTTTCCACTCAAAAGAGAAAAAGTTCTTAGATTTCCCTGGGGTTTTCTTCTCACTCGATTTCCATATCTTTTCCACTCAAATGGGGAACATTTTTTTATTTCACTGTCTTATCTACTCAATAGGGGAACATTCTTAGATTTCGCTGTCTTTTCCACTAAAATGGGGAAGATTCTTAGATTCCACCGACTTTGCAACTCAAATGGGGAAAAGTCTAGGATTTATCTATCTTTTCCACACAACTGGGGTAAGATTCTTGAATTTCGCTATATTTTCCACACAAATTGTTATGGTTTATGGTACCATAAACCTGATCAAACATAAACAATTTTCGCTATTTTCAAGAAGTTACATGATTATATTTCTTTACCATGATCAAGTACGTAAGTGTAATCTCATGTCATGCTCTGTCGGGGCTGAAACACCGTTTGAACACACGGCGTTAATGGAAAATAAAATTAGCTATTGATTATATAGATGATACAATATTTATTCTTGCTGGAGATCACTTGTATATTAAAGTAAAAGGCTTTCATTTTCAAAAAAACTGCCTGTTCCCTGACTCTCTTTGCATATGCAAAAAAAAAATTTTGTATTAATTATTTGTTTCAATAAGGTACATATGCCTTTGCAGTCCCCTTCCCAACTGAGAAACTGATTTACAAGTTTTAGATAAAGAACTTAAATAAATTCCAGCCACGAATAAAAGCGGTACTTATTAATGGTGACTTAGTTTAAAAATTGTAACTGATAGTGGTTGTTTCCATTTTTTTTTTGTTTTTGTTTTTTTTTTTGAAGATTAAAACGTCATTAGTAAAAGGAAAAAGGCAGCACATCATGAACAATTGTGGATGAACCACAAACTGCCATATATATATATATATATATATATATATATATATATATATATATATATATATATATATATATATATATATATATATATATATATATTCTTGTCCACTCGGCTATAAGCACGCCTCACCGGGCAAAATAAATGCTCACTAGATTTCAATTATCGTAGCCATGCTACTACTGTGCATGCCATTTTAATTTTAAGAGCCCGCTGAGCACTCTTGACACATAAAACTAATTACTCATGGAGCCTTCAAGGTTGAGACTACCGTGTTTGTTTATCACTGCCGTGGTTGCTATTAAATGACAAAGCCATTTCGAATAATATCACGTTCACATGACGTCTTAAAAGATAATCCTTAAATAAGATAGATATTTGTCGCGAGATGTATACGAAACATGATTGAATATTCTATTTCTTTAGGTAAAGGTAGCATGGTTTCAATTAACCAACATTGCAACACTCACGAACAAAAGCATTTCTAATTTATTTCCTTCTTTTGTTCCTTTTTTTCTTTTTCTTTTTTTCCTTTTTCTTCCTCGTAAATATTCTAAATATCCATATTAATACGAGAGTATCTAATAACAGCTTGATAGGAAATTTTGGTAAATACTTATTAAGATAATGGTTTATATGGACATTATTTTCTTGCCTGTCATTCTTGTTTTTCTTTTGGTCTTGTCCATGAATTTTAAGGGTATTGAAATTGGATATGTGAAGAATGAAGAAAACGATATGATGAAGAAACTTGATGGGCTTGTACACAAAGTCTTTTCATATCGCATTTCTCATTTTTTACTTTTCAGCAAGGTGAGGGGTCCACCTGCATTCATGACCAATAAATGATCACCCTAAATAAAACCCACTTACACACAAGTTGCATGAAAAAGGTGTGCATTACTAAACCTGTCATGTTCCAGATATAGAATAAATAAATAATGAAACGATAATGTGCAATGCTTCACCCACCCCTCCCCCAACCGTGGGGGGAGGGGCGGGTGGGCCTGATGTGTAGAAAGTGCTGTAATGTTTGTCAGCATTGATCCAAGTAATGATACAGTAAACCTGAATACACACATTTTAATGCAATGTATGCCTAAGAGTACTGTGAATTAAATCCAAAATAATTCTAAAGGTTCTAACAAATGTCTAGGATTTTCCGAATGTGAATAACAAGGTCTTGATGTGCCGTTACCCTTGAATGTGTTGAAGTCCCACCATTCTTGATGTGTTGCAATGTCAAAGTCCATAACATCTATGAATGAATTTACAATAATCCCAAATTAGTGCTTAATCCGAATAGTCATATGGGCACTTTTTGAATTCCAAAACATAACTTAATCAAACGATTATTCTCATATTAAATCTACCATAGCATTATTATATAATTTTAAACATTGGAAATAAAATAAGAACAGTTATATAAATAGGAACATAGATAATCGTTTACTTTTCCCCTTGAATGTGTTGAAGTCCCAACGTTCTTGATGTATCAAAATGGCAATGTCCATACAATATTTGAATTAATATACAATAATCCCAAACTAATGCTTAATCCGAACAGTCATATTGGAACTTTGGAATTCCAAAACATAACAATTTAACAATTCTTCTCAAATCAAATCTACCAATAGCAGTATTAAATAATTTTGCAGACAAGAAATAAACTAAGAACAGTAATATAAATAGGAATACAGATAATCGTTTGCTTTTTCCTTTATATACATCTAAACGAATCTAACGACTGTACGTCACAATTCATCCCGAACTTACATGTGTCGCATTACTACCCCAAATAACATATGTTGGAATGCTTCACTCATCCAAAGAAAAGAAAGATCTCCAAACTGTACACAAACACGAACCCATAGAAACAACAGTGAAGTGGACAAAATAACTTTGTAATATGCTCTTCTTAAGTGATTATTACAACTGCAATCATGAAAAAATCATTATACACAAAATATAGACATGCATAACACAAAATAATAGTGGACGAGTTGTCGGTCAATAATTTTTCTTTGTCAAATCTTAGTTTGGAAAACTGTAACGAACGTGTTATACATTATATCATTATGGATATTCCTTCCAACTAACCTACATAGTATGTTTACCTCCTTGAACTAAACTTTCCTAACCTCGTTATTGATGCAACTTAAATGGAAAATCCTGACGGCTGATCTTGAAATAACATACTTCTCTTCTTTCAAAGAAAGTTTTGTTGTCTGCTTGCAGTTCTATTACATTATTGATGGGCTTGGTCTCTTTGTAGTTCTCTCTAAGAGCTATTGTCTCGAAGCTTGTGGAATAGTATCCTAAATAGCAGCGAATCGTCGTCAGCAAGCTAGTTTTTTTTTATTCCAAGATGGTCGAGATCTTGTAGGTCAGATGATGTACATATTCATTATTTTGATTCACACTTTATATAAAGTATCCTTGTGTCTATTTCAATATCCACCAAAAGCGGATAATTGCGCAACAGGTTTCCGTCAGTTAATTTAGATTTTTATTTAAATTTTGCTCACTGTATAGCTGGACAAATATCGCCTATACTCGGTTATCGGTAGCGTCATATTACTCAGACCCAGATCTGCCGTCTCTATACTTTCTAAGGAGTAATCAGTGGAACGTACAACATAGAATCGCATCATTACGAGACGGCAAAAACAAAGTTTTTGATGTTTGCAATTTGTACTCGACTTTTAAACGAGCATTTATGGTACTTCAAAAACTAATTACCTTGATAGTCCAATTTGAGTGTTGTATTTGTCATCAGTATTTATAAAAGTAGTGAGACTGTACACCCGACAACTCTAGTTTCAATGCAATCTAAGTCTAATAGTTCAAGTCTCTAATATTGTTTACCTTCGCGTCTCCGTCCCACGGTCCTTTCCGCTGTTCGTAATCATGCCCTATATTGCGATACCATCCGTCCCTCCCTCCTACTGTCTGTCATTACCATATGTATGATGATATCCTCCGTCTGTCCGTCTTACCGTCCGTCTGTCTGGACTATCGCAAATTTGCTTTATCCTTGTAACAACCGACATCGAGAGTGTATCATTTTACCACCGGCCTCTGGGCACACTGTGGGTAGAATAAGGTCAAACGTACAAAAATTGCAAATTAAATCTTCTGAATATTTTCTTTAAACAAAATGTATACGATAACAGCAGAAATGTATATGGGACTTATTTCATAATGACACCTGGGTTACTATTTCCATCCTCATCAATACGAATACGATAGTATGGGTAAGATCAATATTTGGTTTTAAAAAATGTGGGCTGAAGAGGCCGTAACGATTTGAAAGATGTACGGTCTTGGGTCTCATATTAAAGAGTATTAACATCATGTCGAAATTATTATAGAATTTAAATAATGCATTAGAACAATAACTCTCTGACGTTAAATTGCACTGGATTATACCACCACATTAAATTCTGCTTGATGGAATTGCGCATTTGTTTAATAACTAATCTTATAACTTTACAAGTACTTACTTTGATATAACTACGCCAGTGCAGAAGAGGGGTCATGGTCATTTCCAATTTGTTTGTGTCTTACTATAGAAGGTATTATCCGGATCATATACGTTAGGTTAGTAACAAACAAGTCAAGCATTTACAAGATATTGCTTCTAAATTGATTGCGCTCGCTGCCATTTTAAAACAAATTGTTTGCTAACGGTTATATTTTTACGGTCATTATAAATATCTTTTTAAACAAATTGCTTCTCAATTCATTATAATTCTCTCAATATGTGCTTGAAAACTGTTCTACTAGATGATAGTTTATATCCTGTAAAATAATTGAATTTTCATAATGCATATAATATCACATCCCCACGCCTGTACATTATAATCTTAAAAAGCAAATATTTGTCGCATTACATACGGCTAGTTCAGACAAACTCATTACACTTTTCTTCCTTGTCTATACACAAATGGGTCACAAATAGTTCTTTTCTTTGATAATAGCTGATGCTTATATCACAGGTATTTTGCTACAATATGACAAGCAACCGTACAGGGTTTCTACTTTCTTTGCAAACTTGTTTACGTAAATTATGTCGCTGGAGGAAACAGAAAATAATTATGGTCATCAATTAACTCCTTTGTTAGGCCGGACAACTTAATTCCGAATGTTATTTCTGGTTTCGCTTTTCCTAACTCCTCGCTGAGCGACGCTAACGTCAATGATCGGCAGGGGTGAGACATTTTTAAAGGTTGATTCTTTGTTTGTAAAGCGGGAAGTACCACATATAACGTTGGAGTTCTTTAAATTCAGGGGAGGCTACTGACCTCGATCTCCGATTTCTCATAAAATTATTTCTCTTTTGCCTGTCGAAATATAGATTTGATATTGTCTTGTGTCAGTTACTTCTAATCTCTTTACCGGCGCACTGTGTGGGCCAATATCAGCGATGGTTATTTTTTTTAGCATGAATCAAAGCTAACATCTGAAAGATTGGAAGAGACTGAACTAATACACATTCTGGGAAATAATCGTCATATATTTTTATCATATGATGGGCTTCCTTGAGGTGACTGATATATGCAGGCATTTTGCATCCCATGCACATCACATTGATTAACGTTTCAGAAAGGCGTGTTTTGATTCATTCTGGAATTTAGAGTAGTAAATATAAACACATTTTATAAACAAAATAATAGACAACATTACTTGTCTAAAAAGGAAATTAACGAGACAAAAGTGACTAAAGTACTTAATTATGTAATCTGCAGATTCAATAGTGAAATGTTTGATATATTTAATAAACACTACCTCACTTGGTATGTCATCTGCATAATATCAAATTGTAGCAACTAATCCACTATTTAATATAAGATGTAATTATTATCTCTACCTTTATTCATAATGCATTCCGGTGACTAACAGTTGGAATCATTATTCCTTTCAAAGTAGAGGAAAACATTTTTCGGGTAGAGATCATATACACGCGAGAGGCATTTACTTTTAACACAGCTGATCATTCCAGTACAAAACTGAATTCATCAAATAACGGACATTGGCAGTTTCAAGAAGTCATCGCAAAGCTAGTAGTAAACAGCTCTTCAAATCTTCTAGAGGATCCGCAGTAGCTCAGTTGATACATAGTCGGACTCGTATTACATGGTTGCTGGTTCGATCCTCGTTGAGGACAGCTCGGGTTATCTGCCTCAGTTTGTGATTGGAGAAGGCACTTAGCTCTAATATTCTTGGCATGACATGGAAAGTAATATGTCAAACGTGCAGTTAAGATCAACTAAATCGAACACAAACAAACCTTCGATTTCAAAATGGTATATTAGTCTCGCTAAAGAAAAACATAACCTTTGCTAGAATATGTTTAAATTTAACATTCCGATTTTATACATGAATGGAATACACACCAATGATCATGTTGTTGTTGTTTCTTTCGTTATTAACAGATTCATCAGCTGACAAAAGTACTTCATCCTACAAGTATTGCTGTTCCGTGTGTGGGTGTTCTAATGTACTTCCTTCCATTGTGTCTTTCATCACCATTTTATCCTTCCCATATTCGTCATTAGTGAAAAATTATGATGATGGCAATCGAAATATATATATATATATATATATATATATATATATATATATATATATATATATATATATATATATATATATATATATATATATATATAGATGTATGTATATCACCACAATCCAGGAATGTCCTGAACTGAAAACTATGACAGTTTGATTATTGTTAGCATGGTTAATTTACGATTGTATGCATGCAGCGTGTACGCGGTCACTAATCAGTCGTTTAGTCAGCGGGCGAATCCACTTTCCAGTTTTATGCTTTCTTAAGCTATGTGCTACATTTTGTGTTCTGGGTGATCCGAGTCAGAATTACGTCATTGAAAGTACGGCCTGGAGATTCAACGTATGCAGCACCCAATATATTGAAGAAACGTAGAAATGCTATGTATAAGAATGAATCTCCACGGATCAGAATGGCAAACCAATAAAGAGGAAAGGAACCAAAAGGCTGACTATTTCTCTTTTTCTCCTCTTCAGACTATACTTTCAGTGATGTAATCATGATAGTGTTACCTAGTGATGTTGACATAAATGGTTGAATAGACCCATAACGTTAAGTAGTTTCTAAAATGTGTTTTCAATTGACTTACGTTTTAAGGATTTGGACAAATACTTTTGCTTTCCTTACTTTTTAATACCCGCGATAGAATCCTTCACATTTACGTGCGACTACCATCGCTATTTGGTCGTATCACATAGTGGATTCAGTTTGCTTCCTAGTGTACCAGTTTACGTGAATTTCCGGGCTGTTTAAACTCAAGATTTTTAAAACGTTTATTAAAGCTGATCCTCGTTTTGAAACAATTGTCGCACTTCCTTGATCAATGAATTTAAAGTCCATTAAAATGCTGCTTTGGGGGATTTTTATTCAAAACAAAACAAAATGTAAAGGCATGATAATAAATGAATTCTCATTATAATGCGCATCTTCAAATTTGGTGGAAACTTAGTTTTACCCGTATTCGCCGAAAATGCAAAAGCATCAAAAACTAATAACCGTCAGTAGAATAAAACATTGTATAACATTTTCACATAATGTCAAGCTCACCGACTTGAGTCAGGGGATAGTATCAAAATTAATTTCGTGTCAATATATCTTTTGAAGAGACCCACATTAATACTTCAGCCTCTCTCTCTCTCTCTCTCTCTCTCTCTCTCTCTATATATATATATATATATATATATATATATATATATATATATATATATATATATATATATATATATATATATATATATCATATAAAATAACCTCATCGGTATCTGATTAATCAGCTGAAAGCGATCAACCACGTTTACAGAATATACATACCCGATACCCGTGATGTACTGACTTTGCTAAGTATGTACAAGCATGTATTAATTACTTAATTAGTGAGTCAACGTGATAGTTAGCAATCTGTGGACTGACTCATTCCCTACAGCACTGAGATGGAAAGAGAGAGAATATGTTAGCAAGGTGAAGGCTACTCGCGAGTCTAAAACTTTGTAAACTTGGCAGCAGAAACAGAATCTATTCTGATTTATTGCCAAATATTGCATAATTTGTATCGGCTTTAAACCTCATTGTATATATATATATATATATATATATATATATATATATATATATATATAATCTCTGGATTTGTTTTAACTTAAAATATGTTTAAATATGAAAAGGATTGCTAAACAATTTGCAGATTTGCAGAAACAAGCTAGTAAACAAGATTTTGCATTCGATAGGATTTGATTATTTGATAAACTTTAAAGATACGCGTTAAAGGCTTCTGGTTATGTGACAACGTTTGTTATTCAGAGGTTACTCAGTTTAGGATCTGAGCTACACTCGAAGACACATCGATTTGACAAATTAAAGGGAACATAACCCTGCAGCATAATTGAGTACAATGCCATTATTGATTGGTTATTCTTACTCAAGTAGAGACATTGAAAGGCTGCAAACACAAAATAGGTGATCAAAACTCTTTTTATTCAGACGTTTATGTGAAAATCGTGTCTGTTTGAAGATTGTAAGGCGCATGAGGATCACTTTCTTTTATGAAATGGTTTGGAATATGATCTCGTTTCCTTGCGTTATCGGCGTTTTTATATGGAAAAGTGACTGCAGAAGAGACATAGAAATGAATGAAGTGTATTTTATTGTCCAAAGATTTCCGTAAATTGTGTGATTTTCAGAAGGAAAATTCTTTATACCTGCACCAAAAAATGATTGACAGTTTTCGATTTTAGGAAACATATACTGTATGTTTATCCATTTATAGTGGCGTTTTTGTCCAATATCTTCGATAAAGATAATGGAAACAAACAAACGAGTGCGAAAAATATGGACATCAATACATCATGATTTGACATATGTGCGTCAGCTACTCAGACGGACGTGATTTTTAAAAGGGAATGAAATTACCCTGTGAGTCTTTTTATTTTCCATCAGTACACATTTTGATTGAAATAAGATTGCCAGACTTAGGATTTCATTAAAGTAAGCCAAGGAAATTCGTCATAAGAAAAGCAGTGGGCTTGTTGCTTGCATAAACTGTGTCAAATAAGGTACGTCACAGATTTTATACCTAAGGATGTTTCTGATTTACAAACATAGGCAATACAAATTAGCGTTTTGCATCTGCCATATGATGGACATGCAAGAAATTATAAAGCACCATACAGATAAGAGAACAGTCTGAAAGGGACATACAAGTTTTTATATTGCACTGCTATTACTCTTCATGTGCATCATTTAGATGATAATGCTGTGACGTGATTCACTACCACTGGAATCTTGTATCTAACTCAAAATCATACCTCAACAAAATGCTATAAGACAATGCGCTATAAATAGTTATCGAGTAACCTCGGCTTTTTTAAATTTAAATTTAGTTATAGGCACTATATACTTACTGCATCCAAGATAAAGGCCAACAAGGACATTGATTCACTCGGGCAGCATTAATAAACGACACTACAGAATGAGTCATTTGAATGCAACGGAAAGCATTATTGTAGATTCAGAAAAGTTTGAGGACTATTCTTCTTTTTACTATGAAGGAAACATAGATAAACTTAGAAATCCATGGATAAAGGAACCACACTTCTTGCCACTGGTAATTGTGTACGGTTTTGTATTTTTGGTTGGAATTGTAGGTAATAGCGTAGTTATTTTCGCAATTAGAGGAGGCAGATCGGCCCGATCTGTAACTTTCGTCTTCATGGTAAGCTTAGCCTTGGCTGATTTATTATTCATTCTGGTATGTGTTCCGCATGAGATTTTGCGAATGACAGTCAACGACTGGACAGGTGGGCAAAGCTTCTGCAAAGTTTCAGGATTTGTGGAATTGTTAACGGAAGCAGCATCGATATTAAACCTAACAGGGGTGAGCTTTGAAAGGTAATGTATTAAATTGCTATTATACTTTTTGAGTTTGCGTTTGAAACAGTTTGTTAATTGTCCACGCAAAAAAGAGTCTGAAAAAAGTATTAATTAATTTGCATTAAAGCCGTGCTTAAAGTAAAATAGAACATTGACTATTTTGGACTTATTATATTTACCTATTTTTTAAAAAATTCGATTTAATAAGCATTAGCATATGTATAAGAAAACTTTGAGAATTTTGTGAAACCGTTGTTGTGGAAAATCATGTCATAAGATTCTGTAATATGGTTACGTCGTTATGTAGATCTAACGAAACAACTGTAACTTACTTGTGCCCACTATATAGCGGCCAAGCAAAATCACCTATTTATTCTGAAAAGAATCCTAAAACAGATACAAACGTCTGATCCGAGTTACTTTCGTTACTGCAATGTGTTCTGTTGGCCTAATTATCATGAACTGAGTGACACTACCTTTCCAAAGTCCACAGGTATTCGTCAAGTTCAAATGTGATTTGACTGCTATAATATGACGACACAAGAACGTAATATTTTAATGGATTACGTTCAAAGAATACCATAGGTATATTTTAATTATTGCTTTTATACGTGCATTCTGTTTATTTAATAGTACGTGTGGAGAGAGATATCAAATGTTCAAAGCAGCAAAACGGTTTGTTTTGATGTAATTAAAGTAGACCAATTCAATTATGTTCTATAACAAGCTAAATTGGAAATACAGTGTTATGTAGCAATGATACCCCCTTTATTGTACCTTTGCTACGTGGTTGATCTGATACCAAATGTTTGCTACCATCACTGTTGAAAATCAAAAATCACCGGGACACTTTCGTCACCTTGGAAGTCACGTTGAAATCTGATTAAAACATGTGAAACATTATTTTGCAACCTGCTACTCGATATTTAATTCCAGCCCTGATTAACCATGACACAGATAGATAACACATTTCAAATTGTTTTTACAGACATATATTTCCAATTGATTAATATTAATCACTAAAAGTCTAGACCTTCTGTTATGTATATTTTGTATTGAATCATTTGCTAAGTTGAGAACAGTCTAGTTTATCTACTAGTAATCAAGTTCGTCCCTTGGGCACTATCTTAGAGAGACAGAGAGATGGAAAGAGAGAAGGATTCTGGTCTCTTTTTACGAACGTGTCACTGTGGCAATGAGAGCCCCTGTTACATCGCTGGTGTGAGGAGAGGCACTGGGTTCGAACTCCGAAAGGAATTCAGAATTCTGTAGATAGATAGATAGATAGACAGATAGACAGATGATAGGTAGATAAATAGATAGCTCCGGTATTACTTCGATTATCCGCCACTTTATTAACCGTCAGTCTCTGTTAAACATTAGGGCATTGTGCGTCACAATATTAACAACAGGTACATGTACGTATGTAGATATTATGATTTTTTGGTCTATTGTGTAATATTTTTAATATACATATTCTATTAATTACCCGTATATTCTCATATCCGTCATGATTACAGTCCCACATCCTGACAGATAAACGACGCTTTACTATATATATATATATATATATATATATATATATATATATATATATATATATATATATATATATATATATATATATATATATATATATATATCCTCAGCCCACGTATGCTCTGAATGCAGCTGCTGATATGTGCAGTTTTCTAGAACTCAAATGCTGCTTATGTAATAGGAATCACTTATATTTTGTCTGCAATGTCAAAAACACTGTATTATTAAATTAATACGGATGCTGCTTTTATTGAGAATTTTAAAACTTCATTTTGTAAAAACAAAATAATTTGCATTTTATAAAGGTTGTTAGAAAATTCAAGAAAAATGGTCCGTTATGTATTTATGAAACAGAAAATATCTACCGGTATTTGTTAAAGACATCATAGAGTACTAAAGTCAGGAATGTTTATAGATTAGCGACTGAGGCACCTATTCGTATTTCAAGAATTGGTCGCCATTTCTAGTAACAATACTATTTGTGCAGCTTATCGATTCCCTTACATTCTGAATTTGTTTAGACTGGTTTAAGAGTTACTCAAATTTAAAGTAAAAACAATGTAAATGACCGTATATTGAGATTATTATCCGATTTCAAACATGACGAGGCAATGACGTAAAATATGATCATTTGAAATTAGGTTGAATTGTGAGACCTTAAATTTAGAAAAGCTGTTTTTGACCCACTTTACTGATATATTCATAAATTTACTCTGGATTGAATAAGTCGTTCATGCCACATAAGGACCGCTCCGGTGGACTAGTGGTTAGAGCGTCCGCCTCTGAGGTCGTGGGTTCGAACCCCGGCCAAGTCATACCAAAGACTTACAAAAATGCTGCTAACAGCTGCCTCGCTTAGCTGCCTCGGCACTTAGCATTAAAAGGTTAGTGTTAGGACTGGTCGTCCTGGTGTCACGATAATGTGACTGGGTGGGACATCATGCTACATGTCTGCGGTATGATGTCCCAGTGGTAGACATCACTATAAACTGCCACACTGCAGACATCGTAGCGATACGATTGAAAAATTGTTAAAAGCAACGTTAAAAATCCTAATCACACTAATCATACCACATAGAGTGGATTGACTTACGTGGAATATATCTGGTGGATCTACTCATGCGTGATATATGGGGTCGATCGAGTTACCTGCGATATATGGTGTGGACTGGGTTACTTGTGATTAATGGGGTGGATCGAGTCACGTGTGATATGTGTTGTGGATCGAGTTACGTGTGATACATTGCTGATTACAGCACTCTACTTAAGATACAACATGTTCTTCACTCTGCACACCCTCAAAAGTTACAAAAATGAGAGGATAAATACACTGAAAATTCATCTTGTATTTACTTGGAATCGGACTTGATTGAGAACAAAATGTATCATTGATAGTGGACAAGAGCGATAGATAAAATCCAAGCGACACGGATTTGTATTAGTGCTAGCCTCTTTCTTAAAAAGTCCCATTCTCTCTGCCTCGATTTCGCAGCTTTTCCACTCATATGGGGTAGATTCCCAGATTTCACTGTCCTTTTTACTCAAATCGGGAAAATTCATTGATTTCACTGTCTTTTCCACTCACATGGGAAAAATGTGACTCTCTTTTCCACTCTAGTAGGAACGATTCTTAGCTTTCGCTGTCTTTTCCACTCAAACGGGGAAAAGTCTTAGATATTTCTGTCTTTTCCACTGAAATGGGGAAGATTCTTAGATTTATCGATCTTTCCCACTCAAATGGGGAACACTTTTAGATCTCACTGTCTTGCCAACACAAATGCGAAAGAGACTTTAATTTCTTTATCTTTTCCCCACAAATGGGGCAAGATTCTTGAATTTCGCTATATTTTCCACACACATGGTAGAAATTTTAGGATATCATAATCCTGACCTAAAATAAAAAAATTTAAAATTATTTTTAAGAAGGTACATTATTATAATTCATTATGATGATCAAGTACGTAAGTGTAATCTCATGTCATTCGGTGTCATGGCGGAAACACCGTTTGAACATATGGCGTTAATGGAAAACAAAATTAGCTATTGATTACTTTAATGATGCAATATTTACTATTGTTTCCGATCATTTGTAGATTAATGTAAAAGGATTTCATTTTCTAAAGAACTGCCTGTTCCCTGACTCTGTTTGCATATGCAACAAAAAATAAAATATGTATTAATTATTTTTTTCAATAAGATACATATGCTGTTGCAGCCCCTCCCCTATTAAGAAACTGATTTAGAAGTTTTAGATGAAGAATTTAAAAAAATTCCAGTCACATTTAAAAGCGGTATTTGTTAATGGTTATTTTTAAATGTATAATTGATAGTGGCCGTCTCCATTTTTTTTTTGAAGGTTAAAAGGTCGGTGTTTCCATTAGTCATTGGAAAAACGCAACTGATCATAAACAATTGCGGATGGCCCACAAACTGCCATATATATATATATATATATATATATATATATATATATATATATATATATATATGTAAATTTTGTTCACTTGGCTATCAGCACGCCTCACATGGCAAAATAGATGCCTAATAGATATATCTGTATAAGTCCTATTTGTTTAGTGTAAGCTACAAGAGTATTCAGGGTTCCCACGTACTTTTACTGCCTCTAAATGGAGTAATCTAACCAAAGAAAAACATTAAATATATTGAAAATTACTTAATGTGTTATTTGGGGTACTTCATGTATGCCAGAAATTATGAAGAAATGTTGAACAAATGCGTTTGATGGTAGAAAGTGCAATTGAAACAAACATTATTGAGATACAAGTAAAGTTTGGTCCTGCATCGGTTTTATTTTTTTGTTTACCTTAGAGCATCTGTAATCCTTTTTCCTTTAAAAAGGATCAAACCAAAGCCATTTTATGAACCAAAAGCCGTCTTGTTTGTTATGACTCCTGTACTAGACTGTAACGATTAATTAATAACCAGACCACTCTGGTGGCCTAAGTGGTTGGTTGTTCTTGTAGGGTTTAACGCCATTTTTTCAGCACACGATAGGCTATACATGGCGGCCAGTATTAATGATAGAAGAATAACCCGGCAAGCTTTCTCACATACCCACATTGGCCGAATCCGAGACTCGAACCCACGCAGACAGAGGTGAGATAGCAGTGATTCGTAACGGAGAGCGCTTTAGACCACTCGACCACTTGGGGCCCCCGCCTAAGTGGTTGTAGCGTCCGACTCTGAAACGAGAGGTCGAGGGTTAGAACCCTGGCGTAGTCATACCAAAGACTTACAAATGTGACACTAACAGCTGCCTCGCTTCTAGCTCAACACAAAGAGGCTAGAGTTAGGACTAGTTGGCCTAGTGTCAGGATAACATGAATGGGTGGAACATGATGTTACATGTATGCGACATTATGCCCAAGTGCTAGACACAAAAAACTGCTACACTACAGACATCTTAGCAATATAACTAAAATCGTTAAATCTATGTCCAATCTCTTAAAACCAAAACACACACACACACACACAATTATTAATCTTTTCTTTAGTAAACTCAATTATCGGAGCCATGCTATTACTGTGCATGCTTTTTTAATTTTAAGAGCAGACGGAGCAATCTTGATACATAAAACTGTTTACACATGGAGCCTTCATTGTAGAAATTACTGCTAGTTGAGACTATCGTGTTTGTTTTTCACTGCCGTGGGTGATATTAAATGACAATTTCATTTAGAATAATATCGCGTTCCAATGACATCGTGTTTCCACCCTGAACAATACGATTACGATTGTATAAGATCAATATTTGGTAAAAACAAAATGGGAGCTGAAGAGGCCGTAACAACGTGAAATATATACGGTCTTGAGTCTCATCGTAAAGAGTATTAACATCGTGTCGAAATTATTATCGTATTTAATAAATGAATTAGAACAATAACTCTCTGACGTTAAATTGCAATCTAATATATCACCAAATTAAATTCAGCTTGATGGAATTGCGGTTATTTTTAATAATCAATCTTATAATTTTGCAAGTACTTGCTTGGATAGAACTACGACAATGCAGAAGAGGGGTCATGGTCATTCCAAACTGTTCGTGTCTTACTACAGAAGGTATCATCCGGATTATAAACTTTAGATTCGTAACAAACAAGTCAAGGATTTACAAGTTATTGCTTCTAAATTAATTGCGTTTTCTGCCGCTATAAAACAAAATTGTTTGCTGGCGGTTGTATTTTTAAGGAGATTATGAAAGTCAATAATTTGTTTAACACATTGCTTTTCAATTCATTATATTTCTCTCAATATGTGCTTGAAAACTGTTCTACTGGCTGATAGTTTATATCTAGTAGAATAATAGAATTTTCATATTGCATATAACTGATGACTTTGAAATCAGAGAATCACATAAAGTAACTCGCCTGTACATTATAATCGTAATAAGAGAGTATGGATCACATTATATAGGATTGGTTCAAACAAACACAATACACTATTCTGCCTTGTATATACACAACTGGGCCACAAATAGTCAATTTGTTGATTATATATAATGCTTATGTCATAGTTATTTTGCTGCAATATGACAAGCAAACGAAGAGGGTTGCTTCTTTGTTTCCAAGCTTGTTTATGTAAATTATGTCGCTTGAGGAAACAGACAACGATTATGGTTATCAAGTAACCGGCCGGACAACTTAGTTCCGATTTTTGTTGTTTCTATTTTTGCTTTTCCTAACTCCTCTCTGAGCGAGGCTAACGTCAATGATCCGCAGGGGAGAGACATTTTTAAAGGATGATTCTTCGTTTGTAAAAACTGGAAGTGCCACAGATAATGTTGGAGTCCTTTGTTCCGTGCTGCCGCCTATAAAATTCAGGGGACGCTACTGACTTCAATCTCCGATTTCTCACAAATTTATTTCTCTTTTGATATGGTCTTGTGTCAGTTACCTCTAATCTCTTTACCGGCGCACTGTGTGGGCCAATATCAGCGATGATTATTTTTTTTAGCATGAATCAAAGCTAACATCTGAAAGATTAGAAGAGACTGAACTAATACACATTCTGGGAAATAATCGTCATATATTTTTATCATATGATGGGCTTCCTTGATTAACGTGTTAGAAAGGCAACATGTTGTGTATTTTTTAACGCAGCTGATCATAACAGTACGAACTGAATTCATCAAATAACGGACATTGGCAGTTTCAAGAAGTCATCGCAAAGCTAGTAGTAAACAGCTCTTCAAATCTTCTAGAGGATCCGCAGTAGCTCAGTTGATATAGAGTCCGACTCGTATTACATGGTTGCTGGTTCGATACCCGATGAGGATCGCTCGGGTTATCTGCCTCAGTGTGTGATTGGAGAAGGCACTTAGCTCTGATTTTCTTGGCAAGACATGGAAAGTAATATGTGAAAAGTGCGGTTAAAATCAAATAAATCGAACACAAACAAAATAAACCCTTAATTTCAAAATTGTCTGTGCATCTAGCAAAACAAAAACAAACTATTTTAGAATATGTTTTAATTTAACGTTCAGATGTTATATATGAATGGAGTACACACTAACGATCATATGATTGTTTCTTTCGTTATTAACAGATGCATCAGCTGACCAAAGTGCGCCATCCTACAAGTATTGCTGTTCGGTGCGTGGGCGTTCCAATGTACTTCCTTCCATTACGTCTTTCATTACCATTCTATCCTCCACACTTTCGTCATTAGTGCAAAATGACGATGATGATAATCTACATATGGATAGGGTGTGTATGTATGTATGTATGTATGTATGTATGTATGTATGTATGTATGTATGTGTCTATGTGTGTGTTTGCTTGTGACGAAAATCCATTAATGTCCTGAACTAAAAATATATGACAGATTTCATTATTGTTAGCAAGGTTTATTTATGATTTTATGCATGCATCATGTCCACGGTCACTAGTCAGTCGTTTTGTCACCAGTTCAATAATAATCATTACACCAGACATTATATTTAATTTGGATTTATGCAGTAGGAATGTAATTACTCCCACCATTTTAATTGTGACAAGCATGTGCTACAATACCATTACACACATATAATCCCTCCAATTATGATATACCCACTAAAATTCTTGTTCCAAAGAATTTAGTGTACTTTAGTTTGGTATCAGTGTCGTTTAAATTAGCTACATATATAGAACAAAGGTCGTGCTTCGACTCTATATATTTCTGCTGAAATGGTTCCAAATACTGGACACATATCGGAACTATTAAAGAGATATCTTCTAACGAGCACTGTGATCCAACCCTGTCAAGCCAAATGAAAAAAAGATAGATCACGTGCCTTTTATATTGCCACAACAAAAAAGATCTGGCACGATCAATGACAACTTGATCATCGTAACCTTTGACATTTGCTGGATATCGTTAGGTCCGATGAACATGCGATACATTTATTTGACAATGCATTGGACAAAGCCATACGCAAAGGCGCGCCAGTTCATACAGCTTCATTTCAGTAAATCTTTTAAACTGTCTGTTGATGCAAGTGATGTTGGGGTTGGATCAGCATCGATTCAATAAGATAAAATTAGTGTTGATCATCAAGTGTGCTATGTTTCTAAGAAATTAAGTAAGCACAAAAGATATTATTCAATAATCGAGAAGGAATGTTTGGCTTTGATATTGGCTTTTAACATTGTTTTTGAAGTTTACATTAATTGAACTCTTTCTTCGATTATTGTATTTAGTTATCACAACCCACTTACTTTCATCTGCAGCATACAAAATACAAATAAAAAACTACTAAGGTAGAGTTTGTTGTTACAAGAATATAACATTGACATCAGGCACATAAAGGGAAAAGAATTTAATAGCAGATGCACTTTCCCTTGTATAGAAATATTACTACATGCAAACTTTGTATAATTCAAAAGAGTTCTTTTTATATTAATTTAAAAGCCTCATATATAGTTAATCCATGGTAAAAAGAAAGCTTTATTATATAAATCTTTCTTTTTCTTTATGTGGAAAAATGATTCGTATATATATGATTTAATTTTTATTTAATATAATTTAATTGCTTGTCCGTTAGTTTTATTTTTTAAAAATTCCATTACATGCTATTGTAATGTAACTTTGTTTACTGGAACAGAGTTTAGTTCAGACTGTTCTTATTTATTTTCAAAGTAAACAACTAATAATAGTAACATGTATCAGTTGTTACAAACTCTGGTTTTTCCAGAGGATTTACCCAGATCCGGGCATCTGATTTGCGTTGTAGCTTGATTTGTTATTGATGTTTTAAGAACTAATATACATTCTTGTCATGCCACTTGAGAAGTCAAAGTGATTTATGTTGTGGCCAGGTTTTTGGCTAATTATTTTATTTTTTCTTCAAATTATTTGGATTCCAATAGATTATTTTCCCTTGAATTACTTGTGCTCTAAATTCATTCTTTGACGAAGAAAGTTATCGAAATTTATACAGAATTCAAACTGGAATATTATTTTCTCTTTTTCAACAAACAATTGTTGACATATCAGTATAACACTGACCACAGCATATGTCATTGCTTTCCATTTTGGTTTTAATTGGGAATCGAACTCAGTTTCATTTATGACCTTTTTATTACTAGGGCTTCCTTTCTTTAATTCTTGGATTATTTTTGGATTTGATTCGTAAAACCGAAAGTTCTTTTTCTCATTTTTACCTTGTTTTTTGTAGGGAAAGAAATTATCAGTTACATTTTACAAAGCTTCTTGTTTTCACTTTTTTCTTATCACGTTTTTTAAGACAGTAAACACGTAACACTATTTTGTAATTTACATGAACATACAAATAATAATATATTGTAATATTTTATAATATTCAGTCATTTTGCCCCAATTGTAAAACAACCGTCTTTTGTTTTGAACATGACGACATCACCTTATGCTCGACAATGGTCTCGTTTATTCTTAACTGTCAATATATTTACGTCTTTTTCTAACAAAATCATGGCAAAAATTAGCAGGTGATGAGTCAAAGTGTGTGGGTCTAACACCCCTCGGTTACTCTATCAAGCCGTTTCCACGCCACTCCTTCGGAGGCAGAATTGCTGTCATGACAACGAAATCCATAATTCAGCGTCTTAACTACGCTACAACTTTCAGTTCCGAACACACATCGTCTGAACCGGTCCAAACTTCACTCACAATGGAATGTCGATCCATGTTTTCTGCCTCCTAATCGAAAAACATGCTGACTGAATATTTCTTTTTGGAGTAGTTCCCTAAACTCCTGGAAATCTATACAAATCAAAACCCCTAAATTATAATCACATTTTCAGCTTAAAACAGTTAGACTAACCGATAAAATGGTCATATTTTAGACTGGGTTCTTCATAGGCCTGATGATAATATTACATTGTCTTCACTGGTGCCCCACGAAATTGTGTTAGACCCCGTCTGTGTCATGAATTTGATACATGGCATATGTTCCAAATATCTCATGTTGTCAACATGACGTCATAACTCATGCAAGATAGAGGCGAAGCGAACGAGCCACCCGAAATTATTTCGATGTCATTTAAATACACTATTCTGCAGATTAGTCAAATGAAATCAGCATCTTTCATCATGCAATATTAAAAGCTTATATTTGTGTTCCTTTTGTCTAGACTTTATGAAACTTGTAGAATAATTTGAATTTCATGGTACCTCTGATGTCAGGATAATGTGATTTGGTGGGACATGTCTGCGATAGGATGCACCAGTGCTAGACATCACGATAAAGTGCCACACTGTAGACATCGGGCGATAAGATTAAGAATTCGTTAAAGCAGCGTTAAAAAGCCAAGACACATAAACCACACAAATCCATGGCTCTCAACAGGAAAAAACTGTTTGATTTGTTTCATGAATAGAATTTGAAATGAGCACTCAGGTAAAATCCTTTATTTTTGACACGTTTCATGAATAGCATTCGAAATGAGCACTCGGGTAAAATCCTTTATTTATGACACGTTTCATGAATATAATTTGAAATGAGCACTCAGGTAAAATCCTGTATTTTTGACACGTTTCTTGAATAGAATTTGAAATGAGCACTCAAGTAAGGTCCTTCATATTTGTCTCGTATCATGACTTTAATATGAAATGAGCACTCAGGTAATATCCTTTATTTACGTATTTCCATAAAAGCACGAAATGGATTGTGTGTCTTGTTCTCCGTGTTTTTGCATAGTTGTAAATGTTATTATTTCCTCTGTTCGGTTTGACTGCTTTAGCTCCTTATGTTATATAACAAACATAAATATGAAAATTATATATGCCAGTCCTTCAAAGAGAGTTATCTACTTGGGGTAATAGACATGAACCAACTTCTTGCAGTTTATTAAATCTGTATCTAAATTCGGTTTTCTTGCATGATTTCTCGCATGTGTCCATTATACATGTTAATTCACGAATATCCGCGTAGGAGTTTTGAATTACCGTACAACAAATTAGTCAAATTGACCTGCATGTTGAGTTACGATATTATTCTAGCGTAGATTGGTGTTATTTTTGCATTTTGATATCAAACAAACCTGCAGGACTAATTTACCTTTATAAAGAAATTCAATACACCAATGAACCAACTGCAACATATCTCAAAAGGGCAATTTAATAATGTACGAGGGATGATATCGCATTAATCGCTATATCTTTAAAGGAATTACTTAATTTAACATGTACAGCAATCGTTTGTTTAACGAAAACAATCATTGAACCTAAATAGCTTTTCCCCGGAAACGCGTTTGATATAAATCAACATATTGTTCAAGACTTGGTGATGATATATATATATATATATATATATATATATATATATATATATATATATATATATATATATATATATATATATATATATATTAAATTGTATTACATAGTATAAAACTAACGTGGATTTTATAAAAGAAGTAGATTCCTTCTGACATATCTAGTTTTCAATACATTATTAGATTGCATAGTATAAGCTCAGCACTCCCTCTCTGGTCTGTGAGGAATGAATAAATGTCCAAATTTCAGATCTAATCTAATTTATTAGGTAACATATTTTTAGCTCAAAATGCCCATCTACATTTTCTCTCCATTATGCTTGCCCGTATATAATGAAGACCATATAATGCAACAAGTATTACTCAGTACTGCTCTGGACTATGTGGTTTTCCTACGAGTCAAATAACATGTATCTATTATTACATACTCTGTTTTTTCCAGAGGATTAATGCAGGGATCTGTTTTGCGTTGATGCTAGATTTATTATTGATGTTTTTCGAAATAATAATCTTTCTTGTCATAACATTTGAGAAGTCAAAGCGTTTTATGTTCTGACCTGTTTTCTGGGATAATTAGACGCTGGTATGACTCCGTCATATCAAAAGTAAGACTGTTGATAACACGACTCAGACAATTGTGAAACAATTCCCCTCAACACAGGCGCTTCCATTCTTGAAATATGATAATCATCAAACAACGATGGGTTCACATTCGTGAGAAACATCAACAACTATAACAAAACAGATACATGGCTATCCTCACCTTTTGACAGATACCAAATTAGTATAACCAGATGCAAAGAAAGCTGGATCAATAAACACTCAATTTTGCAGCGCTTTTACCAAATTCAGTGACATGTCTTAACCATGCATAGTCCTAAATTGTCAAAATGATTAATACTGCAACTCACCATATTTCGTAAAGCTAAATCTGCATCGCAGCATGTTATTCAGTCCTAATTTGGAGCATCTATATTTAATTTAAATTTAAATATTTACAATCAATATTTGCTGTTAAAGTCTCCTGAATTGTGGTTGTAATTTATCTAGATATTAAACTCACTTTTAATCACTACCTTTCAAAACAGTTTGCGTACTCATGTTTTAAGGTATGCACTCTATGTTTCATCCAATTATATATATATATATATATATATATATATATATATATATATATATATATATATATATATATATATATATATATATATATATATATATTATGCTGTGTTGTATGTCTTGCAAATCATTCATGTTATAATGACAACATTTATTTTAAGCAAAGTCGGTAAAATCTCATTTTAGCTTATGCTGAACGGTGGTGTTAAATCATGCCGACGTTAAATAACGTTTATCTTAAATAGTTAAGGAACTATATTCGGTGTTCGTTCCAATGATAATACACCTCTTATAGCAATCGTTGGACAATATATGTGGAGCCTTCGATTGAGATGACCACGCAGTTCCCAACAATTACCGCCCGATTTTACTCGCCTACGTTCTTATTTAAAGTACGTGAGCGTATTGTCTGTTCTAGCATCTTGAATCGTAGATAACTTCTCGAGCGCATATTAAGATTACGCACAAACATAATGGGCACGAAAATGAGGCATATGATTCCGGCCTAACATTTGTAACATAGTGTTAATGACAAGAAAAAATTAATAACATAAAGCCGGTACGTCACACCCGATTGAAATGAATGCTTTCTAACTTTCAATCAAATATAATATGTAGGGTTCGCAATTATTAGTGATATGTAACAGAACATTGAAATGCAAGACCTCTGTACCAAAGTAAATAATACTTTAGGCCTACGAAAAAGTAACATGTCATCTTGCACACAAAGTAAAAAAAAAAACAAATAACTATCAAGGGAATAGTTACGGATATTTTAGAAACTACTTTTACTGTTTGTGATCACCATGTCCAGTTTCCAGAAGACAAAAATGGCAAAAGCGAACAGTCAATTTTGTTACATACAGTTATGACCATAAGCAGGAAGTACGACCTCTGTATGGAATAAATTGTTTCTGAAGATTGTGCATTTTATTATTGAATACATTTTGTGCTTAAAAAAAAACATTTAGAAGCGTGTTGCTTTTTTAACGAACACGGTATCTTCATAGATGTTCTTTATATCAAACATATGAAAATTGCATAATCTATGTTTGGTAGAATACATATAGGTCAACTCCATATTAACATTTTCTCACATGATAAGTCAGATTGCCCTGTTTGCTTCTTTCGTTTACCTCTAATGATAGGTAGGAACATTCGGACATGCGTATGAATATAGTTTGGCAAGCAAAACTGAAATAATTGTTATATCTTGTAGTTTTAAAACATCTGTAACAGTGTTAAGAGCCAATTTGCCATCGAAGATTACAGTGCAAAGGAAATGACTCCGAAAAAAAGAAAATATAAATTAGATGAAACTTCACAAATTTGCTGAGATTTATGTCCCCTTTGTTTAATTAAATCTGAAAATTTTGAATATTATTATTTATGTAGCAAATTTTATTACGTGTTTCACTTCTAAGGTAAAAGTGAACGAAGTGCGATGAAGCCACTGACATTTATACATTTCCTGTATTTCTCTCAGGAAGCCATACGACATGTAACGACAATCCTATAAAGTCGTATTTATTAGTAGTTTTAATTAGGCTTACACATATTTCAAACTATATGATAGCCGACGTGACATAACAGATCCATTATTCATGTTCTTTTTTTGCATTTAATCCATAACAGATACGGAAATTTGAATAGGTTTTGATGCAAATGTGCATTTGGACCTGATGTTAGTTACCTCGTACAAGCAAAAATGAGTAGGTTCTTCTGGAATCAGAAAGGACAGCTAGTTTATTATATTGGCCTTTAATAGACGGGATAAGCGAGCAGAGTCAAATATCGTACTAAACCAATCGTTAAGGTCAAGTCATGAAACTTAGATTCCTGTACTTTACAAACAAAAATGTTTCAAAACACAAGATTGAGCTTTATCTACCGACTGGTAAACATGGATTAAAAAACAAAATTAAAATTAATCTTCAAAACAGTGTGTGTGTGTGTGTGTGTGTAGACAGACAGAGACAAAGGAGATTCGACATAAAAAAAAACTTATCAGTCACTGTATCCGGTACAAACAAAGATGAAAATAATTTAAGTACAAAACTGTTTACAATCATAAACCTAAATGAACTTCACTAAGATTTTATAAGATAACCTAAAACTAAAAAGGCTAAAGTAAATACTTCCAAAGGCTACAAACTAAATTAAAACTTCTTGTCAGATAACGTCAAATCACAAACATTATGCCGCCCTTTAAAAAAGTTTGCTACAAATAAATAAAAATTGTCTAATCATTTTTTCTCTCCTTCTCTCTGAAAATTCTTCAACCAAATCAACGATTTTTAAACTACTAATCTTTCAATTCAGCGTAAGAACTTCATGGTGACTTATCATTTACAAAATGAAAATCTCCACATAAAAATGTCTTATATTAGAGCAGAATGTGTTGCTGCGTTACAATTGCACCTCTTGTTGACACTTATAGTCTAACTCGTACTGACATTTTTACAATTGTACCTCTTAACACTAATATAGTTTTACCTCTTGTCAACACTTTAACCGTTGTACCATTTTTATTACATATACAGTTGTACCTCTTGTTCAAACTCGTACCGTTGTACAGCTAGATGATATTTAAAGTTTACCTCATGTTAACATGTGAACAGTTTGTACGTCACTTTGACACTTATACAGCTGTATCTCTTGTCACTTGTACAATTGTACCTCTTGTTGATACAAAGACAGTATACCTCTTTTTGATACTTGTATAGTTGTACCTCTTGTTGGCACTCGCACATTTCTATCTCATGTTGATATTTATAGTTTTACACCCTGTTGCCACTTATACTATTCTACTTCTTCTGGACACTTCTAAATATGAACTTGCAATAAATATGTTTGTAATAATTAGAGCTTTAAAGATATGCGTACACAGAGACGGCAAAACCACATACTGTCCATAATTCCAGCCTCTAATTGGATACACGTTTAGAAGAAAAATCGAGTCTTGGTGACTGTGAACGACAACGTCGAAGCAATTCAGTATAGGCCTCGTGCAACAGAAGGATAAAGTATATTTTTTATGCCTTTCTTCTAAAATTTTCTTCCAACATATTACTAATGTTTAGAAAACACAATCTATATTTTGATAGAGCAATATCTGGATCAGTTGGTAGAAGACCTAAATATAGAAAAGCATTGTTGATTTGAACGTCGCATCCCTTTGTTGAGAGCGGACTGTTAATCTTTTCTCTTGATACAATTTATTGATTGTGCGTGGTTTTAAAATGGATGCAATTAGCTTCAATTGAGAGCGAATTGACACGTTTATAATTTTCTGCTAATTATGCCGCAGTTTGAAAAAATCGATGCAACTTTATTATTATTTTATGAAGGACTACTTAACTTCTTGATGTTAAGTAATAAATCACTCAGGCTATAAATATTTTTAGTAACCGGTGACGCTAATTAGTTCAACCCTTTTATCTGTATTTACAGAAGTTGAAAATAATACCAAACGCAGGAAGCATGTTTGTAATCTAAGGAGATCAAAAAGGCACATAAGATCCATGTTCCGTTGTCCACGAGGCATATTGTGACTTTGAAGGATTGTTTTCCTATATATTTGGTTCAGTCAGTTCCAATACGTCTAATATGTATGTAACACCTCTGTACGCTAACGAAAATTATGGAAAGTTCTTTTCCTTAGCCTAAATCAAGAAGTTTTTATACAAAGTTAAGTCTGTGCTTGGACATATGTTTTCATTTCGGAATCCTTTAGAATCCGGTTTTAAAGAAATTAATTTTGTTTGTGTGAGGTTTAATGTTTCTTATTTTTCCCTGTAAGCGATAACCACGCTTACTCATTAGCATATCAAAGACATAAAATCAGTATATTTGATTTGACGATTATTTCTATGATTTAGTGTCATACTTAGTTTGTGTATTAAAGCTTTCATTTGCAATGGTTGAAACCTGTTCAGGCTTAAGTCAAGTGACTTTACATATTTCGATTAAGTGACGGACATTAGACTCAAATGTCTGACCAGTTTCCGGTGCAACTTTAAATCATTACACGTTTGTAAGCAAAAGTATATGTCGGTCGCCAATATATAGTGGCTCCTGTAATGGTTTGACAGGCGATAAAGTAAAACCATTGGTTGATTTTCGTTGGTTATAAGAATGCATGCTAATTCGCTTTGTTTGTTATGACTAATTATCTACGTCTTTTTCTATATATGTCAACAGTTAAATGTAGCCATTGGCATTAAAATGTCATAATATCATAACGTATGACTACAAAAGGACGGTTGCTCTATCTTTAAATTTATGAAAGGGATAAAGATCTTTATAGTTAACACTGTAGATCTCACAGAATAGTTTCGTTGTAGTCCACCATTACTGAAGTCTTTAATCAATGTTAGAATTCTTTTTTTCCGACCCACACGTAATATATAAACTGGTATATCAATATCAATAAGCTTGAAATTGTCTCATCTAATACGGATTGAAATCAAAGAGACACATGCACGTGTTTACAGAAATAATTTACCACCAAACGTATAGCCTACATTGACAGGTGGACACACAGTTCCTAATAAAAAAAGACTGCACTGCAGTATGGTACGATATGATTATCTGCATAGTAAGAATACACGAAAAAGTGCTAGTGATATTTGGAATAGAGAACATTTATTGCAATGATTTATTAGGAATGATTCTAGAATAATAATCACCTAACCAGTAACGCTCAGCCAATTACCGGTAGCAAGTAACCCTTCCCCACCCCCAGCCAACAGCCCCTTAACTTAAATATCCCTTTGAACAATACCCCTATGAATAATCTACCAAGGAAATATACCCCCCTTCGCCAACAAACCTACAACTTTGAAACAAAACATTTTATTACAGAACAAGAACTCATAATTGTAATTTTAATCATCTCTGAACACATTGATTGGCTAATTATGTCTACCCTTAGCATCCTTCCTAATCTATCTTAATTTTCCACTATATTGCAAACGAGAAAAGACATCAAAATCAACTAATGATATATATATATATATATATATATATATATATATATATATATATATATATATATATATATATATATATATACTGTTTTTACATATTTTGATGGTATTCATTAAGCAATATTTCTATCATTAACTGGTAAATTAAATAATACCTAACGCAAACTGAAGTTTTCGTCAGTGCTCTTTACCGAGTATCGAAGGTGTTTGCTAGCAAATATATTGCTTCCATTGTCGTACAAATCCCAACTTCAATTGTATTTGTATTCATTTTGCATTTTGCTGTATCAACACTGTTTGATGCATTACAATTTTGATTAAATTTGCATTTTCGTTTCCATAATTCAGACATAATTGCCAGTTAATATTTTAGACATTATCTGCCAGTGCACGTAGGCATCGAACACATTGGCTTTTAATTCAGCACTCATTTGTTTTTTAAATAGGTAAAAAGAAATATGGAGCCGCGAAATTAACACTTGTCAAGTACCATGTTGATTTCGAGAACTATATGTGTATGTTTGACTTTCATCTATAACTTGTAAAGGCTACACCATCTTTGCATTACACGCGACAAACCATTGATACAGCCGCGAATTTGATACTTGTTCAGTGCCGCACAGTTGTCATGTATTCAATTGTTTAGTTTCTTTAAGGGTGTGTGTGTTTCCCATGGGATATATACCGGGGTTAATATCCATGGAAGTATTTACCCTAGGAGGTTATTGGCATCCTTATTGTTGTCTGGGAGTAATTGAAAGGGTGAAATTGAAAGCGGAGTTAATGGTCGCATACGGCGAGAAATGCACAGTATGCATATTGTGCGAATAGAAGCAAAAACTTATCCAGATCTGTTTTGTTTTGTAGGAGATAAATCTGCTGTGCACTTCACATGGACCTTTTCAAAAAAGTTTAAAATTAGACGGGATGTCAGTATCACAACAAGATCTGGAAAGCGGTTTTCGTATTAGTTTTGCTAAACCTTGGAAACAAGGTTCATTTGGAGAGAATTCATCTTCAATTTTGTTTAAAAAAACTAGAAAAGATTTCATCCATGCTTTAAAGTAGATGTAACGAAACATTGTATATGGAAGTCTGTAAAGATAACCCCAAATCCTCCTAATTTTTACATTGTGTGATAGTGTTAGACTGGTCCAACTGACAATGACCCAGAGGAAAAACGGGCCTTGGTCCGTATGGATACATTTATAATGTTATATCTAAATGTCTGATGAAAATAACGCTTTCCAGTAATAGTTGAATATCGACCGCGTCCTTTCCCATATCGCAAAACTCAACAGGGCAAAATTTTGCTTATTTCGTGATTGTCATCAAAGTATAATTGCTGCACTACCATTTCCACCCTGACCAGATCCCCCGAAAAAACTTTAATGGCCCGTATTAAACCCATTAAGAGAGGCCAACTTAAATACAATATACACATCGAATTCCAAGGTCACTTTGCTTGTCCATTGGAATATGTACAAGTGTATATTTCCTGACTAGCGTGTGACGCATTCAGTTTAATACAATTGATAACAGGCAGAAGCTACACATTAACCCCGATGTTAATATTGGTGTTAGACATGAGGGCTCTAAAAGCGCTTTTATTAACGGCTGGTCACATAAGAAATCATACAGAGAGTAACTAAGCCGTTGACAATTCAATGTAACACATAACACAAGCTATTTTGAGTCACCAGTTTCAAGCCTGGATATGGCTACTCCACCTGTCAAACATAAGGTATCCCAAAACAAATTGTTTTTTCCATAAGCCTTAATATTAACGTTTGACTAAATAAATTTACGTTTTATCATACGCCATTGAAGCACCTCCGCAATCGTTTACTTGATTTTTCCCGTGTGTAATCAAATGAATGCTTCGGTTTTGTGGCCGTTCTAGAGTTCCATTTGTCGCAAGTTTCCAATGTCGGTCAATAGCGTCCCGGACGGCAATGATTTTGAATTTAGTTGCTATTTTGCAAGTACGACAGTCTCTCGTTATGGTGAGTGCATCTCGAAGTTGTTGTTCCACTTCAATATTTTGCTCGCACGGTTAGCCTTGACGATAAAAGCACATTTAGGATTCATCACTGTTCGTCTGTAAATAAAGTTTTTAAAAAGTACCATCGCTCGACAGGCTAGGCAGGCAGACCTTATCCAGATGCATCGCCTGCTGGGGGCAAGACACAAACAACCACTTGCAGCAAATTATTTTTCATCACTGCTAAAGCAGTCATGCAAGTGCATAAACTATTTACGTTGGTAATAGCGATGTTTTAGCTATCGTTTGCACGTTTTTATGTATATATAACTGCATTGATTACGCCCTGAATATTGGCGTTATCTATCGTCCTTGTGCTTGATAAACTTTCGCAGGTGTCTTTGTTGAGTATAGTCTGGTTTGGTTTTTCGCCACTTGATTTATTGTT
Organism: Sinohyriopsis cumingii; assembly: GCA_028554795.2. NCBI lineage: Eukaryota > Metazoa > Mollusca > Bivalvia > Unionida > Unionidae > Sinohyriopsis > Sinohyriopsis cumingii. Next base: position 73,699,756 of record CM068828.1, read on the forward strand.
GATACTTCGATATTTATTGACCTAGGATTTTATCGTCGTGGACTTGTCAGTGAATTGTACTTCGTCCTTGTACATGCAGAAGATGAATGCATTTACGTCCTATTGTGTGGTCTGCAATCAGGCTTGTTTGCAAACTAACGTGATGATTACAAGTTAAAACTGAGTTGCTATTGTTACATAAAGAGGATTCCAATAATTGATTTATATTATGATCTCGGCTAAATTATATTTAATCACAAACGGAGGACCAGTAGCACTGTTTTCGCGCAGATATTCATCAACAAAATTGCCAATGAATTGGGCTGGACCAAATCTTCTTTGATGACAAGCCTTTACAGACACATCGAGGTCGCCATCTCAGGTCGATGAGTGTCCAAAAATGTCAATAGGCATTTAGTCTTTCTTGCAAGTTTAGTTTCCAAGTAGTAGCATATCGTCGACAGCCGCGCGATATTTCTGAACGCTAAAATGTATCTCAGAACTTCGAAACGGATATTCCATATTTTAGTCCATTTGTTTGTGTTTTCGACGGCATTGTTGAAAGAACTGCAGTACACGACTTTATCATCCACCACTGGCGTTATAACTTTTGTGCAGATAATCAAAAGTTTCACGTTATCGTGTAAAACTGTCCTAGTCAAAAATGCAAAAGCTGTTTGGGTGTTGGCGTGTGCACAATCCGTGTGCTCCAAGTCTCAGTGAGGAATCACAGCTGAGGATTCCGGTTCCCCACGTGAATTGGGTCAAGGTAATTCTACATGAAGATGCAACATATACGCTGCACTGTTTGTCATCGTGAAAACCTTACCACGAGAACACAATCGGAGTCGTCTCTTCTAGTCGAGGACATTTTCCTTTTTATATGCGACATCGTGACGAAATACGTCAACAGATGCTCTGTCGAGCAGACTTGGGTCATCCACCGATCGTCTTTTTAAGAACAATCTTGGACATGGTATGACAGCTCCTACATCATCTGATTTTGCAACAGCGGCAAAAGCTGTTTATGACATCAACGAACTTGACAAAGTTGTGTCACCACCGACATAGTGTTATGTCGTTCGGCCATTTTGATCTGAGCAGTTTCCGTTTGATTTAATTATACTTGAACGTTACCCGGCGCTCATTTTTGTGTGCCCTTTTTCTTTTCGCAACCTAATATTAGATAAGTCTAATTAGAAATTCCATGATATGATTTTCATTTTAAACTATGTTATTCAAATAAGAGATTTCGTAATATAAATAATATAAGTCTGAGAAACTTTGGGTTCTGCAAATGTGCAATTGTAACCCATTTCCGTCCAAAAGATCCCGCCATCAACATACTTACGTATCACATCAATGCATATATAAACCCCGCCAGGGACGTTATTTACTAGTGCATGGATGTGCATGCCAATCGCAGACTCCTTGCACAGATTTAGGTGTTTCAACGAAAGTACAAAATCGGATACATCGTACTGGAGTCTTTCTATGAAATCTGCATACACCTCTCAACGTTTTCATGCTAGTGCATGTAAGACCACAACTTGTGCACGTTGGACATAAATGTTTGCATCAAACGAAATGTCTTTGGAGGGTTTCTGATAACGATTCAACCGCAAAGAAACATTTCTAACCGATCAATAAAAAATGATAATGAGTTGTCCGCCTTGCCCCCATCTATGTTTCCATACACCGTGAAAACGTGGTTTGGTGCGCCGATATATCGCTGGGTTCTTATTGCCATGAAAACTGCCAAACAGTTTTTTTTTTATCTGTTGAGCATGTTCTGAGCACGAGAAAAGATAAGGTGATAAGGTTAATGAATCTCTAGATTATATACATGATAAGAAATGCGTTGTTGTGGTCAGCGATCGGATTATCACAGACATCCACAACATGAATTACAATGTCTGGTGAGATATTATAATCGGCATTGTAGGTCATGCCCTCAGAATTCATTTCAGTTCAGCAATAACAGTAAAATATTGATGCGAATATTCAATCGAGATATCAGTGCTGAATGTAGGCTTGTGTTCGGTAATATGTATTCAAGATTACATCTTGATCACTGATGTGATCCATCGTGGGATCAGTTAATGTAGTGATTCAATGTTATGCACGCCAGTGAGAGGTTCAAAAACATTCCATGTGGCAACACCATCTGACGATTATTCGTGTGAAGATCCCTAAACCACGCTTTGGGCTCTTATGTCTTTGTTAATATTTTATCAATTTTATCGAGTACAGTTTGGGTCTGAGTACCGAATTCCTTTTGAATCTCCACTACTTTTTTGTTGACGTTGGTGGAAAGCGGATGGTCATTCGTGTACTCGCTAGTGTCGAATTCGATTGCGAGAAAAGTTTCCCCCTATTTCCGAATACAGCACTGTTCGTCAATTTAAAAATGTCCTTTTCAAATTTGTTTTCAGCGACTGTTCGCAGTTCAGTTTTCTTAATTTACGGGGCTACTCATGCGTGCTGGCAAAGTCCGATCTTTATGCACTCTACAAGCATAGATCTCCAACCACAAATACAGCTGCAAGTTTCGTATATGGAAAACATAACCGAGTTTCTGGCGTAGATTCGGAACTAGCTTGATGCATTCGGTGAACTTACGCCAGACATCGCCTACGAGCAATCACTGATACGGGAACATCCACTCATGGGGCAATAACAACGCTACTGTAGCGAACGGATACTCTTTATGGGGGCGGTGAAGCCCATCAATGATTGGCCACCATAACAACGAATGATCGTAAAACGATCGCATATGATGGGGTTGCTACACCTTGAATGATCTGGTGAACCTAGTATCTGGACAGGTTATGAGGCACAACCAGCATCCTTTTTAGTTTAGTTTCTTTGGAATAAATCGCAAATCTAGACTGCATTCGTTGTGCGGGGTTCCTGTGTATACCTCAGTGATGAGGCAGCTAGTGTGTCCTCTGGAGCCTCTAACTCCACCGGATGTTTCGGAACCAAAGGGGTCAAATTGACCATCACAAATCAGAATCCTAGTCGCTGCGGAAACTCAAAAATGATATAAGCATGTCGGTGGGCTAGTAGAATTGTTGCCGGTATAACAGAATTTAAACCGAGTGGGTTTTGGACTAAATGGATAACACAAACACAATGGTGTGAATGACGAGACGTGTATTGTACGATAAGATGATGGCACCAAAAAAAATAGCGCAATCTATGCAATACCCGACTCTCGTACACACCCTACACACTTTCACAAAAGAAAGAAATATATATCTAATGATAATGACGAGGATTGAGATTATGACACAGTGCTGAAATTACCAATGATAATGATAACGACGGTTTATATAACCGATATGCTATATAACATGAAACAAAATATAGTCTCAAGCCACGTCGGGTGCACTCTGGTTCAACACTTTGAATGAACAAAATCCACCAAAATATAACAGTTCCACTTTGGCTCAACTGCCTAGATTCATACTGGCTCAACATCACCCTCCACCAGTTTCAGCCTGGCGTAACAACACCTCCCACCAGTTTCAGTCTGGCTCAATGCCTCCCACCAGTTCCAGTCTGGTTCACCTACACCTCCCCCTCCACTAATTTCAGCTACAAATAGATGAAACTGGTAACGTATAATACGAAATACGCTATCACACAAAATACTCAAAATACATGTATATGAAATGAATAAATATCCACTCAACAAATGCCTATAGTTCATTACATTATACAAATGTCCCTAATGGTTTATACAAACAAACAAAAATACATTAAACCCGCACTCTACGCGTGACTTTCTACTCAGAGTCCTACGCGTGAAAAGGAATAAATTCTAACAGTGAATTGTCTGTTAAACGTGGTTATTTTATCTATCGAAGCTATATCAAATTTACGATAATAATACAATAAGTATGTGACAAACACAGTGAAAAGCATAAATTTACAAGGAAATCAAAATTATTATAACAGTTGTCACTTACCCCTATGGCTGTAGTTTTGTGGTTCCAAACCGACACTACGTGACAAGATCCAAGCGATGACGTACCGCTTGTAGCAAAGTACCCGTGCATGTCGAGAAACATGAGCATCACGCTACGAGCGATCTACAACGAGATGTACTCATTCAGTAACTATATATCAATGTAATACAAACAAGCTACTCTAATTTACGCTGTACGCGTCGGCAAAGTCATCATTGTCCTCGTTTAATGCAAAACCGAATCATTTTCTTGCCTTATTCCATGACAGCCGGGTCCATCTCGTTTAGCGATTTAAAGAATATCTGTTTGCGACGACATAACATTGGCGTCTCATTCATTATGTTATATCTGACAACAGTGTCTCAAAACATGAATGACACTTGATCGTCATCTTGCGTTGTTTTCGTTCGAAACGTACTGATTTCTAGATCGTTTAGAACTCAAGGGAATATTCAAACATTCAAAGTCCGCGTAGATTACCTGCGGGACTCTCATGTTTGGTTGGACCTCAATGAATATCACTATACCTTTGCCAGGCTGTGACATGGTTGCATGCTGAGATGTTAGGTTGAATCCTTATAGTCAAATACATATTTTGCTGTTGCGTACTAAATACATGAAACAGCGTTAACACTGCTACATTCTTCCATGGTGCTTACTGCACCGGAAAACCATTTGGAAAATAAATTCTTTTCATCCACATATAATGTTACTACTCCGCTAAACCATCCATGTTGCTCAACATCAAAAGATCAATGATACTCCACACGCGTGCATTTGGGGATAGTCGCATTGATTGTAAGCTGCTGTTCCAAGCAAACAAATTAACAGAAATGTCAGGATTTAGTAGTTCAAAGTACAAAGAAAAAAGAACTTGTCAAATTGGAGTTCACACAGGTAATGTTAGTAGTTTCGAGGCTGATCTTTATTATTGTCTGCAAGACAGAATCACCCATTTGAAACACCAGTTGTTATCGTTTCTCGCGCTTACCGCTGCCTGTGGTGTAAATTGTCGTTGGAGTAAAACTTCACCTGCAAAATAAATTATGCACGGAAATATGAGAATACTCTGGAAAGTATCATTACGGACCTCGTTTGGAGTACTAGTCAACCTTCTCGAGGATCATTGCATAACCTTTTCTGATTTCATCATTGATCGAATCAATATTTCAAGAATTCAAGACCACGTCTGTACCACTTTAAAAATACGGCTATGAGCTTATAAATGACGCAAAGCTTTTTTATTTAAATGACCAGGCGTGGTATATTACAAGCTAAGGATAATGTCCACCTTGAATCTGTACCCTGATGCAAGTGGCGACGACACCGAAAGCTTCTCACGCGATTTACTCACATGCTGCGACGTATTGATTGCCAGACGCATCTTTGATACAAGTTTTACAGATTCGCTACCTGCTTTTGACACGTTTGAGATGATTACCCGGTAATCTTCGATAAAACCGACACTGTTATTCAACTGTAAGTTAGGGAATTGAGACATTTGACGACCACACACGACAGATTCAGCGGCGATAACAAGTGAGATAAGACTGTCTTTGTTGATCAGTAATTACAGGTGAGATTTCATCCCACGTGGCCGATGAAGGAATTTAAGAGTTTAACTCTGCTGCAGTTGCTCGGAGGAAGAGCTAATAGCACAATTATGTTGGCGTTTCTTGCGACTCACCGTATAATTACTATTCCACTGTTTACGCGAATTGCTTCAGGTGATGCACAGTTAGCCTCACAACCGGCTGTGGCTCATCACGGTGATGTTACCGCACAGCCGACTGCGATTTGTCAACGAATCATAGTAGTGTAACAAAAAATCCTGCTTTTCTTCCAGCTCTTAGCATCCTAATTTCAGAGCATCTCCCAGATCGCTCGAATATATTCATGGTACGAAAGGTTATAATATTATACATTTATCTAATTGTTCAGTAGGCAATAATAGTTTTGTAAAACAATTTTTGCTTTATCAGGGTCATGCATCGTGGGAATTCTCTTGGGACTCAAAAATAGCAACAACAACAAAGACAATAAAAAATATAAACACTACACAGATTATTTTCAATCGAGCTAGGCAAAGTGTACTAATCCTAAAAAAAATCACAAGTACGCCACTAATTGTGTATACCCACAAAGTTAGATTATTACATCAAGAACTTTGTGATTTTGTACACAATTTTTTGTGTGTTCTCAATGAAACAAACAATGATAATGATAACGTAAATATTGTTTTACTTTGCATCTTTTCTTTGAAGTTTCATCTGTACTAGATAAATATAATCTTGCAAGAAAACACATTGGGCAAGATAACTGTGATCACTAATAAACGCAACAGATTACCTGAAATCTGAAAAAGTAATAAATATTCCTTAGTTTCAAATATAACACACGGAGAGAATATACCCGTTTAACAGATGGATAGTTTCAGCACTTTGGAAATCGACCAACTTCTTCAAAAGGGACATGTGTCGCTAATAACAACTCTGAATTACATTTTCATGTAATTGACCAGATTGTATCAAATATAAAAGTCTTCTTTCATTGAAAATATAGGTAAGGACAATATACGAAAGGTAGATTAAGCTTCGACCTCCACTCAATTAAAACAAGAATGAAAACAAGATCAATACAAAATACAATACAATAAAATAGCAATGGTATAAATAAGGTAAATCACTAACATAAGTGAAAAAATATCACAACTTTTCATTGATTCAGCAAGAAAACCTTTCCATATAAATAGTGGTACGTGCAACATATTGTCATGAACGTCTGGGGTTCTTGAAAACAATTGCAAGTAACTCAAAGGTACGTGGAAACGTTAAGATTAAGGCTCATAACAGACCATAGTTTGGATTAAAATGTTAAAATGTGTGCCGTAAACATTAGCTGGAAAAATGAATAATTCCTTGCCAATTGATACAAGTTAACTAATGAGGCTAGCAAATGTAAAAGCCAGACTATGACTCGCAAGAATATCACCAAGATCAAGTATAAAAAACTTAAGATCAATAACCCGACCGATTTTTTTTAAAATTTGAAAAAAAGTAGAAAGTTAGTACTCCCTGTATAAATATTTTAAATTCGTGAAAATCAGTTTAGTGCTTTGGTTTGTAATATCGAGGCAATTGGAGCAAAGTTCCTTGCCTTAGAACTCATCTCGGTGGCTGACCCATATTGGTTTGTTATATATATATTTACTTTCTATTGGGTTTTGTTACGTTTTCCTCTATGATTACATGCTATGTTGACCTCACCTTTTCCTAAATCAAGTTCATTTTCTAACTAACCAGTAAGGTTCACAAGAAAGGGCCATACGTTTGCATTATATGAATTGGTCAAAATTATATCATTCAAAACTAAATTACAGTTTTGCTGTGTTATTCATTTCTGCAAAGTATTTGATTCAATTTGGTGGTTTAGGTTTTGGCTGTTATTACTAAACAGTTGTTTAAATGCAAACATTGTGTGGACTATTTACACCTTATACGAAAACACCTGTGTTATATCTGCAGCCGATCAATCACATTTCTTGCATATTTTGTGACAGATATTTTATTGTTTGTCATTTGAGTTAGAAAATGATCAATGCATCAATAAACGGTTTGGTTTTTATAAGTATGTGAAAGACCAAAATTCGTGATGCCGCCTGGGTATGCTTGATCAAAAGACAATGTTCTGGAGATCAAAGATATAGGGAACCTTAGAAGAGTTTTTTCTTGCCACCCTGGTGACTTGGCCTTCCAATCTCACCTCTGTTTACATCAGCGTGTGGATGTCGGAAATGCCTAACCGGGTAAAAACCTAAACGTCTCAGACCCTCTCTGCCCTCAAATATTCATAAGGCAGCCCACGCGATATTGGTTCAGCTTGTTGGCAAGGTGCCTGTATACCGTCCAGGCTTCAAATGCATACAGCAATGTTGGCAGCATTTTGGCTTTCTAGACCTTCCGTTTTGCTTGTAATCTGACATTTCTAATGTCAGACATATGCGATCCTCCTACTTTGTAATTTCTCTCTGGTATATCATATGTTCCTGCTGCTTTATTATTTGACAGCAGGTCAAAGTTTTCTCAGTTTCAGTCAGCATTGGAAGACCAGCAAGTGATATTTTGATTTCCACTTTAGCAGTGCGTCCTCAATGAGAGATAATTGTTGACTGAGGATGTTTTGAAAGTTTTTTGCCATTCTTTGAAGGATATTTTGTTTGCCAGTGTGAACTGGGGTGCTGTCAGGTCCGCTGTGTTGGTGATGTTCTGGTGACTGTGACTGTAGCCCGTATATTGTCTTCAAATCATCATATAAGTTTATCATGTCATTCCTGTGTAGCACGATTTTCTGATGTCGTATTGCTCAGCAATATGCATCTAAACTCTCGGATTTCGCATCGGTTTGTCTTTATGATGTTGTGTAAGTCTGCCTTGTTAGGTGGTAGACTGTCGCCTTCTAAACATGCCTTATATAGTCGATGTTTAAGGTTCAAAAGTCTATGTACAGCAGCATCATTATCACCAAAATAATTTTGATGTTTACGTTGATGGGACAGATGGTTTGGGGTGCAGTTAAATACACCGATTCTATAAAGAATGTCCAGTTTTCTTCTACGCCCACGGAGATAATATTGGTTGTATCTTGTTGGCTGTGCACTTTATCGGCAAATGCCTGTTCATATTCTTATGTTACATTTTTGAGGCATAGCCTTTTGTGCACTGTTTTGCCTTGTGGTCTTCTTCTGGCTGAATATGGATTATGAAGGATTCGAGTCTCATCTGTTTTTCAGTGTTACAGCAGTGTCAATGCATTAGAATAAACTTGAGATTACTAGTCATGGTGCTCTTACATAACATACATTGGTGGTCTCTTTAAAAACAGGCGATACTATCCTTGGTACGGACTATTTTCAGTGGAAATTAATTTTATTACGGATGTGCTAAACATTACAAGCTAAATATAAATTATGCCAAAACCAAAGCATTCAGTTTTTCGGTGTGCGAAACAACAATTACTTTGTGTTCGAAGTTTGTGAAAATATTAAATCTATTTTTAATCAAGTCGAATAACTCCAGGTCTTTTTTTCAAAACCATATGGAACTGGGGTCCTCCAATTCAATGACAACTGCACCCTTGGTCCATCATACAATAGTACCAATGCTGTTTTACAGATGTTACATTTAGGGCTAGGAAAATGCCAGAATTATTGAACTTCACAGTTATTTATTAATGGCACATAACCAAACTCTAGAAAAGCATTGCTTTTTACATGTTATCAAGTGAAATTAAAAGAAAATAAATTGGCATTCTATTGAATTATTTGAGTTCGGAGTTTTATAATAGACGCTACAATCTCTAATATCTATACCACTTAAAATAAAATCAGGCGAAATCATTCCAATGTGCTGTTCGGATGTAATCTATGGATCCAAATGATTGTTACTATTTCGAGAGTGGATATGTCAAAAGAAATAGTGTGATATGGCTTTTTAACGTATGGATTTTTAACGTAACTTGAACAATTTTTCAGTAATATCGCTACGATGTCTGCAGTGTGGCAGTTTATTGTTAAGTCTACCACTGGGGCATCATGCTGCAGACATGTAGCATAATGTCCCACCCAGTCACATTATCCTGACAACAGGCCGACCAGTCTGAACACTAACCTCTTAATGCCTAGCGAGGCAACTGTTAGTACCATTTATATGTCTTTGGTATGACTCGGCCGAGGTTCGAACCCGTGACCTACCGCACCCGTGGAGGACGCTCAAAACACTAGACCACAGGAACAGTCCAAACTTTATATTGAATCACTCCTTGCTTATCATACATTAAGGCATTATGTTAATAGAGAATTGTAATGATGTCTGCGCCATTATATGGCCACTATCCCCACACCCCCATGAAGCATCACCTTGTAAAAATCAATATGACCTACAGAGCAAGAATTATCCATCTTTATATAAGTCTAACGATACCTCAGTTTCCTTTAGGTTCAATTTTGATGATATGATGAAATTCCTGTTACAGCACCGAACAGATTCTTTTATGTTAGTGTCATCGTTAATAATTTTGCTTCTGTTTGAATTTTTCTGCGAATATAATCATTGCGATGCAAGGTACTATACGCTTTTCTTAATTAAAACGGTGCTTGATTGACCGTCAACTAATTTCGGAATATTTGACTTCTGCAATGCTACAAAGGTATCTCGTTATTACGAAATAGATGATTGGATAGCTTACTCCCGTATCTTAATCCTACGCAGACCTGACAAAATACAAGAATTATACCGCTAACAATTAGATGAAAATGGTTTAATTGCGTTCATTTTTCAAATTGATAAACTAACCGTGACAAGACGATCGCATCTAGATGGGGATAATCGCCTTCGATGCTAGCAATCAAACGTCTGGGAGAAATCATATGAATCATTGCTATCTAATGTTTCTTTATATGAACAAATATATCGTTCTTCTATAGATTTTCCACAGAATCGTTACATCGTGTTTTTCATCCAGTGGAACCACAGTAATTTCCACATGAAACGTTAAGTTTAAATTACAAATATTGGAAATGTTCTGAATTAAAACAAATCATTAGAGAGGAAACGAATGTACTTATGAAGAAAACGCCCAGTACTTACAATTGAATAATTTAGCATCACGGCTAGGATTAATTGCTGTATCTAACAATATATTTAGTTTTGGTAGTATATTTTGTATCTTTATTCTATTCTGTCTAGCTGCACAGTGTTTGTCCTCGTCTTGCATGGTTTGGTACGTTAAAGCAAAGTGTGGTATTTATGACATATGACTGTCTCTAAGGGAACATACATACATACATACATACATGCATACATACATACATACATATAGACAGACAGACAGACATGCAGAGAGAAAGACAGACAGACAGAAAGACAGACATTTATAATACATGCATACATACATACGCGCGTACGTACGGCATGCTACGAGAAAACTTGAAATACTGATTTAAAAGAAAGTCAAATAAAAAAGTATATCCTTCAAGCATTCATCCCTAAAAAATTAATAAAGCCTTAGGACAATTGTCACAGCTAGCAGTCGTCCTGCATCAAAATTAAGAAAACTATTTTGTTTGATGGGGGTGTATGTGTTTGTGTGTGTATATGAATTTTATTTAACACAAGCATTTTCTGTTAAATTCTAATACGATTTGTCTGGACCATCTCCTTGGTAGTTTTGATTTATATGGTGTAAATGGTAATGATTCCATGAAAGAAGTATTGCACTGATTGCACTGATTGTTACATTAAACAATAATTTTATATCTGCAAGTAATGCAGTACATCAGTTTAACAGGGATTTGCTATATAACTGTGTCATAAATAAGACAGAAAAATGTATATTATCAGGAGGAACGTGTGTATTCTTGTTTCTTTTAAGAACAAGGGTTTACCATTTGGGGAAAACTAAAATCGTACGTACCTCAAGCGTATCGTGGTAAATCCAATACATCTGATTTAGAGTGGCTCCAGTAATAAAATATTAAGCACCAAAATGGTGGAATTGTTGACTGCAACTTCCATGCTGAATCTGTCTCAAAGTCAAATAATTCAAATGCTGACATATATGTCATCAGGGAACCAGTAGTAATCACATCTTGGTGTAGGAAACCAATATTGAGTTCTATAATTATACTAAATACATTATCACAGCTTTACTGACTTTTATATTCAGTAAACTTTCCAATAATGTTTAAATTATGGCATCACCGGTAGAATGTATTACCTTTCCGTAAAGTTTGGGAGGTTATAATATGACTGGAATGAGTTTACTGACGGTCTCTCATACTTGATCATACTTTTCGTCTCGCATTACCATCCAATAATAAGTTATCACTCCAATCTGGCATGTGTAATGTCACGTTCATGATCTTCGCATCATAGTGTCTTTCACCACTGCATCGTTTATTTGATTTTAAATATCGGTACTAATGACATTCACCCATATGATGAGGACATCTGACGAATTCCAGATGTCGACTGACCTTTGTTCCATTAAGGTTTGTCAAAAAAGCATTAGAGTTTATGCACTAAAGACTTTGTTAATTTCTCTCATGTACACAATTATCAACATGTCATGCTGTTCTGGACATTAACATTCTGTATATTTCTGCATCTACGTTTAGCGGTGATGCATGACAAAAATGGCTAGACTGGCTTTGGGAACTGTAAAATCATTACATGGCTTACCTATGAACAAGATGACAACGTTTTATTTCTTTTTTCTTTTTTTTTTGGGGGGGGTCATTTTGGTATATTAATACCATATGGTGCCGAGACCAGTAAAGCACAGTGTACTTCCCAATGACACATAAGGACAGCCGATCTGGTTTGATCCATTGGCATGATTCTAACCCATACCGTTTCGGATATCTTTCAAATTACTGAGCTTCCAAACTAGCCAGACTTCGATATAAGGCAGGTGTTTTGAATTTCTAATATAATCCAATTTTATGCAAACAAGACAAAGGAACAAGAAAAAGACTTTATTAGATCAAAACATATGTCTGTATCATTGTTAATGACATGGCGGATCTCTTTATTACATGCTTTAGGGATTACATCGCGTGACGGACGCATTACTTTGGAGTCATCTTAATGCTTTTCACGTCATGGAAGATTTTCTCTCAGCGGTATGCTATCAGTGTAATTCTAGAGTAAGTCCTTATTACATCAAGCAAAAGACTGGTTATCCTACATTCATTTTCAAAAGAAGTGATAATTATTGTCTTTTTAGATCTCGGCTCAGATTCGTAAGTATCTTTCTACCAATGCATATCAACAAGCATAAATAAATAAATAAATGCGGTCCTGTCGTATATCTTTTGCGAATTACGTAAGATATTTTCCATCATGTATATTAACACAATTATCCCTAAATGCTATTATGATAACATGCTAGCTGTATAGGCAGAGTGTCTAGCTGGTAATGCAAAAGATAGCAGTTTCAACACCGGCCACTGACTACCGCTTCACCTGCCTATATTTGCTTTTGGCACAAGTAAGTACTTATTTTGTCAATTATGTATTAAAAGTGGCATTTAATTCCATTCAAACAACAGCACCACCCATAATAACTATTCGACCAGTTTTCAACTGTTCAAAGTATTACAAAGAGAGAAACGCCGTTCTTTATAAATCATGCGCATAAAAGATTCCATTTTCCGCACTTAAAGTAATGGTCTTTGCTTAATGTAGAAGACGATAGTTTAAATTAATTTATCCCATTATATATTATATTTTAATTGATTATGTTGCTTCTTGTAATTTGTCAAATATGACTTATGTCACGGTTGTTTGACACTTTAAATGCTTTAAATGGAGATCGTGTACATTCGAAAATGGCAATTTTACAAACATCATACAAAACTGAAGTAGTATATGTTACTCTCTTTATATCAATTAAAGATATCACCACTCAACAGTATGAAACGGTAACTAGAGGCAAAAATTTCAAACCAAACTGCAAACAAAGTGACTTCATTTAAAAGGTTAGCAAGATATCCACTTCAACACTCGATGGCACGTTAATGAATGACTGCAAGTCAGGAAATAAAAACTTCCAAGGCATGGATTCAGTCCAGTCATCGGTGTGTCGTATCGTGTCTTCCACACTCTCAATAATGTTCAAGTGTCCTTAAACTACTTGTACGGGCTCTTAACTGGTAACTGGACCTCGTAATGAATACTATTTAGCCTAGGGACTGATGCTGTTCTCATATCCTTTTTAGTGCCCTTCACTTCTTGCCGTTATGGTTGTGAGCTCTCAATCACTGGTTCTTACGGGTTTTTATGTCACGGATTGATCTTTAATGTATTTTCCTTATCTGGATCACTTTTGTTTTTCTCAAGTGTCCTTCTGCCTCCTCATACAGACATGTAAGTCTCCGTGATGTATTAACTCCTAATAGCCTTTCGACAGAGCTAAAGGAATAGGATATGCACTCTGCACAAGCTCGCTTCTGTTTTTTCTGAAGCTATCTGGTCTTCATTTGCATTTGGCCTTTCATATAGGTTATCCCTCAGGTCAATCAACCACTTTTTTTCTTCGTCTACTGCATATCGTTATCTTCTTGTCTGCATCCACAGCTTTTAAGTTTGCAATCTCCCGAAGTTGCGTGCTGTCAATTACTGATTCTTATAGGTTTATACCAGGATTATTTTTGTGCGTAGTCTTTCAATTTGATAATTCTCAACCATCTCTCGCACGATGCTTTTGGCGGTATGTAACAAATTATCTACCCACAGCGAAATTGTAGGTTTCTCCTTAACAGTGGTTGTACTCGGGTTCGTTAGGCCTTCACACACTTGTTCACCGGACTTCCCTGATTGTAAGCTCCTATCCTTGATGGCACCAAACTGTTCACGGTTATATATACATTCGTACTGCAATAAACAAGTACATATCTCAAGATAGATTAAAATTTCAAACATCTCCATTTTTTCTTATCGAGGGTTTATCGTATTCCCCGCAAGCTAATATGGTCTCCCAGATATTAATGATGATGAATACTTTAATACTATTCGTGTTCGTCGATATCTTGAGACTTGTGTAATTTATCTACGCCATGTTTTCCTTATCTACTATGTCTGCTGATGTGGATATTTAAAATGCAAAAATAATATGCACACAAAGGCGACCTGTAATACACAGTATAATACAATGTCGTCAGTGTGCATCAGGTCATATTGTGTCATTAGGACAGTGTAAATTGGCCAAAGGAATATCCATAAAACGGATACTCTCTAATGAGCACATTTAACATACCCGAACGTCCACCCACATTCATCTCTCTCTCTCTCTCTCTCTTTCTCGCGCGCACACACACACACACACACACACACACACGCACACACACATGCACACACACCGAGACAGACATTACACATTAATCTCAATGAAAGGTAAATATCAGAGAATAATGCCGGAGATCATAAAAGCGAAGTCGGTGCATTTACTCGATTTAATTTCTTTCACAGGGCAAACAAATATTTCTAACAAAAAATTTCTTTTCGTTAGCATCAAGAATGCGTGTTTGTTGACAAATATTACTTTACAATTGTTTGAAATAAATATTGCAGAAATTGACTTCCGAAAGATTTTAAGGACTGATTAAATACTGCAGAGAATATTTATTCTCACAACTGAAAGGGTCGAGTGTCAAACATCATTTACTGTCCTATAAATTTGGGAAGTTAGCCCAAATCTTACCAGCGAACTGCGTAGGGGAATTTCACGCTGTACGCGCATCAGTAGTCGCTTCTTGCTCTAACGCGGATGACGAAACTTAATTGGCTTTAGTAAAATCATTATTTGTATTTAAATTTTATAATGATTGAATTGGAAGAATACAGCCATTTGTCTTCATTTGTGGATGATGAGCGAGCATCAAAGAGAGTAGAGCACGATATAATTTGCATCATGTGCTTGCAATTCAGAATATTTAATATTTTCAGGCAAATCATAAGCAAACCATGATCTGGCAAGAAATTATGCAATAATAGATCTATCTTTATAGTGACCACAGAAAAGAACACGTCGTTTATACACAGTGGTATAAATTAAAAAACTGTGTAACAACCATCACATAACTGATGCCAGCCAGGAATGCTTTACAAGCTCTGGAATGGAAACTTTTACATAACCGTCTAATAATAGTTTAAACGTAGTGTCCAAGACACTGCACTTTTATTTTTGCCAAGTTTTCTTGAGTTTGTTTTCCAGTTAAAGGAGATGATGACTATAATACATGAATTGTTTTACACGATTAAGAATGTTTCGTTAGGTTCTGCTAGGAAGCTTTTTGTAAAACGTTTACTTTCTAAAATTGTATTATTACTTAATTTATGTGCATATGAAACGGAAATCCGTCTTAGTTTTATGGAAATGTCTTTATCCATCCCAACCGGAGATATGATCTTCCTGCTTGTGTCAAACAATGGTGAGTTAGTTGTTCACTTGACTCGACTTAAATTTGTTACTATTCCAACGAAATGGGTGGTGAAATGAAAACCAACTTCACGAAATCTAAGCAAGTTATTCGTAATGTCGATATTTTGTTCATTTGTCGAAAACAGTTTTGTCATTAGAAGGTTTTCAAAGTCTAAATAAAAATAAATTGCGCTTTCATAATAATTTAAATTCCAAATTTGCATATTTATTGGAACTTATACTCTTTACTTTATTATTGTGTAAACTGTCCTCAGAACTTATGTTGTTGTTTAGTGGACTGTCGTCGAACCTTCGAAACATCATCTGAACATATCACCACTCTAACAGCATCAGTTCTTCTTGGATGCCATGATACTTTATCGGTGGCACAGTTTGTTCATGGCTTTTACCAAATAATTTTTATATGATAGAGGCTTACACATTTACTTTCGAATTTAATGAATCACTCCTTTCCGTAGTGGTTGTAAAAAAACAATTTATCTTGAATCTCAAGGACTCACATTTTACATTTTGGGGGAAAAGAAACATTTCATAAAAACTATTGTTGATAAATTAGCTGTTAATTATTACACAAGTTTCATATTGATGTGACTCATTCC
Source organism: Sinohyriopsis cumingii (assembly GCA_028554795.2). Classification (NCBI taxonomy): domain Eukaryota; kingdom Metazoa; phylum Mollusca; class Bivalvia; order Unionida; family Unionidae; genus Sinohyriopsis; species Sinohyriopsis cumingii. The sequence goes on from CM068828.1 coordinate 73,716,311, forward strand.
CGGGGATATAAATTAATGCTGTTCTTATCAGGGCCCTATAATATAAGTTCAGCACAAGACGTTGAAATTATGTACGTTTGAATGTAATTTTTACTTCCAAGTTTAATGAATACAAAATCATCGTCAAGTAAGTAACCTGTTTCATACAGCTGCCATCTAATGACCATCCTCGTTCTAAATATTTTTATATTATTAGTAACGTTATCGTTCTTGTTGATGTTGTTGTTGTTGTGGACTTAAAGCTTTCTTTTCGACATATGACACACGATACATTGCGGTCGGTATATCTGATGGAGGTAAAACCCGGGGAAATCCTGGAAAAGGACTACCGAAACACGGGATACTACTAAAAGCTTTCTGACATTCCCTTGTTGGCCGAGCCCGGAATTCATTAAAGTGAGACGACTGTGATCGTTTAAAGCGTTTACTGAAGGTTTTACGGATATATTCATGATCTGCTAGCTTATATTAAACAATGAAAGACACAGACACTTTACATTGTTTATAAGATAGCACAAACGCTGCGTCCAGGAGTTGCTCAAACTATTTTATATAATCTTGATATACCGAAACCTTAGTTACAGTTCCTGCAGAGCAAACAAATAAAATAAACATTTCAACAATTAAAAGAGACAATATGGCTACAATATTTAGACCACTTTTTCTAGCGCATTCATCACGCCACGGAGATGAGAATTGTATTCCTAAAAGGGTTTGCTCAGTCACCCAGTGGCCTACTAAGTTCTAATGCGGTTTCGGTTCAGTGAAAAGCTTCCTTATGACCTAACCCACTTTTGTGAAGGTCTGCAGTGACATCTACCAGTGTATCTACACCATCTGATTTGCCGCTACCCTTTCACCACTGGACTGGAAGGTGTTTGGTAAATGATAGGAATAGTGTTATGACTTGCACGATGTCGAATTTAAGGTAGGAAACGTTGCGCAGTCACCCTCGCTTTCTCGTTTAGGCCGGTCTGAATCAGTAGGCACGACAGAGCAAATTGGTCTGGAGTACCTCTGAATGCAATTAATGTCCATCAGTTTCTATTGCACCAGAACTAAATCCCTGCACCATCCACACATCTCATGCAATCTGACTATACAGTCAAACAGTTTTAACTAAAGATGTTTTCATGGCAATGGTAATAAATGTGTCTAAAAACTATTTTTTGGAACACCTTACCAACATTTCTGAGGAATGATATGGGTCTATAGATGGTAATAATATTTGTCAGTATTTTTCTAAAACGTTGTGCAACATGCGTTATATTCCGCTGGTTAGTGAATATTAAATACTGAAGTAGTATATGAAACGGACAAGTTAGAGTTTGGCAAATATGATGTCGCGTATTCATTAACAAAATCTTGTTGATTTTGTCCGAACCGGACATGTTATTAACTTGTAGTGACTAAATAACATATATTGTCTGTTTCCATTAATTTCTAAACTTTCATATTCCAGGAGTGGGTTTGCATTCTCGAAAACCAGAAAGTGTTAAGTATGATCCATATCATACAAAGGAAGTAGAACAAAACATTCTCAGTTTTGATTTCTCGTTGTTAGAAAGTGCTAGTTCCGAGTCATTAGTTTGAAAAGAGGGAAATTATTGTACAGTCATTGAACATCGTTGCTATTAATTTCCTTCAATCCCAGTATTTTGAGATTGGTCTCTTTTCAAAAATGTTGTTTATGTTTATGTAGTATTTACGCCTTTTACCTTGGATTCGATTGAAACCATTATTCATCGAGCATGATAGTAGTTTAAGAGGAAATACGATATGTAGAAAATTGATTAATTAAAAACTTAACAGGATCGAAAAGGAAATAACTGGATGAAAAAGTGTTTTGTATCCAATGGTGAGATTTCATTAATTGATTCAGTACTTTTAGTTCTCCTATATTATCCGACTTCACCTTGAACAATAATCAATCTTTGGTTTGCGAACGTGGCTTTGTGACTGCTAAAATATTGACTAGAAATAGAGTGCCGGATTCCATCATTTCACAGATTTAAATACTATTAATATTATCAGGCTCAGTTAATAAATAGGCGTTCTGTGAGCTATGTCATCAATTAACTTTGTCAGGTTACTTTAAATAAGACCAATAATGAAGAACGGATTGATATGTATCGTCTGCAGTTACTGTAGAGAAACATGCCTCCTAAACATCAACATTTTAAACTGATAGTTTTTAAGCATAGTGCAATAGTTTAATTTCTGATAAATAGTTGTCTTGATCACCTTAAAAGTACTGATCCTCGCATGAAATGTATACATTTGTTTACAAAAAGTAAAATACCACCAAACAATGTATGTCTAAATTTCGTTAAAGGCTTGCTGAAACCTCACATCTTTTAAATCATCCGCTGATGTAAATGTTAAAAACACCAATGACAACAACACTGTCAAGAACAATATGCCCAAACTGTAGTAAATTATGACCAAGGTAAAAGGAACACGCTTGTACACTTACCTGAGAAGATTATTACTGTCGCTAAATCTCAGCATGCTAGACTATACGAAACAATAAATACAAAGGCCTTATGGGTGTTTGCATATAGGTACTCTTCGATTCTAGAAATCAGATGAAGTCTACTTAAGCATCAAAGCAGGACTTTATTGAATGGTATAATTCTATTACTTGTTAACACTATCAACCAGAATTTCTTTTACATTATACCAATTTATTTTGGTATCGTCAATGAAACGTAGTCATTTGAGTTTAAGGGTCTGTCTGCCGGTTTACCCATGAAAACATTAGCATTTAAGGGAACAATCGTTGCACCCATTGTGATGACACTAATTATCAGGTAACGTTACCCATTGAACTCAATGTTATGTACTAGTTCAATAGTTTGACAGTAAAATCTCTGCTGTCGTTTCGGGTCTTGTTTGCCATGCTTCCTCGAGTGCTAATTTTCAATCATACATTTTTATTTAGTATACATTTAAGGTGCATCCGTTTGAGGAATGGAGAGTAGTTTAGGTCGAAAGTACAAAACTTGAATACTGATCTTAATTTGTGGTGTGGAAGGACGAACGGACAGATGAAACAAACGCAGTTCGAATTGCACAACAACTTACATGGAATAAGCTGCATTTCTTTTCTGGTACATAAGGCAAACATTAAATTGTATCACCCAGGTTCTGAGAGAATGTTATAAGCGTTTGTTGCTGTAAGAAGGAACATGGTGGTGTTTCAAAAGAAAAAAGCGAAAGAAACTTTTTTCAAAATCTTTTTACAGATCGTATCATGTATTTGCTTGTTCGGTCTTCTGTATCGATTATACATTTTGTTTCATTGCAGAAAACATTTCAACTATTTGTCACATTCTCCCGAGCAGAATGTAGCCCTGCTGAGGAAAATTGCGAGAAAGCATCAAAATAATATAACAAAAGTATAAATTACATAGAACGTTGCCATAGTCTAAAAATAAAATATTGCGTCCAAACGCAGTATTATTGTTTCGCATACTTGCTTGATTTGCATGTTGCTTACTTACATAAACACGCTCTTTTCGCTTACATTAAATTAAAATAACTTGCTTGTTTTTAATTTTTTATACAAATTTAACAATGATGATGGATCTATTATTTACTGGGTCGAAATGCACATTTTTATTAATAATCGGGATTGAGTCGTCCATTATGTTCATTCCATATATATAATGACGTTACTCAGTCAGTGTTATACGCACTCATGTGTAACAGACACACTCACATGACGACCTAGAAATAAATTCTCATGTATCTACACAGTCATTCCGGATTCCTATGAACGAAATTAAGGTATTAATAATTACGTATAGAGAATTAGAAATATACAGCAGACAGAACGGAAAGTGATATCCCTGGATTCCCAGTAGAAGAATGTTAGATAATAGTAGGTAGAATTACTATCAGTGTGTGTGTGTGTGTGTGTGTGTGTGTGTGTGATTATGATTTTCAACGTAGCTTTATCGATTTTTCCGTCATAACGCTACGATGTCTGCAGTATGGCAGTTTATAGTGATGTTTAGCACTGGGGCATCATGCCGCAGACATGTAGCATGATGTCCCACCTAGTCACATTATCCTGACACCAGGCCGACCAGTCATAACACTAACCTCTTAATGCTGAGCGCCAAGCGAGGCAGCTGTTATACCATTTTTGTAAGTCTTTGGTATGACTCGGCCGGGGTTTGAATCCACGACCTCCCGCATTCGAAGCGGACGCTCTAACCACTAGGCCACCGGAGCGGTGCACTTTTTTAAAAAAGAATTTGTTGTTGTTGATGTTTGTTTAGTCATGAGGAAATATGTTCTCTTGTGTGCAGGCAAGGCGATATGTGCCGTTTACACGCGGTCCTTGGTTCGAATCTTCGTAGAATATGAATTAAAAATTATCTAATCTATATGATATTATTATTTGTATTAAAGTATTAATTTTGCCTAATATTATCAAGCAGTCTTATAGGAATCCAGAAATAGCACTTTCCGTTCTGTCTGGTTTATATTTATAATCCTCTATAATTAAGTCTGTATACCTTAATTTCTTTCATCAGAATCCGGAATAACTGTGCAGATGTTAGAATTAATTACTAGGTAGTCATGCGAGTGAATCTGCTACACACGAGTGCATATAACACCGACTGAGTAACATCATTGTTTGGTGATGTGTGCTTAGTCGTGAGGGAATATGGGCTCGTGTGTGCAGGCAAGTCGATGGGTGCCGTTTACCCGCGGACCTGGCTTCGAACCTCCGTAGAATACGAATCAAAAATTCTCTAACCTGTATTATTTGAATTGAAATATTAATTCTGCCTTCTATTATCAAGCATTCGTCTATAGGAATCCAGGGATAGCACTTTCCGTTCTGTCTAATATATATGTTCTGAATGAGGCATGACAGACACATATACATAACCAATCCATTTTGACCTTAATGAAAGTTATGAGAGCCTGATCAAATTAGATAAAGAAGTTTGTGTGCAATATACATTGTTTATTTCGGTGATATAATTGGACCTTGTTATGCATTACAATGCTTGGCAGGTAATCCCTATTTCTCTTTTGGACGTATTCTCCTATGAATATTCCTTTACGAGGTCAAATTGATAGACCATTTTGTCCAACCCTAAAATGTTTTATATTTTTTCTAATTTGCTTTACTCTATGTTTCATATAAATAAGCGAAGATCACAAGCAATTAAAGTTAAAAATTCTCTCTTTTGATTTTTTTTTAACATTTCCTCTTACATTTAGGTTCTAACTGTAAAAGGTTAAAAATAAGACAGCAATTTTGCTCTTATTCATATCGTAACTTGCACTACGATAAAGACACGGTCAAAGCGTAACGATGGCAGCTTCGACCTATGCCATTTCCTGTTGATAATGGACGATAAACAGGTAATTTTTTGTCGATAATGCAGGCCGCTTAGACGTTCTCTCCATCCTATATTGATATGCTAGCAAAAGTACAAAATATGTACAATGTTTGAGGTTCCACACATTTTACAGATCCACCTTTAGATGTGTTTCTACGAAATGACTGGTTTGAATTAAGATTCTCATACACACTGAAGTGTAATTATGGTTTAAGGAAAGGATGTATGTATTGTAAATTCTGTATCACTGTATATACCACAAATTACTAATGGAGTTAAAAGAAAAACTTGTTTCAGAGAAAATAATTTGATGGTATGTCCATCGTTGATTTTGTCATGGCAAGCAAAAGTGATGAAAATTGTTGTTTATATCTTGGTGAAATATTAGTGTGACTAATGAGTTAAAATGATGCATAACATAATATGTTCTTGAGATGAACGGATTTTGATATGTTTAGAGATGACAAGACAAGACGTGATAGGAACGGCTTTTGTTATGTTAAGAGATGACAAGACAGATCTTCTTTTGTTTAGAGATGACAATGAAAGACTTCATAGGAACTGGTTTTCTTATAATTAGTGATGACAAGACAAGACTTTAGAAGACAGCATTTTAATATGTTGAATGACGACAAGTCAAGACACAACCTTATTTACTTTTCACTAGCACAACAGGACCATGATGATAGAAACTCTAGACTAAACAAGACTTTATTTAATTTTCATTATAGCAACTGGACTATCCGGATTCAAACTCTGTAATAACTAGCAAATATCGCAAGACATTAAAATGGAAACATAAATAAACAACAGACATCTTCAGCAGCAAAACCATACATGTTTCAAAAGGGCGACAAAAGCAACATTTTGTATTCATAGATAAACACACAAATATACTGCATTTCCCGTCACACATGTACGTCGCATTCTTCTATAGAAGATGATTTGGGTGGAAGATTCGTCTGGAAACCAAGCATTCAGATTTCTTTGTTATACAAATGACATATTTGGGAATAGAAGAAGAAGACAAAGTGTGTGTGTGTGTGTGTGTGTGTGTGTGTGTGTGTGTGTGTGTGTGTGTGTGTTTGGACTTTTAACATATATTTACCAATGTTTTAGTCATATCGCTACAATGTCTGCAGTGTGACTGTTTATAGTGATGTTTAGCACTGGGGCATCATGCCGCAGACATGTAACTTGATGCCCCACCCAGTCACATTATCATGATACCAAGCTGACCAGTCCTAACATTAGCCTCTAAATGCTTAGCGCCAAGAGAGGCAGCTGGTAGTACCATATTTATATATATTTGGTATGACTCTGTCAGGGTTCGAACCCTCGACCTCCCGCATCCGAGGCGGACTCTCTAACCATTAGGCCACCGGAGCGGTCATCATTATCCTCATCATCATTATTATCATCATAAGCAGCAGCAGCAGGCGAAGAAGAACAAGAACAAAACAATAACAATAACAATAACAAATATTTAAAGTGTTTGTCAGTGGGAAAGCCTCATGAACAACTCAATGATTCTCAAATGTATTTGCCAAAATGTGTTTATTCTGTTTTCTGCATCGTTGTTGTGTTTTTGTCGCAGGCATCACGTACACCATAATCTAACATTGTTTAAGAAAAAGACTAATTTTACCAAGCGCCTCAGATATCACGTTTTTAATCTGTTCCCTTCACACAGTTTTGAACCAGTTCGAGCGAATGTTTACCGCTTTACTGAGTTTTGAACAAATGGATATATTAGACTTACAAGGCCGAATGAAACGAATGGGAAAACTCTCTTTATCTCAAAGATTTGGCTGGATTCCGTCCTCAAAGTTTCTTAAATGGCCAATGGACTCAGCTAGCAAAGGCTGTCCTAGTTTCTTTCATTGGCACGTGAACGTTAGTTAAATGGCAGATTAGATGCTCAAAAATTGACAACAAAATATTTTTGGTAATTTAGAATGTGATTTACGCTTCAGTTTTTACAGTTGTTTCGAAATGTTGATCTGAACTTTAACTAAGTGAAACCAGAAAATCAAATTTGTAGCAGAATACAGAATTCAGCTACCAATTTGAATGTCCAAGTTTGAATACGGTTTATTACAGTTAATGATAAGACTTTTTAAGTCAAAATAATCAAAATAAAAATAGCAGTTCAGTTTGAATTAGGGTTCCCTATGTTTTGCACTGCATGATGCTTTTTTATTTGATGGAAATCGAGTAGTGTAGCTGGTGAGTTCGATTACGTAAAGAAACAATTCCAACGAACAAGACATAGAAATTATGTCCTTTAAAGGACATCTTTATGTAAATGTTTTCTTCGTTGAGAAATAATCGAATGAAATCTAATTATATAAAATTCATTCCATTTTCCCTCCTATGTTACTTATGCTGCAACAGTACCAATTATCGAAAATGTATCAGCAGTATTGAATCTTGTCTGCTCTAGTTTTAGATGCAGTATCAGGGAAAATATTATACAGCAGAAGATCTTTCCATTTCTACACAACAAATAATTAATAGAGTTTAGATTACAGCCTGTCTCAAGGATATAAACGGATTATTCATCATGTATTGTGTCATGGCCACGAACAAAAAAATGCGTATCCCTTTTTAAAGATGCTCGCTAGGTCGTCGTATGATTTACATCCAACGACAATGTTTGAATAATCAATGTCAGACATTGTCATGCTATCTAAGTGAGAACAGGAAATTTATCTCAGTCCACCGGTGTTCAGACAATATAGTTCGAATAAGGGAATGATTTAACTTGAGCTTAAACCACAGAGGAGATCCACATGTGGCCTGAAGATGATGTTATATTATGACTACGTCTGAAATGGCTCGTTTTTGATAAATTGTCATTGTTGTAAATAACCATAATTAAGATGCTTGATGTTCACTGTGGAATTTTCTGTCATTTTAGAAATCGTCAACATATATGTACAGACATGTTTCTTACCGTCTACAACGTGGTTACTAATAATTAAGCGAATTTTCCATTTATAAGTCATACAAAATATTAAGAAAGGAAGCTAGGATGATAGTTCAAATTCATAGGTGAAAATAGCAGCTGGTACAGCTTTCTTGAACATATATGCCACTCGTTATGTTGAAATATTCACAATCTTCCTTATTGTTAAAAGAAGTTGCAAACGTATCTCCTGTGATTTGGTTTATATACCCGTGAATGTACCATGATTCAGAAAATAACGACACAATTCATATTTGGAAATGCTTGTTGCTCATACCAAGTAGATAGTTACTAATTTATACTAAATCACCCCACGTCAACTCTAATGTTATACCACCTAATTTACGACTCGGAATCAGAATGTTCGGATCCATTATATGTTCTTTATTATATCAAGATTGGTAATATATTAAATTAATGAACATATGATGATGCTGTCTACATTCACCAGTATGCATAATTGAGGTATGCAAGATTATGGGATTATACGATATGAATATGAATTAGTATATGACTGGAAAAGGACATTTAAAGCTTAAATCACATTTTCAGTAATTGCTTCGTAAAATGTCGAAGCTTAGTCTCTTGTATGGTGCTTTTTGTTTCATATAACGAATTGTGTGGAACGCTCTGGTGGTGGACGTGAGAGGTCGCGGGTTCTAACCAATGCAGAGTTATACCAAAGACATTAAAACTAAGAATAGCATGGTCCTCACCATTAAGAGGTCAGTGTTGTTAATGGTCGGCCTGGTGGTTGGATAATAAGACTGGGTAGGACATAATGCTACACGTCTATGGCATTGTGGCCGAATGATAGACATCATTGGTAACTCCTACACTGCACCATCGTACGACTGACAAATTTTTCAAGCTACGTAAACATCTAACTCATACGAATTGTGTGTAAAATAAAATTATGTTAGTAGGCATCTGGAGACCAGACAACTAAAACTTGCCGTACAGTCGGTATTCATGCACCATTGATAGCGCGGCATAGTTTTAGGTCTCGCTTGAGACTTCATCATGTGAAGTCTTGCCGATAGCGATCAGTGCTGGCTGATCATACGCCAACCGAAGGACTTAATGGTCTTAATCGCAGTTACTAATCCCTGATTCAGTTTAATGTCTCAAATAAAATCGATTAAATCTGTATTGCACTGCGTATATTGATTCGAAGGTATCTGTAAATATGCTAGAATGAGGATTATACTTGTGTACTGTGCACTGTACAAGGGTATGTACTCAATATTCAAAACAATATCGAATTTTAATTTTTAGGTTTCAATTTCTGATTATAAATGTTTAGCGACATCACTAACATTACTGAAGTGTTTTAAAAAGTAACCTAAATTTGATCATCATTTAAGTCATGTACGGCTAAATTTGTATGGATGTTTAAGGCATCAGTTTTAATAATTTATCTGTAGACCAGGTAAGTTAAACAACTGTTTGAAAGGAACTGTCACGGGTTAGAAAGGACCAGTCAGGAGAAAAGGGTAACGTATAAACATTTGTCACAAACAAACGTTAGACATTCACCATTCGTCAGGATGAAATGTTGAAAGGTCCTTAAACCTGAGAACACTCTGCATTTTTATAAAAACAGAGGGAATACTCAAAACGTTGGGGTTTTTTCTTCATAAAGCACTATTAAAACTGCTACCAGAGCAAAAGTCAGAGGATACTGTTATTGTATTATGTGATTTGGAATTTTAACGTAGCTTTAACAATTTTTCAGTCATATCGCTGTGATGTCTGCAATGTGGCAGTTTATAGTGATGTCTTACACAGGGACATCATGCCTCAGACATGTAGAATGATGCCTCTCCCAGTCACAGTATCCTGACACCAGGCCGACCAGTCCTAGCACTAACCAATTAATGTCGAGCACCTAGCGATGCACCTGTTAGTATCATTTTTATACGTATTTTGGTATGACTCTGCCAGGGTTTGAACCCTAGACCTCCCGCATCCGGGTCTGACGCTGTAACCACTAGGCCACTGGAGCGGTTATAATGTTATGGGTACTTCTTAATATGTATTGATTGAGATGCTACATAATGATAATATGTATCGACTACATCTTTCGACACTAGCTGTAACATAGATTATTTTGTATTTCTAATTCATGAGCATGACTCTCTTGTACAGTACCAAATGGTATCATCTGCAAAATTAGCAATTATAAGCGCATAAAGAAGCTATGGCAATTTCCAAAATAAAATAGTGAGCAATGTTGAATATATACGTATTTCAATGCAGAGAAAAATATAAACATAAATCAGGCGTAATGGCGAAAGGGCAAAGCTTGCAATGTTATACCAAAGAGAAAACTGGAGTATATATAAATGTAATGCAGCCGATGAAACGGACAAAAAATAATAGGGTAACTCTATAATAATGCTAGGACAAACCGTGCTTCTCGTGGATCATGAGATCTACGTCTCTCATTGACGGATGAGATTCTGTATTTTAAAAAAACCAAAATCATCACAGCGTACAAGTTTATTCAGGTCATTTCATTATAACAATTTATGCGATAGACACATAATAAAAGGTCATCTGCAAAGATTTTCCCATTTGATCTCCAAGCGCTAGTTAGGCTCGCGGGATTCACCAGCTTCCCATGTCTGAAAAGCAGCTTGTTTCTTAGTCTGTACAGATACTCATTAATAAAGATTCCACCGTAGCCATAGCTCTTGATTTATTTACGAGGTGTATAGAATTTCTGACGAGAACGAAATTTGATAATGACAATCCTCAGTTTGTGTGTCTGCCCCTTAAGTTGGATTAGGTCGGTATTCAGAATATGTCAGTTCTCTTGTGAGTTAGCTGACCAGGGTTCGATGAGGAGTATTTACTACAGTATTAGTACATAGGCGCAACATTCAGGAGAACACCATGCAACTAAAGTCGTCCGCGTAACCCAATTTCTTGTTCTAGGACATGCGCATGACTTACACTTTACAAATAAGCCGGCTACATTAGATAAATTGCACATTCCCAGCTTTGATGAAAGTCGAATGTATTGCAAGGAGATGACGTCTTTGTCATCTGAATTATGTAATGAATTCTAACAAAATTACACGAAACACTACATATTTTGTATATTCTGTTCAGCACGAGATTCAAATATCACACCATCCACCATGCTATTTCATTTAACGATTCAATCTCAGTGGGTGTAGTTAAGAACCCTTATTGTGATAACCAAGGGCATCTGTAAACATTTATCACAGACTGATGGAAGAGATATTCAAGTGTTCCGATCCCTCTTCTCTGGTTTTAGACTAAGGCTGAATTATTGTAATTTTCTTTTATTAGAGTTTGTAAGTTACGGACGCGGTAATTTATTATGGTAAAAGACTTAATACCATTACATTGTGAAACATAAAAGTAACCACTATTTGTTATTTTTCATTTTCTTCCGAATGTGTGTATAAATATTGTTTTCACAATAGTTGGGTAGACAGAGGCAAAGACATAGACTATACAAACAAAAACATATTGTTAGATGCACAGAAAGGAAATGTAACGCACACACAATATATATATATATATATATATATATATATATATATATATATATATATATATATATATATATATATATATATATATATATATATATATATATATATATATATATATGTTTAGGCTCGAATAAACAGTAACAGAGGAAAGAGTGAAAACAACCAGCTTTGCAAAATAAAACAAATAATGTATTTCCCTGGAAAAATACTGCAAAAGTTAAATAATATGAGGACTTGCGGTTTCCAGGATCAAATCCTAAAATAATACAAGAATAATCCACGAATAAAATGTTAGATGTCCTAATATTGAAATGTTCTAATGATTCCAAGTTCGAGTCCCGACGAAGAGTCTAAGATGGAAGGCGATGCCGTATGCTGTAGCCTGTATTGTGTTGACGTCTACAGTTCCTTGTAGAAACATAATAATTATCCTCCGGTCTTGGAAATTTGAATACATTTTTATAAACACTGTCCTTGTTCAATACTTTCACTGGATCAGACGTATTTTCCAGGATAAAGGAATTAATCCTTTTGAATTCAAGTAATTTGAAATAACTCCAATCCAAGTAATTTGAAATCACTCCAAACAGCACAACATACAACTTCTAGTGTAAGAAAAGCCCAGCTTCTACTGAGAATAACTCTCCGAAACAGAGATTATATCGCCTTCTAAAACGTAAAAAGGTGTCACGTCATCATGTTCTCGAAGTTCGTAGAAATTAGGTACTTGTAAAGATCACGTCCGCCCAGTGTGGCTATGACGACAACCAATTATTTTACTCTAAGAAATAACAAATAAAAAAAATTGTTTACATCTTAAACACGTAGTCCCATCATGACCCCGACAACAACCAGTCATTTTAAAATAAATATAGAACTTGTTTACGTGGTTGCTACTAATTTTGAATCAAGGCCAGGATCTAGATCATCACCTGATGTTTATAAAACGCACATTCAAGGTCAAACTATTTTCTGAAAAAAGTATCATCTCTAGTAAATAAATTTACATTACAATAGCATGTAATAAAAAATAAAATAATATATATATATATATATATATATATATATATATATATATATATATATATATATATATATATATATATATATATATATATATATATATAAGAGAGAGCGGGGGCGGGAGAAAGGCAGATTTATACAGTCTTGAGTGTCCTAATCCGTAAAATCACCCACTGAAACATTGACACACACAATGATTGCAGTCTTAACAACCTCGTGTTTATAGTGTAGGATGGGCGGGGGATTCGTTACATTGACGGACTCTATATAGCACAATGCTTAATTTATACAAGTCATCAAATATCTAAATTAGGATAAGAAACTTTAAGAAATTTCAATCAATCTATAACACCACCATTTTTAATTTCTTTTAAGTTCATTGTTTTCGAAATTTTAATATATGAACATTATGCAATCCAGCACATTTTAACCAGATTTCTTGCTTCAGATGCTGCGATCAGTGAGAATCTGTTTGCTTCCGACAATCTGTCAGCACCGACAATATATTTCTCAAACTTGAATGCCTCACGAAATTTGAAAAGTACGAGTTTTCCATGATTGTGAATGGAAAAAAAAGAGTCAACTCTTGATATGGAGTTGTTATACCCATAGTCCGTTTCAAAATGTATTTAATTTTATCTCCTTTAGTAACTGCTGTATCAGTCCATTTTCAATACACTCTGGTGGACGAATCCGATTGAACCGAAACACAGCATATCCATCATATGACGCATTTGGTAGCGTTTGAAAGTAATGAGTGAAAATAAGGTTCCCTGCACTCGATTCATACAAATATGTTTTATGTCTGTGTGTGAGAACAATATTATCTTGTACTTATGTAACCATTAATGTTTCTATTCGTTCTAGTCACTTTGGAAAGGGCGATGAATATTATTAAATAAGAAGCAACTGGGATTTATTTCCAGAGTTATGTGATTCTTACTATTCCTATTTAAATCTTAGATGTAATATCTTGCCACAAAGCGGTAGAAGGACCTATCGTTTATACAAAATCCAAACTAGAACACTTTATATTCAAAATGAGTAATTAACTATGGTTAGAGCCGAGTCTCTCTCTCTCTCTCTCTCTCTCTCTCTCTCTCTCTCTCTCTCTCTCTCTCTCTCTCTCTCTTCTAATCGCTTAACTGATACAGACCCGTTCTGCGGTATCTTATAATTTACGTATATTTGTATAAGGATTTTTAGAAGACTCATTTGTTTTTGTTTCCAAGCCATTAATTTGGTAAAGTATATGTATTTCAATTTTCTGTGAAAATGGCAGAGAGAAAAAGACATTTCCCCTGGAAAATTATCAAACCTTCACGATATTAACGCATAAGCACAAATATATCATTCTACCAAAGACAAAGAAAAGTTCAAACATTTGAAGCTACTATATATCGACTTAATAAAATCGTGATTATTTTACACCGTTAGAATATTATGTCCAAATTCATACCCAACACTGTAATGTTTACACCATAAAATACAATAACGCAACTTAAGCAAACACAAATGTGTATATTATTGGAATATATTATCTCGTTTCCAGTTATATGGCCCATTCCTAAATATAACAAATTGTCACATTTATTTTCATATCCATTCCTTTATCAATTCTTTCTTTTGACGGTGGTAATGACGTAAACTGGGACATTTCTTCCGGAGATTAAATGTTTCCATAAGTAGTAAATTTTAATAAGCAAAAATATGTTTAACAAAATGTGCAAACATTATTGCTATTAAGAATATCTTTTGAAAAGAAATTATGTTGGTTTGTTTTGCTTTAGTTTTCCTTGTACAAAAGACTGGATGTCTATGTCTTTATAAAACTCTTTGCGACCCGTAGATTTCTTATTTTTCCGAAACACAGTATACACACACCCATATCATTCTTGCTTAAAAGTCAAGACGATCCATGAAATACACAACAAAGGAAACTTAATTTGACCGTCGAGAAATGACGTTCCTTTTTTGATCGTGGTTTTTCGAGACTCCTTTCTTTCTACAGAATGAAGGATTATATTTAATTATACAAAACAAGACGCCTCTTTCATTTCCAATGAATAACTTTGAAATCCGATTCCAGTATACATATATGTCCACAAACACATCATCCTTAGCATCAATTCAAACGTTAATGTGAATATGTGTTAACTAGTCAATACATTAAAGAGAATTTCATTAAGCACTCCTGCCAGCATACGACAGTGGAAATAACATTTGTTAAACGAAATTCGGTTTCTTCTCAGCACACAGTTCGTAATCCAAATGCAATGCTATGTCCGTTTTAAGAACAAATGCACTCTGTACAAGTTATATAACATTGCATTTACAAGAGAATGCTTACTGAAAAAACTGCTACCGTGACCTAGTGGTTACAGCGTCCGCCTCGGATGCGGTAGGTCGTGGGTTCGATACCCGGCCGAGTCATACCAAAGAATTACAACAGTGGTACTAACAGCTATCTCGCTTGGTGCTCAGGTCTCATTGGACAGTTTATCTGGGGAAATTTCATCCAAGAATGACCTATTGCAGAAAAATGAGAATACTTTTACACTGAAGATACAAGTAAAAACAAACTAATGATTTTTGTAGAAAGCATACATGTGAAATTTTGACTGCAGCAATTAGGTTAATTCCTGATGCAACTGGTGGTTTTTATACTGAACCAATACTGCCACCAACCCCATAATTTCACATTCATTTTTGACAGGAAATAGCTTTTTTGAATATTTTCCTGTGACAAGGCAGCTAAAAGAATCAGTATGTGCCTTATGCATGAATAAAGTTCTCTAGTACTATAACAAATTACCATACTTTTCATCACCCCTCAACCATCTAGATTTGTATATATTCACCTCAGCAGCAGGGAGGGCGGGCAGACTTTTTAGCTGTTTTTCGACAAAAACCATCATTTTTCAGGGGGGGGGGGTATCTCAATTTTGTAGCCTCCGAGATAGAAAAATAATCCTCGGCAGGGAAGTTCTACAGACCAGGTGGCTCAGATAAAATCAACCCTCCTACGCAAACTTTCTCCGTAGAAGCCTCAGATTGCAGAAATACAGCCTTCTACGAAAATTAATCCGCGAAATTTCGACCCGGGATGCAATTTCAGGCATAAAAAAAACAGCAATTTTTTTGGGGGGGTATAGTAAAATTTGTTTGTGATTGCAAATTCCGGCTGCAAATTTATGAGTAAATCTGATCAAGACCGATTCGATACCTACTACGCGGATCATGAAGATTAATCGTGGCAAAACCATGTGGTGTTGCCTGAGCGTGACTGAAGAAATTTTTAAACTTATTTATGTCCATGTCGCCGTTACACCAAGTTTGATGAATATTCCTTAGCGTGTGAGTATCAACGCCATTAAATACCGATAAAATATTACAATTATCTCTAATTACCTTTGGAATTTGCGTATATCGCTGCGTCACGTAAATCACATCGGTATTTTTATGTCGGCCACGCGAGAATATCCTAGCTGGGTTAGTTTGTTTATCCAGCATCACATCATCGAAAACAACAAGATTATTAGTATCACCGTTTAAACTTTCCACTGATGGAGCTTCATTGATATCCGTTATAAATTCTATCGTGCCATCTTCAGTATTATCGCTAAATTCCTTCAGTACCTGATAACATCGCTGATCATCAACAGATGGCGCAACCAAATATAATTTATCCCATTTCAACCATCTCATTATCAAATTCAACAACAACTGCGTCTTTCCAGAACCAGATGGTCCAATGATTATCATTCTTATCGAATTTGGTAATGCCGCGGTGTGTTTTACTTGCTCGCGTTTCTTTGTGGCTGAAAAATCAATTACATTCATGTTATTAGAATATTATGGATTTATATTGTGTTAAGTGTCGCACTCGAACTGCTACGATAAATCCAATCGAAGTCGTTACACGCAATAACAGAAATGCAATCAAAGGTGAATGTGAAGTTTGCAAGACAATCAAGTTTAGATTTGTAAAAAAAAAAGTAGAACCGGAGGAGACATCGCTGCCTCCTTAACAAATCTACCTGGAGCTCCCTGGGCGAAATATCCCGGAGAGAAACATTTACCAGGATATAACTACTGCGGACCTGGTACAAGGCTCGATATAAGACTTAACGATAATAATCAACCAAATCCTGGTGAAGATCCAGTAAACGCTATCGATAACGCATGCTACTATCACGATCTTGCATATCGCAGCGGAGATTTACAACAAAGACACCTCGCTGATATTAAATTAATTCACGCAATAGATGCTGTTCCTGATAAAAATTTCAAAGAGAAATTGGCAACTTGGTTGATAAAAGGAGCAATGAAAGGTAAATTAGTTCTCGGTGCTGGTAAATTATAATGGAGCAGATATATTATTCTCCGCGAGGTTTTTGGCGAGGAAAATCAGCAATTGCCAAACTTGCCAAGGCAGCAAAAGTAAAGCAATCTGTCGCTGAATCGTGGCTATCGAGACAAGCAGTTTGGCAAATTTATCTTCCTCCGCCTAAGAAAATATCATATGCGAGTTTCTCTGTCAGCGTCCCTAATGAAGTCCATCAGGCTGATCTTATGTTTCTTCCTTACGATACCGTTGACGGAGTCACATACAAATACGTGCTAACTATTGTTGATATTGCCAGTAGGTATAAAGAAGCAGAACCATTATCGAATAAAACAGCAACGGAAATAGCAAAAGCATTTGAGAAAATTTATTCACGATCTCCATTAACATGGCCGAAGCTTCTCCAGGTTGATCCAGGTCGAGAATTTCTTGGCGCGGTTACTTCACTGATGAAAAAGAATAATGTTAAAATCCGTCGCGGTATTGTAGGTGTTCATCACAATCAAGCTATCGTTGAAAGATTCAACAAAACACTAGCAGAAAGATTATTCGGATATCAATACGCGAGAGAATTTATCCAAGATAAACGATCTCACGATTGGGTAACAAGATTACCTCACGTGATTAACGCACTAAATAACGAAGTAACACGAACAATATCAATGAAGCCCGCAACTGCAATTACAAAACCAAATATACCACTAAAGCGAGATTCTACTATTCCACCTGTGCTAGGTAGAGTCACGGTCAGATATTTATATAAGGAGGGGGAAGCCGAGGGAGGAAGAAAAAGAGCAACTGATCCAACTTGGAGTGTTACGACACATAAAATATCAGCCGTAACAAGATCATCAGGAAGACCAGCAATTTATTTCTTAGATTCATTAGCGCCACAACGAGGATTTACCAAAGAGGAATTACAAATAATACCGAAGGATACTCAATTACCGCCATCGTCGTTAATGTGAAATCTAATTCTACCCAACTGAGATAATTTTCTTACTCGAGACACTGCTAGATAAACTAAATTTGACCAGGAAATTCTATCATCGACGATCCAAACTTGGCCATCTACTGTTAATCCCTGCGATGAATGTATCGTTGCTGCGTATCCAAGTTTCCATGGTGATCTTTCCGCGTTTATTGCATCATTGACAAGATTAATATCAACGAAAATAATATCATTCAAAACTAATATTTTTTCTTCTCCGCATGGCAAAGTAACATTAATATTTTGTTTCCTGGTATCAGCGGGCCTATAACACAACGGTACCTGCAATGTTGGAAATTTCTCACAATGAAGCTTGAATAACATTTCCTGAATAACATCGCGAACAATTTTTCTGCTAGCAACAATCAGATGATCTGGACGCCACAAATTTAGAAAATTATCCATCGGAGTCTCGTCGATTATTTTTCTCATCACATCGCATTGAAACTTATTCGGTTGCAATCGAATTATTTTTTTGAATTCGGTCAGTAAATTATCATTGGATCTATAATCAGCGTCGATTTCTTCATAATAGTCAACGAAGTTTCTAAGCCACTCATGAGGAGATTCGCCATCAATAGGATCGGGCTGACCATGATCTCCGCACATTATCACAGCGGTATTTTTTCCTTCCAGCCAACCCAGGAATGATTTTAACACAACTAAATTTACCGTGCAAATTTCATCAAATATTATAATCTTGTTGATATATTTGTTTCCCATGCGAGCCGAATCCCACAATCCACCGCTGTATTTGAAATAACTGTGATACGTGCCAGAATTAACGCCGCGTTGTCTTATTTCTCGCGCTAATCTGTGAGTTGGAGTCAACACAACCATATCAGAGTTTGAAAATAAATTTATCGCTCTTGTTGTTTTACCACTACCACCAGGACCATTTAGGTAAACGAATTTATTTCGTGAAATTGGATCAAATGCGGATGCAGCTGTTGATACTTCATCGCATTTATCTTTATGAAATTTATCGCAATCTTCAACATCGGCGTCTTCACAATAATCTAGAATATCCTCGTTTTTTATTCTCCAAGTTCCCCATGAACCATCAGCGATTAAATTTTCTAATCTACACTGGAATTTCTTATCGATATAAAACGAATCCGTTGCAACCCTTACCGCGATATCAGAAAATTTATTTATCATCGACAGCAAATTAATACTCACATAGGCGAACATCGATGATCTTAAATGAGTATACTGTGCTGACTCTCCATCAAGATAAGTGATCACTGTACCTAACTTCGCTCCATCAATAATAATATTTTCTCTGTTACAAAATATTCCACGCGATACTGTATCGGCAATAATAAAATCCATCTCGGCATCATTAATAAATAACCTAGCGTGTCGGTGTTTATGATCAACTGATCCTCCTTGAGTAAATTTACCAATTATTTTTCTTCCGATATCTTTCGCATTTTCACAATCCGTCGGCAACCACACCTTGGTCTGCTTTCTATACGATATAATCGCCTCGCTCACCGTCAACGATATTAACATCGACGAATCCAGCATATATCTCAACAATACCGTAGGGACCCATCTTCGCTGAGATAAATGCCGACCAAACCAAATATAACAAATTTTATGTAAATTTTCAGCAAACTCGAATGAAGTAACATAAGCGAATCCTGTCATGACAAAATCAGGTAACGGTCCGTTAATTGCAACTCTCGTCATCTCGCTGGTAGGATGGCCAAATTTAGCAAAGTAATCCGCACAATCACCATATCCAAGGAAACTTCCAGGATAGCATGCGCTCATATCAACAGAGATCATATCTTCGAAATAATACTTGGTATTCCATAATCCTCCATGGCCGTATTCGATACAACTAAGTTGAATATCATTGAGAAATTCATTCCTTGTAGGTTTCCACGAGTTTCTTTCTCTAGCAGCGTGAGCAGCAACAGACGGAACGGTAAAACAATTCGTTAATAACTGATCTGGATTTGACGAATACTTCACCGCGATATTTTTCATTGATTCGTGTAATATTTCATCACGGTAAATATCTCCTCGTGGCAAGATAAATTGATCATATTTTTCTTCGCTCGAGAATAACCAAACTGATATTGGATCGGACGCGGCTAATAGTTTGATAAACCTAAACATGGCATCGGAATTGTCTTTCCCAGATTCCACAGGATAAAATTTAATGGAGCGATCTCGTGGAAATATCATTACCGACTGTGTCCACGCATGCGAATTATGATCAACAATTTCGATTGGTGTTCCTCGAGAACTATACGGCGATGAATATAGTATTTCTCCCGATAATGTTTTAACCGTGATAGGAAATTTAAGTTTCTTACTTAACGCAGCAACATCATCAATCGATGCGCCATCAGCAACTGTCTTTGCCCATGAATTAATTTTATCCAATCTCAATTGAGTCAGACCAGATCCACGTCGTGCATTTTTCATGTGTTCGATAACTCGCTCGGCAACGCAATTTATTTTCGGAGATTCTTTCATCGTAGGTAGGTTTTTCACATCAGGATTATTATTCAGCCGATAAATTCCATAAACAACAGCGCTAGAAGGATACGCCTTAGCATAATAAGGACCGTCTATACCCAATAACAATCCTGGTTTCGAATTCTTATCAAGAATAACATTTTTCTTACCGCCACGTACTGGATCTCGTTTATCACGAATAATCCAAGTATCATCGGGCATTTGTGCAATAAATTTTATTCCAAAGATAAATCGCTCTTCTTTATGCGAATTTGTTATATGCTCAATTATCTTCTTTGCTCGCTCTAGATTCATCGTAGCATCAACGAAGTTAGTTTTCCAAGTTGACCAAACATGAATCGCTCCATCATCAAAAAATTCCTTCTTTGCACGATCAACTTCTGGAATGATATATTCTGCCTCATCAAGATCAAATAAATCCATTATTATATTTTAGACAAATGTTTAAATTATAATGAAGCAATGCGCGTGGATAACAGTCGGATCAACAAAATCATGTGATAAATCCTGCAGAGGTGAATATTGTGGCGCTCACATATACGAAATTCGACGAGGTAACAAGGGACCACAGCGATGTTTAGTTTGTCAAGTTGGCATTCGAGGAAAGACACGATTGTGTTTCTCCTGTGGAGGGAAAAAATATCGTGAGTTACGAAGATATTATGAAAAAAGATCCTCGTCAGTGATAAAATGTGAAGAAGATTATATTAATCGTTTCAAAGCAAATTATGATTTAAACAAAGAGAATATTGTATATGGAAATGAAATTGACGATTCCAGCAATGAAAATCTCACACGAGTATAAATCGCATCCAACCATCGAGGGCTACGAAGCATCTGAGGATGGTAATGTCAGACACATCAGAACAAAGAAGCGTGTTGGTAGTATTGGTAATGCGGGATATCTTATGTTTACCGTCGGTAAAAATAATAGAAGAAGAAAAACAACTTATCTCAATCACAGATTTGTGTTCGAGTGTTATCGAGGACCAATAGAGATCGGACTGGTTATCGACCACATTGATGGAGATAAAATTAACAACAAACCTTCCAATCTACGCGCGGTAACCCAGAGTGAAAATTGTAGGACTGGTAACACAGGTGGTTTGCGACTAGCTAAGGCTGTCAAATCGATAAATTTAGAAACAGGTGAGGAACTTGCGTTCGAGTCGATGAATGCTGCTACGAAATATTATAATATTAGTCCACATTCGGTAAGACATGTAGCAGAGGGGAAAATCAATGCGACATTTTCATATAATCTCGGCAATTGGATCAAATTCTCCTATGTACCAATAATATTTGATTCGGAGAGTGACGAAGAAAATTAATTGAATATTTACAAAATTAATATAATGAATGAGGAAACTATAAACGATATCATTGGAGCCATCGATGATCTGAAGAAAAAAATAAATCTTCCATCGGATCTTGACACGAATAAAATCCGGTCTGAATTCGAAACAATTGTTCAAGGGAAACTTGAATACAAATATACGCTACCATCAGAATATAAATTAATAAAGAAAATCCAGATTGCGATATATCAATCACTTGCAACAATCAGCGATGATCGCATCGAGGATTTTGTTAAATTATCGATGTTGGTGGAGAATGCGAGATTGATTTTATCAGACGCGTATGAAACACGAAAAATTACAAGCTCGCGCGTCAGGCAGTTGAAAAGACTTGTCGATGAAAGTAAAATTAGGGAATCATCCAATTCCTGAATAATTTCTGCAAAACAAAAAAAAAGATTAATTTTGAACATTCCCCTGGTTTTTATTTATTTTTTTCGCCCATTTTTCCCTGGGATACAGATTTGAAAATCTCACTCACGATTTCACCAAAAGATTGATACTCACAGTTTCCCCGCGTATATCAAGTAAATTTCCTTTCTGATCCGTTAGTTTGAAATTTATTCTTGACAAAAATCGATTATGACATCGCAGGTAAAACGGATTCATTGGTTCCTTGATTATCAAATAACCAGGAGATGCGCTAGGTGAAAATGAATACAATATAAAACCCTGATGGGCTTGATTTGACTCTGACGCATCAACATTGTAACTACCCTCGACAACATCCGCGTGAAGATAAATCGCGATAACTTCCGTTATATTAACGATACCCGGCGAGATATGCCGTCCGCCACCAGTCGGATCATTATTGTGTTTAAGAATCAATTCTGAATGTACTTTTTTAGTCCATGCGGCATGTAATTTCGGAAATAAATCATCAATGGTATCAGTGACGGATTTTCTCATCGCATCAAAATCAGAATTGGGAAATTTGAAATTTGGCAATGTTTCCTCGGTTAATTCAAATACTCTCATGAATTTTTGTTTTTCTCCTGAGTTTTTGATCAACTCGAATTTGCTAATAGGAAGAACATACTCGGCAATTGATATATCGTCGACTATCGCCTGAATAAACATATCATGATAATATTCAATATCATTCGCGAGTTGATTTAAAATCTTCACTTGTTTGATAATTTCGCTACATGAACCAGATTTATTTAGGATGCATTCATGAAATGATCCTCGCAATAAATTTAATTGTGATTCGTGTTCTTGAATAAATTCGTCAAGTGTTCTTCTTACCAAGATACCGTCTATGGGGGCTATTATCCTGTTAATGTGGGTAGCGTCGAAGATTTTCACATCTGGGGGGATTTTAGGAAGAGGCAGCCATGAGAGAATTCTTTCGTTAATAAAAATGAAAGCGAACATTACTAGGTTAAATTTGTGGTTATTCATGAGATTGATGGCGCTGTGGATCAGAGGCTTGTGTTTGATATCTCCATACCATCCTTCGTTGGTGGTAAAATCTTCTTTTTTTGGTTCCGGTAGTTCTGGAAGGGTTTCATCATACCAACCTGGAATAATAACATCCGATTTTTTTGGTTCTACCAGAGGTGCGACCTCGGGCCAACCTAATATGTTTCTAATCGTTGATTGGTAAATATCTACCACGTACGGTGATTTCACTTCTATCATTGACGATAGTGTTGGATCATGTGAAGATATTTTTATTCCCGGAGTAGCATCGCCGGTTATATTTGATATTCTAGTGGTAAATTCATTATTCAGCTGATCAATTTCGTAACTACCGGTTGGTATACCAACGACGATCCAATCAGGTGTTCCATCGGGTTTATTTTTATTTGCAAAAACAAGTGAATTATTTGACATCAAATTACCGAATGATTTTGATCTAACATTAGGCCAGCTGTTGTAGACGCGTAATTGTGTTAACGCAATTTCGTTAACGTTAATTGGTGTTGAGAAATTAATACTAAACTCGGGTTTCGTTGAACTTAGCGATATTAACGTTGTTGTTGGTGGTGTCGTGTTTGTCACGATCTTGGCTAACTCGGACATTATTAATATTCATTTGTTCAATCTCCGAGTAAATACTAATCATTGAAGAAAATTCTAGATCGGATATAATACCGTCGTTGAGACTCTCAGAAAGTAACAATGATAACTTCGAGTATGCGTCATTGATCTTAGTTAGTTTACTTTTGTACGATGATAATTTTTCACTTGTGCACGATGAGATTTTTTTCGCGATGATATTTAAAACACCGGCAATTGTTGTTGTTGACGATATTATTATTGTTGCTACGATTGGCGCGATTGTTGTTATCGCGGATAGAATTATTCCTGCGCCGACGACCACAGCAGATACCGCGTACACAGCAACATCAATGGTAACTAATCTGCGCTGATATTTCTTTATTTTTATCTGATAATCGTCGAGGAGTTTTTTTAGCGAATCCTGCCATGATCTCGCCTGATTGTAACGGTAATCCGATGCACTCATTTATTAGTTAGTTTATCCAATCAATTTCGTGTATTTGGTAAACGTATTCGAAAATTATAAAATAATTGATCGGTCCCATGGTGGTTCTATCTGGTGGTTCTAACTTAAATGTTTCGTTGATATTTTTAGTTAGTAAAATACTTAAACATCCGGAAGATTCATCGAAGTTATGGTACCATTTATGTATTTTTATTGTTATCTTAAATTTTATCCTTGAGAGAATATATACTCGATATAACCCACTAATTGGCGCAGAGAAGCCGAATAAATTTTCCTCGGGGGTCCATATTTTCGTCCCCAGACCAGACGCCACAAACGGTATTGAACAAGTAAGATTATCTGTCCTTACATCTGGTGGAAATTTAATATTTTTTAATAATCCAATATGTTCCCTAACTATTGTTTCTTTTAAATTATCAATTTTTGTGGCTGCGTCGAAAAGTTTATTGTTCAAACTTCGCATCGTTGAAACATCCGCGTGTATTTCTCTCACAATTTCTCTGAGATCGTCGTGTGATGTTATATCGACCTTTTTGTCAATTTTTTCGTCGTACACTGATGTATCGACCTTTTGACGCGCTAATTCACGTACCACGTTAATTTCATAGTTGATGGATTTTATTTTCTCATCTGTCGATTCACGCGCCGCGTTAAACCCCTTAGTAAATTCGGGAATAACAAGTTCGCTGAGTTTAATAATTTCCTCGCTGATTTTTTTGTTGAGATCGTCGATTGATGGTTTCTGACCCATCGAGATATTTACTTCGTTAATTTTGGCAAGAATATTAGTAATTTCCTCGTTGATTTTTTTTATTTTTTTGTTGAGATCGTCGATTGATGGTTTATCGATTTTCTGACCCATCGAGATATTTACTTCGTTAATTTCGGCAAGAATATTAGTAATTTCCTCGTTGATTTTTTTTATTTTCTCGCTGAGATCGTCATGTGATGCTTGATCGGCTTTTTTATTTGCTAGTTCGTTTGATGCGGAGGAAGTATCGCTGAATGTTTTTATGTCCTCGTCAAATTTTTTGCTAAATTTAGCTAAAGCATCTTCAAGTTTTTTAAGGTCGTTATTTAGCCTGTTAAGTCTTTTTGTCATTCTGTCCTGAAGATCGTCGTGTAATGCTTTATCGGCCTTCAGGGGTAACTTCGCTATAATATCGGCGATATCAGCAATAGATTTTAATACCATCTCCGATTGGCGAGTAAACTGACTAATGTGATCGCGGTATTCGTCTCGCTTGATTATATCAGTTATTTTGACGTTGCTAGTTTGTAATCGCCCTTCTGCATTTTGAAATACAGCAACTTCGCCAGGATCCACCTCTGACAGCGATAGAAGATTGTTAATATCGCTCTTGGTTGCAAACTTTGATGTATCGATGCCGCCTACTACTTCTCTTTTTTCTTTTCTGAAGAGAGATCTACCGTAAATGTCAACCATGATATTTATCTACGGTATATTCAAATAAAATTTTGCGATAAGGATTGGATGATTTTGAAATTGCATCAAGGACGTTAATTGACTCCGGGCCGCATATTGGTGGATCTGCTAATGTTTGTGTTGGAAGCGTTGAATACCAAACCGGAAGTTTTAGTTTTGACACATATTTGATAAATTCATTTGGCGGTGCTAATCCATATGAGTCGAAGTAAATAATTTCGCGAGGATTAATCGCGTAAGCAACCCAGTGAGTGCCAGGACCGGAATTTTTATCAAGATTTATTATTCCTGTCTCGGTAGGATTTGGTTTATCTGGTAGTTGATCTCGCATAAATACTCCCCTGAAAAATTTTATTTTCTTTTTTTTTGCTTCACTGATTAAATCTAAATTTGAGGCTGGTAGGCTCGACTTAACCCGGATCCGTACGGGGGTCGTCTTAGGTAAAGGCCTGATCCTTGTCGTTGCTGCATCGCTTTTGCAAGAAGAGGAAGAAGAGGGAATATCCCTCCCTTTTTTTGCGATATCTTCCTCCGACGATCTTTTTTCCTAATACGGTACCCATCCCACCAAGTGCACCTAATCCTACTGCCTTTGCAATCATGGGGGCCGCTGCAGCTATTAATCCTGGAATAGCGGCGAATAAAGGAAAAATACCACCTACTTTGATCATATCTCTGATTGCTCCTATTGAGAGATTCAGGCGAATACCAGTATTTGCTGATCTGGCTCTGGTGAAATGTCCATGTTGATTTTTAGTTAACGATAGTTTGTTAGGTCCACCGTGAAGCTGATTACTTTTTAAGGTTAAACTTAAACCTCGTCGCGCTGTTGTTGCCGATTGAAGTTTTTTCACCTGACCGGGAGTCAGAGTTACGCTGACGTGATCGTATGGCATATTAATAATCACTTAATCTAAATTTAGAATTTATTACATGTTCTCTACGGGTGCATCGATGACTCTCATTCTACCGCTGATGCCTTCCAGGATCATTGTTCTATCACTGAGGATTACTGCGATGGCTCTTGCATTATTTCCCTGCGTGTTAATTCTGGCCTTGAAGTAAATATCGACAACCGATTGTTTTACCAAATCGAGATGTTCCAGGGAAAAGTAATAGATGGGATAAAGATTATTAAAATCTAGCTGTGATATCTGCAATCCGGTATCAATATTTTGATCGCGACCCATAAAACTTAGTAATCGATGATATGCGCGTGCCGTCGAATTGTTCTCAAAATCGATGGCTATTTCTTCGGTTGGCTCTTGTTGGCCATTTATTCTCAACGATACGTTTGTTGCCTCGAATTTATCAAATATCATATGGCTATGCAGTTGATCGTTTCTATCCGCAGATTGAAGGGCAACAAATATGTGTCTAGGTGCGGAAGAGCCCTGCTGTGAAGCAATTCGCCAAGTAAAAATTCCGTTCATATTATTAACATCGTAGGAATCGGTCATAGTTGTCAGCCAGGACATAACGGATTTTCCACCTTGATTCATAAATGATAATAATTTTTCTTCAATGATCATCGACGGTGTTATTGCTGGCATCCACAAGGTAATTTTTTCAAGGACAACTTTACCAGCATCACCAGGATCTCGCCAAATGGCTCTGTCATCATTGACATCTCGAACAAAAATTATCGTATGCTTCGCTCCGTAAATAACTTTTCTAAAATGTCTGCAAAATCCAAAAATGTGAGATAATGGAATTGCACAGGAGAATCTTCGTTCAGCTCCCTTCAACATATTTTTTCTTATGGCAAATCCAAGATTGTAATTGGCATTGGGGGAAATCATCACTGAACGAATATCAGCGGCGGCGCCAGCAACGGTTACCGGTCTACCGATATCATATGGAGAATGTTCAGGTTCATTGGAATTATCCTTGGCAAACATCATACTAGGACCGGCTGACCTGGTAAAATCATCCGAGTATCTCGCTAGACCTATTATCGTCGTTGCTATATCAACGTTGTTCGTAATTGATTCAATCTCTTTTCCATCAATCATGTAAGTGGCATTCTTGAATAATGCCATGATACCATTATTGACAAACCCAACACCAAAATTTGCATCGTAGTTGGTATCATCAGCTGCCTTTACAATTCTCCCAACAAATTCGATATACGCCTCAGATGGAAGAAAATATCTTGTTGTATCGTGGACTTGTATTTCCTTTCTATTTCTTGAATCTGGCTCAACTACATCGTACGAGAAATACTGAAAATCTCGCACTGATGTATCCCTACCTACTGGTTCATCCATGTCAAATACTTCATTTGACACTTGTGCGAACATTTATTATTAATAATATCGTCTAAAACGAAGACCATCACCTGAAACGAAACTTGTATTTGCTAAATTTGTATTAGCAACATTCTGCGCTAGATTTGTATTAGCAACTTCCTGCGCTAGATTTGTTATAGCAGCTTCTTGTGCCAGATCATTTATTTTTTTATTTGCCGCATCATTTATGGCCTTACTGACTTCGGGTGGCATTTCGCTGGTAATGGGTAATTTGACGGGTTGTTTTTTACGTACTAAACTTAATATTTTATTTTTGATGGCGTTGAAGCCTTTACTAGCTAAATTACCGATACCAGAAATGGCAGTCTCGCCGATCTTTCCTATTGCTTTCAACCCAAATTGCTTAATCACGGGTCCAATTTTAGGTATTACTCGCGTGACAAGACTTCCAATGATATCACCGAATCCATTACCGTGGATATATTTGTACACGGGCAATCGAGAGTTAACTACGCGGACCTGTCTTGGTCTGCGCTGATATTTGTGAACAATCATGTTATTTCAATTGTGTTATTTTAATCGATAAGCTCATCGACGAGTTTCTTGTAAATGTGAGAATCAATAATACCACCACGAAATAATCACTGACAAATATCTGAGGCTTCGTTGATTATTTCACGAGAGTTATTTCCAGCTCGTTTTCCTCCGATTAATACTTCGAGGCGAGATACGTCGTTGACAACACTGTCAGGACAGATGGTATATCCACTTCCTGTTTTTGATTTTTTAGGTAACGTTGCTTCTTCCCGATTTAATCTATTTATTTTTATTACAAAATTTATGTAACCAGAGTCGAATGGGTTAATAGGTTTATTCACAGAAGCAAAATACACATTACGGACCCAATCGTCTCTTGACATAAGCATACGAATATGTGGTCTCAAATATTCTCTATCGTCCGCATAACCAAATCTAGCTATTTGAATTAATTTATCTTCGTCACTAAATTGTTTAAGAGCATCGTCAGTAAACATTTCTGTTGGTGTAAGCGGTTTTTTTTCAATTTTTGGAATTTCCTCTGGTTCGGTTTCAATTTTACTAAATGAAGGTAATAATGCTTGTTCCTGACCAACTTTTTGCTCACGTTTATATTCATGTATAGCATTTAAAAATTCAGAATAATTTGGATCATTTTGTTTAACCATTTTGACACCACTGTACACATAATATATCCACCTTGTCCATTGCACAAATGTTACATTTTCAGCTGTACCGGGTTTCATAAATTTTTTTCGGTTTATTTTCTCATAATTTTCTGAAGTAAATTTTACAACATCATCCGGACTCATTGATTTTATCATTGCGACAGTATCATTGGTAAATTTATTGGCACCTGACCTTGCTTCTGCTTGTTCTTCTTCTTCTTGTTTTGCTCGTGCTTGTGCTCGTTCTTCTTCTTCTTGTTTTACTTGTGCTAGTGCTTGTGCTTGTTCTTCTTTTTCTTGTTTTAATTGTGCTATTGCTTGTGCTTGTTCTTGTGTTTGTTCTTGTGCTTGTTCTTGTACTTGCTGTAATTGATTTTGCAACGCTTGTGTTTGTGCTCGCACTTGTGCTTTTGTTTGTGCTTTCTGTAATTGATTTTGCAACGCTTGTGTTTGTGCTCGCACTTGTGCTTGTGCTTGTGCTTGACGTAATTGAGTTTGTTCTTGATTAATTTGATCAAGCTGGCCAGGAACAACTCGAGTGTGTTGCTCGATATCTCTCGTCATAGGAATAAGACCGAGTTCCCTAAGTTCCTTATCTTTCTTTTGTTTGCCGTATGCGACTTGTTCGATAACTCCAGTAACTGGACTCAACCACTTTGACGATACCTCACCAATATGATATTGTGAATCGTCGTACTCACGAACTTTTTTCTTAAATAATCGTTTCGTCGGAATAAGTTTCTTTACTGCCGCTAATTGCTCTCGCGCTAATCTGGCAGATTGAGGTTCTCCAACTGTGCTAGTTTTTCGACTCATCTTATTTTCAACTATATTGTTTTATTGTGAAATAAAATTAATATCCGCAGCCGGAATTTGCAATCACAAACAAATTTTACTATACCCCCCCCCCAAAAATTGCTGTTTTTTTTTATGCCTGAAATTGCATCCCGGGTCGAAATTTCGCGGATTAATTTTCGTAGAAGGCTGTATTTCTGCAATCTGAGGCTTCTACGGAGAAAGTTTGCGTAGGAGGGTTGATTTTATCTGAGCCACCTGGTCTGTAGAACTTCCCTGCCGAGGATTATTTTTCTATCTCGGAGGCTACAAAATTGAGATACCCCCCCCCCCTGAAAAATGATGGTTTTTGTCGAAAAACAGCTAAAAAGTCTGCCCGCCCTCCCTGCTGCTTCACCTCTGTAGGAGACACACGTACATACGTAAGCCAAGTCGGCTGCTCATTTGCAGCCCAGATTACGCATTTGATCTCCAATGTTCGTCTAACTATGACAGGCAGTCACCAACAAGCCAACTCATTTCCAAGTCTGACTCAAAGTAAATATAAACCACATTACAGATTTAGCTTATGTGTGAATTTATAAATGCTAGGCTTGTGATAATTAGATTCATGCCTTCTACCTTAAAACTTGGGGAGGGGGGTCTAAATACTAAACTATCCAGTGAGACCTCAGCATTAAGAGGTTAGTGTTAGGACTAGTCGGCCTGGTGTCCGGATAATGTGACTGGGTGGGACATCATGCTACATGTCTGCGGCATGATACCCCAGTGCAAGGCAGCAATATAAACTGCCACATAGCGATATGACTGAAACATTGTTAAAGCTACGTTAATAATCCGAATCACACACAAACACGCTTACTGAAAAACATAAAGGTACCATAGTTCTTTATTACCCTATTTATGTCAGCCTCAGCTCTCTCTCTCTCTCTCTCTCTCTCTCTCTCTCTCTCTCTCGGTTACTCTACCTATAAGATAAAATTGTAGTACTTTAAGGAGGTATTTTATTGCTTTTGTCAAAACGTTTAACGTTAATTTAGAAGTCGGGTACTATATATATATATATATATATATATATATATATATATATATATATATATATATATATATATATATATAATTTCAAAACCATTTTCGAAATTAAGATGCTTGCCTAACGAAAGGAAATACTCTTTTATACAATCTGAACTTTTGCAAATTTCCACCTGATCATGACAACAGCATCTGGCATGTTCCGTTATATGATTTAACTCGAACACTTTATTCCTGAATATATCTTAGTCTGGTGCATCAATTGTCGCGTGCATTTTTATTTGTTTGTCTTTGAACAACCCTTCGGAAATAAGCCTCTCAAATGGATCTAAAGGAAGTATTGTGTTCATGTAAATCTACTTTTATTTATCCCTATTGATTTGATAAACATCGCAAAATAAGTGGCATCGCTTGGCATTATATGTATCTTTATCGTATGTTGGAGTTCACACATCCGTTGTGATCTGATTCAGTCAATATTGTTACTATCCTTAAATATCACTACTAAACATATATCTCTAATCTGGCAAAATTCATTTAAGTGACCCTCTTTCTGAGTGTGTTCGCGACTCACTTTCGGCCAGTGTAAGTGAGAAAACTTGCCAGTAGCTTCCCGTGAGAAAATGGTACTCACCGCGTTTTTCCTGGGTTAACGACACAGTGCTTTATTTGTTGTTAGCTTTTCTTAAAGCTCTTCCATTAATCGGCTTTCTTGTGGACACTAACAATCCACTCCCACATTGCAATAAATACCCCTTGATGCCATTCAAAAGCAATCTTCTTCCATTTCAAAGGGTCTTATTTTGATAAAGTCAATGACGCAAGGCATCATATCTTCAAAGAAAAGCAAAGTGTCAAAACTTTAAAATGTATTAAGCACTACCTTCTTTAGCCATGTAATGGCTACGATGGGTTTGTTGGTTTTTACGTGAAAGGTAAAATCACCCAAGGCAAATGCTACATTTGTTTCTTTTAGTAATGCCGCTATCAGTTTGAAAGTTAGTAACTGATCCAACATGCCATTAATGCACGTCTTTCAGTCAGAAGACTAACGTGTGAGTCATTGAAACTATGGACATTTTGCACATTACGTAATGACTCTTAAATTTGCCAGCGTCAGAGTTGTAAGTCAATTCCTTTTTGATCTCCCTAAATGTACTTTCCAAAAATTGAAGTAACCCTACCTTTTCCAATAAAACGTAGCGAAGTAAATATTACTTTGCATGAATTATTATTATTATTATTATTATTATTATTTTATTATTATTATTATTATCTCTACTTAGTACACAGCTACAGTATTATAAAATAATTTCTTTAACTGTATCGGAACATAATTGTCTTGGTATAGATTAGTTGCATCAGGTCAAAGAGGGTGTTGATATTCGTTATGCAGATTCTCGTCAATTGTTCCCATCCTGGAACCTGGCCAAAACACTTTGTTTCGCTGAAAGATAATCACATTTTATCTCCACTTTTGCCAAACAATTAAAAACTATAATTGTTTTAATCTGACATCACAAATAGCACGTAATTTTCTCACTCCAAAACATTGTTCGAATTATTTCTTCTGTTTTAGCATATAACTCATGTTTGGAGATTTCATTTTATTAAAATAAATATACCCGAGTTTTTCCTGGCTTTTCTGCCTAATAATTGTTTACATATATTTGATTTAACTTATATTTGATTTAAGCTGTGTTTGATTTGATTTGATTGTTTGTGGGTTTTTGAATCTTTTTATTTTCTTTACATATCAATGTAATGTAAATTTTTTTACTAGGAATTTGATGTTTTCCAGAAATTTCAGTTTGAACTGAGTTTTTCGATTATTGCATTTAGTGACCACAACCCCCTTACTTTCATTGGCAAGATGAAAAACAAATCAGAGACTGCTAAGGTAGAGTTTGTTGTTACAGGAATATAATCTTGACATCAGGCACATCAAGGGAAAAGATAATTTAATATCAGACGCACTTTCCCGTGTATAACAATGTATTATTTCATGTAACAGTCCTCCTTATGCTTTCCTTTAATCTATGGCAAAAAGAAAGCTTTATCATAAAAAAAAACTTTCTTTTTCTTTATGGGGGGAGAGTGTTACATATATTTTATTTAATCTATATTTGATTTAAGTTGTGTTTGATATGATTGATTGGGGGTTTTGGAATCTTTTTATTTTCTGTACATGTCCATGTAATGTAATTTTGTTTACTAGGACTTTGATATTTTCCAGAAATTTCTGTTTCACCTGAATTTTTCTTTAGATACCTAATAATAGAAACACTTGTTTCTATTTTTGTCTTAGTTCCTGGCCCTGATTGAGGGTCAAGTAAACAACTTTTTCTTGGAGTAAAATGATTGCTTCTTATCAAGGATGTACAGCAGCTACGTGACTTGTACATGTAAACATGATCACGTCATCCTCTATTTCGCTATTTCGCAATTAGGCATTTCCGAAATTGCGAAATACATAGTATTAATAGTGATATATATATATATATATATATATATATATATATATATATATATATATATATATATATATATATAGAGAGAGAGAGAGAGAGAGAGAGAGAGAGAGAGAGAGAGAGAGAGAGAGAGAGAGAGAGATCAGAGCCCGGGCTTTTAAACACTTGATGTCAAGTTGTTTTCTTCTGTTGTGACCAGTATTAAAGTATTGAAGTTTTGAGGTTTTGAGTTATATGTTAATTTTTCTTCAGGTTATTTGGACCTAGAAGATTAATTCGTTTCTCTGGAAATATTGTATTCATACAATATTCTAGAACAATGACTTTTCTTGAAAGTTTAATTTGGATCTCCAGGATCGGGGGATTAATTATTATGTTTCTGCAAGGAACCGTAGACGTCAACACAGTGCAGGCTAAAGCATACGTCATCGCCTTTCATGTTGGATTCTTCCTCGGGACTCGAACTTGGAATCATTAGAACATATCAATATTAGGACTTCTAAAATTTTATTCGTGGATTATTCATTTATTATTTTTGGATTTGGTTCTGGAAAACGTAAGTTCTCATATATTTTTTCTTTCATTTTTTCAGTACTTTTCCAGGGAAATAAATTATTTTTTATATTTTTCAAAGCTTGTTGTTTTCACACTTTCTTTTGTCAATGTTTATTCGAACCTAAAGAAATAACATAAGAATTGTTTGATAGGTGTGAAATGTTTCTTATCCCGGTTAAGAGTTCGTTGAGCTCGAAAGGTAATGAAATTGTTTTATTATTGTGCGCTTGCCAATACAATACATGTTAAATACTATAAAGTGTAGTTAGAGCCCACCTACTTTATACCACATAGTATTATATTGTAAAGCTGAAAAACATGTATTACGATGAGGTATGTTTTAAATATCTTTCGACAATAACATCTCTGTGAAAATATTTTCAGATTCGTTGTTATTGTCATGCCCATGCGCTCAAGGACAAAATGCACACTCGGGAAAAGTCGGAAGGTACTGTTGGTCATTTGGTTGGTGGGGATCCTGTTGTCAACTCCTTCGTTGATTTTAAAGGTAATCATGGTTCCTTCATTAATTACGTCAACATTACTTTTGAAAGTGAATCCTACATCTTTGAGACATTATCTCAAGATTACTTTTGAAAGCCAGTCTTACAGTTCGAAATCGATCATATTTCAAGTTTCAATGATAGCAAAAGCCATTATGCGAAACATAATGAAAATAAACACTGGAAAACATGAAGATGTTAAAACTAGTTCGAAATCGTAGATACCAAAATGTATGTCCTTGCAGAAGATTAGTGAAAAATATAGTATGGCTACCACAATATTTTGCAAAGTCACTTCAGTTCAGAAAAGTTACAGGTTTTCAACTGGCATTGTAAATTATTGCTTTTTGGACTATTTAGAAAAGCAAAATCTTTTTAAAAATCTTTTACACACGTCCAAAAACCTATACGTTATTTACCCTACTTTAACTTTGTACCTGGAGATCTTAAACAATGTAAGGATATTAATAAAACTTACTGCATGTTATGTACTCTCATCTGTTTAGTAAACATGTCTTTGGGTTTTTATGTTTACTTGCTTTTTGTTTTTGTTTTGGGTGGGGGGGGTTGGGGGGGGAGGGCGAGTATTTTGGGAGGTAAACAAAATATATGATTTTGGCCGTAGCTTTAAGTTGAATGAGTTTTCTTCTTTCGTACTCTGGTTTATTCCATAGTATCCATATTGTGCCACTGATACCGTTACTCTGTTAGTGTTATTTCCACGTACAGTATTAGGATATTGTTCCTTTCGTATCATTAATACGGAACAAAGTCTGTTGTAGGAGGTTAAAAATGCATACTTTCGAATCCATCTATGTGCATATCATCCCTCAACCCATACAAATAAAAAATGTAAAATTAAAATCAATTATATGCAATGCAATTACGAAAATACCCAGATTCACTAAGGAAACTAGATTGTTGTGCAGTATTAGCAGGTATTATATCTTTTTCAATGCAAATATTAGAATAACGTTTCTTCGACAAAGAATGACTACTAACAGAATATTTCGGGCGTTATTATTTTTACTTTTGAATTAATAAGCCACATATATAAATTATAATGCTCTCATCTCCCAAAATCGTTCCATTCCACATTACTAGAGTGAACAATAAAAGCATTATCATTCCTTTATAATTATTGAATTCTCCTTAGAGTCAACTATTGTCAGTTTAAAATAAAAATCTAGAGCATAACATATAACTTAAAGTGAAATTGCTCTACCGAAAATTGTACGTAAAACTTGCATGGTCCCTTTTACATACCTTCAACTACAAATAGGATATGGCACATATCTTCACATGGGACAATATTTGGTGGCTCTTGAAATTTAGAATCCATACATTTTTCTCCTTTCAGGATACTGAAACGCATACATTCTACAATAACAACTCCAATGTGACCCTTAGCTTCTGCTCTGAGCCCAGTTTAGATCCCGTAGGAGAGCAATCTTACGCGATATACCAGCTTTTGGTTTTGTTCGCTATTCCTACAGTTCTGATTGTGTTCTGCTATGCAGTGGTCATTTACGTTCTGTGGATAAGCGGGCATAACCTTGCAGGATTAACTGCGAATAATCGATCAAGGTAAGTAATTGCTTTAAGTCGAATTTTCTTCTGAAGATATTCGATATATTTTTCTACTGCGATTGAAATGAAATCCATTGTGGGTATTCACACCAGTCGCTCTTTTATTGATAGAGAACTCTGGATTCAGAAAGTTGTTTAACAAATCACCGACTATAGTTTCTGTTCTTGCTCAATATTTTGTCATTAGCTGCAACATAACAGAAATAATCATTGTACAGCTGCAAATGATTTAAGAAGAAAGGTAATATTGTCTTGCATCGATCTGGCAAACAACGGTTAAGTATGGTGTTTTCCTTTGAACCCGAAAACCATCAAACAACAGCAACAAAATATAGTTCACCATCACTTTCTATTATGGTTACTGCTTTAAGTGATGTTTCCTTCATCTTTGATTTTTCAGTCTAAGAAATTTCATTTCGATGTTTTATTTCTTTGTAAATTGCCTGCAACAATAACGAGCGCTTTTTAGAACAAAAGGTTTTACATTTTCAACATTCATGGGATTAGATGTTGAGCAATACGTTTGAGTTACACGGTAAAATAGATGCTTAAGAAGACGGTTGTTTCACTATGCTGGTATTTCAGTACGAACGTTCTTTTTTCGATTTTTTTCCTTAACGTAAAACACATTAAAGAATATTTACCGTTTAAAATAGTTATATTTGTAAGGGAGGTGGCAGTGCAATTTAAATAACTTAGGTATTTATAGTTTGTTTGTATTTATTCCGCTGTTGAATATGTATGTCCAATTAAGGGTGATTACTTAATATTCATGGGAACAATTGACATATCACTAATTGCTCCTTAAAGTATTTTTCCTGCGTATTCAAAATATTCATTAGCACACGTTGACGATTATGCCAAAATGGGAAATGTACATGTTAGTAAGTTAATTGTCCACGATGACGCAATTACACCATTTTTTGGCAACTAAAATAATGCGCATATGATGTACGACATGTGCTCCATAGTAAGGATTTCGCTTGGTATCGCATATATTTTTTCCTATAATTTTCATTTATTCGGATGATATTTGGGTTCCTAATATTGTCTAAGCATTTTATTCTTGTTTAGTATTTAATAAGAGAAAGTTGTAACCATGTCATTTTACATCTGATTTCTGCACGAGTTATAAGGTTCTTACTATTTAAATTACACGAAATATTATATAGATTACGCGGTTATTTAATTATCATCTGTTTTCGAGATGAGGCGTAGGCGTAGATTTTATAGAATTTAACATTTATTTTTATGCTGATGTGTTTCTAAAAAATCACTGCTTTTTTCATGCTTTTTCCATTGTTACTGGACTTAATCAACAAACTAATATCATTACCTTAATCTCTAGTTTGTAACCCCTGAACCACGGTGACTGGTTGGGAAAATCAAATCGGTTTGGTGCACATTAGGGTATGGAATTTGTTTGCATGGAGGATGATAGTTATATATGCCCTCTCGACGTAATTGTTAGCGAATCTTCATAGCTTAACTAGATAAGAGGGAACATATTTTAACGTAGGCTGCGTTTAAAACTATTTTCATCCAGTAACATGCAGGAACCTAATATCTCCACAGATATGACGTACTACATACATTTTATAGTCATACATGTATGCATCTATATGCGACAAAAATTGTTTACTTGTATTAGCCCTACTGGTCTGTTAGGAGACATACTTAGTATATAAGTAACACATATTACAGCACAAGAACATGGTTACAGCAACACATATTAAAAGTACAGAATCTTTGGAATCAACAACAAAACAACTGTATCAAGCGATTGACACTCATACATAAGCAAAACTTTCATTCACACACATGTAATCAAGTGAACTTTACCCCACCACAACCACAATAAACCAAATACACACAAACACATGTATACACATGCAGGCCACATTGTCCTGTCAAAGAAGATTGCGGAGAAAAAGACATCTGGAAGCCGAGAATTAAGATATACTCATTGAAGTAATATATACAATACGCTTTTGAGCATATAATATATATATATATATATATATATATATATATATATATATATATATATATATATATATATATATATATATATATACAACGAAGAACAAGAACAAGAGCAAGAGCTAAATCAAGAACAAGATCAAGAGCAAACGCAAGAGCAAGAGCAAAAACAAGAACATGAGCAAAAGCAAGAACAATGGCAAGGGAAAGAACAAGAACAAGAACAAGAGCAAGAGCAAGAACAAGAACAAGAGAAATAGCAAGAACAAGAGGGAATGGAAGAGTAAGAATAAGAGCAATAACAAGAGCAAGTGCAAGAACAACAGCAAGAGCGAGAGCAAGAGAAAGAGCGAGAACAAGGACAAGAGAAAGAGCAAGACCAGGACCAAGACCAAGAACAAAAACAAAAGCAAGATGAAGAACAAGAGCACAAAAAGAACAAGAGCACGAGCAGGAGGAGCAGGCAGACCAGGTAGAGCAAGTGCAAGATCCAGAACAAGAACAAGAGCAAGAGCAAGAACAAGAGAAAGAGCAAGAGCAAAAGCAGGACCAAAACCAAGAGAAAGAGCATGAGCAAGAACAACAGCAAGAACAAGAGCAAAAGCGAAATGAAGAACAAGAGCAAAATAAAGTGCAAAAACAAGAACAAGAGCTAGAGAAATAGCAATAGCGAGACCAAGAACATGAACAAGAGTATGAGCAAAAGCAACAACAAGAACAAGAGAAACAGCAAGAGCAAGAGCAAAAACAAGAATAAGAGCAAGAGCATGAAAATGAGCAAGAGCAAGAGCACGAACAACACAGAGAGCAAGAGCAAGAGAAAGACCAAGATCAAGAGCAAACACAAAAACAAGAACAAGCAGGATCAAGAGGAAGAACAAGAGCAAGATCAAGAACAAGAATAAGCCTAAAAGCAAGAACAACACCAACAGCATGAACAAGACAAAGAAAAAGAAAAAGGGCTTGAGCATGAACAACAGCAAGAACAAGAACAAGACCAAGGGAAGAGCAAGATCAAAAACAAATGCAAGAGCATGAACAAGAGCACTAACAAGAGAAACAGCGAGAACGAGAACAGGAGAAAGAGAAAGAGCATAACCAAGACCAAGACCAAGAACAAAAACAAAAGCAAGATGAAGAACAAGAGCGAGACAAATAACAAGAGCAAGAACGGAAAGAGCAGGAAGAGCAAGAGCAAGATCTAGAACAGGAACAAAAGCAAGAGAGAGAGTAAGAACAAGAGAAAGAGCAAGAACAAGAGCATGGGCAAAAGAAATAGGAAGAACAAGAGCAAAAGCAAAACGAAGAACAAGAGCAAGAACAGGAACAAGAGCTAGAGAGATAGCAAGAACGAGAGCAAGAACAAGAACTAGAACAAGAAGCACGAACAAGAGCAAGAGCAAGAGCAAGAAAGAGAAAAAGAAAAAGAGCAAGAGCAAAAACAAAAACAAAAACAAGCAAGAGCAAGAGAACAAACAAGAGCAAGATCAAGAACAAGAACAAGACCAAAAGCAAGAACAAGACCAAGAAATAGAGAAAGAGCAAGAGCATGAACAGGAACAAGAGCAAGAGCAAGAACAAGAAAAAGAGAAAGAGCAAGACCATGACCAAGTCCAAGAACAAGAGCAAGAGGAAGAACAATAGTACTAAAAAGAGCAAGAGGAATAGCAAGAGCGAGAGTAAGACCAAGAAAAAGAGCAAGAACAGAAAGACAAGAGCAAAAACTAGAACAAAAGAAAGAAGAAGACCAAGAGCAAGAATAACAGCACGAGCAAGAACAAGAACATGCAAGAGCAAGAAATAAAACAAGAGCAAGAGCACGAATGAGAGAAAGAGTAAGAACAAGAACGACAGCAAGAGCATGAACAAGAGCAAGAGCAAGAGAAACAACAAATCCAAATACAAGAACTAGAGCAAGAGTAAGAGTAATACCAAGAGCAAGAACAGGATCAAAAGCAAGAGTAAAAGCAAGAGCAAGAGCAAGGGCAAGAGCAAGAGCACAAACAAGACAAGGAGCAAGAACAAAAGACAAGAACAAGAGCAAGAGCAAGAATAAGATTACGAACAAGAAAAAGCAAGAGCAAGAGCAAGAACAAGAGAAAGATCAAAAGCAAGACCAAGAGCAAAAGCAAGGACAAGAACAAAATCAAGATTAATAACAAGAGCAAGAGAGAGAGCAAGAAAACGAACAAGAACAGAAGCAGGAGCAACAACATGAACGAGAGCAAGGGCTAGAGCAAGAGCAAGAACAAGCGCAAGAGCAGTAAAAGGCAGCGCTTGAACAAGAGGAAAAGCGATATCAAATGCCAGCGCAAGAACAAGAGCAAGAGCTAGTACAAGAGCAAGAGCAAGAACAAGAACATGAGAAAGAGCAAAAGTAAGACCAAGACCAAGAGCAAGAACAAAAAGAATAGCAAGAAAAAGAACAAGAATAAGAAAAGAAACAAGAGCAAGAGCAGCATTTGCAAGAGCTAGAACAAGAGCAAGAAGAAGAAGAAGACCAAGAGCAAGCGAAAGAACAAGACCAAGAGCAAGAACAAGAGCAAGAGAAACAGCAAGAGCTAGAACAAGAACATGAAAAAGAGCAAGAGAAATAGCCAGAACAAGAGCAGAATGCAAGCTGAAAAACAATAACAAGACCACGATCTAGAGCCAGCGAAATAGCAAGAACGAGAGCAAGAACAAGAACATGAGCAAGAGCAGCCAAAAGATCAAGAGCAAGAACAAGAACAAGAGCGAGATCACGAACAAGAGCAAGAGCAAGAACAAGAATAAGAACAAGCAAGAGCAAGAACAAGAACATAAGCAAGAACAAGAGCAAGAACAAGAACAAGAGAAAGATCAAGACCAAGACCAAGAACAAGAGAAAGAGCAGTAGCATGAACAAGAGCAAAAACAAGAGCAAGAACAAGAACAAGCAAGAGCAAAAACAAGAAAAGGAGTAAGTGCAAGAACAAGACAACGATCAAGAGCAAGACCAAGAACAAGAGAAAGAGCAAGAGCATGAACTAGAGCAAGTACAATAACAAGAGCAAGAGCAAGAAATAGAGCAAGATGAAGATCAAGAGCAAGAACAAGAGCAAAGACAAGAACAATAATAAGGACAACAGAAGGAACAATGGCAAGAGCAAGAACAAGAGCAAGAGCAAGAAAAGGAGCAAGGGCATGAACAAGACCACGAACAAGAGCAAGAGCAAGAACAAGAGCAAGAACGAGAACAAAAGCAAGAACAACAGCAAGAGCAAGACCAAGAGCAAGAGTAGGAACAAGACCAAGTCTAAGAACTGTGTCAAGCGCAAGAGCAAGAGCTAGAGCAAGTAAAACAGCAAGAGTATAATCTAGGGCATGAACAGGAACAAAAGTAAGTACAAGTACAAAAGTAGCAGAACATGAACAAGAGCGGGGGCAAGATCAAGAACAATACCAATAGCAGGAACAAGAACAAGAGCAAGACCGGGACCAAGAGAAAGAGCAGGATTAAGAGCAAGAGCATGAACAAGATGAAGAGCAAGAGGAAGAGAAAGAGCAATAACAATAACAAAAGAAAGAGCAAGGGCAATAACAAGAACAAGATCATGAGCGAGAGAAAGAGCAAGAACAAAAGCATGAGCTAGAACACGAATAAGAACAAGAAAAAGAGCCAGAGCAAGACCAAGAATATGAGCAAGAGCAAGAACAAAGAGAAAGAGCAAGATCAAGAGCAAGAACAAGAACAAGAACAAGAATAAAGGCAAGAAAAAGAACAAGAACAAGACGCATAAGAACCACTAACATTATCAATGGCATCAACATTATCTAAATCGTACATCGTTTGTTTAAATATATCTCATTTTAAAAGCCATAAAAATGTAATCACCTTGGTTGTGAATAATTTTAGTACATTTTAATTTTGCAAGTTTAATAAATTTAAACATATTTATTCGTTTCCAGTAATACTTATATGTATATTAAATCCCTCTTTTTCTTTGTAATATAAGTGACGATATTCTAGAATCAAATGATACTCATCTTTCAATGTATTCCATACTGAACATTGTCTTTCTTCACTTAATTCTTACGGTCATGCCGACATATCAACCTAAATGTACAGTCTGTGCGATGCAAATCGAAACTGAGCTGTAGCAGTACTAAGGTTTCTAGTGCGACTATATCCCAGATGCACTTAAGACAGAACTGAATCAGTATTAACGTATAAGGAAGTTCTGTTCGAACTAATTATCATTTCAGTGAATTTTGAAATAGCATTTTAACAGTCCACCTTTGTTTCATAGTTTATACATATCAGTATAACATACATCTTGTTTGATCCCAAGTTCATAGAATCCCAGTCGAGGCAAGAAAACTGTTATCTTATAAGCTTATTGCGTGATTTATTGTCAAAGTATTATCCAGATAAATATATCTTTGAAATAAAATATTGCATATTGAGCCTGACAAGTTAACATTAGTTGTGATTTATTAAATATTCTGCCAGTATTAGCGCCCGCAGGATTTTCTTGTGGGGGAGTAATAATCACGATGGGGTGAAAACAAAAGCAAAGGAACATAAAAC
Source organism: Sinohyriopsis cumingii (assembly GCA_028554795.2). NCBI lineage: Eukaryota > Metazoa > Mollusca > Bivalvia > Unionida > Unionidae > Sinohyriopsis > Sinohyriopsis cumingii. The sequence continues at coordinate 73,759,261 of CM068828.1, forward strand.
AAATTTCAAAAAATTGTTAGAACAATGCAAATGTGCTTACTATAGTTAAGGTTCTAAATAAAGTTTAACAGGGGACTGGGACTTTTAGAACGTCATTAACGAGACAAGTTGTACCGAATTCATCGTGTATATCATAGACACATGTTTATTTATTAATCTGATATTGTGATCGATATGTTGTTCAATAAGATGCAAAATCATCCGAATATTGTACAATAAAGGCATTCTTGTACAAATATTAAACCCCCTGTATACCATAAAGTATAAATTCTTCTTCTAGATAACTGAACCACATTATAAAAAAGAAAGATGAAAGACACACACCATATCGGAGTTAAATGATGCAGTAAAAGGCATTGCCAATCATATTTCTAAACCTAATCATGGATTGAACAGTTATCATTCATTGGTGTAATACTACTAAGAATATTTACTCATTATTTTTCCTAACACCCAGTCCAGGAAGATTTTGCTATACATTACATGTCACCACATATCCACCTTGTCAATAATACTGGCTTAAGGGATTATATATTGCCCTAAAGTATCACTAAAAAGTATCTATATAAATATTAGATGTCTAGTTATTTGTACAATCTTTCATCAATTAAATCTTGGGATCTTATGTCTTCAAAATAAATGTTTTTTCCTGATTGTCGTAACTATATTTGTATTTTCGTGAAAACAAATGACAGTCTGTCTTTTTCTCATATCTATCACGGATTCTTTCATTTCTGCATTTCATTTAGTTTTGCTTACATTCATTTTTCTTTAGCTTTCGCCGAACCATGGTCTTTGTTTCACCATATTTACCAGCATAATCAAATTAGGAGAATTTAAACATTTCGAAGAAAAGACAAAATAAATGCATGCACATATACATATATGCATGCAAACATACATGCATACATACATACATACATGCATACATACATACATACATACATACATACATACATACATACATACATACATACATACATACATACATACATACATACATAGATACAGTAGGTCATTTGGTTTCTGTTTTATTCAGAATCAGCAAATGATGTTTACCTCCACTTGGAGTAGTCTGTGATATGCCTCCACAACGACAGATACGTGTAGATTTATGATGTTTTTGAACTGTTTTGCTCATTTTTGTATCATCCGTCTTTGTCAGGGAAATTTATGGTGTTGGCAGCATTTAGTATTGGAGACGTTCCTCCTGACCGTAAATTGTCTTCTCTTCATTCCATTTCGGACTGCGTAGGCCTGAATTTCGTCTGTCTTGTTACTCAGCTCGCCTCGTTTGCATTGGACAGTCCTTTAGATGTTGCCGAGGGCTGTTTTCTGAAGAGATGAAGTGCTATCTTCTAAACAAACATTTGTAGTTCATGTCTCTCAGTCGTTTGCCTCAGTATAACAGCATCGTTCTCATCTAACCAATCTAATATATATATATACAAGTTGTAAAACCAAGGGCGTTTGGTTGCAACTGAGAATTTAGAGTATCTGAAAGATGCCAAGTTTCCCTCGACATTATCGGGATAAGCATAAATTATTAGCTTGACAGTTCTTCAATAAGTGCCTTTTCACGTTCTCGTGTTTAAAACTGGAAACATTGAGCTTTGGAACAAGGCCGAATCTTGATTTGGAGCTTTGAGACTATGAGCCTCTAGTCAGTCCAGCATCTTATACCTTTCATGGTCTTCCTAGCTTAGACATGCTGCTTGTCTCTTCTCGGGAAAATGTCGTGGTTATTGAGATGGCATTGGATGGAGTGTCGCTGCATCCAAAACCTCTTCCTGCAATTAGTCAGACTGTGTTGATGAATAGGAGATTATGTTAAAAAAGTTTCATCAGTAGAAGACGCTTTCTGTGGTTACATTTGCCAAAACCTGGCGTTACATGACTCGTCATGTTTATCAGCATAATATAACATTGTCTATAAAATTGTCTTGGATATCAGTTATCATCTATTCTAATCAACCTAATCCATCATTAAATACATTTACAACCATAATTAAAACATCGAAGTAATCTTCCACATTCTAATCTTGGTAGAAGGGAGCAAGTCTGTCTAGGACGGTTTAGAGATCTAGTGCAAAACCTATCATGTACATTTTCTATTGAATGTGAATATACATACCCCCATATGTCAGCGGGTTAGGTTAATATAGGTGTAATTATAGTTTCAAAGCTTCTGTGAAGGATATTTATCTAATTTGTAATAATATTCATTGCATGTAGACAATGCTTGAATTGCGAGTTCAAGCCTTGCTTTCATCCAGATACTTTTAGGGGGGAAGGAAAGGTTACGGGAGTAAACACAGACAGAAAATCCGGAGTGGAGCCCCCAAGGCGGCTGGGTGTTGACTACGACTTCCTTCCGGCAGCTCCTGCATCCAAACTGTCATGCTATGCATTCCTTTGGACCCCACCAGCAAGGACGAGAGGGGGATCCTGACGTCTGGGCAGCCCAGGATCTCCATACTCCACGCCCAGGCTTGCCCCCTGGAGAGGTCACTCCAGTCTCGCTACTGAGTGAGGAAACAACACGGAAGCTGACAGTTTACAGGTTATAAGTCCCACCCGATTGGCGTAGGGAAGGGGTGCCACTGGTCAGCTTTGACGGTGGGAGGAATCATCGTGTCCCACTGGCCGACTACCGTCCGCCTCAAGCCGGGCAGCCTCCGGTCAATAAGGTGTTGACCCGCCATCGTCTGCCTGCTCCAGTGGGTGTCTGGAGCTCAGTGTGATGCTCAGCATGACAAGCAGACGGAAATTCCACACCAGACAAAAGAAACAAGAAACCAATAAAGAAGACTCCAGCTCTTCGATTCTCAAGCTGGAATGTGCGCACCATGTGCACAGGCATCTCCGACCACCTCAGGGAAGTGGACGACACCAGGAAGACGGCCATCATCGATAGAGAACTCACCAGACTAAATATCAGCATAGCTGCCATCCAGGAAACCAGGCTCGCCTCTAGTGGCTCCCTCAGAGAAGAAAACTACACCTTCTTCTGGAAGGTCGAGAACCTGAGGAGCCCCGCCAGCACGAAGTGTGCTTCGCCATCAAAAACAATATCCTGGCCTCGACTGAACCTCTCACAGGGGGGTACTGAGCGTCTCTTGTTCATCCGCCTCACCACTGCTGCAGGTCCTGTCAACATCATCAGTGTCCACGCCCCCACCCTCACGTCTTCAGAAGACACAAAGGATCAGTTCTATGGGCAACTAGACGAACAGATCAAAGGATGTCCCAAACACGAACCACTATTCTTCCTCGGCGACTTTAATGCCAGAGAAGGTGCGGACCACGAGCCATTGCCTCGGATGTCATGGCACTGGAAAGACCAACGAAAACGGTCAGAGACTGCTTGAGCTGTGTACCTACCATGGCCTGTGCGTCACAAACATCTTCTTCAAGTGTAAGCCACAAGACAAAGTGTCATGGAAACACCCCAGGTCTCATCGCTGGCACCAACTCGACTTGGTCATCACCAGGCGCTCTGCTCTTAACAGCGTCCTCTCCACCAGAACGTACCACAGTGCAGACTGCGATCCGACCATGCCTCGCGAGCAGCAGGGTGCAACTACAGCCACACACACTACACGGATCAAAACCAAAAGGACCCATAAACACTGCGCAGATGTCGGTCCCCTCCAAGGTGGAGGAGTATGTGTCCGCCCTGGACAAGGCTCTCCAGAACCTGCAAGGGCACGATGCCACAGCCAAGTGGAACGCCATGAAGGGTGCCATCTAGAGTACAGCCATGTCCACGTTTGACAAGAAGGAACTACCCATCCAGGACTGGTTCAATGCACACCTATCAAGGATGGAACCACTAATCGAGGAGAAACGAAAACCCTTCATAGCTTACAAAAAATGCTCTAATGAACGGACGCTTGCTGCTCTCAGAAGTGCCCGAAGCAACACCTAACGCATCGCTAGACAATGCGCGAACGAGTACTGGCAACAACTGTGTGAAGGAATCCAGCGCAGTGCCGAATCCGGAAACATCCAAGGTATGTACAGTTGCATCAAGAAGGCTCTAGGCCCTACAGTGAAAGCTGTCGCTCCCCTGAAATCTCTGATGGGAGAGAAGATCACAGACCGTGGGCAACAGATGGCCAGATGGGTGGAGGACTACTCAGATCTATACTCCCGAGAAACGTCAGTCACCAATGCAGCCCTCAGCAGCATAAAGAATCTTCCCACCATGGAGGAGCTCGACAAAGTGCCAACCTTAGAGGAGCTCAGCAAAGCAATCGACTCCCTCCCAAACGACAAAGCACCAGGTAGTGACAGCATCCCGCCCGAAGCTATCAAACGTTGGAAACCAACATTGCTTCAGCCACTGCATGAGCTACTTTGCCTCTGCTGGGAGGAAGAGCAGTTCCCCAAGACATGCGCGACGTCACAATTGTGACCCTTTACCAAAACAAATGCGACCTTAGTGACTGCAATAATTACATAGGGATCTCGCTCATCAGCATCGTTGATAAAGTGTGCGCCCATCATACTCAACAGGCTTTAGCTGCTACTGGGCCGTGTGTACCCGTAATCCCAGTGCGGCTTCAGAGCAGGCAGGTCGACGACAGACATGATCTTCTCCCTACGACATCTCCAAGAGAAGAGCAGAGATCAAGGTCAACCACTCTACATGATGTTCATCGACCTCACCAAGGCCTTTGACTTGGTCAGGAGGAACGGCCTTTTTGAACTTCTCATTAAGATCGGTTGCGCTCCAGAACTCCGCAGCATGATTATCTCTTTCCATGCAGATGTGATGTGAACAGTCCTGTATGATGGATCCATCTCAACCTCCTTCCCAATTAACAGCGGCGTGAAACAGGGCTGCGTGCTGGCGCCAACCCTTTTCGGGATCTTCTTCCTGCTCCTGTCCTACTCCTTCGACTCGTCCACTGATGGCATATATCTAGACACCAGGTCCGACGGGAGGCTGTTCAACCTGGCACGACTGCACTCGAAGACCAAAGTGAGGACTGTGCTCATCAGGGAGATGCTTTATGCAGATGACGCGACTCTTGTGACCCACGCCGAGGAAGCCCTCCAGAGACTGGGAGACCGTTTCGCTGATGCCTGCATGCAGTTTGGGCTCACCATCAGCCTGGAAAAGACAAATGTCAGCGTGCAAGATACTACCTTTGCCCCTTCCATCAAGATTGTCGGTGTCACCCTGGAAGCAATCAACAACTTTACCTACCTGGGGTCAACCATCAGCAACACTCTCTCGCTTGATGTGGAGCTGGACAGAAGGCTTGGAAAGGCAAACACCATCATGGCAAGCTGACGAAGAGGGTGTGGGAAAACAACGCGCTGAAAGAGCACACCAAGGTCCAAGTCTACCAGGCCTGTGTTCTCAGCACCCTTCTATAAGGAAATGAGACCTGGAGTACCTACATGAGGCAAGAGCACCGGCTCAACTCCTTCCATATACGGTGCATAAAACGCATCCTGAAAATCAGCTGGCAAAATCGTGTCCCACACAGCGAGATCCTGCAGCGTGCAAGTACCCCAAGCATGCACTTCCTGCTGAGTAAACGCCGCCTTCGATGGCTGGAACACGTCCGACGCATGGAGGATGGGAGGCTGCCGAAGGATATCCTATATGAACAGCTAACCACTGGCACGAGAAGAGTCGGCCGCCCCTCACTCCATTTCAAGGATGTGTGCAAGAGGGACATGAAGGCATGCGACATTTCACCCGATGGATGTGAAGTGCTGGCCGAGGACCGAGGCACCTGGAGACTGACAGTAAGCAAGATCATATCAGTCGCTGATGCGAGGAGAGGTCAGTTGGCGGCATAGAAACGTGAGAGAAAGAAGAACGCGGCAGCAAGTAACCACAGTAACTAAGACTTCCCAGTATGTCTGCACCAACTGCAATAGGGACTGTCACTCGCTTATGGGCCTGCACAGCCACAGCAGACGATGCCAACACCCCATAGACAGACAACACCCCAAGGGCGCTATTCGCATGGTCTCTCGAGACTGAGTCACCAATGATGATGATGATAATGATGATGATTTACCACTAATAATTCAACTGAATTAGATGAGTGCGAAATACTGACATATCATATACCATTTTCCGAACTTTAGCCATTACATAAGATGGACAACGTCTTTTATCACAACTAAATGAACATGTTGTCCCTCGTTGCAACTCACTTTATAAATTTCTATATCTTATATGTAGCAGATAATTTTGAAGAGTTTAACATAAGTACCTATCTGATTACAATACGGATTAAACATCAATTTACAAATATGTCAGACATAAAAATGGTCGCAATGGCATATTTTTCATCGGTACAAAGTGCACGCACTATACATAGTCCCTTCACTTTTTCAACATTGGCTCGTCAAGAAACAAAAACTATTTTTACTCCCAGTAAACATATTACGTTGGAACATTCCAAGAAATTTGTATTTTCTTCTAGGAGACTAAGATATACAGTCAGCCGGATATAATTTTAACATTCAAGCACTATATTGTCTTAGTACGTTTCCGAATCCTTGCAAAGAATACATTTAGAAAGTTATCTAAGGCACATTTTGAGTTCTACCAGCTTGTAGATTGGTTACGGAGATCTCTGTTTGAACTTGTATTTCATTAATTCTGCATACCTTTAAACATCATAATTGTCAATTTACAGTTGTGATGCATCGATTATAAATAACACCGTTAAAGGTTATGGATCAAGAAAAGAACGAAAACGAATCATTTGAATGAATGGAACGAAATATGAAAATAATGTATATTCCAACCCAGGCACGCGATCTTATATATATATGGTTCACTCGCTCTCTCATTTTTCGCAAAATAATAGTTCAAAATCCTTGTTTCAATGTTTGCAATGATTTGTGCTGATTTCATTGTTTTTAACTTGCGTGGAAGAAATAGGACAGTATATTGATCAGTAGGGCACACTTGGAAAGCATTTCATACTTTCTAGGTTGAAAAAGTGTCATCGGCAGATTAATGTTTTCTTCCACCTCCTATTTAGAACTTAGAACTTCTTTCTCTTTTGATCACAAATTCTGGCTGGATATATTAAATACCCATTGCAATCAATAGTTCTGCATTAACGTCTGGTCAGCTGGCGATGAAAGGACATCAAACGTGTGAGAATTCAGACCTTGATCAAAGAAGATAATTTAGTTGGCAATTTTTCAGAATCTCACTCTTCATCACATTTAACGATATATTTCTTGCATTTAGTTTCAGTACATTTAATCGAAGAAGCAGATGTTCAATCTGCACACTGGTCTTCAAAATCACTCCTAAAATGTCACTGGACCCACTTAATTAGATTACTTTTTAGTCTTAGTTCTTCTAAGAAGATACCGTCCGACAGCACTTTTGGTGCCCACAGTGATATCATTTGATTAATTTCTCCCTTATTTCCTTCCACACTGTGCGTGTGTATCCTATTTTTGTCTCGTTATTCATCAGTTATAAGCTTAAGTATAATTATCTCTAGTATTGTTTTTAATATAACAACTGTGTTCCGATGCAAAACTGACTTGGCGATCAAAGACTACTATTTGCAATGCATTCTCTTTTCCATTTCAATATAATTGGCACCATGTAACCAGTATTGTGCTAACATGATGTAACATCGTTAAACAAGCATAAAATATTTGTCACTAAATGCGTGGTTTGCTGATCTTACCGTCGCCTAAAACCGTTTCCACAATAAAGGAGTTTCACCTATTCATATTTGCCAGTTGTAAATTACATTACATTGTACTAAGACAGGGTGGATGGGCATGTATGGTGGAGAGGTCAACGACATTTTAATTATCCCTTCTTGAATTAATTTCAATGCATCAATATGTAACACATGAATTGATACTTAGGCCCGTGTGCAAAATGAACAAGCTGTTGTATAAAAAAAATTGTAAGAAGCAACCCAAACAAACAAAAAAACTATATGCAAATTAGAGTTACAAACATACCTAACACAGAGCATGAGGAATATAAATAAATGCAATGGATATGTGCAAATACCGGAAACTTTTCGGTGTAAATGCGAGTCAAATTTGAACGACATTCCGACTTCCTGGCCTGCTGAAGGAACCCTGTATATCTCTTTACCCTGCTCGTCAAATGGCCCAGAACGTTTGATTTCCACACCCGATTCCACTAATATTGTCTGTCTGACAAGTGTGCGATAAGTCAGCATTCACTACTGTTTTTAGGGTTGAGCTGCAAACCGGGTGAAACAATTCCAATTAAAAGTTCAAAATACATAACCAAGCTATATAACGTATGAGACAAATTTAAGTGCAAAAACAATGATATAATCCTGCATTCTTGAATGACACAAGCAAGATAAGAATTTCGTAATGAATGTACCAGAATGTTTATTGGATATTTTGTCAGTAGCATCGATGAATAATGTAGATCAAAGATATATCGCGGCTCATTCTTATTTTACATCTTGTCTTAAACATCTACAATATTTTCAAGCAAAATAAAATATCTTCATCGGAGCTCTGAAAAAAGGTCAAGAAAGTATTACAAAATTTAGTATAGTTCACTAAGAAGAGCAAAATGATATAATTAAAGTTCGGTTAGGTACGTTTGATCCATAGGTGTTTGTATTTCAAAATATACAGTCCATATACAGCCAATATAGCTAAATTCTCGGGCAAGAGCGCATATAAAAACAATCTAGGAGAAAATGTAGAATACGCTCAGATAATATAATACAAGTACTTGTGTTTTTCTTTTCAGTTTGTATCTAAAAGGATAATTCCATTATATAAATAGAAAGTATAGAAACCCTAATTAGGAATGTTTTATGATATAAGTAAAGGGTATGAGAGATGAGATCCATCTTCAGAACACCTCCATTCAGCGAAATGATTAGGGGTACGAATTTGTCTTCAGATTTCGGGGCAAGTTGAAGGAAAGGTTTAGAGAGTCGAAACAAATGGGTCAATAGTGGCGAGAAAATAAAACATGTAAGGTTGACAAGAACACCGCCTACAGTACAGCAATGAATGTGATCTGTAATGATTGTTTGTCTCTTAAACTTTAAAAGTAATGTAGTCCTTTTTGGTTGATTAGTTGATGATATTCATGTATAGTTTGGTTATTATTCTATAAATAATTGCTATGCAAACGTATCACGGAAAAACACCGATGTTAGATTATACACAACTATATTGATAATAACTTTTCTGAAGGAAAGAAGGCTCTCATTTATCTAAATGATGGAAGAAGTCTACATTATTTATTTAGAATAATTTCGGTTATTCAGCATTAGCAATAATTGTATCTCCACCAAAATTGCAGACAAACAAATACATATTGGCTTCGAAGGTCCCGAGATGCTTTTGTTATTTTCTGTTGAAAGATTTACATGCACATACTCTTTCATAAAATAGTACAACTAATCCACATTTCATTTTACATAAATAGCCGCAAAAGGAGAGGAAAGGAAACGGTAACCATTTTAAATAAAGACTTAATTCGACTGCAACGAAGAGAAAGTCATGACACCATTGACTGACATCCAAACATAACGAACTGATACTGGCAGCTGTTTCCCTATTTGATGAAATTGTAATCAATCAAATTGCGAATATTCACTAGTATCAGTCTTTATATTTACATAAATTGCGATCCTTACATAGAAATGTATTTACCCTGATTGTTACGCCATTCAGTGAAATATTACAATATTACATAATAGATTTCATATTTTACAACAGATGATATGAACTTCCCAGATTCGCAAGCTTCATAACCCTTTTAAGGAGGAAAGTATTTTGTTGCTGCTGCCACTGAATCGTAGTACTTCAGGTCCTATAAAACAAACCACCCTATAAGTATGGTACCATTTGTATTCCAGAACATTAGACATGTCTGGAACCTAATGTCTGCAAGCATTTTATGAGCATCTGTTCCAATGTTCCGTTTCCTATTATGTTTCGTCTGAAACTAGTGTATGAAAACTAGTCAATGCCGCCAGTGATTCATTGTGGGTTTAATACCACGGAGTTTAATTTGTTTCATGCACAGTGATGCAGTTGTAACAGCTCTATAAATCTAAATTCCCCGCGTTTTATATTGAGTAAATCGAAATTGGAAAACTAGTGATTTCTTTACTTTAAATGCAAACAAGATTGGTTGTCGCATCGCAGACGATAATATAGATTGCATATATATATATATATATATATATATATATATATATATATATATATATATATATATATATATATATATATATATATATATATATATATATATATATATATATATATATATATATTCCATGGGGCGAAATCCACCAACTTCATTCCACATCTTAAACTATCAGATAGCACGACTACCAGGGCACGTATTCAAGGTGTGTTGCACCTCGGGCCTGTCAACAAATGCATTGTTTGTCGGTTCTGTGGAGCAGAAAAGGTGTTATTGAGCCCTCAAACGAAACGAGGCATTTTCATCTGAAGTTCTGAAAGACACTAATCAACTGTTAATTACTCTACTATCTGCTTGTAGGTCCCTCCACCTTACGATAACATTTGCTTCATTGTATCAAATTTATCAACAAAGCGAAGTATTCGACCTATAAACGGTGAACATTATTATATATGTTCTCTGTATTTGATTGCTTACCTATAATTAGCGCTCATTTGGATCACATGACTAATAATAAGTTGTCCCTTGCTTAGTAGCGTGTTAATACATCGCTAATTAAATATATCGAGTGTCATCCGTGTGTTTGTTTAACAATTAAACCGTGCTAGGTAATTAAAGAATTATTAAAGCCCTAGCTATAACATCTTTACTCCAAAGCTGAAATCATTTCGTTTATTTAAAACCATTTAGTTCTAAAAGTTGCTACCCATCGATTATATTGATACTGTGTGCTTTCAGTAACTGAGAAACAGATATGGCCACAGGAAATAATTTCAAAACTAGATGCTATTGTTTTATTAATTGAAAACAATACCACGGCCTCTCCAGTTTCATTTCTGTTTTCAACTTTGATGGAGAAACATCGTATTTATTGAATCAATCAGGAAACGAAACATCATTATTTCCCAGCACTCAAATCTACCATTCGTAATAAAATATTCAGTCTGTATATTGACCCGAAGACATAACTGATGGTATACAGAACTTAAATTTCGGCAGTTGTGAGACACTTTATAGCAGTGTGTCTAATGAACAATAGCACAAGTCTAATGGAGCAATTATTTATTTTTTCCGAAGGGAGGTGATGTCTAAATAATAGTAAACACATGTTTTTTCTCGTGCACGCCAATCTTTATGTCAAAGCGAGTGATTTCATTTTTTAAAAGCCACTTGTTTTTGGCCTTGTCCTAACTAGATATTCGTTGAGCACTGCTTTCACCTAAACCTATAACATTTTCATTTGAATAAAGTCAGAAATAGAAATAATAGCATAAAGAATCGATTATGTGTCCCTAATCAAAGTTATTATTACTCTATTACTGTTATTACTTTTCATTTGTCTGCGATTTTACATAACGGCTGTACTCATTCTATGCACAGAGATGCTTACTAATTACAAATCAGTTGCTCCTTAATAACGCAGCGTATGTCAAACGGGTGGAAGCTATTCTTAAAATGTAGACTTTTGATATTTTGAAGATAACATGCAGAGACAGGCTTTTAAATAAGCCTTGTTCTGACTTTTGAATGTAGCAACCGTTTATTTTTGTTTTCTTTGTTGACCTTATCGCGCTGAAAAGGACTTTTTAAATCAATAATACATACCTATGAAGCACTGAGCTATTTATCTTCATTCTTTAGCTGTTTAACTTCAATGCAATGCATTCGGCTTCGATTAGAAACAGCTAATAGGTCATTGATAAATTTTACAATTTGTATGAAGTAAATATTTGGCTATCGTTACTACCTGATTGAAGTTAGATGTTGGGAGTTAATAGTGCAGATTTGGCTTGCCGTTTTAAAGGACTTCTTTGCGGACCTGACGTTTTGAAACATTTTTCTTAAAGAACGATTGTAAACTTTATTGTGATAAATTTTTCAATTGCAAAAATAGAAAAGTTTTGAATTTTAGCTACGACGACAGTGTTTTTCTGCACTAAAAGATAATAATAATTTGTATGGTGTGTGCTGAATAAATCTCAACTACACAAGACTCTTGAGGACATAAAAATTGTATACTTACCCTAAAAGAGGAGACAAAGTCATGTGTTCTGTCGGAATATGTCTTTTGATTGTCGCTCAGTTTCCCCCATTATAATTAAAAAACAAATTAAACATTCTAAAGTTGACGTCAGATGTATCATGCGATTGTAAAAAATAATTCACCATGCCCTAAATTGTGAGCTTACCATGCTAAAATTTTTTAACTATTATCAGTCGACTCACTTGGCGTGAATAATTTCTAACATTGTCCAGAAACCATGTGAACAATCCTTAACACTGTCCATAAACTACGTGAATAGTCCTTAAAAATTGTCCATAAACCAACATTGTTAATAAACCGCGTGAGCAGTTCCTAACTTTGTCCATAAATTGTATCATCGGCCATTATCATTGTTAAATGATATTTCACTTTAAGATATAGAGGAATGTACCCCACCAGTTTTATTTTAAAGTTTCACTGAAATATTATAAATGTGCTGTAATATATTTTAGTGAATAGTATATTTTAACTAGGTTAGTGTTTGCCATTTCAGTCTGAGTCAGCTGCAACAATAAAATGCTAAATTAACTGCTATGTCACATTCGTATCGTGAATATTGCTAAATTAACCTATGTCACATTCGTATCGTGAATATTGAATGATTGCAGTTTCGCTTCTTATTGTAAACCATTATATTTTCCCTAGTACCGATACAAATATTGCTTAGCAAGATGCAATATACAATGTCTATACGAATTGTTTGCCTTTCTTCCAATTATTGAGTTGATAGCTTGAATCATCCAATAAAAATCAAACCAAAGTCAATCCAATGCATGCTATTTTAGCAACTGTGTGCATGATTGCATTATCGAGAAGTTATCAATCTCTTATTAATTCAATAAAATTGCTTGTAATTTCTTTTACAACAGATCTGCATCTTGTGTTATTGAGCAGCAATCAGACCCTTGTCATTATAATAGATTGATGCATGTTATTTAACCACCTGCAAGCATGCTTGCATTATCGAACATCAATCATACCTTTGTCTTTCCATTCTTTGTGACCATATACGTGCATATGCTGTTCTCATTAAAATAATTAAATACTTAATGAATCATGATCCAGACAGGAGCATTTCCGGATCTTATTGATACACCTAGATGGACAGAGCTACAAATTTAATACATTGAGCTAATCATAGCAACGCTTTGCAATTAAGCCACGCCCCGATATAACGAAAACAGAACATATATAAAAGCAAGATTTTCCGAATGTGCAAACATTATCAGTGCTTTCTAAGAGGATTATCAACTTTTATGAATTTTTAATCTGCCTTGTTTCGTGTGATTTGACGCCATGCATGCAAAAAGTATAAATGCAGAAAAAAAATTTGTATTAACAGGAAAAGACTTCCGAAAGACATACACTATACACGATAGTCATCAACTCAACGTACATCAAACTATATATCCTTCAAATCTAACAATGAAACACACCAAAACAAAAAATTATCGAACGTCAGGACTACGAACAAAAGCTCTTGAAATGGATGTATCTGACGTAATGTGCAATAATCTCATCAATCTCATCGTGCTTCGGGTCAGCCTTGACAACATTTAGCATTGAAGTCAGTTTCAGAATTACGGGCAGTATATAGTATGTATAAGGAACCAAGCAAATAAAATATTTCAAGCCTCAGTTAATTCGGATAAAGTTTGCGTTTAACTCGTTCTTTATTTCGAACTTACAAATTGTTTCATTGAACATAAAAACAAATAAATAAAAAATATCAAACATGGAGACCATTTTAAATGAGGTTATTATTGACAAAAGAAACCCTCAAACAGGCTCACCTTCACGTTCGCCAACAATTGGATAACCATATCATGCTAGAACTCTCACCTGTACAAGCAAACCAGTATAATAAAAACGAACTCTCACCTGCACAAGCAAAAACAGTATAATAAAAATGCGATAATCTGATGGGACTTCAACGAAGACATAATCGTATCCAACAGGTGCAAAATTATTACGAACGTTATGCATACCTTCAAGTTACATCATGTGATCCATCAAACCACGAGAAATGCTAAGCATGGCTGCAAAATTAAATATTTATAAGTGATACGCTATGGTATGAATGAAGACCAACATACAATTATTTTTGGATTGATAAATGCTTAGTAAATTTAATTCGTTTAAACGTCCAATCAATCAGAATATCCAGAAAATCTCCGATGGAACAAATTTGAAAGGTATAGCTAATAGGAATGTCAGCTTTCAAAACAAAATCGAGCCTAATCCTGGATGAGACCCTATATTTGCATATATGTGTATAAAGTAAATAACAAAAAAGAGTATAAAGGGTTAGATATACTATTATGCGTGCGATTCAGTTTAATCTACAGTCACTACAACTTCCGTTTTCTTCATAGTTTACACAATAGGAGCAATTCGTAAGAATAATTGCATCCAGTATAAAAAGATGTATTAAAACAATGCATGCTAAATCGATCTTGTAGCAACACAATCAGTATCATATACTAGAAAAATGATATTTTCTTCCATAATATAAACACAGGTTCTTTACTGAGAGTAATCGAATCGTTTGTTATCGTGTGAGGCCAGCGAATAGATTGTTATTGTGTTCCAAACGTTCATGACTGCCACGAAGAGAGTTGTCTAGTTACTAGTTATGTCTTAAAACTTTCCTGGCACATTTGTTGTGCGTATTTGGTAAAGTATCATGTGTTTGCGCTTACATATTTTATTCGGTACGTCTTTAATTACTACATATATACCACCCGAGTTGAAATTAAAGGTCCATTACCACTCCACCATCATATATCAGCACCAGCATTTACATATTGTGTCTCTTAGTATGTAGCAACATTGTTCTGCTGCCAGCGTTTGTTGATTTATGTATGATAACGTTAAAATATTAAACGTACTTGTTTCTTCGAAAATCGTATGCATTTCTATAAACTTTCGCAATAGTTCTCAATTATATTTCGTTATACACGTCAGGCAAATTATCAAAATACAGATGAGTGTACGACGGGAAAGAGCACAAAAGGAACTCAAGGTATTTGCTTAATCATCATCTTCTGTTTTGAGCTATATATACTTTCCAGGATTATTATTATCTAGACCACGGTCTGGCGAGAACTGTTGACTTTCTTTTGTGTGTATGTTTCTTGGTAAGTACATTACCAATTTACCAAATAGTTAGCTGACCTACATTTAATGACATAATGACTTCAGTATAACGTTTTGCCTTTAAAGCAATTCCTTGTGTATTCGTTGTGTGCAGATTAAATTAAGATTTTGTACATGAACAAGTTTGGAAAGTACAAACCTTTCAACTATAATTCGACCAATGTTACAAAATATTTGTGATTCTATTGCTTGTTTTCCTGTATAATCTCACACTACTCAATATTGCTGTTTTATTGGTTATATAACATGTACGTTACACCGGTGACTGAAATAAATCAATAACTAGCCTTTGGGAATCATGCTCTGATTTCTGCAGATAACAACTGGTAAGCGTCATCTTAATTCATGGTTTGAGACCAAACAAACGAGCCAAAGAATTTCGTCAAAGACACGACAGGAAACCTCCATTTTACGGTCACTTGTATTATAGTACATGTTTATATATATTTCAATCCATGAAAGAGTAATATAAGGTCCTAGGGCTAGGGGGTTAGGGGAAACATTTGAGAAACAAGCTTTGAATATTTCGCCACTATAAGTGAAATTATGAAGCAAAATAAGGATGATTTCATTTCACAGTTCGCTACATGTATCATAGGGACCCCTAGTAACCGAGTGGTCTAAAGCGCTCTCCGTCACGGATCACTGCCATCTCACCTCTGTCTGCGTGGGTTCGAGTCTCGGGATCATCGAATGTGGATATGTGAGAAAGCTTGCCGGTATCTTCTCGTGGGTCGGTGGTTCTTTCCGGGGTTTTCCCGGGTTCTTCCTCCACCATTAATACTGGCCGCCATGTATAGCCTATCTTGTGCTGAAAATGGAGTTAAACCCTATAACGATAACGATAACATGTATCATATAACACGTATCGCTATATTACAACTACTATGTTTTTATTATTTTTAGACATACTCAATATGGCCGATCAAACGATAACCTCATGACTTGCCGCCAGAGAATAAGTTGCAGGGCACAGACCTCGCGGGAAAATAAGAATAACATTCTTAATAGTAGAAAACAGGTAAGTAGTGCACCAATATTAATTTCAATATGAGGCGAGTGTCAATATGAGAGTAATGGCTAACGCGAGGCCATATTTACCGAAACGAACGTATATAATTAATGGATGAAATAATTTAGTACCAGTGTATTTAAACGTAAACTGACACCGCAAGCAATCCTTAACTACAGCCACACTTTCAGCACGGCCCGTTTCCTTGAGGAAGTGAAATACCTTCCATTATCTAATTCCTCTTAGCATTTACAAAAATAATATCTCACTTACTTAACAAAAACAAAAGATCTAGCGCTCTAAGCAGCTAAAACCATAAAAACTTTGTCTTACATTCAAATGTAATATAGAGCTGCTTCAAAATGGATTATTGTTTTCATAATGCAAATTGATGGAAATATAAACACTCGCCATAGGTCAAAAGACAAAGACACTGGATGAACATATGAAGAAAACATCTAGATCAAACTTATGCTCATTTGTTCTCCTAGAATATATACAATATGTTATGTCTTCAAATGTTGACGGATGTGTGCAGAGGGATCTACTTCTGCATGTTTCCAATGTGCAGTTGTATTTCAGTCACATTATAAATTGTGAAATATGGTGATATTTTGCCAAGTGAGACAATTGTAACATTGTCCCAATGTCCACAGATATTTTGCTCTAATATATAATATATTAGTACAGGCAAATTAACGACACTTACCAGAGTTTCAAACATGGATTATTGAGTACATTTGTTTAATTTTGTGGTCCAAAGTGTGCTGACCCTAACCAGTTAAGTCTGGTCTAATATTTGTTACGGAATCATCTAGGCAATTTCCAAACCTTATAATGTAAATCGATTTTCCATGTCGTTAAATTAAAGTCAATGTTAATATGAATGTTTATGATACACACGTTATGATAAAGACTAAACAAATTACTGTAAATCTCATTACCTGCAGAACTGTTATCATTACTGTTTTCTGTGTAGCCATGTAGAGGAATCTGCTTGGTTTGGCCACGAAATAATACCCTTAACATTTCTAATTATCCAGATACTTGCATTTTTATATTAACTTTCATGTCCAATACTAACAATTATTGTTTGCGTTCAGCTTTTAAACACTTTCATCTTTCTATAATTTGTTACTTGATTGACTCAAGTAACTTACCCATGACGTTTTTTATTTACTAAAAATAAATGATTATATTATTATATTTGTTGGCAACTAACGATATCTAACATTTGTTGTACGTAGACATTTAGTGTGAAAATCCCAAGAAAATATTATTATCCCGTGCAAGAATGTAAGGAAACCCTGCCTGCTCTCAACCAGAAAATATCCATGGAATTTGATTGCTTGCATGAATAAACACACATTAATATTGCTTTATCCTGTCGGCTGCGACATACCGTAATATGCATGAAGAAACAAATATCAGGTAATCCAGGCATGACCACTTGCTGCTTAAACCACATATGAAATGGGCATACCACGTTAACAGGATGTTAGAAGAGCAACTACTACTGTAAACGTCTATGGCGAGCTGACGGAAGAACAACATTTCAGCTTGATCAGAAGAAATGGTTTAGCAATTCCATCAAGTCCTCCCTGAAACAATGCAGCATTGACCTTAATCTTGGGAATATCTCAAACAGAATTGCTTCACTTTGTGTAGTCTTATCAATAATGAGCTGCTGACCTTAAATTAAAGAGAATAGTAGAAGCAAATCAGTGTCAAACTGTGACCATCCAAAATGTCAGAACTGCAGCACGTCATCTAATAATCGCGAAACGCCAAACAGGATTTCCCATCCATTGTGCCACAGCCCGTTCAGAGCACAAAATTGTTTGATCAGCCATTTACATACTAATCAAAACCAAACCAGTTAGTGATGTTATGGTCATCTTCAAACTGTAAGGACGAACAGGAACTGTTGCGATATTAATACGATATCGAGATTGTCCTGGTGCGTATCCTTCAAACTATTTTCAGCATAATTTAAAAGTTATGTTTACGAGAATTTTGCATTAATTTGTGTCACATGGCACTAAAGCATATTTTTGTTTCTGGCTGTGCTAAATTGAATTCTCGTCACCCAAAACTGTATAATAATAATAATGGATTTGAGTTGTTCAGATGGCAACAGTAGAAAATTAAACTGTCGTTTCGATATTTCTGAGGTCTTGTTCAGCCTAATAAACATACAATAATTTACATTTCCAAGGACAAAGCCTCCCAGTGGCTCCAGGGATGTAGAATTGGCCCGACGTGCCTCACTACGTGTCGTAAGAGGCGCCTAATTAGGGGCAACCTGTTTGCCGTGGGTTGCGTCCCGTGTCGGGGGAGGAAAGGATCTTGGTAGTTGCGCAGAGGCTTTCCGATGCAACACGCTACATTGGCCTCTACTTCTTCTAGACCGGTTGTCGGGATGGGCCCGGTCTCGACAAATCAGTTGATCAAGCCGAGCCCTAGGAAGTCTTTATCTATTCGCTCACCTTCTTTGTCTTTCTCCTTGTATCTATCGTGATACCACCTTTGCCCCTATAGTCTATTCCTTTAGCTTTCCCCTTCCCAAGTCTTAGAAGGCTTCCTAGTAGGAGGTGGCTTAACGGGTCAATCAGGAAGTAATTCTACCGACCCTAGAAGGTGGTAGCTTCACGGGTTAATCCATGGTAATTTTATCAAATGAGTATAGCATGTGTATCCCTGGCACTTGAAAAGTGTCCCCTTGTTGAGCTCCATGGTAAGCGGAGAACGGTGCTGAATTTTAAATAAACCAACATGGACATTCAAAACAAAAATGAACATAAACGTACCAATACTGGATCTGAATAAGATGACGAACTATGTAGTGTGGAGTCATTTCCACGCTTCATTGTCATATAGTCTAAATATGCCACAAATCCGCTTGCCGCACTATCTCCGTTTGTCATCGAAAAGACAATCACACGATCGATTGGCATACCAAAAGGTGTCAAAATGCTGAAATCGGGTTGCCTTCTTGTTGAGAGTAAGCGACGAGGTCAAACAGAAAATATCAAGAAAATGAAACTTGTCTTCGATATCCTAGTTACCTCATTCGCTCACACCACACTCAGTACGTCCAAAGGCGTGATTCGCTGTCGTGACTTGGCTGGAGTCAGCGACACATATATCATTGAAAGGATGAAAAACGAAGGTTGATGTGAAGCATAGAGCCCCTCATAGCGTCATCCCTTTGAACACAAATTTGCAAGCTATTGCTTTAAACGTCACTATACATCGAGTGATAACCTGTTGTCTATTTTCATACAGGAACGGGTACATATACGTGTATAATCTGACAATCTTTTCTCCTTCGCTGCTTTTGGATTATGGATGGAAGGTCGTTGATGACCTTCATAGCAGTGATCACTTTCCAATCTACCTTGAAAATATCAACTCTACTGTAGATGACGCAATTCCACAATGGAATATAAAGAAAGCCGAATGGGCTAAGTTTGAGACACTCTGTAAAGCAAGGCTGAATGAGGATACAGTCTTCAACGTTAATAATCCTATTCAGCATTTTACTAATATTTAAATAGAGATTGTAGAAGAATCCATTCCCATGTCCTCAACGAACTGTAAAAGAACCGCAAAACCTTGGATCACTAAGGAATGTAAGGAAGCCATTAGACAACGACGAGAAGTATTGAAAAAATTTAACAATCATCCGACGCCAGAACATTTAAGTAAATGCCGCATTCTCCGGGCCAAAGTTCGCCGCACATCCAAATAAAATAGACGAGCATCATGGAAAAAAAAATATGTTTCTTCTTTAAACTCTCGTTCCTCTATTAAGAAAGTTTGGAAAGAGAAAACTCAAATCTCTCCGACATCTGAAGGTAAATAATAATAATTTTAGTTCAAAACGTGACATGGCAAATATTCTTGCTGACAGTTTCTCGGAAAATACCTCATCATCTAATTATTCAGAAGCCTTTCAAAGATTACAAAAACAAAAACAAAAGTCACGTCTAAAATTCACATCCAACAACTCCGAAAGTTATAACCAACAGTTCTCAATATTGGAGGTTATGGAGGCTTTAGACAAGGCCCATGATACATCCGCTGGGCCTGACGAAATACATTACCAGTTTTTGAAACACCTTCCAAAATCATCTTTAACATCTCTTTTGAAAATCTTCAATGATTTATGGATTAATGGAATGTACCAAAGATTTGCAAAAAAGCAACGGTATTGGAATGTACCAAAGATTTGCAAAAAAAGCAACGGTAATACCAGTTCCCAACCCAGATAAAGATAGCGGAGATCCTACCAACTATCAACCCATTGCACTGACAAGCAACACAATGGAACGAATGATCAATTCTCGGCTTTATGGTACTTGAATGAATATCGCCTTTCCAAGGTGGCTTTTGTTATGGCCTTAGCACCAATGACCATATAGTTAGACTAGAAACATTTATTTGCGACGCATTTATCAAGAAGGAACATTTAGTAGCGGTTTTTTTTATTAAGAAAGTCAATTACACGACATGAAAGTACGGGATATTAAATGACCTGCACGATCTGGGTCTAAAAGACCGTCTGCTCTCTTTCATGTCGAACTTTCTCTCAGACAGAGAATTCAAGATACGGGTGTGTTCTATCATCTCAGATTTGCACGAGCAACTACAACAAAATATCAACAAGAGTCAAAACTGGGCCAGTACTAACGGTTTCAAATTCTCGAAGTCACAAACGGTATGTATGCATTTTTGTCAGTTACGTAGACATCATGATGAACCTAACCTCACGCTGGATGGAACACCTATTCCAGTTGTTGAGGAAACAAAGGTTTCAGGTATTATCTTCGACAGAAAACTCACTTTTATTCCACACCTAAAGAACTTGAAAGCTAAATGCTTGAAATCTCCAGATCTGCTCAAAGTAGTAGAGCACACTGACTATGGTGCTGTTAGAAAAGTCATCCTCAATTTATATAGAACGTTTATTCGCTCCAAACTGGACTATGGTTGTGTTGTTTATGGTTCAGCTAGGAAGTCATATTTGCAGATGCTTGACCCAATTCATCATCAAGGAATAAGACTCGCTCTTGGAGCATTATGACATCCCCGTGTGAAAGTCTCCTTGCTGAAGCGAACGAACCACCTTTATCACATCGTAGAGAAATGCTTTCTGCACAGTATGCTCTCAAATTAAGATTAAACCTTCTGAACCTTGCTTTTTCGGCTGTTTTTCAACCCAAATACAAAACCTTGTACGAAAATAAACCCAACATCATACCTTCCTGTGGCGATAGAATATCATCCAGCCTTGACAGCACAAAAATTCAGAAAACGTGCATATCCGAAACACCTCCCTGGCTACTTAAACAACCAAAAGTACATTTTATGCTTCACGATGGATTAAATCTGAGACAAACCGTTCCATCTTCCACAACTGTTATCATGAACTCCTCACCAAATTTAATAAATACAAAAGAATTTATACCGACGGATCAAAGGATGAGGAAAAGGCTACTGCAGTCTTCGTGTGTGGAAAACACAAATTCGCTTACCAAATGGCACATCAATTGTTTCTGCCGATATCAGAGCAATAGATCTTGCTCTGCAAATATATCGAAAACAACTGTATTTTAAACAGAATCATTTGCGACTACCTATCAGTACTTCAGTCATTACATAATAGAAAACTGGAGAACCCATTGTTGACCAAAGTTCTCGTCAAAACTACTAAGCTGAGTACCTCCTACAATATTGTATAATGTTGGTTACCTAGCCATGTTGGTATTAAAGGTTATGAAAAAGCAGATCGCTCTGCTAAAATGGCCCTCACTCAATAACCATCTTATTTTAAAATACCGTATACTGATATTAAACCTTGCATCAAAGAGACTTTACGTCAGAACTGACAGGCAACATGGAATGAAACATAGAATAATAAACTTCACGCCATCAAACCAACCCTACGAGAATGGACTCCTTTCTACAGAACCATCTGTAGGGAGGAGGTAGTCATTGCGAGAATTCGAAATGGCCATACGCATATAACCCATTCCCACATACTAATAGGTGAAGACCCACCATAGTATGTATCTTACAATGAACCATTCACTGTTTAGCACTTTATGATAGAGTGTTTCGACCTGCGACCTACGCGCGATCGGTATTACAATGTACATGACATGAAGGAACTTTTTGATACAATAAACATCACTTGTATTGTGAAATTCCTGAAAGAAGCAAACATTTATTTTAAGCTATAACTTGTATGCCATCACCTAGGGCAGTTTTATGAAATGCATATATCGTCCCTTGTTTCAATACCTTTTCATCTGTCTTCATTAACATAAACCATTTACATCCCCCGTTGATCGGGAAGCTTTATTTTTCACGTTACCATCTTATCGTTTTAATATCAACTTTTTGGTTTTGATATATATGGTCGATATGAGACTTTTTATAATTTGTAAACGATTATACGTATAACATTTTTTATCGCGTTAAATATCCTAATAGTGCTAGTGTGCCGTTAAAATACAATCAATCAATCAATTAATCCAAGATCAAAGTGGCACTGACATATTCATTACAAACCAAGAATTCTTAGAAGCATGTATTCGAATATCTGATATAAAATACGTGCTGTAGATTCCCTCATAACTTATTTCTATGAAGAAATTTTCGTTACATTTTGGTTGAGGATATGCTTACTCGTGTAATCTTGTTTAAGGCACTTGCGCATAATATCAAAACTTATGACACAAATAACGTTTGATTTCACAAATGTATTTATGCAATTAACAAGAAATAAGCGTGAAATTATACCAGGGACAACTCATGACAAAGTTAATCCATAGGTCCAGCAGCTTCTGTAGGCACATGCGCAGGGAAATTTCGAAACCTATCCACCGAATATCAAATGTAATTATTCAGTTTCAATATCATGAAAATGTCCTACAGAGCTCACATATATACTTCACTGTCTATATTTAAGAAACGCTATAATGAAAATATTTAAACACTATTATCTTTTATTTTTTTACAGATTATTAAGATGTTGATAACAGTAGTGCTGATATTTTTGCTTTGCCGGGGACCGAAGTTTGTAATGCAACTATTGAGAAGAATTTCTCCCATGGATATGCAGACACAAGCTGGATTTAAATTAATGGTAAATCTTCAGTAATTCTTCAATATTACAATACAAGAGGGAAAATATTTAAACAAATTACGATGCTTGATTTTACGCAAAATGCCATTCCAGAATCGAACATACCAGTGCTAATTGTAAACTTCTTCAAACTAATCTTGATGATGCCGCGGATAATTTATACCATTTGATACATTTTGTTCAAATTATAACTGCGTAGTATTAACGTATAAAGTTTTAAAACCGTAGTTAATCCGTATATTGTGTTGAATACGTAACTGTGTAGTATTTATGTTTTAACTTTCAAAGAGTAGTTAATCCATATATTTTGTAAAAAGTATTTGTTTGTGTAATTGTGTTATTCCGAATTTTAACGTAGCATTAAACATTTAGTCATATCGCTACAATGTCTGCAGTTTGGCAGATTACAGTGATGTCTAGCACCGAGGTATAATAGGTAGCATCATCTCCCACCCAGTCACATTATTCTGACACAAAAATACCTCTCCTAATACTAACCTCTTAATGCTGAGTGCTAACCAAGGCAGCTGCTAGTACCATTTTTATAAGTATTTGGTATGACTCGGCCGGGATTCGAACCTGCAATTTGCCGTATCCGAAATTAACGATCTAACCACTTGTGCCACCGGACCGGTCCCACAATGCTGTATTAATGTTATTATTTTGCTGAAATGTATCCTTTATACAAATTAACAACTAATACAATACGATACCGTTTTTCAACAAATTGCTTCAAATCTGTCTCAATCTTCCACTCAGAATTTGGCTGTCGACTCCCAAAGACGTTACACCTATGCAAGATATGTGCTAAGTATTGCTTTTTCATGTTTAATTAGAGCGCAAGATAAATAAGTGGGTGTAGATACATCGATCTTTATATGTCTCTCATTTATTGTATGTCAAAGTAGGAACAAGCAAATATGTAATATCAAGCTAAACACAGAAAACAACAAACTTAAAGACGAAATCTTCTCATCCTAAATAATAGTGTGGTAGTGATCCAATGTATTTATCCACAACCTAACTCGTACCTCAAATGGGCCGAATCGCTATTGGCCTGTCTTTACATAAACGATGTTGCATATTAGGGAAGTTCATGGGGGTTTTTTACCAAACGCTTCAGAGATTCGTTTTGGACTTTGTCATCTGGAAGTGACTGGAAATCTACTTTAATGCAGATTATTTACTCTCCGTAGCTGCTAAACAAAAGCTTGTATAGTCATATCAGATTTTCCATGACATTGCAAGCAAACCACGTACAATATGCAACTAATGGATATTAGCGTAAATTATCTACAAGAGTGAAGATTGTTTTTACTCAACCTTATTGTTTCTACATCTACAACAGCACGATTTCTAATCTGTCCAAGGAGCTGTCGATAATTTTCAAGTCACACCAATCCCAACAAGACCGCAAATAGCCTCTAAACAAAACACACTCGTTTCTATTTTACAATCAACGTGGTTCTTTTGGTGATTTATAATATTCAATTATTTTTCACGGTGGTAACACTGAATGTCAAGTATAACTCTTCTATTAATAGTACTATTGCACGACTGGCATGCCATGTCCTAAATCATAACGTCCAGGTACTATACGCACATGAACTTCTAGAACACCTCTGGCTTTTAAATGGTTTCAACACCGACAATTGTGCGTTCAGATGTTTGGGCACCATTTTCATTGAAAACATTTAGATTACGCATCTACCTTTTCCATATAAAGATTGTCTTTGCACATTACCTAAAGCCCATAAAAGTGCATCCTTGCTGAAAAGCAGTCGATATCTTGCTTTTCTCACTTGAGTCTATGTTGGTATAAAATATTCTTTGGTAAACTCAACCGAACAGGAATACCACGTCGCCGTTATAGAAACAATCAGGTAGTGTTGCTGCACCTGGTGATGCAGTGAACGGTCATACATTTGCCTGTGAGATATTCCCCAGAGGACTTAGATTTGGCATTAGTACATCAGAGTGGTTACAACGACAAATTTATATTTGACCCTTAACAGAACTGTATGCCAGTTCATGCGAGGGTTTGGTAAGACGACTTTGAAACAGATGTTCATCGAGAAGTAGAACGAAATTGTTATCGATGTTAGCATATACTGCCATCTGATAAAACACTCCGTCCGTAAATTTCACAAGTTCATCACCGAGATCAGAATCTCGGTGACATATATAAGTCTAATCATAAACACAATCATCAAAGGATATGTGGTGACTACTTTCAATTGAATTTCATCTCTGGCAGCTAATGATCTTGACATGGCATCTGTATAAATTTCAATAGTGTCCATTTTCTGGATGCGTGATATTAGTGGTACAAGGACAATATACCACTTATCATTTATTCCCATTCGACCCTACATAACTTTACTTCTAGTTATGATAAGTAAGTCAAAATATAGACGATTCTGAGTTACTGGTTATGTTGTCTAATACAGGTTGACATAAGTGGTCTTTCGTGTATGTGGCACTATTAATGCTATTTCATTTCGCATAAAGACACCACGAAAATATTTTATACATCTTGCATTCGCGGCTATATCAAAATTTGTCAATGGCGTAATCTTCTGAGTATTATACAGGGTAATCGAAGAATTCTTCCCGATGGTATCCTGCAACTTGTTCGAAGGCCTTTTACTTTTTTATTCGACCACCCATCGCTTTTTATAGAGCTATCCAAAATGCAGTTCTGACCGCCCCATAAGCTGTAGCTTTTGCAACCGTTGCGGCCGCTGTTACTAGCAACAATGGATTGGCTGCAACGAACCGAAATATTCCACCAGTTTTTCCGCATTTGTTTCACCTATGACTTGCATAATTGTTTTGTTATTGTGTTTGTCCGCATTAAGATGAGCAATATGTGTTTGGGTCAACCAAACGGTGATATTTCTATTCATTTGTAACAGAGAAATTTCTAGTTTGACCCTACAATCGTTTCATTTGCGTATTTTTATTTTCGCAAGTCGGTTTCACCTATGCAGACATTACCATCTTAATAGAATATAATTATTTAAATACGTAACAGGTTTAATAATGAATTTTAAATATTTTCCACAGGTCATTCGACCACCATTACCCTGCAATAACAATCGTCTGAGAAAGTATCAAAGCGTAACATCGAAAACCACAATCAGCGTTAACTGCATTCTCATTCGACTATCAGCCCTTTCAAACAAAGTATCAAAGCATAACATTGATAGACACCACCAGCATCACCCCTCACTTGTATGAAAATATATTTCGACAAATGATTGCCTGAACAATTCCTTGAGTTTCAATGAAAAGTAAGAAATCGTGTACAGTGTTATGAATTAATGTTTGGCAGACTGCAAGCCAGTGTTAATGTTTATATGCCGGTCCATATACGACCACGTACTGTGGTATGCATGTACATCATGATTGGTTTCAAGGTTACGCCAATTTGTACCAGAAGGTTATTGATGACCGTTTAACCGCAAAGTAACCTAAGTCACCTCAAAGTTGGCAAATATCATTTAACTTTCAGATTGGACATTGTCTTGATTTGTAAGTTGAAACACCACAAGTACATGTTCTTGGTGCCGTAAGACCATGTT
This sequence comes from Sinohyriopsis cumingii, assembly GCA_028554795.2. NCBI lineage: Eukaryota > Metazoa > Mollusca > Bivalvia > Unionida > Unionidae > Sinohyriopsis > Sinohyriopsis cumingii. Next base: position 73,786,399 of record CM068828.1, read on the forward strand.
GGGTACATATTTGGCATGCAAACTGTTTCACAACAACACTTGGTTGGTATTAGCCTGTAGTAAGCGCGAAAAACGACAGACTGCCACCTCATTATTTAGTCAGTGAAGGGTATAATACAGGAATCCACAATATTTAGCATTATTGGGACCTGTACCACGCCAAAATGAATCATTGTTATTGCTCGTACAGGTTAATCTGACTGTATGATTTGCCCCAAAAATAACCATGGAAATGTCTTTAAAAAATACAAATATGTGACAGAGAGGAATTTAACACCAAACTCATAACGAGGCTCCACGACGTTGTACTTGGCTTTGAGCAAATTCACCGCTGAAATTGCCGTTCACACCAACTACAGCTTGTACATCTGATTCACCGTTGCCTGCATGATTTCTGCGTAGCCTAATTGGATACGGCTGAGAATCCACATCATCAGATGTATCCTGGATAAACATTATAGCTGGACTAGCCGTTCTCATGTAATCATCTCTGTATCTGGTAAGTATAATAATTGTCGAGGCTACGTCTACGTTGTCAGGAATCGATTTGATTTCCTTTCCAAGATGTCATTGTTGACAAATTCAGCAGTTACATTGGCAGGATATATCGCCAGAATCATTATGTACAAGTTTTCCCTCAATTTCCAGGAATGTCTCATATGGAATGAAACATCTACACGTGTCTTATACTTGCAACTCTATTGGTACTTGATTGTGGTCTCATACCGGGTATGATTAATAATAAAAGACTCTTATAATTCGATATACCACCACATGCATGCCCATGTCAAATGCAAAATCAAATATTTCTTTAAATTGGGCCGTAGTTTATATAATATTAATTTTGTCTAATATATTTGCATGATGACTATGGTGGCTTCACACATCATGTCCTCATCCGTATTCCACTTCCCTTTGCCAAATTCGCAATACCCGAACCTGCCAACCGTTGTTAAACGGCTTCATTCATGGTTTGCCAACACCAGGTGGCATTTTATCCGTCAATGCTACCGTAATCGAATCTGGTAGCTCTCGGGTCACTAATCGTCGTAGTCGATCTCGAAATGATGGAGCCGACTGCAATTCCGGTGTTTTATCCACTCAACAGCGCACTTTTGACATTATCAGAGACTTGCATATAACTTTATTCAGCAATCGGCTTAGCGCTGAGGTCAGAGCCCTGCGCACCTTTGGTGCACATGTGAACAATTCACGAATTACCTCACCGAGGTCAGTACCGTAATATTTCGCGTAAACAGGTTTTCTCGCGTTATCAAAACTCATGGGTCTCACATGCCCACTTGCGACTGTCATTATATGTAAGTATCATGTCAATCTCTACATTACAGTTGTATGGGCAATGTTTCACTCTGCAGATCAACGACCTATCCGTCCTGATCTACAAGGGTAAATCGAATGTGTCAACCGATTATTATAGCAAAATGTCACATAAATTCTGGTTTCGTTGATGACATTGTAATTATCGAGGAAATGCTCTGGGCTCTCTTTACAACAATCTGCTTCATAGCAAAAGAGATTTCGCGCAATACAGGTAGCCTCTAAACCGTTTGATACCCATCGTCTCGTAGGACCTTCGTTCCTCGTGTACAATATTGATATTTTCGGCAAGTACATGCAAAAGCGCGCGATATGTATTTCTGTCCATATTAGCATTGGTGATCAGTGAGACTGTGTATGTGCATATGAGTATTACAAAGTTTCGCAACATATCTACCAGCAACGATACATCAATGTGTAGATACAAAACGTGATAAAGTCCGCCATGATTTTGCATTCGAAATTTGTTATGTTCTGTGACACGTTTGCAAACTAATGACTTATAAAGCGCTATGATCGTCTGCAACTGAGTTTTAACAAATTTGGTACAGTCACTTTGGCATTAGTGGAGCTGAAACCAATGACTGGTTGGGGAAAACTCACGAAATTTGGCACGGTCGTAATCATGACTGCTGGTGATTAGAGATGTTGTCGAGTCCATTACGCTATAACGATTTAAGAAAAACAACAACCGAGTCCTTTGCAAAAATAGAACGTTGGTGCTTCAGTTTGCCTGCCACACATATCAGCAATGTGACAACAAGCTGCATGTGACCGGCTCATGGACTTGTTTTCTTCGGATGTTGCTCGAAGCAGAGATTTCCGCTGCAATATTGATACATTCAAAGAATGCGTGGATGATAAAAGGGACTTTCATCTTTCGTTGCACAGCAGCAACTTTGAGAATGTTTTAATTCATTCTAGCATTATTCTCCGCTGTAGTGTTTCACTAATAACTCTCCCGATAAAGTCATGCTTGGTAAGCAGTTGTTGTATTTTAAATACCTGCATGAATTTTCTGCATGGAATGTTCTTATGTACGTGCTTACTGTGTCGGGTAAACAACCGTACAGGAGTACTTATCCATGCGTATTGCAATACCTTCTCTCATTATTTTCGTTTCGCTCAGCGACAACAAATCAATAAGACTTTGTCCATGTTGTCCATTTAGAGGATACTGCAAGCTCATAATAGCCTTTATCCCAAGTACCACATTAACGGCGATGTGTGGGTTACGTTTTTAAATCTGTTTAGTGTGGCTTTAGTAGCCTGATCAAGAAATGCGATTTCACCAAAGGTGAGTTCACCCAAATGTTACCGGCATATTCGAGGCAGGTCCTGGTTATCACTAGCTGGATATAGCGCTGGTAAACTTGACCAACCAAAATAACTATCAAAATTCTTTACGTTTAGCACTGTAAACTTTGGTGATGGTATGTAACTTTATCCACGAAACCTTGATATGGAGAGATATGTATCTCGCTTTGAGCACATCTTTTGAGAGTCCATCCCGATCCTGCATTGGTATATTTCTCCAACATTTTGAGAATCATTTCAAAGCTTTTGTCTATTTCATCATTGATGGCACTGGTGTTACTAATTGTTCACGATTGTAGTTGCACCGCTGTGAATGCAGGGTTAGTAGTTTTAAATCAACCTTTGTCAAGTAGCGTACCAGATGCGCGTTAAGGACAATATCTGCTTTACCTCCAGAGTGGCCAAAGTATTGTAACCCCGATGTTATTTCAGGGATCCCGTTTGTTAACAGTTGAGTGTCATTACCTGGTTTGAATGTGGGTGGAATAATTACCACTTGATTTTCTAAGACATTACTACGCGTATGAAACTTAAATTCAGGTATTTGTGATTGCAATGTTTGTTCGCGAACATCCTCAGCGACTTCAGTAGCAAATAGCAGATGCTATACGTTTATATTTGTCGTTAATACGACGATATATATTTTTAAGGTTTAATAGTGACACGTTCTGCTGCAGAATACTCGCTTTCCAAGGCATACACCTTTGCATTTGTTGCCCCCCCAATGTCATTAAGCTTTTTATATATGCAAGGCTTATCTAATGGGGTACAAATATTGTTTTACCTGTTTTACCTGTTTTATCTTTGTGTTTGCATCCAATGGTGTTTATACCCAACCCCATGGAGTCCGCAAACAGTAACACTAGGTTGACAATCAACCCTTATCAAAAAATTCTGTATTCCTGTTTCCTTTGCGGCGGGAGCTAAAATTTTGTCAGACAGACAGACATACCCAATAATGCCGAAGGTCTTGTCAGTTTAATCAATATATTTGGGTTCTTTAATTTTATTGATAACCAGTACTAATGTTACCTCATGCTTGCCCCGCATTGCTTCTGCATCATGCTATATAATGTTGTAATACATATACTTTTTAGTAATAAGTATAGATACCATTCCTATAGTAATACCCGAAAAAATGTGTTTAACTTGCTCTTTTATGTCTTCGTTATTACAGTCACAATATTTACAAAACTTGTGAAGTATTTCACTTGCTTCAGTCGCTTGATAGGTAGTGAGCGATTGATTCAGAGACGCTACGTTTTATTGCACTACATTATAAACATCTAAGTTAATCAATTGATCAGAATGATCAATTATGTCTCTGACAACACATATAACATCCATTGAGACTATTTGCTAAACCTATATGATGATTTCCAACGACACAAAGAACGAAGATTTTCTGTGACATACTTTATATTCCAGTCCTTTTGTAGATAAATGCCATTTCTAGAGATCTCTATAAACTCCTTCAAAACATTTTGAGGGTCAACCTGATTTTTTGCCGTTTTATACCACAGCAATTTGGTAATATAAAAGTATATTTCTCCTTGCAGTTAGAAATAGTTCTTACAAATTACTGGCACAATAATAATACGATGCAGATGATATTTTCGGCCACGTAATATGTACGGTTCAGATCAATTGCAAAGAATATGCGCTCCACGTATCCATTAGTGAAGTCGACCATATAATTATCAAATTGAATTTCACTTCACATTTCAACAGCAACAATCTGTATTCACCCTACAAGAAATTATTTTCCGAAACTTAGTCTCGAATAAGCAATGCTGTGTATGATAGTATTGCGTTTTAGCTGTAACAGCCGTTGTTTTGTGTTGAGAATAAATGAAGACCACGTACCCGGTGTTCAGAAATTGTTTGAAAAACACCAGATGAGTCCCTCTCATGATGAGCTAAAAATGTACCATTGCTATATCTCCAGCTCTTTTACTACAAATATTTCCGTCTTTTTTCCATAGTTTTTTAGCAAATTGTTTAACTCGATACAGATTAAATCAAATAGATTATCTCTGTGAATTTAAGGCACGTACTGTATCTTCACTGGTTGTAACTGGATAATGTAGTCACACATCCAGTTTATGTAGCCTATGAAGTATCGATCTAGCACTTGTTATCTGCCACTGATGTATACTTATGTCGTACACATCCTCAAGAGCTAAAAGTCATTAATGATATTCATCCCCTGGTTGTTCATTGTATGTGACTTGCTTGACAAGTCATGCAGAATAGAGGCTGTGGCAATCATCAGGACCCAAAAGGCCAAAAATTTGCAAAAACGGCAGAGTGATTCTAATGTTGGAAATATTTTTATCTTGAGAACATCGTTTGTACAGTTCAATATCCTTTTATTCATTCAGGTAATTTTAGAAATGTACATCAAATTTGAGGAATGAGCCCAATATCAGCACTGTTATGACTACTAAAGTTATCAATTAACCAGCATTAAACGTTCTCAAACATATACCATATACAGCAAAAAAGGATACGCTGCAGAACAAATTTAAACATTCCTTTCTTAATTTTAGAAATACCTTCATTCCGCGATAACAAAGCATAATCCATTCATAATTTATTCAGGTTAGATTGATTGGTTCTGTGAAATTAGGTAAAATAAACTCCAGCCAAATTACGATAAATTTTATACAAACGGGCAGCCTTGTATTCGGATATTTTTATATTCACTCTTCAAAAGAATGAGCTTGCTTTTTTAAACAATTATTTACATTTAATGCAATTTGTCACGTCTGTGAAAATAATACAGGAGAAATGGTATGTTTGCTTAGACTTTCTGCTTGCACTGCATGCAATATATACCATTCTCACTCCTGTAATATTAAACTTCGAGTAATGATGGACTTCTGGTTTGTAAATGACTTTTCCCATCTCATTTCAGATAGTTATTCACTGCCTTCCCTACGTTAAGTCGACTATTAATCCATTTGTATATGTCTTCATGTCCCGGAATTTCCGGCGAAGCATAGTAACATCATGTACTAAATGGAATCTTCCTTCTGCTTCCTGTCGGGCTAGGGATTCTCCAGGCATAAACATCGAGATGAAGCTTCGTGCAAAGAGCGCGAGCGATGTGCAGACCTTACCAACAAGGTTATGTAATCAGAATAGCGCTTCTACAGAATCATGAATCAACTTAATTTGATGCTCTTTTGCGACATTGAAACAGATTAGGTTCAAAATCTTTTACTCATCGTATGGCAATAATAGTATAATTATATTAAATTAAAGATTACCAAAGTAATTTCAGCGTCCTAAATCAAACCATTACAAGTTTTCAAAGACTGTTAATAAAATATGGGTTTTTGAGGGACATGAGACTTAATTGTTATCGACACGTGGGTAAAACAAGAATCCTAAATTATGATATTGCGGTTTTCAAAATATTACTAACCTGGAACCAAGTTGAAACTGAGGTCTTAAAATCAGATTTTTTCAAAACAAATGCTGATACAGAAATGTTCTTTCTAGAGGTCAGATCAAGGCAGTTTCCAGAATTGACTTTCACTGGAGAAAATGATGCCTAAACCACAGAATAGAGTAAATACCATTCCCTCAATTACGGACTAATGTAGCAGAGCCGGATCAGACATGGGGGGAATGCAGCTGTGTATCTTCGGGCATGACATTGTAATTTAATTTACCAAATCACTAAAGCGATTACATTTTTGCTGTGACGTAAAATCCCCAAAGCAAATTAAATACTTTAATGATATATTTCCTGTATCTTGAAAGCATACTTCTGTTGTACAAAAATCAATTCACTGTCCCTTTCAAAGTGGGTTTTTCCTAAATCCATGTAACATTCATTCAACTGCTGTCACGTTGTCTTGTCTCTTAAGACCGTCTCTTGATATTATATTCCTTGCTCTGCTCCATCCACCCCACGTTGTTTGGAGTATCGGTTGCAACAAAATGGAATCTATGTTCTTTTCAAAGTTATATTTCATATTATTTACGTATTAATCGTTGCTAATGAAATTGCACCATAAACAACATAATCAATTTATTCTGATGTTTTATTTGTCTTTGTTACAGTTTTGATTTTATCGAAAACATTTTTGTCATATGTTGTAATATTTTTCGCTTGCTCAGTTTCTGTTTGTAAATAAAAATATGTGAATGTTTCATTGGAATGTATGTTGTAATGTTCATATTTTGCTAGTAAGTTTTAATGCAAAGATAGATTTCCGATGGAGACTGAATTTTGAACAACTACTAACATGTGTGTTATTTGGAAGGAATATGAAGCACAAATCTAATTTTAATACTAACGTGTCTTATTTGGAAGGAATCTCAAGCAGAAATTTAGTTTTAAAACAAACGTTTTATGCATTTGTTCTCTACATTGGTGTATCGAACAGAGAGTGTAACTGATATTGTGTAAAATGATCAAGATTTCGATGCATATCAAGCATATAAATCTGGAATGAAAAAACAAAATACGCTTCTAATACAAATATTATTCTAAAATTATTGTGCATATATGTATGTTTCAAAAATCTAATTTGCTGATGTTTGCTTAGTTACCAAAACAATCCCGGCCTTTCATTTTAGGTTGACATCAGCTAAAATAAAGTAAGTTAAAATTAAAAATGTATACTTGCACAATTATTTCAAAGCGAATGATACTTTTGGTGATTCTCTAGATACGCTTACTTTTTTTCACAATTATAAACCACAACCTTCCGGATTTATTCTTTTTACCTCAACGCTCTAAATAACAACCGCATCCGTAATCTGGACGAAATATTGTGATTTATTTCTATGAACAAATGAACTCCGTTAAATTTGTGGTGTGCCCATTTGTAATTGATAAATGCGAACTGCAGATTTATATCAAACGTTTATCAAATTAGTATCTTCTATTTGGGGGAAAACAAATTTTAATTAGAAAGGCTCAGCTTTAAGTCATTTCATACATTCCCTTTTAAAATGTTGAAAGATGTATAAACTAAAACAGGACAAAGGGAATGTAGGAAATTAGGAAATTAATTAAATGAGCTTCAGTATGTATTATTGTATTTAAACTATAAATACGTCATAGTGATAATGGATTATCTCTAAAACAACATAAAATATGGAACATTCGGTTATATCTGTGTCATTGTGCGCTTGATATAATACACATCTGTACAAGCTTGTTCGGTACAACATTCAGAAAACCTTAACTTGACTAGAAAGATGAAACATTCGCTGTTACAATAAGCCCCAACGCAATACAAGGCACCCAAGTCACTTTGAAAAAGATAATGTAAATCATCATGCATGGTAATTCCAGAACATTGAAATGATATTCAAAATGATTCTCCTGACTAAACATTATACATATTAACTCACAAGAAAACAAAAACCAAAATACTTGCATCATTCGTTAAAACTAATAACTGTTCATTATAATGTGATAGCAATGACAATAGATTGTAGTTGAATAAAGTGGTAGACATAATCACTTATCAATGAAGTAAATATATAAACACCCAAAATGGAAATTAACAACTGAATCTAACATTCCGATATACATTGAACTGTCCGATGTCTTAATATTTAATATCCTTTCAGTTACGTCGATGATTTGAATTCATCTAAACGCTTGAATTTAGAGTATTCAATAGAAGAAACTAACTAGTTTAAATGTGATAATTTGTATAACTTAGGCAATAACAAGTCGATTTAGCAATTCAACCGTCTCTGCTTTTAGTAGGTGCCCGCTTGTCTCTTTTTCAGCTGCATTATATAGTCACTAATCATCCTACTATGCTGCTTTAGTTACCATGTGATGAATTCAGATGCACATGCTGCATTTGAATCGAGAAACGTTTCGGAGCTGAGGCTTACTCACCGGAAACATACAACAACAACAAAGACAATAATAATAATAAGAAGAAGAAGAAGAATAAGAATAATAATTAAAGAAGAAGAAGAAGACGAATCAAAACTCATAACGTTGCATGTAAATATAGATACGCATTAAATAACTCTATTAATGCGGTAGAACTAGACCAACGGGACAATTTAAAGAAATAATCGGTAAGAAAATAAGGTTGGAAGCTGGATTAGAATCATAAGACAAATGTTCTTTGAGATACAGTCCAACCACAGGAAATTGACATAACCCTGGCCTAAGCCTTCAAACAGTCAGGAAACAAAGGCATTAATTTTACCAATTTAATCTTAGCACAAAAGGGACAGTCTCTCTAGCATTGATAGTAAGATCAGATCTAAAAATAACAAATCAAAGAGTGATGATAAAGCTAATGAGGAAACAATTACGCTTGAAAAAAATAGTAGAACAAAGTCTCTAATCAATAGCTGCGGAGCTGACATCATGAGCTACGACAAAAGCTAGGAAACCTATGCATAAGAACTTATTAAACAATTTTTGTTAACAGAGAACGGAACCTGAGAGTCGAATTAGACAGAAAGTGCCTCTACAGAACGATCGTCAGATGCGATATGAGGTGTTATTGAAAAGATTCAAGTTAGTTAAAAAATGGCAAAGCAAACCCTGCAAGACAGATGCGTGGTATTTCTCATCCTATTCCGAGATGCAAGTTTAGCGAAATGAACGCACTGAATAAGACAACAATAACAAAAACGTAATAAATCATCTGGTGGTAGTAAACGAGTCACTTTTGGAAAGACTTGGATATCTCCCTTGGATATGTCTGAACTCTTTACTTTAGGGGTTTTTCCTCTCGGAACATGGTTGTACAAAAATTAAAATAAATTTTGATTTGCATATTTAGATGCATGTTTTTACATTAATTTAATGTAAAAGTCAAAGTGTTGACGGCGATGACAATTCTGCGGTGATAGGTTCAAAGAAAAACTAGAGGTGTCATAAAATGCTTTCCCGCATGTGTGATAGAATCGAAAAATGTGCGATTTATAAGAATATTTCTAAAAGAGGTGTGTACAAACGTGTACGGAGGAATTTAACAACGCAAGTGAGGGTACTAGGTCAAAACCGGTACAGGGGATCACTTTATTTTAACAGTATACTTTTTGGATAATTGCAACTGGCCTTTAATCGTAAGAAATATACAGAAAATAAAAGTAAAATGTCACAACTATGTGACAAAGTAATAGAAGAAAACAAAATCACGTATCAGAGTACAGAAGCAAACATGAGGGAATCAAATATCGCCTTTGTGAGTCTCGTGTTGATGTCCATATCCCTCTCCATTTCCAAGGACCTTAAAACAACCGTCGTTGCCAACTTAAGGGTTATAAACTCACGGATACTACAGATAGTTTTATCTGATGATTGCCTAATGAACTAACATTACGAACGTTTGATTTACTGGTATGTTTTGTCTTGTGTCACATGTTTATTATACTTCAGTAAATTTTTCAAAGCCGAATATTAGTCCTTCGCGCCGTATAATGTAACCCACGACGCCAATACACAATATGAGGTATAATTTTTATTTGAAATAACTAACTATCAAACCCTAAAATATCATGAAAATTCCATACGTTAAGGAATTAGAAAGAGTCCAGTTTACGAAAGTAATCCATGCTGTGTAAAGTTCCATGTACATTATGATATCGGCACATAAAATTATTTCTTAATTAATCTGTTTGTAAAATATCTTCCGAACATCGACTGCCCATTATTACCAAATAATCACTAAATTCTAACAGAGTTATAAACGGAAACGTAATAAAAAATAACACATATCCGAGAAGATTTTGGTGTAGCGCAAGCTGAGCTTGAGATTATAATAATGTCCACCAGTCTAAAGAACAGAGGCGGATATCATATAAAAACTAGTGTATGCACTGGGAATATTACGACTCAAACCCAGAGAGAAGCCTAAGGCATTCGATATGTTGCTAATACCGAAACAGTGCAAAAACCAGCACTCCTGTGGACAATAAATGTGTTATGAAAAGTATTCAAGATCTGAGATAGGGTCACATATTTCTGTAGCCTTGATAACCTTAGATGACATGTGCCCGTATGGTAAATGCATATGCAAGTGCCAGAAAGCCAGGATTGCCAACTCTGTTAATAAAGATATGATCAATTTTCTAAACACACATAGCAAGCGAACACTGTGCCAAGAGGATAAACAAATGATGAATACATCCATCCATCCATCCATACATACATACATACATACATACATACATACATGCATGCATGCATGCATGCATACATACATCCATACATCCATACATACATACATACATACATACATACATACATACATACAAATGTCCTGGCTCCTTGCAAGTATAATACTGTTAAACATCTCCCGAGTAATTCTTTATTCCATAAAGTAATTAAGTTTCAGAGTTTCAGTATTTGTCAACCTATTTTGTACAAATGAATAAAAGATATATACTTTGTATAGGTCCTCAATACGTTATTTGGGGCACAACAATTTTGTTAGAAAGAAATATTTACCAGGAAAGAATCTAAACATGGAAACCGCGTAAAATATCTTTAGATCTAGCCTCAATCATTTTGTGTTTATATTTTTCAGTTTTTAACGTATTACCCATGTTTTATATTTCAAATCGCTACGACGTCTAGCAATTGGGTAACAAGCAGCAATTGTAGAATCATGCCAAACCCAGTCATATTATCCTGATACCATTACGTCCAGTCCAAATAATGACCTCTTAATGTTGAGCGCCAGGCGAGGAAGCTGCTATTAAGATTTTCATACCGGGATTCGAACACTTGACCTCACGCATCCGAGGTGGACGCTACAGTCATTTAGGACAAGGAACAGTCACTCACCTTTAACATGCTTGTAAATCTTTAAACCTAAAGTTGTTTTCTTCCAAAATATCTTACACGAGGGAGCTGGAGCTCATTACAAATAAACGACGATCAAAACTGAAAGATTGTCCAGATTACAATTGTGTCAGAAAATAATGCACTACTATGTAATTTACGAAAAGACCATTCTAGATTTGTAAGAAGATACAATCCATGCAAAAGGGCCTTGTTCCAATCTTAAGGCGCTTCTTTTAGCCGCCCATCTCAGAATCTACATCTTAAAGACAGTGGAGACGGATGCTGCGATTATGATCGTGAGATCAGGACAGGTTCGAAACGGCATTTTCTGCGTAATCATCAGAGAAATAGACCTCCATACCAGTAATCCCATAGACCCGGAATAAGTGGCAAGTATATGTTTTGTCTGCAGATACCTTCCAGGTATTTGTTGAAGGATAATCACAAACTAAGAAATGCACAATGTCCTACTTCTTGTCCAAGCAAACTGGCACGATTGTTTATCAACTAATCAATCACAGCCCCTCCTCATTTGGTAAATGGATATTCAATATTGCATAGCAATACAAAGTAAAATATTAATTCTTTTTTCTGAATGCACATCTTGCCTTGCAGTGCACTTAATTGTTCGAGAAGTTATTCTAGAAATTTTAGATGCACATGCGGTAATTTTGCAATATTGTTAAATCACTTCTAACTCCAATTTGAACATTCAAAATTTAGAAACCAGTTGATAAGACTATACAGACAGAATAATCATATAGTTGTTAAGCTCTGCTTTTATAATGGTTCTGAACCAGCGATTGTGTCTTATTATGCCCCAGTAAATATAAACTAGCTGTATAAACACGCCTATGTAAAGCATCAAGTTATGAAGCAAACATTTGGCCATTTGCAATCAAAATCATTACCATCAGAACATGAGAATGTCAAAATGAAATTCAGTTCCTGAGCTCACCGTCATTTTAGAAATGAGCTCAAACAGGGACAAAAGTTAATGATATCAAATGTCTTGATTTTGTGGGATGTAGATTAATTTAACATGCCATAGTTCTTTAGTTATCATTAAACAATAAAGGTAAAGTGTGTTGTATCTTCCAAAAATATGTGAAACCAGCTCACAGACAATTTCCTAATCATCCAAGAGCATTGCATTTTATAACATTGAAGCTGAGACAACAATTATTTATATTGATTAATTTCATATTATAGGTTTCGTTCAGTCTCCAACACGTGTCAGTTCTACCTGTATAAGGCTTCGTAAAAGATGCTCTCGTTGTATCCATAATTCAGATAAAGATTGCTCTGATGGTTGTATTAAACTTTAATATGCCTCTATCAGTACGTCATCATGATCCTGCAGAAAACATAAATCTATCCTGATAGGTCTTCATTGCCCAAAATAGAATTAATTTATTCAACTGATAGTGTTCGCGAGTACTCAACCGTAGATCCCCCATTATTATTATTTACATTCGCTGTTGACTGATAAATTTTTCATTATTGTAATTTGTGTATGAAACTAGTTTTTAATACATACATACCTCAGTCCTCTAATTATTGTTTTTTTTCCACGCTGTAATGTAATCATTGTTGATTGTGCTGTCAAATCTTTACATTTTATCCATGAAAATACAAATTAATCTCGTACATTTCATGATATCTCAGCGTTTTCGGTATCTGGCATTTCCTCGACCAGCTTTGTTCTGTGACGTTTTTGATAGTTTACAACTGTTCCATTTATTTATATAGTTCAGTTGTGGTTAAAAATGCGTGCATTGAAAAATGCTCATGGTAAATATTTATTCAGAAAAGAAATACATAGTTGATGGAGTAGTTATTTTTCGTATCTGCTGTACCTTCTTTGAATGCATTACATATATATTAAGATGTCCTCGTGATTCTGTCAGTGTCTTTCCGCTCTCCTTTTAATTACCAATGACTGTGTTATACATATTATAGACCAGATCATTTACGTTATATTTGTTTTCAACTTCTTTTTAATATAGTTTGAACCAACTTCAGCTGCAGTGCAAAACGCAACACAATTCAACACAATTACAAAACACAATGACTGTTGGTTTTACAATGTGTTTATGAAATTCTCTGTTGACGATAAAACAAATTTCAACACAATTAAGGCACACATCGTAAACATTAGTTGACAGTAATTTGTACTTTTCAGCCAGGTCACTGCAATTTGTGAGTATAAATAAATACGTCGAAACCATAGACCTCGCGATTTTTTTTAATTCCAAACAGAAATGACTAAAATCAGCAAACTAAAAGTCAAGTAGGTTATGATTCATGCCGAAACAACTAACATTGATACAATCGTGTAAGGTCCTGAAACATTTGGTTAGTACAGTCTTTCATATAAATAATCAAAGCATGAACTTTATGCACGTTAATTTCAGTTATTTTACCCTGTCCAAAATATTTGGTCAAACCTCATCGCAGCGAGGAATATAAGCTTAGTATAATAAATTATCCAGTGTTACATTTCTCAAAACTGTCTTTCGCTTGTTATGGTAATGGGAGTAATTCTGTTAGAAACATGTTTGCGTCTAGGAAAGGTGGACTGCAGTTGAAGTTTGATGTTTCAAATCGACTTAATCGAATTTGTTACAAAAGAGGTTTTTGTACATTTGTACTGGATTTCAAGGATGCAATGTGCTGCTACCTCCTTTACGGCGTCAAACTTGCTTTGACTATGTGTGCTTTTGTAGGAGGAGAGCTATTAATCAACTTACTGATGAACATTGTGCTTCTCTGTGTTGCAGACTTTACCTAAATTGTACGCACTGCCAAATAAATGAATATGAGCTTCATTATATTTTTGTTTCACATTAATTTTCATTCTTCCAACTTTTTACGTGGATATTAAACTTTGTGATTTTTTTTCTAAAACAATATATGTTATCTTGATGAGTGTGTACATGCATTTTTTGCTATTAACAGAATTGAATTCAAATATTCAGTTTGATATCTTGATAAGATATAATACTTTTTTATACTTTTTTGGAATGATTCACATGATGTAATTAACATTTATATCCAACATATGTCGCTTGGTTACAGAAAAACAAATAAAACTGAAGATAGTTATTTTTCCTTTTGTTTATTTGGAGGCCTGAATAATCTCTATTGTTTAAGTGTTGATGGTCAGCTTTGTAGAGATATTTGGGTTTTTTAAATAGAAATATGGTTGTGTCGTTTATAGTCTCTGTGCGCCACAAGAGCGAAAAACGTTTCTAATATATCAGATTAATACCTAACATATGGAGTCGACTGGAGGAATTATGGTTTATGAAGACATTTATGTTCTTAATAGTTGGTCCTAGCACCCAATATTTCAGTCAAAATCGCTAGTAGTCAACATTTCAATACAAGTCACTAGATGATAAAAAATTGGAACATAGTTTAATAACAATTCAAAATTACCTTTATTGAAATTTATTTAGGTTTAAACATTACTTTCATTTATAAAGAAAACTTGCTGACATATACAATTCTTGTATATGCTGCTGCATATGTTGAACGTGATTTTGAATCTTGATCGGAACTGTAGAATTTGATTTAGCTTTTGTCATTTTAATAAATGTATCTAGCTCCGTCCGTAGATTGTATTAATTTAGAACAAAAGCATTGTTTGATGGATCATCGCTTTATGAAATATTATTAAACTTATATTTGGAATATCATTGTACAGGGTGTTTACTATTATCATAGACACGGGCCATTTCCACCTGAATAGGTCATTATGACAAGATGTAAAACCATTGCCTTAGGAGGAAATTGTTAGACAACACATTTGAAATATATTGCTAACAAAATCGAACCGTATTTTCGCTTATTGTATGTTTTGTTCATTTTATTTATTTATTGTGTGCATTTTGAATTTTGCATCCAAATTTAAATGACTCATGTCACGTAGAGATTAAGGTTTGGAAAAGATGCGAATAATGAAGGCAGCACTTGAGCGAGCGTAACCAAAGCGAAGAGCGGCATTTTGAATGTTCGTGACTAGGACCTGCAAACTTAAGAGCAATAGACTTGAAATAAACAGTCCATGGCTTACATTAATGTACTAACGATTCGGAATTTTCTACACATTTATTTTTGAATCCATAGTGACCAAGTGTTTGAACATATGACGTATATTTGCATGATAAGATAAGCAGCAACATTAGAAGCCGAATTGATGATGACTTATGATGAGCAGTTTCGTAAAAGCAGAAATAAGTAATGCTCATCTTTGACTCGGAGTTAAGACATTATCGTGTTTTAATAACCCAGGATCAACCCTTTCACAGTTCTACTGTTACACTATATGTGGATGACTAATGCATGGACTTTAGTTACGACTATTGTATTTAGCATCGATATAACTTCAAAAGGTCATGTGAGTTGTGGCATATTTCGCAACCAATCACATACAAAAGCAGGCAATCGGGTACCTCGCAGTTCCTTTCGACGACAGGGTGGCGGTAGTTGTCCGCATTGACATGAATGAAAGGAACCATTTACTTCCACAAATAAAGCATCAACATCCACAACCGGAAATATTAACTGTAATGAGAATTGCATATCCCCTATCAACTTTGTAGCTTCTAAGTATGAGCTTGAACATTGCAGGGATGTAACAGTTGCCAATGACTTGTTGCAACGCTATCAAATTGGTTTTCCACTGCATTTTATGAAATATTTTGAAGACAGTATACGTATAGTCGTCGGTAAAATTAAAACGAAGTGCAGGAGGGCATATCAGGGTTTGTACTTAATATACGACTTACTTCAACTCCAAGAGCCTCCAGTGAATATAGGCTTATTTTTATTTCATATGTTCCTTCTGGTAATTCAGTTCTATACTCAGCCTTTGATAGAGTTGTGTATTTGGTTGAAGAGATGGTCAATGAAAGTTGCTTTGGCAAGGCAGGCATCATATTGGCATTTGTATTATTAGGACCCATCACTGTGATCAACTTGTTACTTGCTACTTGATCAATTACGTTAATACTATGACATGTGATGGCTCTTTGGCTATGCAGTTATTTGTCCTATATTTCAAAATTTCAACTTTGTTGCACCAAATGGTACTTGTAAAATCTACACGTGGAAATTATAAGCAATACTTGGATGACTTCGTATTCACAGTATAAAAAGATGCTGATCAGTATAAGGCAATAATGCTAACATTTGTATTCTGTTTCCAATTTTACCTATTGCAGAAAACAAAACAGTATGGCCAAGAACTGTAATAGTTTTTTAGGTCTCAATCTCGAATCCGTTAAAATGGAAATAATAATGCCAGACAAAGTGTAAGAAATCGTGGTTAAAATTAGTGAAATCTTTTCCAAACAAAATAGCCACATTATGCAACGTTTGATAGGCATCTTGAATTTTGTAGGGCAATTAATCTAGGATGCCCATTAGCAGAATTTGACAGATGCTACCAGACGATTGCCACATCCTTATCACAATTTTCGTATTAATTGAATGACTCATTTATGATTCGAAAACTTGATTAATGATTTCTGCTTTTAATTTTAATGATGGTTCTGTTTTTTATTATATATTTTGGGTTACAAATGGTACTTTTAGCTTCATTGCAAATATAGCTGATTGTATAGGGCGAGGTTTATGCTGCCTACTTTAACGGAAAATGGATTTACGCAGCTTCACAGCATAGCGTCAGAAAAAGACACCACCGTTCTTGAAATATTTGCAAATCCTGGTTTACTTCGACATTTTGTGGAAAGAACTGACAAATAAAAAGATGATTTTCCAGCGTGATAGTTCTACCTTTGTACATATCTAAATATTCTGACCTCGAGGTAAGAGGGATGGTTATGGTTTTGATCCAGACCTTCGTACTGACATATTTGCACATAAATATTTTTTTAAACCAAAAATATTAGTGGTTTACTGACTTTCTTATCTGATAGGCTTTGAAATTTACCAATCAGCAAGTTCCATTAATAAATATCTTATGCATAACCTGTACCAGAAGCATATCTAAATGCATTATCAGTATTGTGCAGCTATAAAAAGTAATGTTCTTGGCTAGCGCCACTTTTCAGTGTAATTTATTTTATTTCTTACCTTTTGAGTTGCTCAGTAGGCACGGGGGCTGGTCAGTCGTTTTAGTCAGTGTCGTTGTTGTTTAGTTGAGTGGGTGCTGGTCAGTAACAATATGTAGGACAGTATTTGTCGAATTAGGTTATGAGGTTTTTTGGAGTGTATTACGTGTGGATGACGGTATGTAAAACTGTTCATTAGCATGTGTGAGGTCAATAGGTGTGAGTGATGGCTAGAAACATTGTTGTGGCCAGTACATATGAGTGTTTATTAGTAGTTTCATTATAAATGTGTGTTGGTCAGTAGATATGGGTTTTCAATATGCGCGTATGCTGGTCAGTAGGTGTGAATTAGAGTCAATGAGTGTGTTGATCATTGGGATTGACAGCTGGTCTGTAGGCGTGAGTGTAGATGAGTAAGAATGTGTATTGGTCAGTACATGTGGATGTTGATCAGTAGGTGTAGTTGATTGACAAGTAAATTTGGGTGACGGTTGTATGATGATCAGTATGTGTGGTTACCAGTAAGTTAATTTTACCTATAAATTCATTTTAATTGTCAACGTTATAACATATATACATACCAATAATCGCCCAAGAAGCATTTTACCGCCGTACAGCCACTCATACGTCATGAACATTAGATTGTACACTCTATACAAACAATTTTTTTAAAAAATGAGCACACATATCAAACGTGACATCGATATTTCTAAGAAGAAAGGAAACACTGGAACCTAAATAAATAAATATTTCCCTTTATCTTAATTATGGCTACCACAATGGCAAACCAAATTTCTCTGTTTACATCTGAACGTTTGCATACTATTTTGAAGTCCCTATAATCTAGTATTGGAACTGGTGACGTAGTGTCTGAATATAATGACACTTTATGTTACATTTCAAGTTCCATAAGCATAATTCCTTCTCTGGTATCAGCTACTCCGTACCAATGAATGAAAAGTAAAATCTTTGCCTGTTTGTACTGAATAAAGCCTGACTGTTATATTTCAATTAGATTAGATTTTTAAGAGCAATTCTTTACATTCTATTTATTTATTTTCAAACCTGAACACCCCAATCATCTTGAAATGTGATACAATTAATGAACTCTGGTATTTTGGTTTTGTATGTGGGTCCCGTTTCTCATATTAATGTTTCTGTGGGTTTCTTTTCTGTGTGTGAGGTTTTTTGGTTTCGGGTCATTTTTCCTCATAACCTTCTTCTGAAAGTTATGTTTCTATCGAAAGCAAATAACTCATCAGTAAAATTGTGCTTCATTCTATTCGTAGGAGTTTCAAATACGACTAATTAAAACGTTTATATAGCATCTTTAATTCATCTCAGACAGACTGATGGAAACTCAGGTATAATATAGATATTTTACCAGAATTTTAATAGGTTGTGTATCCTGTACTTCTACTTAGTCTACCTTACATTGTTCAAACTATTAAAGCGTCTTCGGTGGTCAAGGAAGTCCATACGTTTATGAAAGATAATAACATGTTTATCCCTAACGAATAAGGTATTAACCGAGATGTTTGCTACATTAGTCTTGTTTACCTTTTATGTTTTCGAGCTGTCAAAACCTGTAGTAGACTTATATATAAAAAAAAAAAAAATATCATAAATTAATGACATTCGTGTTTCTTTCTTTTTACTTATTTTCTTTTCTTGTCCTAAATTTTAATAGAAAATCATTTTACTTAATTTTCTTCTCTTACACGTTTTCATATTAGTGCCAGACCGACAAAGGCTAAAACACGTCTATTTCTGAAGAAGATAATAACCGCGTGCTCAGAGAATGTATTCATGCAGAACTTTGTCTTCGGTTATTTCCGATATCCTCAAGTAGTTCTGAACAGTATACATGTAGATATTACGCATTACAGAGTAAATTGCCACAAAGAACTTAAATGGTTTGCCCCATCAATCCAAGTGTAATACTGCACCAACACTTTATAGCTTGAACACATGATTTTCACTGGCTTCTTTTATACTCATCTCTGCGGGACACAAATAACAACCTGAAATTGATATCAGATTGCATGTTGCTTGTAACTCTGATAGAAGTACGTTGTGAAATTTAAATGGATATGATACTAAACACAAACGATAATTTTCATTAAAGTAGATAATATCAAATAAACAAAGCCTTTTGATCTGAGGCATATGTGTGCATCTTAAGGTGTTTTATGTTACAAATATTAGATATATAAAGGTCTCTCCACACGTTCGAATAATAAGAGATGAATAGTTTAATTAATTGTCATTTAGTACCGAGCATTGGTTGCGATGATAATCTCTTTGTCTATATTTTCCCAATGGATAAAATCATTAATACGAGTGATTATCTGTCTTTCTACTGTTTCTCTTTTATTCCATGGTGACAAAGTTTCATATGTGCCTATTATCTACATTGCGACTTTCGAAATATTTTAACTTGTTGACTGTTTAACTCTGTTTTTATGATAAAAGCTATATTATTAGTTCTTGGACACTGTATATATTTTATACGTACATATTTCAGAAACATAAAATATTAACATCCAGCTCCACATTGCAGCCGCTAAAATGCAGAATGGAGAAATTTTTTTATACAAAACCGATGCTTTTTGTAGGTGATTCAATTAGTAACTTATGCAGCCAATCAATGCTTTGACGCCAACATATCATTTGATTTATTCGGTTCGATGACTGTATTTTGCGAACTAGTGTCTGGATATAATGACCTGTCACAGATTCATATAATGTGAGTTACAGTATGCCAGTCTCCTCGTCACCCAAAGCCAGTAATCATCACTCTGATCAATATCTCAATGGTTCATGTCGTTGTTCAGATCTATTATGGTTATGAATCTGTCTTATCTTTTCAAAATCTCAGTGCTTCTAAGGTCAGAATAAACATCAGTTTTGTAATAAAATAGACATTTCATTAATTCTTATATCTGCATCATCAGTCGATTGTTTACGAACAACTTTCTAACACAGGCTGCTAGTTTTGTCCATTTTTTTATTTAACGTTCTTTATTCATGAATGAACGGAGGACGTAGACCTATAAACTCTAAATGTATAACGAAAATAGATGAATAATATTCGGAGTCAGAATACATTTCATTACAGAACTTGTTCACAGTTGTGTCGCCTCTTCATATAAATTACCAAACAGCAACAACAATGTTTGAAGGTAGGTCTGCTGACCTTACTAACAAAGACACGAAAACTAGTACTTTGTTATAGATGTATGCTCAAAGGACAGAGATACTAATTAAAATAAAGTCATTCAGTGTCCATAATAGGTATCTTAAGTACCTTTGTCATCATATAATATTTTGTATCGATTGCTTCAAAAAGAGGAGTAAAAGAGGAACATTTTAGTAACATAATGATTTGGTTGCGATAATGATTCAGTTTACCCATACTCTCTAATATACTGCTAACATTTTTCTCCATGAGATCCTGAAAATTTGGTGTGTGTAATTTTCTATATTGATTGATGTTTGATTTCATGTTCTGCCTTCTTTAATAATGATTGTTTCTCAGTTTAAGAAACCTCAATACCATTAAAGTACCCGGGAATCGTATTTGTTAATACAGATAAACACATAAATCTGCAATCTATGTTATTCTCTTGATATTGTGATTCCCCAAGAAATTAAAATGCATTACTTTCTGCTTTTATCATATTTATGCATAGTATAGAATTTAAAATAAATTTACACAAACCTTGAATAGTATGTCATCGCTTTACTTGTTAATTGCCGATACTTAACAGATATATTTGACACTTTGTAAGATACCGTTTTGATGTGATTACATATTGAAAGTCATATGTTTCATTCATTCTTCCCACAGTGCCGAAATATTTGTCACAAACTAAAACATTATAGAAATATGTATGTGAAAGAGTTAAAAGTTATCAAACTTTCAGCACATAGCATCTCTTTATATAATAAATTCTCTAGCGCCTAATAATATTTTTTTCCACTGCTAAGTCATCGAAAGTTAAATCTTTGTATTTACCTGCCGGCTTAGAAAATACAGATGATGTTATCACATTTCAGGTGAATCAAATGACGATCGAGTACCATCATAAAGTCTCTGACACAAAGGCAAGGTTAGCATCTGTAACGATCGAACACGCCTCAGTCAGAAGCCGTAGCTAATGAAGGATGTTTATTTTTCTAAGGTACCCTAAAGACGATACTCATATTTAGGCAGTGGCTTATCAAAGCCCACAAAGCTTTCAAGCTTAAAAAGATGTGTAAATGTTCCTTACGTTCACGGTGAGTTCATGTGCCATTAATTTGCATTGGAAATTATGTTGGTTCTAAGCACTGAGAGACCCATTCAAGAATATTTATCATCTCTTTAGTTTAAAAACAACATGCTTATATTCAAAGATAAAAAAGCGTTTCCAAAGGGAGTGTTTACATTTCTTATGTTTCAAGCTACGACGTCAAACGAAGTTTTTTGCTCTTACCAATTATCCTTAAGTCATTATCTTTGTGATATCTCGGCAAGCAAACTAAAGTCATATATTGGAAATAGAAGCGCACGAAATATTATTTAAATGTATTCAAAAGTGTCCGATTATATCATAATTGTTAGAAGAAACTTTGCTGGTAACTATATTGGCAAATTAGTTGCGTTCTCAAACCCGTTGCCTGTTATTACGACCTATTCGTCCATTATTACTCCATCTCATTGCGTTTATCTTCCTTACCAGTAAAATGACTGAAAACTCCCTTGCACGGACTGTATCAGTTCACAGAGATTTCAAAGGTATTTAGAATATAATATCACACACTAAAATGAATTTCTAGGAAATTCCAACATGTGGCAGAGAATCTCACAGCTTCCGTTAGAGGACGAGATCAAGAACAGACCTTGTGATAGGATAGGACACACCCTACATACGCCGCCAACCAACATTACCAGACAGGCTTTGATGTGTAACCCTCAAGGCAAGCGGAGAAGGGGCCGAACAGGAAACGACCTTGAGACGGACATCATTAAGATGGGTCACACCTGGATTCAGCTCGAGGAGATGGCACAGGACAGAAGCCTATGGCAATCTCTTGTAGCAGGCTTGTACCCCGGCAGAGGTTACGGACAAAACAAAAGAAACTGTTCATAATGCACAATGTTTTTTATATATGCATATAACAATAAGTATAGTTCTTAATATTATTTCAAGTCTAACTTTATGTCTTCTTGTACGAGGCAGGTTATACCCGACATATTCGTTTTACGCAGAAAACAATTATGTTATTCGTTACATATGTTTTTATAAAATGACGAAGCACACTGCAAGTAGTTTCAGTATCTAAAATCAGAGAATGCTACAATTTAGTTCATAACCGTTTCCAGGATGGGTTCAAATATATTCATTGTCGACGATGCAGAGTTGACAATTGCAATAGCTATTCACCTTTCATGTTGGTGTTTAAGATGCCGTGCAATTTATAGCGAGAAAAATACATTTGTACCATAATACCTTCAGCACTATTTAACATCCTTAAAAATACTGTTCATTCAATATTTTCAAAATACCACAATTTAACTATACAGTATGTTAATGCATAGTTATTTCATATTACGTTTACCCATCAATGATGCTGAATCAAAGTGATGGAAAATAGATAATTATTTTCAAATAATTCTCCTTTAACGTAATGTTTTCTCCTTCAATATCATGTTCATAGATGAAAACAAGCGTTTTCAACCAGAATGCAATTCCAGTCGTGTTTTAGGTTGTAATAAAATAACAGACGTTTGTCACACAACCAAAGCAAAACGTCAAAGCAAATGCTGAATACAGCATTGAGTTGAACTTACTGTGGGGCATACGAATTTTTAAATCGCGCTTACTGACTTTTTGTCTGCAAAGAAAGTTGTCTGCAAAGAAAGTTATATTTGTGAGCATGGTTCTTCGGGAACTTGAAGCTTATACTAATCTCATATACCTGGGATATGATGGAAAATGACAACAAGTACTTTTGAATATATTGATTTCTCGACAACATGAGTGGTATAGATAAATATAATTTTTTGTAGTTCTTATAGAAGCGCGTCCCGGTACATTGCAGCCAGCATCAGGTCCACACCCTAAAGAATAAATACATGAAATGCAGCGACAAAAGATGAAAATACTATATCTGGCAGTACTATTTTTACACTGATATTTATCTCAGGATCGGATGGGTTCAAAACTAACGACCTTTCTGGTTACTCATATATAGCATCAAATCAAAGTACCGCATATGCATAATTTTGCAATGATCATCCGGATATATATATATATATATATATATATATATATATATATATATATATATATATATATATATATATATATATATATATGTGTGTGTGTGTGTGTGTGTGTGTGTGTGTGTGTGTGTGTCTTTCTTAAACAACAGATTTGATCACACGTGTACACACGATCAAATTCATTTATTTTTCTTCAGACTTTTGCCTGCTATGTTGTTAGTAAAATAAAGTCAATTTTAGAGCATAATATTGTGCTTGTAATATGGTGAATAATTAAATGAATAACATTATTCTTGTATAATAATTTCATGATAAGTGTGTTTCATGATATTTTTTATTAATTGAATACTGCATGCTTGTATATGAAAGAGACTAAAAGAACTAAATGACGGAAATGGACTTAAAGCTAATGAAGATCAAACATGATGTTGACTAATTGCAATTGATGAATCTGAAATGTATAAACGTGCCATAGAATAAAATTATACTTCATACATACTAAATCTGTTGCAAATGCAGCCAGTCATATCCTTCCATTATATTAGAAACAACCAGGCATTTCAATATTTGCGCAAAATCTATCTTTTTCAGAATTATTTCCTCACATGTCGATATCCAGCTTTCATAACTAAACATTTTTTCATCAATGACGCAGAACTGGTATGTCTTTTCATTTTTTTTAATATTTTTTTTTTGGATCTCTGTAATTCACACTTCATCGACAAGCGTTCAAACCTAATTTTGGTTTTGGTTCCTCACTAAACACCGTGGCAGATAAGCCTTTTATATTGGATTTTGCATTGTTTTATTTCCTTTGTTTTCTTTGTTTGTGTAATTATTTATTGTTGTCTGAATTTCGTATTTATTTAGCATATTAACGTCACTTTGTGAATATATTCTTAAACCAAATGCGCTGTTTTCCAAATCAAACTTTGTCATCCATCAGGAAATCAAGTAGTACACAACCAAGCATAAACACAGGAGTCATGTATTAGCCTGACACTATATGAGTTTCCTCTTCTGCAACAATTGTGATGAATTTTAATCGATGTTTTAATCTTTGTGGTTATTACTTTAACACCATTTTATATCAGAATTAAACAAGACAAGACATTTAAATATTGCAATAAATACATTTGAAGAATAACCAAACAAATCAACATTAAAATTGTATAGTCAACAGCAGAAATGTACAAAGGAATGCTTATGATAAGATTCTGAACAATTGTTGCCATGGGTTTGATGTGAAAGCTGGGGGTTTTCCGAGGTAACATTTCTTGTATAAGATTTCTATTACACTAAAATCTTCACCATTCAAGCACCAGATTGAACGACAATATATATCATTGATACAATTTATAAAAAAAATTTTATCTAATAATACATAAAACCATCTTTTTCTGCATGATTTCATATATCGATGAATAGAAATCATTAGCAATGTTATTGGTATAGACGGAAGGGTTTAGATTTCTTGAAATCAATTAAAAACTATTAGCCTGTAGCCATATGGCACAATCGATTTACTAAAAATGATTCATATTTCAAAATAATTAAAATCATAAACATCTCGCTTCGTTATGTTATAGAGGAAACGTCCAATAACACGACCGTTTTCTCCAGTTAAATGTCTACCAGGAAATATCTTTGGTCATTAATTGAGGACTCTAAATCGGAAGTTATTATTATTTTAGTTTTCTTGAGTCTTTGGTCTCATCGTTAATCAAAGGCAAATATGTTCGCCATACTTAGGCAAGGGTATATGTGCAATGATATTAGATGAAAGTGCAATCTTTAAGTTACTTAAAACTCTCTATGGCTGGTATTAGCGATTATTCTAAAATAGGAGGTGGATTCAAATAATGTATGATGCCTTCATACATATATGAAGCTTTCGAAGCAGGTGCTCAACTCTGATTAGCACGAAATATGTATTTTAATCTTTGATTAAAGAGCGATAAAAGGAAGATACCTGAACTTAATTAGGATAATATCATAGTTCTCCAAAGCCTGAAATCAATAAGATCTTTGTTTATTGCGATAAGCATGAATTAGTCTGTTTCTCGAAGGATACAATTTCTTGTGTTAAGCAGCATGAACCAATACATAATGATGTGCACATATATAGTTACATGTGTGATTTTGGTTTGGATTTTTAACGTAGCTTTAGCACATTTTCAGTCCTATCGCTACGATGTATGAAGTGTGAGTGTGGTCGCTTAGAGTAATATCCAGCACTGGAGCATCATGCCGCAGGCATCTGTTAGTAACATTTTGTAAATGTCTTTGGTATGACTAGGCCAGGCATTGAACCCGCAACCTCCCGCATCCGAGTCGGACGCTCTAACCACTAGGCCGCTGGAACTGTCTATAGTTACAAAAAGGTAGTATAGGCCCAACTCTCTCTATAAAAACATACTGTTTCTGTAAAGTTTAACATCTAGTAACAACTTTCAATATTTTATATATACCATTTATATTGTTTCTGCTTTCAAAGATCCTCAAAGTGTACAGCTATAAGAAAAATTGAAAATACAAAAGAAACAAATAAAACCCTTATAATATTCGCTGGATATTGTAGACTATTAGTATAATTCAAACGTATGTTCATTGTCTTGACATCTTTGCCAGCAATGGTATATGTGGCACACCAAAACGAGCCAATTCTAGGAAAATCAAGTCCGAAATAATTAAAAGTATTCATCATGTCTAGAAATACTCTCAGTATTTATATAAAAACGTATTGTCTTCTAAAAAATCAAATCTTTTGTTTTATCTATTTACAAATATGTTCCATCTTATACAATGTCGGATATGTATCTAACTTATCTAAGAATGATTATATACCATCTTCTGTCCTTGAAATATTACTGTATTATCAGCAGACCGTAACGGATATTAAGCCATACGTTGCGCATGCGTTAATTTGGCAGTATGGGAATCTCTTGTTCGTCCAAAAGAGAACTAATCCCATGGCACAGACACCCAAAATGTTTCAAATCAGCAACAGCAAAATCTTTGGATAAAGTCGATTTAGAACACCATATTGGTGGGGGATAACAATCCTTCTTGTGTTTCTGAGTGGATTTTGTACACACCACCATTTTATTTCTTACATGTTTTATGCGTTTACTGTTATCTATGAACTGCTAATTACTTACATGAACAGGAGAATTGTTCTGTGATTATCATACATTCGTTCATTTTTACATGCCTAACAACGCCTACATTTTTCCACAACAATTTAGATAATTATTTTAATTTTTTCACACCAATACACAGTTAATTAGAATGTTTAAGTTAGTGCATTTAATTAATGGATTGTGTATATACAGTCCTAAAAGATGTGTTGATTCATGATTTGCAAACGTGGATGAATATTTTGAATGTGTGTGTGTGTATTGCAAATGCCGGTCCCCATCGTCTTGTCCGGCTTAGGAAAGAATTGTTGTTTATTTTCCATTTCTTTCTTTTTGCTTCATATTTCATAGATTATTTCCAGAAAGCATTGCTTATGTTCTAGCATTTAATCTATGTTTCATAATCGTTCCCATAGAATAATATACATTGATCTAAAATGGAATAACGCAAATGTAAGGGAGAGAAGTCAATGCAAAACATTTCGCCTTGAATGGGGATTAATATGATAGGTGGAAACGTTAGTAATAGAGAATACATCATTACTAATTGAAGGTATTCTAATAGCATACGGTAACCAGAACAGCAATAAAAGTTTTAAGTTCTAATCAAGCTGTTACCAGTGGGAAACCCAAGTTTGGCGAAAATGGTACCATTCAGCTTTAACCGAAGTTCATATTCTTCACCCTACAAGAAACACAGTTCACTTAAGTTAATGCTTCCTGTCACATCTAAGAATAGCCTTATCAGGCAATATATAACATTACGTTATATTCTTCACCAATGCAATACGCCTTAATGGTGCTACTGGATTACTGCATTTTATATATGATCTAGTATAGAACTAAATGACATGCATGGTATTAATTCCTCCTTCGTTTGAAAGAGTAAAACCAAATTTCCACTGTCTTCGGAGAGAAATAAATGCAAACTCAGAACATTGTCAAATGTTCTTACTTCTCTTGTATGGGACAATTATCTGGAAATGTCTAAATACATTCTTTCTTTGTAGCACATTGTTATTCATTTAATGGCACAAACTATGCGTGGAAAAGGACTCGAAATAATTCCAACTGATTGCAGCAGTCTACACAGGAACGCTCTAAAATGATACGCTCTGTTATGAATCGTTTGAAATAGTTGACAGTTTGGCTATTTCGTGTGTATATGTGTGCGTGTACAACTGATTCGAAATGTTAATGATCAATGGAAAGAATTCTAAACAATGAAATAAAATAACGAAATTGAACCAGGTTGTCATATTATTTTGGAATAATATAGGTTGTTCAGCTTGTACATAAGTTTTCAGTAGACTATGTTTTTTTTTCTCGGTGCATTTCTTACTGATAGTTTTAAGAATAATATTAGAATTACTTTTTCCTTTCTTTCCGCAAGACTACGACATTCTAAATCAAACAAGCTAGTATCAAAAAGCATACGTGTTGAACTGGAAACAAGTCTCGCTGCCTCTCTCTCTCTCTCTCTCTCTCTCTCTCTCTCTCTCTCAGAGTCATTAATGGTACATGATCACATTTCAGAACAATGCTCAGGTACTGGACCAATCAAAGTCGATATGACTTTTGATAAGATTCTATTTGGATAAAATGTACTTAAAATTTGTGAGGTGCCCTACGCCTTTATAAAGTTGATTTAACTTATTATCAGTGTGGTTTGGCTAAGCTAGAATGAAATTTAACGTATTTCACAAATGACAGTCTCGTGATACAAACTGAATTTTTTCCAAACAGAATTCAGACTGGAGGAAACATAATTCGTCTCACGGTCTGTCAATAAACACATTTTGTTTAGAAGGAATACAGTTTACAAGCTGGCGAGTATCCTGTTCTGAGAATTAGTGAGTTTATTCTCTAGAAAAGTGGATTAATAAAAATGAGTCAGAATTAGTTTGAAGCGAGACCTTGTCTACCAAAAACAGTGTGAGAGATATAAAACTGTCAGCTTTATCGTTGATGAGCAAGACAAGAAATGGGACTGGACAAAGAACTGATAGCTGTGGCACACCCGCATGTGATTATCCAACGTTTGAAAATCCGTTGTAGACGATGACATCCGTGTGTTGCCACAATCTAATTATATTATGATACACTTAAACTAATGCATTAAAGAATAAAACAAGTATAAAGCGCTTGTAGCATTATTTATAAGTCAGTGTATTATTAACCATTTTGCCCTGGTTTATATAAATTCCTTTATATTCGTGTGTGTCAACCTCCTGCGTAAATAGATTGTTATAACGTATTAATTTCTTAATGTGATACCATCTACATATTTAAGCAAATTTAAACAAAGCGAAACAATCAATTCTACTTCAAGACGGTCTAAGCTGCTAAAATATTCCAACAATTTACTTCATTCTTTCGGCAAGGGGTCATACGAGACAATTAGCATCCGAATATATTAGCATGTGAAAAGGTCTACCGTACATCTGACTAAACACCTTCATTTTGACATAGTTGTTTAAAACATGCACAAATATATAACAATATAGACGGCTCAGATAAACGCATTTTAATGGAAATGTACTCTTGGACTGATGAATTGGTAACTTAACAATTAAAAATGAAATACTATTTGGATGCGATACAAGAAATTATTAAATGTCCTTTATTACATGCAAACTATTTGTAGACGATTGCATTATGTAACAAGACTCTCCGAAATGGACTAACTCAATACTGGCCTAAAAGCGTTTGCATACGTTCCGGACGAGGCTTCCCAGATAGCCATTTTAACGTCGGATCTAAACCGTCTGAAGCGTGGATTTTATTTGTGAAATTCCTCCTGTTCTGACATGGACAATATGTCAGAAGAAATAACTATAACAAATCCTGGATGTTCAGTTTGGCTGCTGTTATGGCCACATAGCCGTATTGTTGCCCAATAAACACTATTTGTTGATAGAACCAATCGGAATTCAGAATAAAACTGTCTGCGAAGTGTCATGACTCCCCAAATAATTAGGAGACATAGCGATAACAAACAGATGCTAACAGATACATTTCGGTTGTATATCTCAGTTTTCTAGTTTGCACGTGAGTTTCACGATTGAGTTTTATATCTATTTGCTTACCCTTAGCTTAGGAGTTAAAGTTGTCAATTTTACGAAACTTATTGTTGACTGTATATCATTAAGCAAAAACAGTCGTTTAAGAGTCAGAAGTCAATGCAGTCTTAGAGTGTATTGTGTTTTGATCTGCTGAGATTCACGAAAGACCAACTGTACGCTTGGCCTCTGATGATCTAGACCCTGTACGAACCCTAACATAGACTACCTTTGTCGTTTAGACTCACATTCGTCTACAAATTTTTAAACGTTTTAAAACAATTTATGATTATATAATCGTATTTTCTGTAATAGTGTTTATTTTTTTACAACGACTTGAATTACTTTTTCGCAGATTGGATAGTTGCAGATGTATCAGAAACTGAGAAAAAAAAACTATCATAATATCATACAATCTGACAAAATAAAGATCAAAATTCATAGGAACAGACGGTAGGTGTACATAAGTGCGACAATGATAGTCGAGGCAATATACGTAGGTATGGTTTTCGCATTTGCTTGAGTATATCGGTTGATACACCGCCGCAAATTTTGTTAACAAAATAAAACACAGTAGCCACCGATATGCTTCAACAAATCTGTAGTAGTGATCCATATGGTTTAATACTCTTTCGAAATATTTGTAAGAAAAACTAATCTACAACATTTTGTGATTTCATGTCAAAGCAAGTCTCATGAGTGGTGTCAAACGAAGTTGCGAGTGTTTTGTTATTGTGAAGTACCTAACCAGTTTAGATATCTCGTTACCTAACCTTCGTATCAAATTTGATAAAAGTTCAGAAAATAATGTAGAGTAAATGGTTTTCAATACAATATTAGAAAGCCATTTACAAGTGAGTCTAAGATTAATTCCTCAACAGCAGCGAGACTTAAGTACCTTAAGCAAGTACACTTGCTGCCAAACGATTTGATAACGTCCAAGTTTTATTGTTTGACATCTTCCAATATTCTCACCCATGCAACAGAGTAATCTAAATAATTTGCTAATCTTAATTTTCTTATCTCAGTCTAGTTGTCTCAGCCCGGTTGCCTGTCATCGTGTCCCCGTGCTAGGAATTACGTTTTAGAAGACGAAACCATTCTTGTCGTCTGCTGTGCCTCATGGAATTGTAATAAATTCAAACAACATCAAACAATATATATCACAATGACCTTCAATCAAAAAGAAGCGTATGATCTCACCCATTTTGCTAGCACACCATACAAAACATTTTGAGAGAGACACAAGCACAGCAGCAGAGGTAGCGAATCCCTCAACTTTTAGAAGCCTCCAAACGCCGAAATAAACCCTTTATAAAACCCGCGCTTCATTGTAAACGTAATTGTCGCCGCTCGCTGTTGTCGTCGTCATCAGAAAGGGCGCCGCCTACAACGTCAGTGACGTTCACCGACACCGAAATAAAACCGCGAGGTGCTTCGTTGTAAACGCGATGACGAAGTCATCATTGTCGGAGTTGTTGCTGCGCGTTGTTGTCGTCGCCCCCTCTGCTGCTCTCTAGCTGAAAATCGTATCTAATCCAACTCGAGGATATAAATTAAAAATTACTTATACCAAATAATGGTACACTCAGAATCTTACACAGCCAGGCTGTCTAGGGAGCGAGCAGAAGCACTTAAAAAATATATCCCGGTAAAGGAAAAGTTTAAAAAGGATGTGCAATTACAACAACAAGCACAAGTTGAGTATGCAACTGAAGCAAAGGAATTATTTAAGCCTGTTACTGCGGCCACTGAAAAGGTTTTATCTGCTATTAGGGGCCCCAAAGAAGAAAAAAGAAGTCTTATTCAAGTGCTGCGAGAAGAATCCGCGCTGCAACCTGCTGGACGAAAAATAATTGATCTCAAATCAAGAATTACCCCCGAGGGTATAAAAAAGATTGAGGAATTAGCAGCCGCTGACAGTAGAAAGTATAATTTTGGTAGGTTTGCTGCTGACAGTTATCAGCGCAGGGATCAATTTTTAAAACCCGAGTATGTTAAAAGTGCAAAAAAAGATACTTGGGGTGACTGGTTGTATAAAATAGCTATAATCGACTACATCATAGATAAAGAAGATATTGATTATCCATTTTTTGTTAATGGGTTGAGAGAATATTATAGAGAACAAGAAGAACAAAAGGAAGGGCAAAAATAACGCGGCGGCAGCAACTGGAGGAAAAAAAAAGAACAGCAAAAAATAACGCGTCGGCACCAACTGGAGGGGAAAAAAAGAACAGCAAAAAATAATACGAGAGCAAAAACAACAAGAGAAAAAATTAGCACAAGCGTCAAAACAACCAGCAAGAAAACGTCAACCTTCTCCGCAGCCACTAGAAGAAGACCTTTCACTTCCTGCCCCGTTGCAACAGACAGAGAAGAAAAAGCAAGGAAAAAAACGAGGAAAGCCTAAAAAGAACATCAGATGTGATAATAGTGCCACATGTAGATGTACCTGATCCATCTCCGTCGTCACCACGGCCTGAAACTACATTCATAGGCAGGCCGCCCATCTACATGCTGGATTCAACTGTTTCGCAGCCAGCAACTTCTGATCTAGGGTCAACTGCAGACACATATACGTCTGATCCTTCGCCATCTGATCCAGTTGATGTATTTTTGGATCGGTCACCGGGGGCTGCATTTGCTCGCCAGCCATCCTTTTCAAAACCACCGCCGCCTCCTCGAACGTCTAGCAAATGGGGTCCACTTAATATTGGAAAACCAAGACGACCTCTATCGTCTCCGCCGCCCACTGGCAGTGGGTTTGGAATTCCTTGCCCTGATAATATCTTCAGTGATGTGTCTCGGCTAGAAGTTCTCGTCGGAGGAAGACGTGCCGGAAAGAACTCCCCGGAAATAATTAATAAGGCTTCTGATATTTGCCGGAGATTATTTCAGGGTGGTATCATGGATGCTCACATATATCAAGAACTCGTCGATGAACTCGTTGACAGTGACTAAGGTCACCGCGACCAAGGTCACCGCAACTAGGATCACCGCGATTAGACACATGGCAATAGATAACATGGTCATATATAACAGACGTACAACCGCGTAGATCAGAGCAGTAAACTCACGATTACCAGTCTATAGAGCTACTTATGGAGACGGACTTGGTGATACCGCTCAGCGATTATTTGCAGGATTGGCACCAAAGATGGGTCCTCTTGCAAAACAGCTGTCGATGAAAGCCATTAATATTGTCGGTGAAAAAGCCCCTGGTGCAATTGTTGGCGCTGCTGGCAAAGCACTCTCGGCAATCAAAGAGAGACTAGCGCGACTAATAAAACGCAAACATGTAAAATTACCAACCACCGAAACCATGCCCGCGGATGTTAGTAAAATGATAAATCAAGCCGCAAATCAAAAGCTAGCGGCGCTGGAATCCGACGTGCAGCGAAATATTACAGCAAATTTGATAGCGGGATCGTCCCTTTGAAATCACACGCAGTAGTATAAAATGTTCAAATTGATATCCGATCCAGCATTCAATATAGATGAGCCGGTCGAGCGAGACAAATCGGTGCGTGATAATCCATTTTATTCCTACGATGCACGAGATCCAAATCAACGGGGACGTATTGAACTTCAGGTTCACGACACAAGCAGATATTTCTTGCCATCTGAGGCGTTTATTGAGGTAGAAGGTAAACTTACAAAGGCGGATGGTACCAACTACGGCGACGATATCCAAGTTGGTTTTGTCAACAATGGAATCATGGCATTGTTTGATAGCGCCGTGTATATGATTGATGGGAAAAATATCGAAATAATTCAGAACGACCTCGATGTTGCCACAACAATAATTGGTCTGGCGAGATATTCTGACGACTTTACAAGGTCATCTGGTCCATCAATGATGTTTGCCTAGGATATCACCGACAATGCTGATCATACTCAGTACGATATAGGAGTACCATGGAATACTGCCAGGAACGCCGCCGCTGATGCTGAGCGAATTGTTATAGCTCCTAACGCGACTCACAACTTGGGATTAGCAACACGCCGAGCAACGCTGTCAGGAGATACCAGAAATTTCTCATGCGCGATTCCACTCAATCACATCTTTGGATTTTGCAGAGATTACCGAAAGGTCATCTTTGGAGCTAAACATACAGTTATGCTTCACAGAAAAGGCCACGACAATGATGCGATCTGGCGAGAACCTGGTGATGCTGGTATGGAAAAACTAACAAAACTTTCACTGTTGATGCCAGTGCTAACTCCATCAGTCACAGAAGAACCCCAACTGCTTTCTTTTATGAATCAAGGTGGTAAATCACTGATGTCATGGCTTACAGTAACCACAGACGCCATCTCAAGTCGAGTCAGGGATGTGTTTACTTGGCACATAGCATCACAACAGGAGGTTTCTGCGCCACGACATATCTTTATTGCGCTGCAGGATGTTTCCCGGACAAATAACCAAGTAAGGTCCCATATAATATCTGACAAACTTGGAGTCACTGAGGTTTCGCTGAGAATAAACGGCCAGCAAGAACCATCCGAAGATATATCACTAAGTTACGCAGATAACCATGTGGCGCGCGCATATCATCGTTGGCTGACATTCTTGGCGCGTAACATAAATATAGATACTGGCACACAAATATCACATCTTGATTTTACAAGCTTGTATCCGATTTATTACTTTTCACTGGAGCATCTTGACTTGTCCAAGCAGTATGTTGTTGATATTCACTTCCGAGCTCGTGTCGGCGAGTTACCAGTTACCGCGGTTGAGCCGCCAGTTGTTCACGGTGACTATAGAGCAATCGCGGTCATACTCTCCGACAAAGCAATGTTGCTTGAAGGTATTAGTGGCCAAATGAGAATCGTTGATGCACCAGTAGAAAACATGTAGTTTTCCGAAAACATGTAGACAATTAGATCAATCGCATTTACAATAATGTCATACAGTCACGTTAATGTCACTCTGACTCCTGGTCAGGCCAAGAGACTACAATCGAAGAACGCAAGCACATGTGGGAAAAATAACATTAAAACACAATCAAATCGCTAACGGCGGCCCAAACAAACTGTCAGTAACTAAAATACAACTTAATCATTTCAATAAGGCGAAGCAAGCGAAAACGGGGACTCAAGTTGATTTTTCTCCAGCCGCGGTCAAGAACATGGTTAAAACCGGCGGTATATTTGCTCTTCTCGCGGCAATACCAGCGTTGATAGCCGCTGCTGCCCCAGCTGTTGCTAAAGCCGCTGAGCTAGGAGCTGTTAGAACCGCTGCTGGAATGGCACTGAAAAAGGGAACAGGGAAAGAATACAGAAAAGGGGACGTGGGCTAAGACTTCCAGGAACTCCACCATCATGGTACCCAAAACGGTTCTAACACCGATGTCCAATTTTGATTAGCTTAATGCTGTTAAACAATAAAATATAAAAAATTTCAGAGGCGTCTTTATGCGAGATCAATTGCCACAACAACCGAATAATCCAGAAACCAGAATTATTAATCTTGATAACAGTTGATGGCCCAGGAACTCACTGGGTTGCTTACGCGATCGATCCACGTGGAATTATCTATTTTGATTCGTATGGGTTATCGCCGCCAGTTGAATTTCTCCGATATACAAAAGACGTCCCCCTGACAAAGTCAGGGAAAGTGTGGTACTCATCTCTACCAACACAAACACTGACCGATCCTCCGATATGTGGCCAACAAGTATTGAATGTCCTCGATGCGATATAGCGTCGACCAAACCACCTCACAAAGTTGTGCACGAGTATACCACGGGTCGATTTGAACAGTTTCCTGTCAAATAATGGTTGATATTTAGGGAAGATCTCTTCTCAACAGAAAAGTAAAGCGCACCGACGTGGATTTATCAAAATATGCGACAAAGATGAAATCGATAATCTTTTAAGTCTGACCGGGATAGACCCAGATGAGGTTGTTATTTTTCAGGACCGACAGGGAAAACTAAAAACCAGTGATATCAAATGGCATGAAATAATTCGTAGGGTTATTGGAGCTACTCCGGTAACATCCCTGTGTTCACTGACAGCGGAAAAATCAGAGATTCGCTGATATCAATCGCGGCGTTGCGAGATGATATGCAGAAAGTTGCAGTAAAAAAGACCAGTGATACAATGACAGGCGAACTCAGCATGAACGGTAACAAAATAACCGTGTTGAGAGATCCAACATCCCCGGAAGATGCCGCAAACAAACAATATGTTGACACAGGCGCTAGCGCCATTGACGGTAAACTAACAACGTTGCGGGCCGAGTATGATGTTCATGTAAACTCGTTTGCAAGACTTCGAAGAAACTTTCAAAAAACTAATGAAACCGCAAATGAATTCTTTGGTTCTCCGCACACCGTTGACATAAAACTTTCTGATATCAAGACCAACATTGACACAATCAAACAAACACAGCAGGATATCGTAGCGGGGATTCCTGATATCGTTAACAAAACCAGTTTGATTAAAATACCATCTGGAGTTACTCCCGGGCAATATCACCAATATAGTATACACGGTATCATCTGGATTTGCAACATTGTCTAAACAAAATAATACTATCAAATATACCGCAACAGTCACTTGAGTGTATAGACTGTCTGTGTTCAGTACCGCTAAATTTGAAATCTTCACAACATATCCCTGGCGACATTCCACTGACAAGTATTCCGGGGTTGTAACTATCATATTAAACAAGGGAACCGAAGAAACATTTATACTGGAATCCGCCGACAAGAAATTAACCGCAACATCTTACTGGTGGTGTCTGGAATTTGTAGCTGAAACGCC
The DNA here is from genome assembly GCA_028554795.2 of Sinohyriopsis cumingii. Classification (NCBI taxonomy): domain Eukaryota; kingdom Metazoa; phylum Mollusca; class Bivalvia; order Unionida; family Unionidae; genus Sinohyriopsis; species Sinohyriopsis cumingii. The sequence continues at coordinate 73,823,187 of CM068828.1, forward strand.
TCAATTGGTTACTGCTTAATATAATAAAATGGCCTTAACGGAGTTAAGTGCGCAACAATACAGATATGATCAAGTACGCGAATGGCAGTCAGAGTTAAAAAAATACCATCAACGAATGCACAGCAAAGGTAAAAAAAAATACAAGCGGCGCGTAACCATGTTAGACACAATAGTGTATTCAGTGTCAGCGTTAGTTGCATCTACGGGAGTATTTATATCAGCGCTAACACCAGTGACATCTGCAATCACAGCTACCGCTGTGGTCACAGTTACAGTTTCAGCATCAACGATAATTGCAGGAGTTGCTAATATTACCGCGAAAAAAATATCTTCATGTGCACTAACAAAATTGCACAAATATGAAAATTTAAACAGCGCGGCCACGAGCGCCTACTCGAAATTGTCGTCGTTGATATCATCCAGTCTCGATGATACAACAATATCAGATTCCGAATTCGCCGAAATGGCAAAGGTGTATGAAAACCACACTGGTCATTTGAAGCGACGGCAGATAAATAACAATGTCAACGGAATTACTGCAGCAGATAGTCACAAATACAAGCCCGGCCGAACATCTTTAATAACAGTAACTTCAACTAGACCAGAACTCGGTATTAATTTTTCAACTGCGATTCCAGTAAGCGAAATCGCGTTAGCACAATTACGAGTATATCACAGTTGGCCCAATATCAGATCAAGATCGTTCGGTGGATTGCCAGCAAATAATTCGTTTGTGTTTGCATATAAAAATAAACCCGATGGTACACCAGACTGGAACGTCATTGGGTTACCAATCGGGTCCTATCAAATCGAAGAAATCAATGAGGACTTACAACGTCGAATAAAAAATACTACAACAAAGGAATCCAAAATAGCAATAACTGTTCATGAGCCAACGCTGTCTTCTGCCATTGAAATAAACAACCCAGACTACGCCGTGGATATATATAATAGTTTGATCAGAAAAGTGTTAGGATGGCCTGAAGTTGCTCCACCGACGCCACCAATACCACCAACGTCGATAAAGTCTGATTGTATCACTGACAATAAGTCATATCATGAAATTACGCCATCATACAGACAAGATTTGTTTGTCTTAAAAAATTCAAAATTTAATGAATATTTTATTGCTGCTAAATTAGGCAAAGAGAAGTGGGATGAATCGGACATGATATGGGAATTTGATTTGAGCTCTCTCTCTCCACACGGGAAAACACGGCGAGGGAGGTTAGTGTAAGTTATACTCGGAGAATAGAAAATATTACTAGGCATTTTAGAGAAATTAATCAATTACATCAAGCACAATTACACGACTACAGCAACTTTTTCAAGAACATCTTTTTGATACATCGCTAGGCAGTGAAATCATCAAAGACGTAGAAATATTAAATCAGCTTGTATTTGATATGGAGCATATCAACGAGCGATTAATTCAGATAATAGTTAATGACAAGAGTAACAATAAGCAAAAATTTCTAACCAATTCCTCGCTAACAGGACCCACTCTACCTAATTTCAAATTTTCCGGGTATAATGCAACCGAACTAAGAAAATCCGTCACCGACCTCATCAATGAGTTTTTCAATGACATACTTGCACAACACAGGCGAACACTGTCAACGCCAACTATCCTCAGACACAACAATGACCCTGAAGGACAAAGCCGGCATGTATCCCCGGGCATCGTAAACATCACCGAAGTGGTCGCGGTCAATCTTGTGTGTGATGTCATTGATGGCAGTTACAACACAGACACGACAGTATCAAATCAGGCCCAGCAAGGGTTTATTCTTTATTCATTTACTACGAAAGATGCACCACCTGGATTTCTGATTGTGCAAGAGCCGATCAATCCGGTCTATCTACGACGTCATAATCCGTGGCTGACCAGAATAAATTTCGCGCTGACAGCGTGGGAATCTTCTTGATTTTCGAGGTGAAACGCTGCATATTAGTCTGCTAGTGAAATCCTAGGGATTTTTCAGTGAAAAATTAATTTTATATATGTTTTGCGCACACTGTCCGATTTGCTATGTGTTTACTAGTAAAAGGCAAAAGAAAATATATTTTTTTACTGAAAAATCGTTTACAATTTCACAATTAATTAAGCAAGTATTCTATAATGTATCATTGCGTGAAATGTTTCACAGATAGCAAAGAACTTCTTGATGAAGCTGTCAAAACCGGAAACGTTACCCCGGAAAAAATGTATACGGCAATGACGATTTTATACTGACTGATACGCAACTACAGCAACTAGCAAAAGATCATATTGTGATTGCGCATTGCTGTATGCATCAAATCCTCGAGTATATACGCGTATTTAGATCTTAGATTTATGAATATGTACCACCACATAAATGTTTTCGTGTATGACAAACAAGCGCTCGAGCAAGCAGTTAGGGCTGCATTTGCACAAGAAGAAATTAACGTTAAATTCATTATTGACGAATACGGAGACGAAGACTTCTTACTAACACAGCAACAGTTAGATAGTCTCAGACGCAAGCATATTATTTCAATTGTATGCGACAGAGATCAAATTCTCAATTATGCACACTCCTGCATTAAACCCCACCGAATAAGGGAAATACTATCTCCTTGATGAAATCAAGGATGAAGTCAAGGCAGTAAAAAAAATGATATATTTTTTTTTACTTCCTTGATTTTATTTATCAAGGCAATTTCATTTCCAAGTACTTAACTTCTAAGTAAATCAAAGTGAGATATTTACTTCCTTGATTTCGTCCTTGATTTCGTCAGCGGACATACAATCCTTTAATCTCCTTACACGAGTATTTATTATCTTTTTTATTTCATACTCTTGAGCTAATTTCAACCTAATATTGTCAATTGCACGAGACAATGAAACAAATTCATTTATTTGTGCTTCTTCTACTGTAGCCAGCGATTTATACAAATTGTTTTGAATTTTTTTTATAAATCGATACTAAGCAGGAAGAATATAACGCCCTGCGCAATTAGCTTCATGTAATGATTCAAAATCAGACATAATTGTTTCAGAATTTAGTGATATATTAAATCCGCGCTCTTCTAATTTTTTAATAGCAACAATCACATCATTGATGTTTTCGTAATTCATATATATAATATTATATATTTAAAAGAAAAAAGAATGGACCCACATCTCCTTGGGTCTCTAGCTTATCCAATGATATGCTAGCAGGTTCATATAGGGACAGCACAACATATAGTATTTACACTATTATACATAATATTTACACTATTATACATAATATTTACATGTATTTACATTTGTAAAGCTGCTAAAATACCACCGCATCTTAGCAAGCTTACAGTAGGACAGCACAACATATAGTATTTACATTATTTACAGTAGTAACTAAGGACGGCACAACATATAGTATTTACACTATTTACAGTAGTAACTAAGGACAGCACAACATATAGAATTTACACTATTTACAGTAGGATATAGTATTGTAACTAAGGACAGCACAGACAGATACGGGGTTATATTCTACGCCCAACAAAGTTGCACACCCTCCCCCAAAAGCAATCCGGCGAAGTGGCAAAATGTCACCCGTTAGGGCGATAACGCGGAAAGTTGTGCAACTTTGTTGGGGTTCGAAACCCCGTACATAATTCGGACGCTATAGTATATAAACCGACTGATACTTGGAAGTTCAAATATAGCTCACTCGGTTTTTCGTACATGTTTTCTTCAATATAATCGCAGAAAAAATATAGATGAACCATAAAACCGAACAAATGTAAAAAAATAAGGATTTTATCTGTGAAAAATAATATTATTTATTGTACACCCACCCGTGCTGACAGTGTTTGATAAAGTCCTTGATGAAATCAGCGGGAAGTAATTGGAGATCGTGTTACCTGTACTCGTAAACTCGGAAGTGTTATAGACTGTGACGCAGTGTGTATATACCTTTGGACGCTTTGGGAATGAGCCCCGCAGAATTCTTTTCTGCAGAATTTATTACAAGGAATTACGGATCCAACTTGAAGCCACTTGCATTTATTCATTCTATCTAATATTTTCTTATTTAAATGTTTGTCTTAAATATAATATGAAGGAGTTTGAAAGATTATCTACCACTGGCACCGGGAAAGCTTCCAGATTCGATCTTGACAGACTAACCCCTCACTCGCGGAGACGAGCCCTGACTGATCTGTTTAATATTATCAGGAATGCCAAAAAGGAACTCCACGACGACGGTGCATCTCATGTGTGGTCGTCATTTAAAATTATACCCAACATTGACGAAGTCAATGTCGCTGACTCTGTCAAGGACGCTACAATGAATGATGCACGAGCGAAAACAATTATCGATTATCTCTTTAATAATCAGAAATATTTTTTCAGAATAAAATTTATTGTGCAAGCAGATTCCGATACGTGGATTATCCGTGATAAACGTGATCCTGTTCTTGCTAGCGGAAAAACCATTCTGTTTAGTAAAGATTCCAAATCAGGAATGTTGACTGGGATTGATAAACCATATTACGCTCGAGCGTATCCTGTGACCGCAGTCATTTATGGAATCTATCCGATAAAAAAAAACAGAAATCAATAAACTCACCCCGATGAGATTGTCAAGGCTGAATTGTGTAGCCGAGCGATTAATGGAACATTTTAAAAATGCGATGCGCGGAAACGGTCTAACTGATCTAAGACGTTCCAAGATAGCAGCTTGGGCGGAGCGAGTCAAGGATACAGGAGCGTCAATAAACGATGTCGCCGAGCTAGAAAAAGCATTAAGATTTCCCATAACCGTAACAACGATAACAGATGAAGTATTATACAAATCGAAATATAATCGATACGGAGCTCCAATAAATATCATTGATCATAACACTCACGCTTGGACTAACGCAGTTACGATATTTCCGCGGGATCGTGTTGTGAAATATTATCAGGGGAATATATTTGATTTTATTTATCAAATAAATAAAAATGATCCTGTGTCTATGTGGTTGTTTAAAAGTTCCGAAGATGGCGAGTATGATCAATTTGTAAGATCTAACGGCGAATTATAACGGACGGAGTCTCTGTAACAACAAATGAAAAAACTCGCAGAGAAATATGTGAAAATCGAAGAAAACACTGAGCAGTTATTAACTAATTGTTTTACAGTTCCAAGTGTTGCCGCTCACACCGCCAGAGAAAGAAATTTGTGGAGACCAACCCGAAGTGAGTTTCTCTCGGATATACAATTGAGTTGTGTCGAGTATGGGCATGGCGGGCTGTGGAATACCGAGTATGACTACCGGGATATGATTTCCGTGGATATGATTGCGTGTTATCCGGGAAGCTTTCTCGGGATGAGCGAGTGTAACGAATATTTTAAGCGATTTGGACATCCCACGAACTCGATGACACGAGTCGCTATAAACGGCCCTTTACCCGATTTTTCCCTGATAGGATTTGCTCGTGTAACATCGTTTGAATTTGCTGAAAAACTTCATCCGTGCTGTTATGTTTGGTTTGGCAGACACTTTAGTGAAAAGCGTTGGGCACCAGTAGTGTCATTGCGTTATATGCTTGACAGCCGAATACTGGTATCGTTGACGGTCAGTGAAGCAATCATATCATATCGACCGCAGACCTCAGTTTGGTTGCCAACACCGGAGCGTATCAGTCTCGATGAAGTCATTGAAGAGTATGCACGAGAGAGTCCAAATACTCCCATGGATGTCATTGTCGGTGAGGCTCCTGAAGTTCTTAAGATTAAACTCAGCAATAGTGAAAAAACAGCAAAAGATCTTGGTAGAAGAATAATCGGTAAATTTACTCAAGGTGGTGCATATGATCATAAACTACATCATTCACGATTGATTATCGATGACGCTGAATTAAATTGTATAATTGCTGATGCCACTGCGAGAAATATATTTTGCAATTGGGAGGACGCGCTCTTGTCCGACGGGGCAAAGTTGGGCACAATTGTAAGTTATATTAACGGAGGGTCACCTCAATACACACATTTAAGATCTTCGATGCTGGCTTATGTTTCTATAAACTTGCTTTCAATGATAAATCGATTTCCTGACACTGCAGTTAGAGTTGCAACGGATTCATTTTACTTAAGTAAAAGATATTCGGAATCACTGGCTCGTTTTACAAGCAGCGACGAATCATGGAGTTAGTGGAGAATAAAAAAGGAAATGTTACATGGATATTGTGAATCCGCTGATGTTGAAATTAAGGATGATTATTGTAAATCAGAATTATCAGAAATGTCGAACGCACCATCTGTGTATGATCTTGAATGTAATCAACGTCGGGGTGCTGGTGCTAGTTAAGTGATGGGGGTGGTAATTGTGTATCTGTGGGAATTGCTTGTAATTCTTCACCTGTGAATCCACGTTGAGGAGCAGTCGAATCCAGGCTGTAGATTGCTGGTCTGCCAGTGGATCTAGTTACGGTGGATATCTTGTGCGCGGTAATACTCCAGATAGGATCAGTCGCTCTTCGTTTACCTTTTTCAAGTTCACCTGGTTCATATAAATATCTACCAGTGACATCACCCAGCGCTGGCTGCGCTGAAATACCACGTCGTTGCACAGGTATATGTTTTTAGTGACCGCGATGGCAGGTTTCATGTTGGTTGTTCGAGTAATTTCATTATTTAACGCAGCTATTACGCTTGGTAATCTTGCGACCCATTTGCGCGATCTCTTGTCCTGAATGAATTCCTTCGCGTACTGATATCCAAATAACCGCTCAGCAAGTGTTCGATTAAATCGCTCAACAATTGCCTGATCTCGGTGAATTGCAGTATGCCCTCGTCTGAGGCGACGCTATGTTGCTTCATCAACGACGATACTGGACCAAGAAATTCTTTGCCAGGATCAACTTGTAATAGATTTGGCCATCGTAGACCACCTTGTGGTCCAGATCCTCGTTGATAAATTCGTTCAAACGCAGAAGCAACCTCGGATGCTGTTTTAGTCGCTAACGGTTCCACATCTTTGTATCTACTTGCAAAATCAATTACAGTTAACGCGTACTTGTATGTTCGGCGACGAATGGTATCATGTGGCAAAAATAATATATCAGCTTGATGAACTTCATTTGACACACTAACATCAAAATGTACAAAGTGAATTTGTTTGGGCGGTGGTTGGTAAATTTGTCATATTGCCTGTTTGGATAACCAATTCTTAGCAGTATCACTTGTAACCGCTGCTGCGTTGGCAAGCTTGCCGATTGCCGTGCTACCTCTCCAGTATCCTCTTGGGGAATAATAAATCGACTCCATTATAATTAATTACCAGTGCCTAATACAAGCTTAGATTTCATCGCAGATTTTATTAACCAGCTAGCTAACCTCTCCTTGAAAGATTTATCAGCGATGACATTTAACGCGTGGATTAATTTCACACCCGCGAGATGGCGCTGTTGCAAATCCTTACTTCGGTAAGCTACACAATGAACAAGGCATGCTTTATCGATAGCATTTATCGGATACTCGCCTGGGTTGGGCTGATCTAAGGCATCAAGTCTGATATCAAGTCGGGTTCCAGGACCACAGTAATTATATCCTGGAAGATGTTTCTCTCCTGGGTAATTCGCCCACGGTAATTTTCCTAACTTGGCCGCAATATCACCTCCTTTTTTTTTACTCGACGCTGATTTTGGTTTCGGCGCTCCACCTGACGGAATAAACTTAAACTTTTTTGTGCCGCATCGTTCACACTTGCCTGTAAGCGCTTGTCGATTATTTTTTGTTGTAGTGGTTGTTATGTCTGCAGTTGGGGTACGTGTTCTACATTTCACACAATATAAATCCATATTATTTTATAATATATCTAATGGAGATCACTGACTTTTCTGCTACAAAACGACGAGAGCCAATCAAACATAACTCGGTGCTACCAAATTCAATTCGAATGATAATTATAGGCCCATCTGGGAGCGGTAAGACGCAGTTGTTACTTAATTTAATAATGAAGTGGATGAAGTGGGATAAGTTGTATTTGGTAGCTCCATCTGTGGACGATCAGCGATGCTACAGCGTGTTAAAATATTTTAACGAGAATGCAGCGTCGATAAGCGGCGGTGATGATGTTATTGAATTTATCACTGACATCAATGAAGCGCCAAGCATTGATGATATTGACGGGAGCATCAATAATTTAGTCGTATACGATGATGTGATGTTGGATAAACAATCAAACCCTGCCAGGATATTTTCACGCGGCAGACATAAAAACACTGATGTGATTTATGTAACCCAGCGATATACACAAATCCCGAAAGTGATCAGGGACAACTGTAACATTCTTGCGCTGTTCAACGGCGTTGACACACACACACGTTACGAAATATACATCAGACTTGGTGCAGTGGTGATATGGATGTAAATAAGTTTAAACATTTCTTTAGTCCTGCTCAGGCAAAACCACATGGATTTGTAACGATAAATTTACATGATCCTCGAACACCGTATCGAGTCGGGTTAGATACGATTTTCAGCTAGAGAGCAGCAGAGGGGCGACGACAACAACGCGCAGCAACAACGGCGACAATGATGACTTCGTCATCGCGTTTACAACGAAGCGCCCTCGCGGTTTTATTTCGGCGTCGGTGAACGTCACTGACGTTGTAGGCGGCGCCCTTTCTGACGACGACGACAACAGCGCGCGGCGATAATTACGTTTACAATGAAGCGCGGGTTTTATAAAGGGTTTATTTCGGCGTTTGGAGGCTTCTAAAAGTTGAGGGATTCGCCCCCTCTGCTGCTAGCACATAAAGTCGAGCTACTTGGTAGAGCTCCAATATCATAAAGTTAATACACATCACTACAAAAATCAAAACTCTGGCAAGAGCTATCACATAGCTGGCAACAATCAGTAATGTGTTATATCAAGCCTGAGTTCTTCAAACTTTGTAAAAACACCCTATACCATCTCTGCTGAATCAAACTTTGCTACATTTGCCTTATTTCCAGGAAAGGAAACATAAAATTCCAAAAATAAATCATGAATTACAAATCTCCTAACGGTCACTGCACGCGTAATTAAAACTGTATATATAGTGCTGTAATTACTCTATTGTATTATTGCCTACCGTACAACTTTTTCCATACTAGAACTGCTGAAAGTTACAAGTAGTCAGCATAAATTATATTAATCACTTAATGTTATTTTTACAGTAATAATATCCAAATTTTGTGTTTCTAATTTTTCATGCATAGAAGTGTGTACTAAGGGTCAAAAGGTCATTCCACTTGCCTCCTCAATGTATGCATATTAATGCGCGGTGTTTACGAGCAAATAGTACGTTGTTCCAGATGCTCAGGGTGCAATGAGTCTAACAGGTAACAATTATAATTTTTCTTCATTTTTTCTTCTTTTTTATGACCGGCATATAGCAAGATTACATTTCTATATTTATTCAGATTTTCGTAAATTAGTGCAAGACATGACGATATTTATATAAAGTAAGAGAGAATAATAGGAACCTGATTATTACTATATGCGTTGAATTTGCTAACTCTGCTGTAAACATGCAGGATTATTTTGAATTGTATTGGAAAACACTGAATGAGAAAAATAATCTATATCGGTGTATGTACCAATATAAGTAAAACACAGTCGATCGAGGGATTATTATTTGATAACAGTCGTTGGTACACTTATATGTACTATCCAATATAGCAGTGGCAACAGCAATGACAACAACAGCAACAGTATCACCGTGGTGTATTGTGTCACTAGAGCTTTGATCAGACATTTACGTTTCCAACATTGGGATAAACAATTATGGAATCATCATATGGAGCAGTTGTATTAGCTACTGCGTTCCGAATCATTCGGTGAAACATACCGAATGTAGCACAGTGGCAGCACTAACCGCAGCAGTAACGTCATTCCAAATCAAAACCATCGCAACAACCACAGTTACGTTAACCTCTTGAAACAATTGGTAAGCCATCTTACTTTGACTATAAGTCACTCATTGGAGATGATGACCATTGAAATATGAGCAATAAAATTGTATTTGACTTTACCAAGTAAAATCTTTATGTCTGTGTTTCCCAACGACACACTATGTTGTTTCATACAGAAATGATCTCAGTCAATACCGATGAAGCAGAAACCCATTGGAAATCGTTTTGCATTTATACTACTCTGGCCCTTCCCATCCCCTTGAATCAAAGCTTTTCTCTCGTGGAAATACCTTACAAACATAGACAAGTACAAGTGGACAAAATATTCTGGCTATTAGGAAACCAAATAATAATTTTAAGCAATGTCTATATCAATGTGCATGAGATAAGATTCCCTCAGGGATATTAACGTAGTACTCGTCATCTTGTGGATAGGACTCTATATTCCTTTCGCCATTTGTGTCGCGGCACATTAACGAACCTCAAAATGATGTTCTACTATCATGCAATCTCCCATCTTCTACCAATAGATTGTCTCGACAGCAAAGTGCAGTCCATCAAATGAGTTTTCAGTCTTACCGTGGATCACATTCACAAATCGCCTACCAAAACAGACCAAACACCGTATGATTAACTACTACCATGCACTTTCTCGTCGTCCTCAACGACAAGACTTTCTGAAATTGAATCACTATCAATTGACGTTTCACCGACTTAGTTGATATTCTTAGTGGAAAGACACACCTAGCTCTTTGCTCCAAGAACGTCAGCAGCAACGCATTCTTAGAATATTGTCCATACTACACTGAACTGAATAAAGGACTTAGATATAATGTTTGAGTTCTCAGATGTGAAAGAAAATATTATGGTGAGAACAACCTCTGCTCCATTGTTGATGTCATTCAATTTAGAGTGCACTTTCCTAAACCACACTATCCTGGCACAATTAAATTGAGTTTTACCAGGGAGAATATTGAAAGTAAAGGATATCTCAGACCAAATATAGAATATGCTAGAAAGGAAAACTTCTTAATCTGCTAAACGATTCTCGATTGACAACGAGAACGTGTTTTGGGGAGCCTATTCAAATCGTACTGCTAGGCCAATCATGACATATATTTGTTAATAAATGACTGATGCGTTTCTTCACGCCACGGGCCCTACAGGAAGGAAACGATTTTCACCTAAAAGCATGATGGTCAAAAACTAGAATCCCAAACAAACGTTATGGAATGCTGAGGAAAATGTTCTGATTTAGACAAGACAAATGCTTTCGGCACCGTTTATATAGGCACACACTCGATTGTATATACAATTCTTCCAAAGTCTTTTAAGAATACTGACAAAGCAAGAATGGGTGAGAAAAGCATTAAGACAACAGAGACACAATAAGGAAATGAGTGGCAGAAAAGTCAGATCATAAGACAGGTTGATTACTACATTATAGTAGCAATGGCGACAACAGCAGCACACATCATGACCATAACAACACGGACAATAACCAATCATTTCAAAACGTATGAAATATTGGGAATGTGACATTAATCAGTCTCACTATATACTACTCGATCATGGGAGGAATGTGCTGCGAGGACGGAAAACACCAACCCAGCCATTTTCAGGGATATCTAAAATGTCTCATGTGTGTGTGTGTGTGTGTGTGTGCGTGTGTGTGTGTGTGTGTGTGTGTGTGTGTGTGTGTGTGTGTGTGTGTGTGTGTGTGTGTGCGTGCGTGCGTGCGTGGGTGTGTGGGTGTGTGTGTGTGTGTGTGTGATAGTGCGTTTCTGAAGATGTAGGGTGTATAACAACTATAACGAAAATATAGGTCCTTCACCAGTCCATTAGTATGGCTGAGTATGTGTGATTATAAGTGTAAGAATGCATAATAAATTAAAGTCTCCGATTTTATGTGTAATTGTATATTCCACAGTAAGGATAAGTACATGAACTACCCCTATCAATGTATTAGTTCAATGACATATTTGACAGAAAGTTTGATATACCAATTGTCCTTTGTCGATTGATTGTAGATTGGATAGTACATGCAAGTATATGAAAGCCATATTTAATTCTCATAGTGACATACTAATGTTGAAAGTTCCATAAGGTCTATACAAACAGTATTTTCAATTCCTATATGATCCATAATAACATGGAAATTTTACATCTCCCTAAGACCCATGGTGCAATTTTGACCTGATCTAAATTCCGGTGTCCAACTCATTTAGGACCCGTAGTTCTATCTGTTATATTAAATGTCCTTATAGCAAATAGTGATCCCTGTACCATTATAACGGCCTATGTAATCCATACCGCCCCGCTACCCATACTTGCTAAAAAGTAACACATTCACCACGGTGAACAAATACATCTGCAAAATCAGTGGTCACTTTCTGCAAATATACCACTTCGTAAGAATCTCCTGCAGCTTTTCTATATGTGTAGAAAATCATCGCGTGCTTGAAAGCAAGTGCACTGCATATTTTTACACCACTTTGTTGTTTGAAAACTGTAGATAATCGATTTTGACATTAGGTTTCCGAGAAGGTTCCTAAATAGTATCTTCCGAACTGTGTAAACTTTTAAAAAGCATTTATATTATTAGAATGTGCACATGCATACAAGAGAGAGAAACATACTTCTCTTCACAAATATGGAAATATATTTTTATTCTGATATGGTCATAATAAAAACAGTGTGACACTGGAACAAATTACGCCGTTTTGTCAAAACAGGTAATTCTCATATCATCTTATTTTGAGACTATTGTAACCTATAATGTAATCGTCACGTGATAAAATTATTGTCACATAAAAGCATCACGGTTCCTGATAGACGTGTTATCTAAGGCGCTAGCCAATACAGATCATTGATATATCGTCCCTTTCTTCATGGGTTCGAGTTACGTGAGAAAGCTTTCCCTGGGTCGATGGTTCTCACGTGGGTTTTCTCGCGGTTCTTCTTCCACCATATATACTGGCCGCCATATATAACCTATCAGGTGCTGCAAAAATGGCGGTAAGCCTACAAAAACAACAAAACAAAAACCTGGTCGTCGCTGTCTCCTAACAAAATTGGCAATTTAACAATTACAAAGGAAATGAATAAAATATCGAATACATACTAAACGATAAATTCAAGATATGAATAACATTTAGAAATGCGAGGCGGAAGACTTAAAGTAATTGTAGCTGAATTTGATAGTATATTTAATTAGCAATTCATATGCCTTTGCTTTAAACGAATTTGTACGGCATCACTTTGTTTTCAAACATAATTATGATGGGTGCGTAGTATTAATTTTAATGTAAATTATTTTGTTGACAAGGATATCAATTTTCGTGGCTTGTCTACAATTAATTTCTTAGATAGTGGAGTGCGAACTATTGTATTTAATTTCGTGGGGGTTGGGGGTGCGTATTTAAATTCTTTGATCGTGCAATGTTATCAATTGTCTTTCATTTCGTTGCTGGAAGAAACTACGTCGTTAAAGAAAATCGATACCGACAAAACGGGACTTCAAAGTAAATTATACGAGCTCTTATGCCATCAATCTCCAACATGGCTAAGTAACACTCAGAATGTTTTTCTGATGTAAAATTTAAAAACTGTGGGTACATCTAGGAGTCTGGGATACATAGTTGTATGTTTTGTAGATTTAATTAATTTGAGACTCTACTATATTCGTAAGACTGTATCAGTTGGTAGATATATCATGATTTCAAGTGTTGGCCTTTATACCATTTGTTCATATCTGGTTTATTTCAGTCTTAACAGATCATTTCAAATAATTCTACCAATGTGCTAATTTCTAAGCGATAATTAATGAAGGCGTACTAATTGAATATGAGTAATTTAGAGATAATTACAGTTACATAATCTCTTAAATAAAAGTTTACCGTATCGGATGGCGTAATTGTTATCTTTCTCTCACATTCCATGAAAATCAATTCTGGCTATATACGCTCTCTCAACTGGAAAAAATAATATTTGGCTTTTATCTTGCAACTTGGATACAGGAAGCTTTCAATAACTTTGTTGATTGCATCATTTCTAACAGAGTAAGTTGGCACCAATTGATCGCGATGCTCTGTATTTTCACTGTGACATGAACGAAGCCAACATTGCTTCAACATAATGAAACAAATGTGTCAAAACGTGACAGCTTTATTCCGCCAGCAAAAATAAAACAGCTGCTTCAGAAGAAACAATTTCCTTTCAGTAGCCACTGATGCCGTAGCTGACACCTGGCAGTTCGACCTAATCGTTACCATGTTGTTTTAGATATCATCTGATTGAATTTGCAAAATTATTTAATAAAATAAAGTTTCACACGTAGTTATGAATGCAATGACACATTACAGTTCCATTCACAATCTGTCAGTAAAGTATGAAGCCTTTCTTAATGTCTTCCCAATACCAGCAAAATTGTTTTAAAAGGTCATGATCAATATTACCTAGATTACAATAAGAAAATTGGGGGGGGAGGGCTATGAATCTTTTATGTCTGAGCTCTGCGAAAGGGTGCTTCGGCACTCAGTCAAAATTATGGGAGTTAGCGAGTTTAGGCCGTCTCTATCAGGTCCCTAATCCTTCGGAGGATGAACTTTTTCTGCATATTTGCCTCAGTCAGTAAACTATAGCAAGTTGACAATTCGCCCGCTGTCATTTTCATGTTAATTGCCCAATTATATTTTTTTTGCTATGGTAACCCTGTTTACTGTAAGGACGTTTATAAACATATTTAATCTGAAGATAAAACATTTCCGTAACCTAATGAATAATAATGGGTTGGAATTGTGGCTGGGGTTGGGGCTGGTGTCAGGTCTGAAACACTCAGAGAATCTGAATCTTTCATCTGTATGTTCCACATAAAGAGTTCTTGCTTTCCATTGACCTAATAAATCATTCTTTCCAAATATATACATAGAACCTATGTGCAATAACTACATAGCTATTTTATATATATATATATATATATATATATATATATATATATATATATATATATATATATATATATATATATATATATAAAGAGAGAGAGATCGATATTAAAGCTAAAAATTGATCTATACATTCGGTTCAGGAAAAGATAATCTATATTTTTCGGAACAAGAGTGCTATTAGGACGACTGGCCTAAGGTACCAAACTGAGTTAGACAATTGCCCATCACACAAACATGTTCGCCTCCCGATACAGTATGAACAGAATCAACTCTAATGAAGTCTCGACAATGGATCACGTTGATCACTTTCGGTCACATCATTGCGATCTAAAGTTACGCTCGCCTCTTTGTTAGGTATTCCATAATACAATACCCCATGCATATTTTTTTTAAATATCCACTCACAGCCAGCACATAGTGTAATCTGCATAAAATTCAAATCTAGACTTATTATAAAATCGTCAGCTTAAAACGAATTCATTTCGTCAGAAAGTATTCACATAGTTTGGGTGTTTAATGTTCCTATATGGAATATCCAGGCATAATCCTGTGTTGAATACTCATGCATATTCCTGTGTTGATTACTCAGGCATTGTTCTGTGTTGAATACTCAGGCATACTCCTCTGTCGAACACTCAGGCAGCTACGTTAACGAATTGAATGTACATTAGATATACCTGTTTTGCATGGTACTACACAAATACCTAAGGAATCTCAAGTCCCTTTTGAAGCTCTATTGACTTTGAAACTCGACTCAACGCAATACATAAAATTTTCGTCAATACTCTTTCAACATTTATATTCTCTCTCCTTAGATTTCATTGTTGAGCTAACTCCAAATGCTCATGTAAATTAGTGTTTAAATACTTAATTAGAACAGAATGTTTTTGCGAATCAAATTATACATCCCAAATTGAAGTATCTAGATTGATTAAAAGCTTTGTATATTGTTTACCATACCGTCAGGTCTTTCTTATATGACTACCAGAACCCAAGCATTTTCCAGTAGGTAGTGTGTGTGTGTGTGTGTGTGTGTGTGTGTGTGTGTGTGTGTGTTTGGCTTATACAAAGTGGTCATTGTTCCCTATTCATGGCATCTTTTGACTAGAGTGTCAAGAGCATGGCAAGAACATTGCAGTTTTCTTATACATATCATTTATTATTTTACTTACAATACATTTAGTCTCTTTAATGGCATAGTCCAGCTTCTACATACAATATGATATTAATATATCATATTGTTCATGCCCTAAATAATGAATGTTGATTTAAATATATTTAAATCTATTTTGAATGAGTACTGACACAAAAAGACAAATGGAATTTCCCAGTAAGAAGTAATACATGTTGGGCAAATTCTCAGCAAATAAATTGTCAGCATTCATAAAAACCGGCTAGAAGTACCTTTCAATTTTCCGAATAGAGGACACAACAAACCGTTCTAAAATTGCTTTAAGAATCGACCACGCAAATGTAGAGAAAGGAAACATTTTGTAAAGTAATATAATTATCCGTTGAAAAGACTTTAACTGAGAAAGCTTTAGTTATTATTACATTATTACACAACATACAGACATAGCGCATCGAATATTTTATAGCATTAATTAATGTTATTGTTTCGATTACAATTTATGAATATCGGACTAGGTTCAGCCGAGTAAATGTGTATAATTTGAGATATTGCAGGCCACTTCCAAAACAAGAAAATAAAACAGCTCTAAGTGAATCTTAAGATCTATAATGAGGTCGAAGACACAGTTTGAGAAAAAAACATACCATCAACGCTTTTTTTACTTCTTTAAACCGATGACATTTGATAATTGGTGTGTAACAGCGTGAAAACATTGAATTATGTCAAAGTTTTTATTCGGTCTTATTCTGTGATAATATCCTTAACTAGGTAATGAGGCTTAGATGAAAAACAGATCAGCAATATAAATGAATCAACCATCCCTCAGTTTATACTTTTGCATTTGGAATTTCTTCTTGTAGGCTTGGTTATTGATCTCAGCATCCATCTCTAACATTGATTTTTTCCTTTGAGTGCACAGTCTTTTATATAAGTCTGGTACATTGAAGTAAAATGGAATGTGGTAGTCTTTGGAGGACGGCGTCCATTGGTTGTTTGGTTTGGTTTTCCTTTTGTAGTTTATGAAAGAGCACCAAAGGTATGTTATTTTGGGTCAAGGCAACAGGAATAATGCGCTCTGCCCAAGAATATTTTATGGAGCCTAGAGTGGTCGAGTGATCAAAAGCACTCATCGTTACGGATTATTGTCATCTCACCTCTGTCTGCATGGGTTCGAGTCTCAGGTTTGATCAATGTGGGTATGTGAAAAAGCTTGCCAGTACCTTCTCGTTGGTCGGTGCTTCTTTCCGGGGTTTTCCCGGGTTCTTCATCCACCATTTATACTGGCCGCCATGTATAGCCTATCTTGTGCTGAAAATGGCTTTAAACCCTACAACCAACTACAACAACAATACTCTATAGTGGCCGACCCATACTGGTCCTATAATATGAGTCAAACACTGAACAGTTTGGTTGCGAGACCGGCACATTAATTACTTCCCGCAATGAGGTGGAAGCTGACATGGCCAAGACACAAAGCTGCATATACTGAGATCATCTCGCCCTGGAACAAAATAATGTGTTGATATGAAACGCACACATAAAACTTCTGCTGGGTAAAGCCAAATAAAATTGATTATTCATATGTCAAAGGTCAGCGAGATGATCTCAGTATATGCAGCTTAAGCAGGAAGTCTATTAAGAAAATGCTTTTGTGTAAGTGATTTATGTTACTCGGGACTTCATATTACCGTTTATCAACAGTTTCCCTCGTAGAAATATTTTACAATGAAATGAAGATCCATAAGGTGTGATCCATCAAAGTCAGTCTCCTTTGAATCTGACTTACCAACTGTTCCAAGATGTTACTATAAGTGTGGTTGTTGCTGTTGTGATGGCAGGGATTGGGATTGAAGTTGCTGCTACGTTGACTGCTGTTACTGCTACAGTTTTGTTATTTTAACGATGGACTGCAAATTAAATAGTCAGTCCATCTGCTCAGTAACATGGTCCACAATTGTTTATTTACATCAATGGAATAAACAATTGTGGACAATTTTACTGAGCAGTTGGATTGAACAGTTCGTTTATCAAAGCTTAAGTGATACAATACGCTACAGAGACATGGCTTTTTGTTACAAGTTCTCCCTACAGCACCCACTGTTGTTGTTAGTGTTTATTGTTGTTTCTGCTGCTATATTGGATATTCAATATGTGTAGAAATAACTCCCATTTATTAGTATGTATAATAGTAAATTGGATAGTAAATGACGGTGCTCACTCTTGGTCACTTTCCATTGTGCCAATAGTGATATCTAACTCCTTAAATTTCCTTAAGTCCAACACAGACCCTATATGCATATATACAGCTCCCTGGTTAGTTACCACAACTATCACAATGATATATTTATATTAAATTTCCATACGAACCAGAGTGAAATACTAAAGCTAAATTTACACAATCCCTACTGTACCATTTTTGTCGTGCTCTAAATGCCCATGTCCTATTCCCATGATGCACACACTGTGATCTGAAATGTTAAATTTCCATATAGTCTATGGTAAATCCCGAACAATAATAAAGCTCATTGTAGCCAACCAACCACCATCCGCTATTTCAGTACGTACGACAAGAACTAATCTTATTGTCTGAACAATACATTCAAAGGTACATTAAGTATTATATATATATATATATATATATATATATATATATATATATATATATATATATATATATATATGGTAGTTAGCGAAAATGATGGTAAAATAAACTATTCTTTCTCTTTATTCTATGAGCAATTAAAATATATTAAAATATACCAATTATATATGTCTATATTTGTAAGAATTATTACATTCTAAAACAAATTGGTGCACCGAATAAATCATTTCCAAATCAACAATTTTATATTAGGTCTATGTCTCTATAATCAAGTAGTATTAAATATAAATTAAATGTCTGGATTACTCAAAAATCTCTTTTCAAACTTTTCATGAACCTCGGAAAATACAGAAAGGTAAATGAAATATCTCTGTTCCGGTGTGTGTAAAGAGCATGAACCCAATAAGGTCTGTTTTAACTGACATTATAGTGAATTCCTTAGATAATTGAAAATCGAAAAAATAAATTAATATGTTGAAGCAAAACTGATACGATTCCTTCGACAGGGAAATGATTAACGATTCATTTTCGTAATCGCTGTGATTTATGAATCTAACTCAACATGAAAAACAGCGTAAAAAATTTATTAAGGTGTCAGAAATGCCTGATTCGTGACTATTGGAAGTTATAAAAAAAATAAAACATCAACGTTATCAAAGCTTTTTGGGCAGCAAGGCCAATACAGGAACGTAATAAAATCTCACCGGTGTTTAATAGTTACTCTAGACTATATTGCTTATGGTTTATGAATACAGCATATTATAAATCACTAGCTGGACTGTGCCTACGCAATTTTTTTTTTATTTTTTTTTTTTTTATTTTTTTTTGGTTTTTTTTTTTGGGTTTTTTTTTGGTTTGTTTTTACTTTTGCATCATTGGATCTTTCTTTTCAAACAGAATACCCAAATCTGTACATTAGTTTCTATATTTTTAGAAACGTTGTTGCTGAGGTTAGGTAAAGAAATACCTGCAGTGATTAGATACTGCATGATAACAAAACACTCGCATCTATGTGTGTATGTGATTTGGTTTTTTAACGTAGCTTTAACACTTTTTCAGTCATATCGCTATGATGTCTGCAGTGTGGCAATTTATAGTGATGCCTAGCACTGGGGCATCATGCCGCAGACAAGTAGCATGATGTCCCATCTAGTCATCATTATCCTAACACCAGGCCGACTAGTCCTAACACTAGCCTCATAATACTGAGCGCCAAGCGAGGCAGATGTTATTACCATTTTTGTAAGTCTTTGGTATGACTAGGCCGGGGATCGAACCCAAGACCTCCCGCATCCGAGCCGGACGCTCTAACCACTAAGCCACCAGAGCGATCCACTCGCATCTGTATAACAAACCACTCATGGCTGTCGATTTTACATGGAATCACAAGCAATCATAGGTTTGGTTTTCATAGCTATTTTTCAAAAGCGTATTATAATACAGAGACCGTAATGATTTTACAGATTTTCTAACGTATTTAGATGGTTACTGATTCGAAAAGTTCACGTTTGATTCGCTCCACAAACACCTCGTTCGTAACATTAAATCTGTGGCAGTATTACCACCGATATATGCAAGCAAGTACGAAAACCATCCCTTAGCATACTGCCTTGACTTTCAATGACACACTTATGTGTACCCCCAGTTTGCTCGTGTGAATTTTATTCTGTGTTTTGTTTCTTCGTGCCTGATATTATAATTCTCGACTCATAGCTATTCAATCTTTGAAATAGTTCTTCACTTGGCGTACGTGAATAATCAGCGCTGAAGCAAATAATCATGGGCCAAGTGTAATATTTCTTTTAACAGTCTCTGGAGATCTAACCTCAAGAAATCTGAGACTAATTTAACTTTTGACTCTAAAATGAGTGCCCTTGTTTGATAATATCTAATCAACATTATGTTTTATGAAACTGACATCCTTTAACTCCCAAGCTATTGTTGGCAGTTAAATATATAACACATTGCTAATAGTTATACAAACGAGAAGACTGAGAAAAACAACCAGAGATGCATCTGCTAAGAAATTGTCACAACGCCTCATTCCAGTTGATTTGAGATACAAATGGTGTTCATTGTGCATCAAAAATACGACAGCAACAGCAGCCACATTGAAAATCGTAGTCCTGTTGTCCTTACTTTTCCTGATCTGATGATCATATCAGTACGGGATGAATTTTTAATAAAACTCCTGTTACGAACGGTGTCAATCTGAATTTTACATTGTCACCTTTCCGCTCCTGAATCAAAAGCTGTATCGATATGGCAGTTTCGCTAAAACCAAAGGTAGTTAGCCGTATTAAAAAGAAATGGCGTCTGCTTTTTATCGCTAATTCTTTTAACAAGATTTTTTTCAAAAACAACTAATTCGCCATTGCTGTTATTTTGTAAGAATATCTCGTATGGTATCAATACTTAGCTGTTAAATGGAATGATAGAAGATAGGAATAAACTTCTCTTAGTTTCCTATCCTTAAAGCAAAATGAAAAACAATTAACACCATGATCTGTAGAGACAGCAAACTTCATATTTCAGTTAAATCTTACTACATTGAACAAAACGAATTCCACCCACTTTAAATAATGACAACTGATCATAAAATCAGCAATTTCGAAGATGTTAAGGTTGCTGTGAACATGTTTACTTTCATAGTCGTTTTATATTACTTATTAACTATCAAAATATTTTACACGGAAACAAGTGAACTTCAAAAATGCATTTCCTAAAGATAAAGAATGATTAACAGGTGCATTAAATTACCGCCAAGATATTAAACGATTGAATTCCCGAAATTGTGGTACTCACTTAACTGCATTAATGTCAACTTTAAATTATTTCTTTCATTCCCTGTCAATTTCATATTCGCCAATTCCCGGGCTTATTCCTGTGAATAGTTAAGAAAGATAAATACAAATTATGTGGCCTGGAAGATGGGCATTTTCAACCAGGTTGTCCTCTTTTAGCCAACTCTGTGAAATGTGATAGGTTCGCAAGCGTTTTGCAGAGCTGAAGAAACGCCAGCTGTCGTCCAAAAGCTATTGCTTCCTGAGAGGGGTACAAAGGTGTGCGTGTGTGTGTGTGTGTGTGTGTGATTTGGATTTTTAACGTAGCTTTAGCAATTTTTCAGTCGTATCACTACGATGTCTGCAGTGTGACAGTTTACAGTGATGTCTACACTGCGGCATCATGACGCAGACAAGTAGCATGATGTCCCATCTAGTCACATTATCCTGACACCAGGCCGACCAGTCCTAACACCAACCTCTTAATGCTGAACGCCAAGCGAGGCAGCTGTTAGTACCATTTGTGTAAGTCTTTGGTATGACTCGACCGGGGATCGATCCCACGACCTCCCGCATCTGAGGCGGACGCTCTAACCACTAGGCTACCGGAGCGGTACAAAGGTAGCGGAATGAAAATGATCTAAGCCAGGCTTTCTATACTCTGACAAGATTTTAATCAAACTATCACACTACAGAATTAAATATGTCTTTTTTACTCTCAACCTGCAGGTCTTAGTCAATAACTCGATATGAACAATTCTCTTAAATATCTATAGCACAGCCTTTGTTACATTGCCATATGTTTTGGAAAGAAAATTATCGGCATTTGTAATATAAATATTAGAAGGAAGCCTTGCTAATCTTAATTTCTATTCCATCAGTCTCAAGAAGAGATTATGGCATCAACCTGTTCAAAACTTTGGTAATGTCGCAAACAAATCGAAAGCACTTTTATAACTCAAGAACAAAGGTAAGGGGCTAGCGCATTCAGTTCGGAAAACATGTAACCACTACTAATAATTTGAACAGTTGTGAACACATGGGTTATAAGTGGGGTAGTAATTTATTTTTATTTTTTTATTTTTATTTGCTTAGTAGATAGGTTGCCAAATTTCCATGTGGTCTAAAAAGCCCGAGTCCAAGAAGTCTCTACAAACCCAAGAGATTCGGCAGGAGGTAAAAAAAAATAAGTATGATCGATTATTACATAATTAAAATCAATACCTTTCAAATTTATATATAAAATTGTAAGTTTCACTACCGATGACGCCGATCTTATACACTGAAACTACTAAATCGTTTCTGGGTCTGCGGTCCGTAAATATTTATGGGTTTATAAAAACTTTTATCTCTGATAAAAGTTGTCCAATCTCTCTGAGAAAGCCTCTGATTAGACCAAGGTTCAGTTTTAATATAATCCTCCTTCTACCGTTGATAAATGATTACTCAAGAAAGTGGATCAATTTACTTTTGCCTCAGGGCCAATAATCTAGTGTCAACTAAGCGCACATGATTCATTTTAAGTGGTCTTACCTAATAATGAAAAAGAAAGGTCAATAATCATTTGTGGATATTAGGCCTCAATCACCGAAACCGAATTTTACATGCCTATTGAACTTAGTTTCCTCGAGTCTGACAGGCCTTGACACATTAATCAGAATCAGTGACCTGAACACTTAGAGTGCCAATAAGATATAAGAAACATAAATCATCCAAATTTCTCCATACTTCTACTTCATACCATGATACATGGAATAGCTGTATGTGTGATACACGTGTATCACCTTAACAAATCATGTACTGCCTTAATATCGATCGAGTTTATGTCATGATACATTGAAAAATATAATATTTGTATATGTTGCAATCATGTGTATCAATGAAAATGTTTTGATTTTTTTGGCATCGTTGTCATGGACAAAGTCGATTTTATGATTTCAATGAAATATTTGCCTCTATCTGTATTGCTCAAACGTTGTTTCAATTTTTCACAAAGCATTAGTCACTGAAAATATATCTGACATCACGTGTGTGTGCCTGTGTGTTTTTCTCCAGCTCTATTAAACCTATCAAATGTCTCATAAAAACTCAACCAGCAGATGATGTACACAGGGATATTACATTTACCTGGTTAGCTCTTTTCTGTCTGACGATAACTTAATTGTATCACTCACTTGAGTTATTCGTTTCTTTTTCAATTAGCTCTACGAGAAGATACTGCTTGTTTCGCCGACGGTTATGCAATATGCAACGGGTCGAAAAGTACATTAGAGGCATATATGAAGGAAATAAACCAGAACAAAACACGTCCAGGGCATAGATCAACATTGAATTTTTCAGTTGAGGAGCTTATATAATAAGTAACATAACTTCTGCCCTTAACATATCGATTTTTAAGATACATGGATGCATGTTTTTAAACTTCTTTTCATATTTAAATATGAGTTATCTTCCGGTATTTTAAACTACTATTCAATTAGGTTCAATTTTTGTGTGCTACATTACTTAATTAATTTATAATTTAAATAGATGAAAATTAATTAATTTATAATTTAAATAGATGAAAATTCAATGAACGAATTCATATGCATTAAACATGGCCTTTATTTCCAATGGTGATCGATTCACATAGTACTCTGTGTGTGTGTGTATATATATATAGCTGTTGTTGTTATTATTGTTGTTGTTGTTCTGTTCTAGGGTTTAACGCCATTTTTCAGCACACGATAGGCTATACATGGCGGCCAGTATTAATGGTGGAGGAAGAACCCGGGAAATCCCCGGAAAGAACCACCGACCATCGAGAAGCTACTAACAAGCTTTCTCATATACCCACATTGGCCGAATCCAGGACTCGAACCCACGCAGACAGAGGTGAGATGGCAGTGATCCGTAACCGAGAGCGCTTTAAACCACTCGGCCACTCGGGGCTCATATATATATATATATATATATATATATATATATATATATATAGAGAGAGAGAGAGAGAGAGAGAGAGAGAGAGAGAGAGAGAGAGAGAGAGAGAGAGATTACTTTTTATCCAACAGTTTAATTTCAGCATAATGTAACATGAATGTTTCAATTCCGTCGCAAGAGTCTCTCAATGGATCCCCGACGATACAGACATCCTTTTCATTCCACTTTTTTTCAATCTGATTTAAAGTTTTCAAGAAAAGATTGTTTGTTCTTGATTGGCGTATCAACAAAATTATATTGTAGGATTGTCTCAAGACACGCTTGCCAAGAAGAAATGCAGCTTTATTTTTTGTTAACTTTTTTTTGTTGTTAGCGAAGAAAAGAAACTATTCCACTTTTTCATAGTCACATTTTCATGTAGAATACATTAGGCCTTACAAATCTATCAATTCTGTATGATTTTGTAAACGAATCCTCCATTTAGCGCTTAACTCTGTCAAAGCAAATAAGAATGTATATCAATTACTTACCAAATCTAAAACTAGCCATCATTTTCAGGCACCCAAGATAGCTTTAAAGTCTTTTAAATTCTTCAAAACTATTTTAACCAAATAATGAATACATACTTCGAGATTCACACAGCGATTAGAATTATGGTTCCGATCCGAAGTTTTGAAATTTTGAACAGCCTTAAAAATAATGCATTCCATGTCTTTTTTCCCATTTTGTGTCGCTAAGTGCATGTATCAGTTATTATTTAAAATTTGATAAACATTTCAGCTTATCATTATTATTATTATTATTATTATTATTATTTATTATTATTATTATTATTATTATTATTATTATTATTATTATTATTATTCATAATCATAGCAGAAAGGAAAAGGGTGTAAACCCTACCTCATTGTTTTCTCGAATATTTACATATCAGTGTATGTAGGGTAAATATATATATATCTACAGTGCAATATCCACTTCTAAAACCAGCAAGCACTTTACTTAAAATATCATTTTCTTTGATCCAGCCATCTATTCTCTCAGTAAAAATGTAGGTAAATGTTTTGCTGAGGATTGGTAAAAGGATAATCCTACTATAATTTTCAAACGTATTTATATTTCCCGTTTAGTGAATGGGTGTGATAACAGCCGTGGACTAACATTGGGGGCAGTATCCAATTTATTGAACATAGATACTAACATAGGTACCGTAATATTTCGAGTTGCTTTAAAACATATTCACTCGAAAGATCATCAATTACATCTGATTTTCCTGATTGTACAACTTTTGTAGCATGTTGTACTTCTGATTAAGTTCTTTTACCGTCCAGATTTTCAAGGCGAATAGTAGGTGCTTCGTTTAATCGGAAAGTTTAGCCCACCTCATATTGTATATTAAACAACTAAGAAAAGTGTTGGTACCATCCGGTGATGTTAATTATTCCACGCGTGGTGCTTGGACATTTTAACAGTCTCCAGAAGAGGTTCGAGTCTTTATCTGAAAGTGCTTTTTCAAGAATTGCCTTTACATGTCCTCTGTATAAGTTGCATTTGTCCCTTGCTGTTTTTGTAAATTTTTCTATAGTGTTTATACAAAGCCAAGTTATCTGCCACATTTTTTCTGACGTTCCTAAGTGCATCACGTGCGCGATATTTTGCTGATTGACAGTCTTCATCATACCATCCTTGTTTCTTGGCAGAAAATTGATCATTTCTTTTAATGACATCGATTTTCGTTGTCTGTGCTGGTTCATAGATGCTCTCCAATAATAAAGTCAGAGCACAATCTGGTTGAATTTGTTTTATCAATGTAAGGATAGTATTGGTATGATCTGATAGTGCAGACTTGACATTTTGGAAAAATATACTTCTTTCTGTTTCATTCCACATACATCTCACTCTTGGGGTAATACTTTCATTATTATTAGTTGTGAAGCTAATGATATCTGCAGGATCCAAGTGAGATGTTATTGATTGATGAATAGATTCAATTATGTTAAGAAGTCTAAAAGTTGTTATACAAGCGAATAATGATTGATCTAAAAGTAAGAAGTCTATGGTTGTTGAAGAGTTATCTTGTATACGTGTAAAGTTTAAAATACCTTGATCATCCCCACATCGATCATTTGTAATCCTCATTCCAGAAAACTGACAACATTTCAGTAAATTCTCGTCATAGTGATTTAAGTGCTTTCTGTCTGTATTTGATCTTGCCCTAATTTATATCCTCGACGTAAGCAATATTCTAATACTATCATGGATAATTAAAAAATAAGCCATCATGTATGGTTTGTGTAGAAAGGAGGGGGGGGACAAAACAATATCTTTTTATTTACTTTCAAGCTGATTAATATTGAAGTTTTATCTTATATGATCTTTTACGTATATAGCAATACCACCAAATAACATTTTGCTTTGTTGTTGTAGGGTTTAACGCCATTTTCAGCACACGATAGGCTATACATGGCGGCCAGTATTAATGGTGGAGGAAGAACCCGGGAAATCCCCGGAAAGAACCACCGACCCACGAGAAGCTA
This sequence comes from Sinohyriopsis cumingii, assembly GCA_028554795.2. Lineage (NCBI taxonomy): Eukaryota > Metazoa > Mollusca > Bivalvia > Unionida > Unionidae > Sinohyriopsis > Sinohyriopsis cumingii. The sequence continues at coordinate 73,850,008 of CM068828.1, forward strand.
CTGACAAGCTTTCTCACATACCCACATAAGCTGAACCTGAGACTCAAACCCACGCAGACAGAGCTGAGATGGCAGCGATCCGTAACAGAGAGCGCTTTAGACCACTCGGCCACTCGGGGCCCTTAACATTTTCCATTAAGATCTTTATCCCTGACATTTAGGTAACACGTGAAATCACGTATGTCTATTTTATCATGAGCCAAATTCTCGACTACAGCAAAAATATCAAAATCATGCATAATATTAATCAAATCACTACAGTCCAAATTAGAATCTTTACTATTTAATTTTCTTGTTAAACCTGAAATATTTCATTCAGAACTTAATTTCACTAATCGTCTGCACAATATGCATCACATACGTAAAATGGCCTCGGCCAGACTCCAATATGTCATATATACTTACTTTAACGTACAGAGTATCATTAAACATCTATTTGTATCAACAGTCTGTTATATTTCAAGAAGACTGCTTTACTATCCCTGAGGGAATGGATGAAGGAATAGTAGAGAGCTGTTCGTGCCCCACGTATCCTTTCTGGGAAGTTTTGAGATACTCGGATACGTGGTTGAGTTACATATGAAACATTTTGATATTCGTTGTTAGTTCTTCTTTCTCCTCTTTGTCTTTCTCTCTGTTTAACCAGAGCCTTGCTTCGGACTGTCTTACTAATTTCTCATTACTGTTTTTTAAAACCGATTCTTTATCTTTGAAGCGAGAACACTTAATAATTTCTGGCCTAGGACTCCATTTTGAATGTAAACGGTGCGCTCTTTCCATTTAAATGTTCGACCCATCCATGTTCAATGTTTGTTTTACATATTCTTTTATCGTTTTTTCCGTGTCGTTCCACTTTTCAAACTTGATTTCCGGAATACCATAGAATATAAAGTTGTCTCTGCATGATTGTGCTTCTTGAGTTTTGTTATCCAATAGTTATACTTGTAGACATAGCACTGATCTTGTGAGGTCATTCACTTTCTCTACGTTGTTGTTGTACGCTTTTATTTTTTCATTTGATTTTTATTTCTTCAGTTGTATATTTTAGCGATCAAATATATCGTCCTGGCGTCGCACATTAGGATGGATATCACTCTGATCTGTATAAGGTTATCTGATGTTTGCGGAATTTCAGAACCGAATGCTGGGCCTGATTTATCTTGCTTTGAAAACTGTGACTGGGTAAAATGTGGGAATGTTGCTCTCGTTGAATAAGTGGGCATTGCTACCGGTTGAGTTATGTCACTGATACGCCTTGTTTGATCCAAATTGAGCCACGCGTTCATAACAGAAACATTTCTAGTCGGTATTTCCAAATCTCTCTGTGTATCGGTGATAGATTCTTGAAGACTGGCATTCAGACTTGCTGTAAGTTTTGGTGGTCTCCCTGGACTGTCCAATTCAAGGCCTTGATTAGATTATATTCCTTAAAATAACCAGCAAAACAAAAAGCAAAAGACGAAATCGATAGAGACATATTACCAATGATATGCATAGAGCTCACCGATTGTGTCTTCATGAGCTGTGAAAAGCAGCCTATTCTAACCCTCCAAAGCACCATGTCCACTCCAATGCTTATGTACGCGCAAGGTTTCGAAGTGTCTTGTGCGTTTAAGGTACGAGGTTAAAACAAACCTTTCAAAATTGAAAATAGAAACATTTAAGGAAAGTCATGCTAAACATACACTAAAGCGTGCCTGCAAGTTGTCATATTGCTCACTTTCCAATAGAAAGAGAATTTGTTAAAATGTAGCCATCGAGATCTTAATGTGCATGTGTTGATTACGAAAAAGCATTTGACCATATTGAGAGGAGTTTGCTTTATCATTAACTAGTAAATGAAAATATAATAAGCACAAAATGATTACGATATCAAAGGCTATATAAGCAAATGATAAAGCTTGTGTGAAAACGTTAAAATAGCTTGACAGAAATATTTAACTGTCCGGCTGGAGTAAGGCAAGGTCGTGTTTTATCACCAATTCTATTTTATTTATTCCTCAACAATTTGACGAAACACATTTTGTACCAGAATAACCATGTAAAAGTAGTACTTGTCAAATTATTTGCACTGTTGTACGCAGATGACTTGGTTGCTTTAACCGAAACTGCTACTCACCTTCAACGAATTTTGCGTAAACTAACAAATTACAGCCACATATGAAAATTAAAGACAGACCTGAAATAAAGCTAAAATTTTGGTCTTTAGAAAAGGGAAATATTTGAAAAGATTTGAAAGATAGTATTTTGGTGAGTGCATAACAGGGACGGTATCTTATTATTATTATTATTATTATTATATATATATATATATATATATATATATATATATATATATATATATATATATATATATATATAACTTGGTTGTGTATTCTCTTAAGTCTGGGGTTTCTACAAAGCAGTTGATATTGAAGTTATATATGCGTCATTTTACAAATATATTCTTGGTATTACAAAACAAATATAAAACACTTTTATATGTAATGCATTGTGTAGAATGCCACTGCAAGTAGTAAGATATACACAAATTCTTAAGTGCTGGTTCAAATTATTACAAATGACTGCTGAAAGACTTGCAAAACAAATCTATAACCTACAGTTGACATGGGGCGAATGCTGTGACTGAGGGTGAACAAAGTCAAGAATCTATTGTTTTCGTATGGAATCGGAAACGTTTGGGTTAATCAGGGGGTGAACGATGATAAACCCTTTTTCTTTATATTGAAACAACGCTGTAAAGATATTTTTCAACAAGAATTACATGTAGATTTAAATTCAATGAATTTTAAAATAAAATAAGAAACAATCAGAGTTGTCAATATTATATAGATTATTTGAGCTTTTCGAACAGAGTCAGCCTGCTATGCATGTTTAGAAATGGATGCTTTCCCATCATGGCAAATATAGGTAGGTGTAAAGATATTCACTATATTGAAAGATTGTGCCCTTTTTGTGCAGATATAGAAGATGAGTTTCACTTTGCTGTCCCATGTATGATAATCTGAGAAAGGCCTATGTATCTTCATACATTCACTGTAATGCAAATCACAAGAAGATTTATAAATTTATCCAGAGAATCAATAAAATAGTAATATCCTTCATAATGTTGCTGTTTATCTAGCAAAATCTTTAAATGTGACAGAAACAGTGTGTTAATCCTAGAATTGTTGTTTTGCGGTTGTATCATATTTTCAATACATGCATGTAATTTGGTCCGACGGCCCATGTTACAATAAAAGATTATTATTAATAAATTATTGTTACGATTATAGTTAGTAGCAGTAGTAGTAGTAGTAAATGTCGATTCGCTGCATTAGCCGGTTCATTGCGCTTCAGCATTCACAGTGAGCAGATTCAATACTAAATTCATTATTCTGTGTACGCCGGATAATGTTAGTCAATGTATTTAGAGAGACATAAAGGATAAAGACAAAGCATGTATTGCATTTAATTGTTGTAGCGATTAGTGTAATGAGTAATATAAAGAGCAGAGCCATAATCTAAGTGTTTAAAGTCTGTCTCGCTGAACCAATTTCTCTCAGTTCTTAATTCAAGTAATTATTTGCAGTTGTGCATTCTTTGTAATATTTCATTTATGTTTTCATGCCTGATTATATCGCCATTATATCCATTAGGATCAATTATTTAGAATATGTAGTCAAGTTCGTAAAGTGTTAGACCGTTAGTTATTGTTCTTTCAATAATTACTACTTAATCAAAGCAAATTTTAAAACTGTTTTCATTTGTATTTTGATCGTTAACTAGACGTTTCTTTTTTTGGGGGGGGTGTTGATCTTTTTTGGGGCGGGAGTCTTTTCTCAATTTAATTGGTAAACCATTGTAACCATTGTACTTGTTTGTAACCGTTTGTTCTTGCCATTATCATTATTTGCAAGATTGTCATTGTGAAAACATCAATGACTCTTGTAATACCAAACAACAGAGTATTTGTGGCGTTATTAACTCGGTTAAGATAACTTTTACATTAAGGGTTTCAAACTTGTCACTGAAGGTCAAATATATTGTTCTTGGGTTTATGGCAAATATTGTACCAATAAGCAACAAAATTTGTTCTCAATAATGACACAGAAGGTATGCCATTTGTGTTGTCAACTGGATTATTCAAAAGATTTCCTTCTCAAAAATAATCAGTTATAATATAACTTTCCATTTATTAATCCTGAAAAAGACTAATAATGTACATCCTTATAAGCATAGTAGGTAAAAATGTACACTGCCAGGGGCTAACGATTTTCTGTTTAAGCTTGTAACCAAATTTAATGCAAGAGACTAATTAGACGTTGCAGTATTAAAAAGGTTTATTGAAACTATAGAATTTGTGACATGATCTGCTCCTGTGTCATTGTGGTGCTGTCTCTCTGTACTTTATGCGCAGGATTCAACGATTAGTAGTGTACTCTCCTATTTACACGCTCTCCATCACAGAGAGCAATTTTACTTTGACTTGCTGTAAAAAAAAAAAAAAAAAAAAAAAAATAAATGCAATTGTGACGTTCGTGTAAACAGGGATCATCGTTGGTCCAGATATATTCAATTACTGTGCCAGAAATAGGCACAGTAAAGATTTCGTCTAAGGTGCAATCATCTATCAGTAATTTATAGTAAAGTTATGATATTTATTCAGGAGCAATTGTTCAGGTAAAATAACATGTGCTATTTGGTAATCGATTGTCAACTGGCTGAACGAAACTGAAAATTGGCTTTGATATCTAACGATGCTGGTTAATGCATTTAAACCACAAATATGTTTCTGAAAAGCACCCTATTTGCAGCGGTTTTGAGACAAGCTAGAACATTAGTTCCTTTAGCTACTCAATTTTTAACAACTTTGTCAAGACAAACTCCAAGCAATATTAGGGAGTAATAAATAATCTAAGCAAATATGGAATATTTGTATTGCCAATATCTGCAATATCCATGCCGGACCTACAGACAGCTGAAACAAGGTTTTTCCAAAATATGACGCATACAACTGTAACAATAGATTGAACTGAGGCAGAGCTGATGGTTAGCAGAGCTGATGCAATGTGTTGTTTCACTCGACTTTGCTCTGTTGAAAAGCTATTAATTAGCTGTGAGAAATAATTAAAGTATTTGTGGTATCATATTAGGTCTTGCCATTCTATTCTTATGAGCTGGTCTCAAAAGAGGTAATTTGTACTTTTCTTGCCATTTTGTAAACAGCAAAGCAAAAAACAACGTTATTTTTCAGCAAATCAATGAAAAAGATACCTCAGAAAACAAATCCGCCAACTCAAAAAGAATTTAAAATATTTACCGTGTTTCACATTTTGTAAAGACTTTAACGTTTGCGACACTTTTTCTTCTTTCTTTAAACTTTCAGAGTTAAATTAATTGGATTGATGTCAACGGTTTTTAAATTGTTGCCAAGTTCAACTCTATGTGGATCTTTTGGAGTTTATGAAGCAACTTTTGCAGATTCTTCACTAGCTATACGTTCATATTCCTTCTAATTTTGTTTACCTTACCTTTATTTGCAAGTAAATTTTAAAATTTAGCGAAACATACTTGATCATATCAAACATTGTAGTTTTAGACTGATTTATATCTTTACTTTGAGCAGTGAAATCTAATATGAAACTTAATTGCTTTAACATAAACAAAAATATGTTCCAAATACCAAATTCGTTTAAGGTTTTTGTAAAGCAAATTGGTATTGGAAAAGTAAAAACAGATAATGTGTTATGTTGAGGTGAAAGAAAGCTTATATATAGATGTGAAGATAAAGGGAAAGTTTACATTATCTTATTGTACGCTACATTTGCAACATATATTTTCAAGTCCAGTTTATATTCTTCTGTTTTAGTAACATTCGAGTTAATACTAATTCTGTCTCGATAAGTGATCGTTCTTTTTGCAGCCGTGCTAGACAACAGCTACATTTTTTTACACAGCCCAAGTAATGTTTCAGATTGGTGATAATCTTGTTTATTCATATGTAAACTGTTGATCTAAAGGTAATATTAATGATGTAAAATCTGTAAGTTGGACTTGCAGATCAAACTAACAGGCGCTTTGATGATGACATGGCAATTGGAGAATTTGTAATGAATTTCAAGATACGTTCTCTACTTATACAGGGATGAAATAAAAGAAGGCCTTGATATTGCAAAAGACCTTGCGGATCTAAATCATCAATATGATGGGTATGGAGGGTTGTTCTCCCATGTCATAAATTAAACACATTGTTATTGTAAATGAGTACATACTGCTGAAAGTGTGAACTGGAATATTGCATTTTGATTGGAAATTTAGAGACTTTGCCTTTCCTGAAATCTCTATGTAGATGTTCATGTTATGTGTCAAATCTCTATGTAGATGTTCATGTTATGTGTCAAGTGTGATCACCGGTCATGTTTTAGCAACTGCACTGTCATCAAGTTTGATCTTGCACATCATTAAATAATCATAGAACCTTCTAGAATCTTATATCAGATGACTTTATTGCACCAAAATCTATATTTATCGCACCTGAATTCCGTCTGAATCAGCACTTGAATAGCACTAAGACTGGTCAGTTTGTAAGTTGACGCTACAAAATACGTCTGCAGCCATGATGGCTGTTGTTGACCGACAAGACATAATACCAAATGTTTATATATTTTTGCTACTGACTGAGTGTAAATGAACAAGTGAAGCTAATTAAATCGCATTATAACCCTCAGTTTGTTTCACTAGTTAAAGAGTATCTGTTGGGAAAAATTCTATCTAATCGGCCACCCGGACAATCAATTATTAGTCAACAGTACGTCACATGACAATTTTCCGATGGGTATAAAAAGACATTTGATGGTCGGCAGACAGCTATCAACAGTCAAAGCGTCCATAGATATATATCTCCACCAAATAAAAAGCTCCCTATTGTTGTAATTACAAATTTACCAACTCACAATAAGAAGCTAACGGATAGTTATAAAAACAGGATAAATCAATAATTTTGTATTTATTTATTATAAAAATAGACTGAAATTATATATGTAGTATAGTAATTGGAATCAATTCAATTCAAAACAAATTCTAATCACTGCTAAAGATTCGGGCGTAATGCAAAATTAATATTGTCCCATATTCAGTATTAGCAACCACACTAAGAATTGATGACTGACTTGCAAAATACTTACACTGCAGGCTAGGGTTTACCTCGGGATTTTTTTCCAGTGGTTTCCGTCAGTAAGGAATGTACGCAAATTCCTGAGGAGTCTTGCTGCGACTGTAATGATAATAACGGTGTGTTTTCATTAGTCGTGTCAAAATATTTCAAACAATTTATCTTTTCTTAGAAAATGGTTGTATCTCTCACAAATTAATGGTGAAAAATATAAGTATATTTCTGATGCTTTAATTGCAATTTCACACATGTCACCTATGCCAACGCGGTGGACACAAGAATTATGGAGAAGATTCGGGAAAAATCCAACTTTCAGAAATAAAATTTTGATAAAAAGCACAAACAAATCAGCAACCAAACAAAAGCACATTTTATGTTTTAGTTATTGCCTAGTGTATGTGTAGGTGTTAGGTATTTGTATTTTTTTGCAAGACTGCGAATCGTTCTTCGATTTTCAGGAGTGCACTTGTTTTCTGTCTAAACAATAAATTAATTTCTAAATGCCACAAATATTATCTCGTTTGTTGAGTTCGTGTGCATACTGTTTACTAGCCCTCTCTAGCATCCCACTCAAAATTTTCCGCCTATTACATCAGTAGTGTAGCTAGGAAATTGTATTTTACAGTATCGACAAATCAGTAGTGTAGCTAGAAAATTGTATTTTACAGTATCGACAAATCAGTAGTGTAGCTAGAAAATTGTATTTTACAGTATCGACAAATCAGTAGTGTAGCAAGGAAATTGTATTTTACAGTATCGACAAATCAGTAGTGTAGCTAGGAAATTGTATTTTACAGTATCGACAAACCAGTAGTGTAGCTAGGAAACTGTATTTTACAATATCGACAAAACAGTAGTGTAGCTAGGAAATTGTATTTTACAGTATCGACAAAACAGTAGTGTAGCTAGGAAATTGTATTTTACAGTAACGACAAATCCTATTTTTTATCAGCAGGCTCTCTAGAGTCAGCACTGTCTTTCACATTACCATCTAGGGTGTAAGCCAAATACCACATTAGTTAGATTGTTAGATTGCAACTTATGCAACAATTAAAATAAACATAGCAAATTAATATACTGTAAACTACTGGCCATTTAATGGGAGTGATATTTTCTTATCTTTTCACTCAAGATAATTAATATTTTCTCCTAATAATATCATGTATATAATATGGCGGGTTTTTCTCTATAAATAAGAGCAAACAAAGTAATTTTTCCAGTTATTGACCGACGGAATTAAACATAAAAGAGCCGGCTCCTGCCAAAGAACAATGTATCGTTGGTGCCTGATATGATTACGGTATACCCTGGTATGTACTGCGGCACGTTGTATATATATATATATATATATATATATATATATATATATATATATATATATATATATATATATATATATATATATATATATGTATGTATATATATCTATGTATCTATATATATGTATATGTATCTATATATGTATATATATGTAAATATATATATATATATATATATATATATATATATATATATATATATATATATATATATATATATATATATATATATATATATATATATATATCGTTTCGATTCAATCATAAAAGCACGGGCACATTTATCTGTGATCAAGATATGAACGCAGAAGAACATTACCTTAATTGGGTCGACATTAAATATTCCTTTTTCACAAAATGCTTCTGAGACCGTCTGGTGGCATCCTAATTCATTTAGAAAATTGTACCAGAGGAGCACAAGACAAACATTAACTACCGTGATTATATAAATCCATGATGCCATTCTTGTTTGCCGCTGAAGAACCGTTAGATCGTTATTTCATTTTGATTGATCAGAGCACATTTCGCCTCACAATTTTGTATGCGTTACTATATGTAGACAAAATAGGTTTTAAATAGAATAAGAGTATTTTCTTTTTCTTTTTGGGGTTTAACATGATCCAGTCTTTCCTGTAATGCTAATAAGTTCTGTTCAACGATCAACTCACTTTTTATCAAAAGTAAACTAACCGTTGCATGGTCTCTGATGAAAACGACAGATAACTGGGCGCAATAGAATGTAACCGGATGTTAACGTCTGAAATAAGAAAGAGTAAGAAAATGAAGAAATGACAAAAAATGCCCTTTCGCCTCTTTAAATAGCCTATAGATGGATTGTCCAAATGCGTGAACAGCACAGACAGGCATTACTTTTATAAGTAGGATTCCTAATTCAAACAGATATCGAGACAAATATTTCTTATTCTACTCAGTCGTGACATTTTCTGATGGTGGAGTGGGTTGTGCAGGATACGGTGGAGTGGGTTGTGCAGGATACGGTGGAGTGGGTTGTGCAGGATACGGTGGAGTGGGTTGTGCAGGATACGGTGGAGTGGGTTCTTCATACGGCTTATGAAAGAAAAGAGAAAACTAAAATTATCTCCTACATTCAAATGGGATCTATGTGCCGAATGAATTCCTGAAAAGACACTATACTTGACTGACTGAAATTTTTATTGTATGACTTCATCTGTAATATAAACTGAAAACGAAACTACTTTTCATCTGTCTTTATTGCACGACTTGATCTGCAAAAAAATGACTGAAAACAAAAGAACTTTTCATCTCAGCAACTGATGATATATTCACTACAACATGGTTGAAGGGCAAATGCATGGAACATATTTTAGGCAGACATATGTATAATTAATAATTCAACGGAGAAAATTTGATATTGAACTAAGCGCTTACATTGTAAGCAATGCAATTACAGGTATAGACACTGTTCTTTAAATACATGCACGTTCTCGTTGACAAATGTTCAGCAGGTGAACGATATTCATTTGACGATAGACATCGATGTCAAGAAATACTACTAAAACCAAATATTCTTTGAATATCTTTTTATCCCCTTTACAGTAAAAGTAATGAATTAAACACTATTTGAAAACAGGAAATACATAAGAACTATTTACCTGCAATATAGACATAAAACAGGACTATTTTCTGTCAAAATAAAAGATCACATCTTAAATACATGGCTGAGTGGCAAATGCGCAAACCAAACGTTGTCCCGCACGCACATACACATGAAGTGCTTAAAGTCCATAGACTAGGCACTAGCTATACAACAAGTCACATGGATCATGTAGGCATTCAACACCGACTATTTTAGTAATAGGTGTTTTTAGAATTTGATTATGCGCACCTTTAAGTTGCAAGTATTCACATCATTTGGATTCGTGCAGATGCATATTCCTTTAGAAGGTCATTATTTAGACGAACCGACAGATGCATACGGCAAGATCAATGTTAATGGTCGTATACATTTTTTGGACGAAATAAACATAAAGGTGTGATCCAGTCCAATCCGGATTGAATGTCCAGCGCTGTGACATCACAATGAAAGCTACGCATAAAGATTAACAAATTCGTAATACCCTCGATCGTGACGATTCCATTCGACGCGCTCTTATTTCGACCCAGTTTTGGTACATTGCCACCATTCGCAGTGATAGATAATTTTCTTCTGGAAGTTTCCTGGTGACAGTTAAGGTGCAGAGCATTCAATAATCAAGACTTGATATACTTTGGTTAAAGAAATTTAGTGTTAAATTTGAAAAGAACAATTTATATTTAATTTAAAACGAGTAAATGAGCATACATGACCCATGTGACTTGCACTATAGTTATTTGCTGTGTGGATTATACCATCCAACCATTGGAAGAATGAAATTGCATCTTTAATTTCCTTGAAGTATTGCCGAGGTTTAATATTCACTATGGTGCATAAGGGTGCATATCGGTAAATTTTAATCATAAGTATCTTCTAACAAAATACTGTCATTTTAGTCTTAAACTATAAAGGTAATTGACAAAAGTTTATGTGAGAAATACAATTTTTAGCATCTTTTAAAAAATGGTATTTTCCTACTTATAAAAGTGATGGTTATCAAATAGGTCACTGCTCATTTGCTAGGGTGATCGAAGTGCATACCAGAGGTCTCAGTTCAATTATTCAACTTGACCGCTCCGGTGGCCTAGTGGTTAGAGCGTCCTCCCCGGATGCGAGAGGTCGTGGGTTCGAACCCAGGCTGAGTCATACCAAAAACTTCCAAAAATGGTTTTAACAGTTGCCTCGCTAAGCGCTCAGGATTGTGAGGTCAGGGTTAGGACTGGTCAGCCTGGCGTCAGGATAATGTGACTGGGTGGAACATCATGCTACATGTCTGCGGCGTGATGCCCCAGTGCTAGACATCACTTGAAACTGTCACACTGCAGACATCGTAGCAATATGACTGGAAAATTCTTAAAGCTACGTTACAAATCCAAATCGCACACACAATTATTCAGCCTCGTTTCGAATAAAAACAAATTATCTTTATCTGACTCGCTAATTCGTCATTTAAATTTTCCTCTAGATAAATAAATTACTTATTGTTTTTCTGTATATTGCTTATTGAGAGCATTTGAACATATAGTTGTAATATGGACACATTTTGCTTTGCTGTCTCATACCACAACATGTTATACTTTTTAGCAGGTCTACGGTTGATCCCTTGCACATGTATCAGTTAAAAATACATTATACATGTGTTAGGTTATGTGACGGACCGATCCGGTGTCCTAGCGGTTAAAGCGTCCGCTTCGGGTGCGGGAGGTCGCAGGTTCGAACCCCGGCCGAGTCATACCAAAGACTTATAAAAATGGTACTTGCAGCTGCCTCTATAGGCGCTCAGCATTAAGAGGTTAGTGTTAGGACTGATCGGCTTAGTGTCAGGATAATGTGACTAGGTGGGATGTTACATTTCTGCGGCATGATGCCCCAGTGTTAAACACCGCTAGAAACTGCCACACAGCAGATATCTTAGCGATATGACTGAAATATTGTTGAAGCTACGTTAAAAATCCAAATCACACAGAGAGAGAGAGAGAGAGAGAGAGAGAGAGAGAGTTTATGTGAGCAGACAAGCAAAGTGCATTATAGAAAATATTTTCTCATCGAAGCTTATCTTTTCTTTTGTGATAGATTATCTCAGCGTATCTTTCCTTTACGGTAAATGATAATGATCGGCATTTGTACTTGTATTTTCATTTGGAGAAAAATAGGGATATTGATTCAAGAAGAATCGGAAAACAACTAGAGGTTACTAAGGGCATCTAGTTTGTAACTGATAAATGGAGAAAATTTTATACTTACTTTTTGTGGGCGCTCAACAGATATTATGTACATCGAGCGAGTGTTGTATGTTAGTTATGGTTGTTTGCATTTGAAACATGTACAGTGGAGAGAATGTTGGCGTACGTCTATGTTACTTTGATGTAATATGGCAGATATTTCTTTAGATATTGTACCTATGGAAATTGTACATGATCTAAGCATATTGTTATCTAAAATAACTGCTCCCTTGTGCGAAAACATCATCCTGAATTAGTCTAAAGTACACTATCTTTAACATCTATTAAAATTGATAAAATGACTTTTGCAGGCTAGACAATATCAGCTTCTGGACGTGCAATGAATGAATTACCAGATATATAAAATGTACAAAAAAGTTATCTGCTTCTTTTTACAAGTCACCTCTGAAGTCCAGGTAGTGAAAATGACCAACTTGAACTAGCAGTTTTTTAAAGGTGCACATCTGGAGTAAGGCCAAGCTGTATACTCTATAACCCATATTACACCCATCAATCATGCACCAAAATTAAAGGAATTAAACGTTCGTTGAACTACACCTAAGATATGCAAGGTTTTTTAAATAGCCATTATAACCAGTGAGGAAACCAGGGACAATTATTTTTCTTTAAAAGTCTAACCCTATGCAAAATAACAAACTGTAGAGCGCCACCTTAATACAAATATGAACATTTATGTAATTATTCGTCTTATTTTCATATTCCGTATGATGTTCTGAACACAGTGGTACACTAACATTGATTTTATCCATGAAAAGAAGCTGATTATGCTTATTTTGCTCTTGCTTACATAATATGCCTTGATGCAGTAATGTGTAAGTAATGACCTTAATTATGGGGAAATTAGAAGCCTTAGAATATAGGAATGAAGTCAACTTAAATTTAAAACTGTTACATTAAGTAAAATAAATATGTTGTGAAAATGTTTCTTTTCATTCTTTGCAATGAAATTAAAAAATAAATGATGACCAATGGCATTCGCTTTCTTCTATATTAAACAACAAGCAAATATTTTAAACTTTGACCTTTGTCCTTCATGAACCGCAGATGTTCCATGCCTTTTCAGACTGTAAAATGTACTGGTAACATCTCAGGAATAATTATGGCTAGTTTCATGTTCCTGTCTTTCAGCATAACATTGGTTGCTGTGTTGACAAATGTAATGTGCATTTTTAAAATAGCACACTTTTCATCACGGGGTGTCTGGGCTTGTTTGAGACCCTGACACTAATTAATATTGGTGGGGGGAATACAGGAAAATTATTCGACAGGACTGTTTTGATGCTTAATACTAAATTTTTCCAGCCATACAATCAAAATTAAATCATGTGCTAAAAAAATCACCCTGAATTAGTCTAAAGTACACTATCTTTGTCGCCTATTAAAACCGGGAAAGTGAATTTTGCCCAACAAGAGAATACCAGCTTCTAAAATGGCGTTGGACAAATTACTAAATGTATAAAATATAAAAAAGTTATCGGCTTTGTTTTACAATTTACCTCTGAAGTCCAGGAAGATGAATAAGTTGAGCCAGCCGTTTTTGAAAGGTGCACATGTGGAGTAAGGCCAAGCTGTATACTCCATAACTTAAATTACACCCATCAATCATACACCAAATTAAAGGGAATGAACTGTTCCATAAACAATATCTAAGATATACAAGGTATTTTTTAATAACTAGTATAACCAGTGAGGAAACGGGGGAAATTGTTTTTCTTTAAAATTCTAACCCAATGCAAGATGCGGAAATGTAGAGCGACACCTTTAGTGTACGACTTCTACCAGTGTGTTTGGAAGGAATGACAGTTATAGTAACCAGTGCGAAAACATTGCAAATTTAGTCATTCATACATGCATATATTTGCATATATTTAAAAACGCATTATGCAAATTGTATACATTTTATTCTTGGCGACATAGTGCAAACTCAATACCGAATTCTAGGAGTGGGTATTTTTCTTTTCATCTCCCCTTTGTATGAGAACCAGGTCTATCACAAATACTTGTTTACAGCAAGCCCACTTTTCACACTAAAATTTACAGGTACCTTTTCCTTAGCCAAATAAAGAATCAGCAAGAGAGAGAGAGATTCCTCCATTTTCTTAAGATTTTAAGATAATTTTTAAAAGTGAAGAACAATATATAATGGTACGAAAATGGGCAATTCAGTACTTAAGAAGTCTTATAAATTAATTATAAATCAAGAGTGAGAAAAATATGAATAAATTAATACCATAACTAGAAATTAGTTATGCTTTCAAATATTGCTCAAGAAGTGTAAGTATTGTGCAAGGAATTTTTTAGTCACTTGGTTTAAATTTTCATCAACTGAGTAATATTTTCGGTTAAATCGTGTAATATCCATATTTTTATTTTATTTCGTATTAAACTCTCTAATATACAATATTTTTCAACTTCTGAAGATATATATACACAGCAAAAATAGTTAATATATTTTACGTAAGTTTTCTTATCAATCAAAGATATGATATTCTTGATCTTATTGAAATATATAGTAGACAGTCTTATTCTATTAATCTGTGATTCAAGTTCCAATCCTTCTGAAACATCGCTTAAACCACCAAGTAGCGTAATCAGTATATTATCATCTAACTGATCACAGAAGTCTCCGTAATTCTCTGGAAGCATATATGAAAATAGATTCTCCATCAAATCGATTATGTTGTCCAAGTTTAAGGGATAATTCATTGAAATGTGCATAATATGGTCATCGCTGTCTTCCATCGTACGGGACATAGTCCAGATCATGCTTTCATTCCTCCAGTACAAATTAAGGTCGCGAACTCCATTTTTCTGCCTGAGTCATTATATGCTAGGGTGCATAAAATGTGCATTTTAAATCCTAGAATGTATAAAGGATAAAATCAGCAGAAATCTGGAGAGAGAGAGAGAGAGAGAGAGAGCAAGAGTTATATATAATTTGCTTTGCTCGAACATCTTCATTTTCTCTCAGTCAATATATTCCTCATCTATTGTATCACGTAAGAAAATATATTTTCCATTATTTGACACATTTAACCAAATTATTTCATTCTACACTAAAGGAATAAAAAAATTACTATAATCTCATTTATATTTCCTGCTTTCCCGCATGACTGTGTATGATTATCCTATTCCCAGTTCTGTGTTTATTTATTCCTGTTCCTTCAAATAAGCTCACTTTATGTATCATTTTTCACTATCCTTTGTTTTCTCCTGAATTGTTTGCGTCTTTGTTTTTACTGTTGCTTTTACAGGGTGGGCCTCTAACTTCCGCTTTGGTCCATTCTCCTCGCGCGTTTCTCGTTCCTTTCGTTTTACTTATCAATGCCAGTTTTCTTCCAATATGGTTTCAAATGCGATCTGAATTCATTAGTTTTAGTTAACAGTTCATTCAAAGTTGAAATTTAAGAATGCATTAACGTCTGCTTTATGCATGCTCACTTCTAGTGGATTCGCCAAGCTCTGTGTAATTCTTGGAAATCCACGTTTCTTGCAATAGCTGTTGTAATTAGAAGGTGATACAATATTGAAAAATCAGTTACGTCATTCACTATTGGTCTTTTACACCACCTGATTTGTTTCAGGTGTTAGTATATAATCAAGGGTAGACGTCCGTGGCATGTCTTTTGATCGATACGTGATGTAATGTTAATGAAACTTTAGCAATGAGGTAGCAATGATGTTACCCTGTTATATTCTGTTCGTGAGAACCAGATCTCTTCTTGATGAATTTTCACACAAGATCTGCATTTATGTCTCCTATGTTTATGCATATAGTTTCAACAGAATATATATTATACACATCAAAAACATTTTTACAAAATATGGAATATGCATCGTTAGTTTAGTTGTTGAGGAAACGTAAATTGAAATAAAACATATATTGGTTCCAATTCTCATTATGACTTTTGCCGCCATAATATCTAGCAAATGAATTTGGTAGGTGCTTGCTTTGTAAAGCGATGATCTAAAAATAAGGAAACCCGACCACTACCTCTACAACATTGTGTTATGTGTTCAATAGAAAGGGCTACTATTTTAAAATCGTCATGTCTGTTATCTAACTATGCTAGATTCTCAAGAATGTCTTTTATTATATTGTTTCTTGTAGCTTAAGTGGCTAAACATTTGTGATTATAGAATTGTAAATGAAAATGAGAGAATGCAAATATGCTGTCTCTTTTCGAAATATGATAATCTCTACGTGATCGTCCACACGAGTCCCTGTAACATGGATGGCTTATAAATGAAACTAAGTGTACATAATAATGAAATCTGTTTTTCCTAATAATGCTATAAATATGAGTAGGAATAAATGAAACAGATTTTTCATATGTTTTAATTTGATCAGATGTACCCATGTTTCTTCAGTCAAACATCCATTTTAAATTTAAGCGCGTAATTTCGTATTCAGTACATCGATATGTACACGAGGCATCAAATGTTGAACTAGTGCGACAATAAACCATTCTAGTTCCCGTACTTAACAAACATGGATCAAATAACCAGTCAATCTTTTTAGTATTTTTCATTATTCACAATACATTAGTCGGAGAGTCTCTGAATTGTTTCATTATTTTTATGCATTTTCTACGAGGGTCTCTTTCCAGTTCACGAAGCATGTCAATATAGCGTTTCAAACTCCTATCAAATTAGATAAGTGGAATTATCTACTGAAGATCAAGACACAAGTTGAAGTCACGTAGGCATGGAAACCAACGATCTCATCTTCAAACACCTAGCATTTGTGAAAATGGATAATGACTGATGAGTTCTATCTGCTCATTTGGTAGCCATTTTGTTGTAAATAAGTAGTTTCTTCTGTGCGGCAGAGACGGATAAGTGCTAAGGATGAAGCGCGTCATATATTTAAGTATAAGATTGAATCAATGTCTATAACATATTGATTTGTACTTGAACTTCCATGGCAATGAGTTTCTTTTATCAAACTTTAATTGACCAGTTCTAGAAAAGAATTTTTCTCATCTTTCTATCTTTCAAAACAAATTATTTTTGTTGATTACATAGCACTGTATTATAAGCTGTTCTAGATTTTACTCATTACTGCAGGCATCGTACATTATTGGTACGAATTCGACTCTCAAAGAACGTATATTTCATATCTGAAATTTAATGTAATGCAAGAGTTTCGCTTTTCGTCTTGACTGAAAAAGATCCATATGGTATAAGAAATTAGTTAGGGTAAATCCTTGGAATAAAGAAGCAAACTTTTTGGTGTTCTTTTTCAAACGGTGACTGATTATCCAATCGTTCTATAAAGACACCTTGTGAAAACGAGTAATGGGCAGATGTCCCTTTGTTTCCGTTATGGGTTCATCCGTAAGTTTCTCACTCTTATAGTCAATTTCTCCGTACAGAGTATATTTTAAAGACTCTCTCTTTCTAATTCGTATCAGTTTATAGTAGTTTGCCAACGAAGTATAAAGCATAAGGTTTAAAATCACACATTCTAGTGCAATACAACTTCAAGGACTTTTCAAATTGCCAAATGTTTCTCGACGCACGTTTTTCCATTTTTCATCAAAATCCCTCTGAACGTTTTATCCTAACGTATTGATTATGTGCTTACAAAAAGTGTATGTCCCAAATGTGTAATTTGTATATTACTTTTCCACTTAATAATGAGACCTAGTTAATTCATCAAGTATAGATAGTGGCGCAGATTGATCAAAGAAGTGAAAGAGCAGTACTCGATGCATCAACAAAATAAACGTTTTAATTAACCAACCTAAATTAAAAACATTAAATTCTCCATTTTAAAAAATCATAATTTAAAGCCATATAAAAGAAGATGAAATCACTGGCCTTATCAAATTATTAGTCGATAAGAAAATAAAGCTTGCTACGAATATTTTTGAATATATATTAAACAAAATTCAACTGTCCAGAACGTTCGCTTCTCTAGAAAAGTCATTTTATCATTCATCCTGGTTCTAGTTTTCCATTTCGTCAGTTTTCCTGCATAATTGTCTTCTCTTTAACTAGAATTATTTGCATCCAGAAACTATTGATAGTGAAGTAGATTGAATATATGGCCGTGGTAAAAGTAGGACAAAAGGGCGGAAGACTGTAGGGAACGTGAAAATTGTGGCACAATATTGATCAAGATTGCTATCTTTTGAGTAGTTTGTTTATCTCCTGCTCCACTCTGTTCATTTAATTTGATCTAGATCGTAAGCGACAACAGTGTACAAGCAGCACGGGCTCCCCTGACCACTATTCTACCCTAAGCGTAATAGAAATCTCTTTGTGGCTGTTTGTGCTGTATCAAATATAGATTCTCCAGACAATGTTTCTACAATATAGCAATCCATCCTTACTACGGAGGGAATTATGGAGGGAACAGGCGTAACCTACTATCTGGATTTAAATAAGGCTATCATGGACGCATTGAACACCACAAACTTCTTGAGTTCTGTTATTTCATCTATCGTGGAGGCCCTGAAACCAGTGATAACAATGGTCTTGGGTGATGCAGTTTCATCAGCTGTTGAGGTAGCCATGCAACATCACCTAAAATCCATGATTCCTAAGTTAGCTTAGAAGGACCATGAGATTAACAGACTGAAACAGACAATATCTACCCAAGCTAAATATCCTGAGACCAGTAGTCGAACAATACACAAGCTTGAACAGTAAACTAGGCGGAACAACCTATGTATCATAAATAGACCAGTCCTCTCTGCTAACAAAGTGGAGTTTAACACAAATAGTATAATCACTAATTTTGTCAATGAAAAACATGGAGTTGATGTGCCACTTGATAAAATCGACCAGTCTGATATTCTTGGAACAGTTGAAAAGAAGTCGCCCAGGACGCAACTAATTGTAAAGTTTGTGACATATCGTACACGAGATATCATTATGCAGGAGAAAAAGAAAATGAAAAACAATGAAAATGGAACCTTCATTATTGAAGATTCAACCAAGACAAGGTATAACCAAATAATACATAAAAAATGGAGCCTTCATTATTGAAAATTTAACCAATACTAGGTAAAACCAAATAATAAATAAAAACTGGAACCTTCATTATTGAAGATGTAACCAATACTAGGTATAACAAAATAAAAAATAAAAAATGGAACGTTCGTTATTGAAGATTTAACCAAGACTAGGTATAACAAAATAAAAAATGGAACCTTCGTTATTGAAGATTTAACCAAGACTAGGTATAAGCAAATAATACATAAAAACAAAGAACTTAAGAGAAGAATGACATCTATTCATTCTGGACAAGATATGTAAATATTTCACTTCAGAAGGAAGTTTGATATTTAAATGAAATATCAAAGTCAGATATCCCAGTACCTTCCTAATTTACATTAATTAATTTAAATCTTTGATCTCCGATTCATAACTTGTGCTCACGTGTTAAATATTTTCAATAATTATGTACACTTTGCAAACTTTGTGAACTCCTTACTCAATTTCTACATTCGCTTTGCCGAATCTGAGCGTGCGGCTAATTATGTTTAACTTGTATCATTGATTTTGATAGGCTCTTAACATAATTCACACAGTCTGTATTACATCTCTCTCGTGCTATCCCAATTAGAGTGATGCTCCATTTTCAACTGACAAAAATGTAACTAAACTCAAAAACACCAAGTGATATTTATGTGGTAAATGATATTTTCACAACCAAACTATTACAGTTCTCAACTGTGTGTATTCGCTGTAACAATTCGCCCATTCGATAAACCGTAGATTGACTGAACATTGACTAACAAGGAAAAGGGATAGTGGGGGGGGTGATTTAGATTTTTAACGTAGAGTCAACAATTTCTCAGTCATATCTCCGCGATGTCAGCAGTGTGACAGTTTATAGTGATGTCTAGCACTGGGGCATCATGCTGCAGACATGTAACATCATGTCCCACCCAGTTACATTATCCTGACACCAGTCCGACCAGTTCTAACACTAACCTCTTAATGCTGAGTGCCTAGCGAGGCAGCTTCTAATACCATTTTTATAAGTCTTTGGTATATCTCAGTCGGGGTTCGAACCCGCGACCTCTCGCATCCGAAAAGGTCGCTCTAACCACAAGACCACCTGAGCAGATAGAACACGCAAATCTGCACATCAATCGTAATAGACCAATCGACTGGAACAAATTCTAACAAATGAGGAATAAGGTAAACAACATGCAGAAGTATGATAAAAAGAAATACATGGATAATGTTGATGCGCATCTTTGAGAATCTGAAGAAGAAAAATGTTCCTAAAACATTTTGACAAATTACAGAATCCCATTTAGATGAGATAAATCCTTAAAATTCTATTCCACCACTTGTATATACAAGAAATGTCCATCTACAAGGAAAAATAAAATGATAACTTATTAAATGATTATTTTACATCGATTTCGACTTTTGATGACAATAATGTTCCTCTCTCTACTTTTCACAAGATATGCTCTGATAACCTAAATGAAATGACTATTACTGAAGAAAAAAATTGAAGACATTATTAATTCCATTTCTGAAAAAGCCGCTGTGCCTGATGGTGTAATCATAGAATGCTTAAAGCGTCAGTGAAGCCATAGTAAAACCCAATAGTAACGCTTTTTAATCGATCACTGAAGGGAAACAAATTTTCCAGACAAATGGAAAATTGAGTATTTTCTTCCCATTCCAAAAAGATGATCCATACGAGATTGTCAATTATGGACAAATCTCTCTACTTAGCTATGTCGCGAAAATCATTAAAAGATGCGTTTTAAGCATATACATAATTACTTCCATACAAACCGTCCTTTTTAAAGTATAAATGAGGATTATTTCCTGGTCACTCTAATGTTTTTCAACTTACTGAAATGTATCATAGCATTTACAATTCATTAGAACAATCTCAAACTTCATGTATTGTATTTTGTGATCTATAAAAATCTTTATATCGGGTCTTGCAGGGAGGCTTATTACTTAAATTGAAGGAATGTTGTGTTTCGGGTAATCTGATAAAATGGTTTGAAAGTTCTTTAAGTAATAGAAAGCAAGCGCTCCATTTGCTCGATTTTTATTCACGGGAAATGTTATCAATGCTGGTGTGCCGCAAGGATCCATGCTTTGGCCAATCTTGTTTTTTAATCTATGTAAACGATACTGCCGATGGTATGAGCTCTCTCACTCATCTTTTTGCAGCTGACTCATCCCTACATTTTTCATCCCCTTATTGTACCCAAATAGAGCTTGTCACGAATAATGATCTAATCAACATGCATAATAGGTCCAATAAATTAGTCTTGACATTTAATCCAGAAAAAGCAGTGGCTATGTTTTTCACGAGAAAACAAAACGTAAGAAAATATTCCTGAACCGGTTTTTGATAATACTGAACTTAAATATGTGGATTCCTTGTGCAATATATGACTAATACTTTCATAAAATACCAAATACACTTGTCACATTGATAGTATCACCTCGAATAGCTAATTTACGAAAACCAAACTACAAACTAAGTATGCAAATTTTACCAAAACTGTACATAACATACATCAGGTCTATCTTGGGGTATACCACTGTGTTCTGGGACAAATGCTCGTTGATCGATTCAGAAAAATTGGAAAAACTACAGCTCGAAGCGGCAAGAATAATTACAGGACTTCCAAAATGCACTAGTAGGCAATCTCTCTACTTTGAAACAGGGTGGGAAAGTCTACAGTCTAGAAGAAAAAGACAAAAATTGCTTACACTCTACAACATTAAAACAAACTGAGTTGATGACAAATTTACTTTCAATGTCTTATGCAACTATTTGCTTAGATGTATTGCTTTGGGGCGATGCAAATGAAACATGTAACATTTTACATCATATATACAAATATATAACCGCTTCTGGAAGATTTCAATAACTTATTCAAATTGTAATTACTGTCATTGTTCCTCTCCCTTTTTCATTATTTGTTGTCATGTTGAATATGGTACATTACTTGTATCCTGTAGGGAGAGAGCTAATTTAAAATGGTAGAACTTTTGCCCAATCCCATTGTATCATATTCTTTCAATAAAATATATCTAAAACTAACTCTATTCAAAGGTAATTTAGCCTGGAGGAAGCGCTTTTACTATTGGACTATTGTTTACAACCAAATGAGGTGCCAAAAGTGCTGTTTAAAAACAACTGACCAACCATCAAATGTTTACATATTTCGCGCATCCAGATACTTAAAATATTTTGCAAAGAGGTTTCGAACGATATACGCTATCGAGAAAAGAAAGACAGTCAAGTTATATAACATTAACAAGCAGCAACTTTATTTTGATGAAGAATAACGAATAAAAATATACTGAACTGATGTTTCAAGACCGAGATTAGAATATTGCTTATTTTCGGCAGTTACATGTCCATCCTAGGAGTTTTCTGTTTGGTTAATCTAAAAGCAAAGATATTGTATGGCTAGCATACGGTATGTTGTATCATCTATTTTATGACATATCGTAAAGTGACGTCCAGAACTTGGAACTACATTGAGTAGAAATAAATATGTTATACGTATTTGTTTGTTACAGTTACTGGTTTTGTCATCATTTTGATGCTGAAGTTCCTACTGATATCATAAAACCAGACAGAAATAGTTGTCTATTTTTAGTATGCGTCTACTTCAGCAGCCACCCCCTTCACCAAGCCAAAACTGGTCTATCATATAGGTAGATACGTAAAAGCTATTATACAGAATGTGCATAGAAGCATAATGAAAAATGTGAAGAAAAAAAATTATTTACACAGCTGGTCTTTAAGAATTCGTGCCATGAAATAAATATGCACAGCGCCTAATTACTGTTCATTGTTCTCAGCAAGTTTTCTGTTACTATTTCGGATTCTTTCTATACATTCCTTACCAAGTACTCACATAAAGCTAGCATGTATTTAATATGACTGTATATGGCCCACCAGTATGCCAAAACCATACACATATAAACGCAGTTGCATTTTTTTTCTTTGCAACTATTGTTTGTCTTAGGTAAAACCTGAACACCGGTGTGAAGATAGCTTCCATAGCATGGAGAAATGTTGAGAGCAAAGAAATATTCGGTTACTATCAGTATTATTGCATGGTCGTGATAACAAGATTTCAGTGCTTCTTGAAAGAGCAAAGTAGCGCCTTAATTCTGGTCGACGAAAGACCTGGTCCCAATCCGTTTGAGATTCCAAGGTCCACTATTTCCTGTTTGGCTAACTACGACCAAATGCGCTTGCTCCGACTGCATGGTTATACTGCTCCACTTGAAATGGATGTCTTCACACTAAATATCCTACCACACCATCATTGCAGCATCTGGCACGTATATATACCCATCAGGTGGAACCAGGTGACCCAAAACTAAGACGCTAGATGGTGCTACAAAGCCCGCTAACATTTAAAATCAAAACATAAACTTTATCGAAACGACAATTAGCTTTAACGAAACGAAAAATATTGTCTATGTGTTTTCTCATTACACTATCAAAATGATTGTGCAGGTGGTGGTTTTTATAGTCCCATTTGTTTACGAGAGGAATTTGCATACTTTATATTGACAAATTACGCCTCTGCTTTCATAAACGTATTTGTATAAATGCGCGGTGTAAACCAAAAATACCAGCTGACCATCTGCATTTGGCGCAATACAAACAACTAGTAAACATTATAACTTTCAAATTGGTATCTTCGTACGAGCGACACACATAGTATGATATAATCAGTTACAGCTCACTTTGCGCATGATGTTCTTTCAGTTCCCACATGACCTCACCTACAATAGCATCCTGTTTGGCTAGGATGCTAGGAAAAATTCTCTAACTGTTGTGCCCTCCTCCCCCTCCCCCCCGAGACCTTGTTGTCTTGCTCTGTCCGCTGTCCATCTTCTTTTTTGACAGCGTTCAGTGAATATGCTGTACTGTTCACCCCTGTATCATGTAAGCTGACTGAAAAGAAATGCAGTTCATCACCTTTAACGTTCTCTAACATTGCAAAGGTTATGCAACAATTAATGTGAAGAGACCTAGTGGATAATGATCTAAAATGGAAATTTATACTTGCAGATTAAGTTTTATGGTTCAGGTACTCAGTAATAACGTAGCAACTGCGTAATAGTTCTGGATTTTTTCACAGACCCTTTTTACGTAGAACTATATCTCACCATAAAATTTCGATTGATGTTCGTGTGGACTATCAGTGTATCTGCAATGTTAAACAAGATTTATATTGGAGCATTGTTTTACCTTGACTTAAATCAAATTATATCCTTCATCGGGACTGCTTTTATTTCTTTCCTTTTTCTTTCTTTCTTTCTTTATTTATTTATTTATTTATTTATTTATTATTTCGTATTGCAAATGGAGTATATGGAGATCTTTATATTTTTGTTACAACAAAAGTTATTAATATCAGTTATATCAGTGATTCCAATAAATCGGCATGTAATCGCCATCACAGAAATTAAGTTTCTGACATCAACACCACTTCAAATATATAAAATAGCAGGCACTGTTCTACCTCCAGTGGGATGCAATTTTGATGTGAATTTATTTATTCTCTTAATGACATCCCGTTTCTACTGTGAATCGTGTGATCTGAGACTTGTGACAATCAATAGTGTCCTCGACTTGCTGACGTTGCAGAAAGGTGCATACAGCGGTTTCATTTTTCGTTTACTATCATCCAAAGTTTTACAATTATTACATTCGTAAATTTGGTCTCGATTAAAGTATACATGCACATTTGTGCAAAATTAGGAACATAAAAATAAATACAGAAGCTAATTGCAATAACCGGAAGGTACTAACATGGTTTCTACCCAAAAATAATTTCCTTTTCGATGTAATTGACTTTGCGAATAAAACATTAAAAAAATATAATTGTGTTTGGGGGAATGTGATATTATACTAAATATAGCAATCATGTATACTGCTTTGTCAAGCGTTTAACATAACATATTGTAATAAATGTGGAGTATGCGCATTTGTTTATAGCGCTTCGCTTTAAGGAGTTCTTAGATTTTTGTGATTACTTGCTTGATAATGGGAAGTCGGTCCTGGAGAAATATTCCTCAGACCGAAACAATTTGCCAGTTACTAGGAGAAAACGTCACGGAGTGAAATGTTAGTGAGTTTCCATTATGCCATGGTTTACCTTTGGTGAATTGAGGTCAGTGTCGCATGAGTGTCCCTTGAGTTCAATAGTCCCTGTGTAAATCTAGTTGTGTACATTGATCGTGTGACTCCAGGTGCAGTATTTAAGATTGGAGACTGGTACATTGCAAATTACAAAATGGAATAAACAAGAAGGGACTGTTCCGTCCTCGGTAGGCACCATTTATTGTTGCCATGGTAGTAAATATGATGCAGTTTTACCTACGCAATTTGGCTTAAAACCATGATTTGACTGGCCTAAGGTGGCGTAGTAAAAAAAAATAGCTCCCTGTATTAGGAGGATTTGTATAATTTTACGGCGCGAAATGCAGACGGTACGTGAAGGTTAATGAAGAGAAGCCATGCAGATGTGTGGTTGATAGACAATTGGGTAGTTGTGAGATCTGTGATCTTGTATTAAACAGAGTAATATTATTATAGAATGGGCACGTTGGACCTTCTAGTTTACAACAAGAGTTGTATAGAGGTCTTTGGAATTAAGGGGCAACTTACGACTTCCAGCGGCATCGCGCTAGTGTTGGACATCGCTCGTTCAAGTAAAATCCCTGGATCGTTACAGTATCATTGATGAGCTCGCTGGTTCACGTCTAGTAAAAGTCACATGGGTCATTGTAACGTCGCCCTCTTAGCAAGAAGGGTGGTTAATTGGATTTGGCTGGCGTTATCTAGAGGATGACCTCTCTCGATATTATAGCCCCGCGGGAGTGAAAGAAGAACGGAATTTCAACAGAGAACTGAAATAAAACAATACTCATAGGTTGCTAAATTAACCCATCGAATAAATTAACCTCAAAGTTTTCTATATATGTATATCAAAATAAGATTTTCTGGTATTATACTAACTATAATAATGGCTTAAGTTTTCTTTTAATAACCACATTAAATTCTGTTGGCATGCAATTTCAGTTTCTCTTTGCAAGTTGATATGTACGTGAATTTTGAAGGTATAAATATATTTTGCTCTTCCAAGTTTATCAATAAATTCAAGAAGGATATTTACAGAGCACTGAAAATCTCTAATATTGTGTAATTAATTATTTAATTAATTAATTAATTAATTGTACATTAATAGTTTATACACTTGAGTTCGCGCTATTAAGGAAAGTCGTCAATTTTACGCTGTTACATTGGAAGACAATACAAAAAAAAACCTCATATTGCTGCAGCTGAAGACTTGAATAAGATCAAATCCCTCAACAGTCAATTAATACGGCAGGTCACTGACCTTCAGTGTTGGTCAGTACTGGTCAGTGTTGGTCGGTGCTGGATAATTTGCTGCCATTTGAGATATCTGAAGAAGAAAAAATGAAGAGGAAAACAGCATGGAAAAGGTTCAGGAATTATGCGAACACACAAAACTAAAAATTGAATGTCGAATGGCGTACGAAAAAGGAAAAGAAACGAATCAATTTAATTTATTTCTTTTAAAAATCGACGCGATATGCTTTTTTAAACACGAAAAAAAAAATGCTCGTATAGATTTTCATGGTTATCAAGTTCATCCTTTTCCTATAAAATAAGGTGTTAAGAAGAAAGCAAAACGTGCCAGACGAGACAATTTATTGTATCCAAGGCAGAGTCTGGTAAGAGATATGCAAGTTGCACAAAGTCATGATAATTGTATTGTTTGGTTACAATTGGAAAGGGATTATTTTGGATGAAATGATATTTATATGTCCTATGTTTATATTTCACCTGAACATCCTCCTATATATAAACGTCTTAATTTCGACCAATTCCTTAACTTAAATTGCAAGATGAAAGTTAACCATTACTCGCATAAGAGTTCAGTTATAGTAACCGGTGGTGTAAATCGTAGGAACGGACTAAAGGCGGATTACATAGGAAATGACTAAACTTTTATAATGCATGAAGTAAACACTATTGACCTTCCATTTCCACGTGATAATTATGACCAGCACTATCATTTTTTGGAAATCACCTGCTAGACTTATCTACGAGCGCTGGTATACGCTCTGCAAATGGAAGATTACGTGACGATACAGACAAGGGTCAGTAAACGTGTTATACAACACATACAGAAAGTGTAATTAAGTATGTCTTCATTACTGAGAATAATTTCTCAGTTATTAAGAACTTCAGAGTTCCAAATTTTACAAAAGTTTCAAATCATTGTCAATTGTCTTTCTAGTTTTTTTTATTATAAAAAAAACACAAATATTACAAGAATTTTGCAAAGCAACATCATAAATGGAATGCTGGTTTAAAACCGCTTCGAAGACCAAATAAGAAAGTTAAAACATCTGCGTTCTTTATTAGAAAATATTTCTCGCAGCAAACACCTCAATGCTACGCTGAAAAATAATATGTGACGACTAGATAATGTAAATATCAACCTTGAAAAGTTATTACAGGTAATTTAATTTTGTAGAACCTACATGTTTGATGATGTATTAAACATCAACCCTGAAAATTTATTACAGGTAATTTAATTTTGTAAAACCTAGCTGTTTGATGATGTATTAAACATCAACCCTGAAAAGTTATTACAGGAAATTTAATTTTGTAAAACCTAGCTGTTTGATGATGTATTAAACATCAACCCTGAAAATTTATTACAGGTAATTTAATTTTGTAAAACCTACATGTTTGATGATGTATTAAACATCAACCCTGAAACTTTATTACAGGAAATTTAATTTTGTAAAACCTAGCTGTTTGATGATGTATTAAACATCAACCCTGAAACTTTATTACAGGAAATTTAATTTTGTAAAACCTACATGTTTGATGACGTATGAAACACTTGCTTGGTTGGGCTCAGTGATGGGATGAAAGTATAATATCAAGATATCTTTATCTTGAGTCACTTTATTATTTTGATTTTTCAATTAATTTAAAAGGTTTTCTCACACGCTTGGAAAATTGATGTCAAATAAGGAACCTGACTAGGTTGTTATACTATAGTAGTCCACTATTGTCTTTAGCACACATGCATGAGGTACACACCTTCAGCCTCGCTTTCAATCAGCTAGCTAATGCTATAGCCAGCGATGCCCTTGATTACCTCGATTGTGAAACTTGTATACTGGTTCGTGCAAATAGGAAACAAAGATTTGCCGCGATGGCTTAGTCGGTGTATATCACGGTATGATATGAACCATGATATCCGGCGCACTTATACACGTTTGACAACACAAAGTGAGTCATTTCTTTAACTATATAACCGAATCGTTTCTCTTCAACTTCTTCGGGCAAGCAATATTCATCCTTTTGAACATAAATTCCATTAAATAATAATTAATGCTAGTTTTCTTTGCATGTATATTTTTGCTATACGGGTAATAATGTTTGCTAGAAATGAATTCAGAGTGAAACATAACAGAAGCGAACCTCATTTACGACTTAAAGGTATGCATTGTTTACCATCAATCATAGACTGCTTCTAGTTTTTCCATCTCAGACTTTTCGGAGAAATATTATATGTTTCAGGAACTTATTCTTTGTTAAAGCGACCTTCGGCAAATAAAATTACTGGATCAGTACAATGAATACGTTCATCACAAAATCATTTCATTTTCAGTCCACACGATGCGACTGCCTACGACTGGTTGTCTACTGCAACCGTTCTCGTCAATTTAGAAGAAAAAATATTGCCGAAAGTTGCTCAGACCGATTATATCGCTTTGCCTCTGATGAATCTAAATCTTCAAAGGAAGGTTTAGACTTATTGAACCTGAAGCCATTCTCATCATAAATTCGATTTTACTGGCATAAACAATTAAGAAATGTGAATTCGTCCATATTTAGCAGCTCCTGTCTTTATTTCACTATGACAATACAAAAACAGGGTTTCTAATTAATGTTTTTCAAGTCAGCCACTGAGACCCAATACTATCATAATTACAATACAGTTGTAACTTAGAGTGTAAAAGAAACGTCCCTGAAGTATGAAATTGAACAGAAGCAGCTATTTCAAGAGATGCATCTTCCGGCGTGCCGAAGAAGCAATGAAATATTATGCAATGCGTCCTGTGGTTGATGTCTAGGGTTCATCTGTGCTGTAATGCCATTCAAGCAATGCAGCTGATGATTGCTTTCCGTATTCCTCTATAATTTCATGCCCACGAGCTTAAACCGTCCATCATCGGATGCTTAATAATAATGGTGTTTAGCTATATGTATCAATATACTGTTACGTTTAAGCGCTATCGTTATAACTCAGTTCTACTCGAATTCACGCCGAGGACATGTCTCCTAAAAATTAAATTCAACAATACATACTACATAATCTGTCATTCCAACTGTTAAATAGCTTTTTTGAAAAGGAAACAGTCGTTCAAGGGCAGTGCCAGTTTTGGGACACTAACTTTGTTTCTTACAATAAACATAAAAATATTGTATGTATGCATGTATGTATATATGTATGTATGTATGTATGTATGTATGTATGTATGTATGTATGTATGCATGCATGCATGTATGTATGTGTGTATGTACGCACGTACGTACGTAGGCAGGCAGGCAGACACGTGTGTGTGTGTGTGTGTGCGTGTGTGTGTGTGTTGGATCATTTTACGAATTTTATAAGTGATAAAAGTGACATATACGAAACGAGGACCTATGTTTTATGCTTCAAGAACGCCTTTTTATTTATGTTTTGAAAACGAAGTTAATTTTTTCAAGTATCACACCGCAGTTTACAATGCAACACAATATGTTTTAAAAGATCAGTATCTATTTTTACTATGATTTATTTTCGGCAGTGAAATTTTTTAGATTTTAATTTATGTATAATGCAACACCGCAAAGTATTTCAGCAACAGACAATTTTACTAGATCCTCTGATTGGTTCTGTCGAATTTATACAAACAAATGAACTTCTGGATTCTCAAGAACTGCCACTTTTAGATAAGAATATATTGGTTATCAAAGTTCTATAAATCTGTCAGAAAGGAACACAGAAACTGTTAAATTGCTTTGATTGAATATATTAAAGAAAGAATCTTTTTTCAAGCACGTGCAGAATGTTTCAATCACATCACATTGCTTTGTAAAACTAACGACAGCTTTATTATATTACTTGATATTCAGAATATTCAAGGAACCTAATGTGCAAGTGGAAGTGATCTTCATAAGCGTTTAACCTTTTATGCTGCCGAACGTTTGAAAACAGATATGTTGATCGATAGGAAATAATCAACCTTTTGGTAAAATTATTATTATCTGATTTCAGTGATGTATTTTAATGTATAATATCGTAAAAAGCTTTTAGAAAATGTAACTTAACACTGCAAAGAATGTTGTTTGACAGGTAAGATTGAAATCGGCACATAGCCTACGATTGCTATTTGTCATGATTCCTTTCCAATCTAATTTTGCTTAGAACTGTTTTTACACTGAGGCTGGGATGACTGCAACTTTATCTTCTGTTAATAAAGTTTGTCTAAGTGATTCTTCGGTACAATCATAGAAGAAAGATACTTTGCATATCGATTTTTTTCTAATCGTAATCATCAGGTTCTCTGCATGTCCAACAAATAAATGTGGCGATAGTGGATTCCTTGCCTAGAACTTCAAAATATCGTTAACAAAAGACGATGGATATCCTTTATTATTACGAGAAAGTTTTATTATCAGTTACCAGTAACTAGTGTAGGACAAATTCACAAACACACAAAAGAGACTGTACTTTTCCTGTGAATATCCAGATTAAATTCTATTTTATTTAAATTAAAAAGGAGTAAAGGTCGGGAGAGCTTATACCCTTTCCACTGTCTGCGTGATACTGTGCTGGGTAGTAAGTCAAAGCATGTGCGTTATCCCTATTAGTTTGTATATGTGGTGGGCTCTTAGATTATATATCCAAGCGTATGTGAATCAGCCAATCCTCACTTATTTATATATCTAATGATGTGATTGTCCATCCAAATTTGTTTGCCTACTTTATTGAACTTGTCTCCTTTAGTGACATGCATCGTGTTCAACTCCCATTTTCCTCCAAAAATCTGCTAGATTTCATTCTTCCAATATACCCCTACATATTGTCGTCCTAATGTTACATGCCCTCTTCCTCTTGTAGTGAAATTCCTAATGTTATATTTTATAGTGATATCCGTGATGCTAAATGTGTGTGTAAATCCATGATAAACTTTCATAGGACACGATAGTGCTACATATTTTTAAACCCTATAGGATCCCATACAGACACATGCTACTAAGTTTCCGTAGGGTTCAAATGGTGGCCCCAGATGTAAAACTTTATATGCAAATCCTTAGTGGATCATACTATCAAATTCCCTTAGATAGCTATTATAGTATCATCACTGATGTTAAGTTCCCTAAGTCCCCAGAGTTAAATGTCCGTATATCACCATCATGGCCGGTCGGTTCCAATACTGGCCCATTTTGCTACTACTGTGCTTTTATTATTATGTGTTCTGGTTTTTTTTTTCTTTCTTCTCGGAGGGATAGGAAAATTCTGAGATAAGTTTACATACATACATACATACATACATACATACATACATGCATACATACATACATACATACATGTAAGTAAACATATGTGCGGAGGTAGGAATGCAATGCATGAAATTTACATCTGCATGTATCTTGTTTTAAGGTAGCTATTTATATATCTACTCAAATAACTGAACGACTTGTTGTAAGTAAATATGTTAATTTGTTATACTATGCATGTGCCTGAAATAGACTCTACTGCACAAGTGACGCATAACATTTGACTCATGCAGAATCGTTGAATACATATATACATCTCGACCTTGCGACGATTTGACATGCATAAGAAAGTATATAATTTATGTGAATCGTTTGATCAATTCGGCCTCAGACTCAAACACAGACCACGCACCTCAGCGCCACTCCCACTCCCCCCGCTTCCGTAACCATAAACAACAAACCTGTAGAGGATGCATAGAATTTCGCATACCACAGCAATATCGTCACCAAGCAAAGCGGCATCAGTATGGGCATCAAATCAAGGGTCTATAAAGCCCGAAACGCCAATTTCAGGCTGCGACAAATCTGGAAATCTCAACCTTTTGACCTAAAAGCTGAAGTAGAGCTCCACAACACCTGCTGGAGCATCATAAAAGATAAAATATGCAAGCGTTCTGCTCTCCAAGACGGATTTCTTCACAATCATGCCACATCTTTTGGCGGATCAGGATCACAATGTAGATCCTCACACAAAAAACCTTGGTACCGTTTAAGATGGTTATGACATGCCCTTCAGTATTTCTCAGGATAGCACTGTGATGGATGCCGCAAGATAATAGGAACAAAAACAGAAGACCGATGATGACCTGACTGTGCACTGAAATTTACAACTGCAAAATGTTCTAACAGGTCTTCGTTTTCATTAAACATTTCTCTAGATCATTACACGCCTTGCAGGCAGATGAATCAACACAATCCAGAACAAAACATGCTTAGGGGAGAATTAAGGCTTCTTGTGTGATATTAATGTCAAATACAAAATAAATTTTGAACAGTTATGGATAAACAAGATAGGAAAGTCAGGACTTGAAATAAATTTTGGACAAGAACTATTGGCAATTTGTCACACCCAATGGGGAAGAAGCGAAGTTCGATATAGGACTCACTGTACTAATTCAGTTCAGATAGTAAACCTATGCAAACACCATGATATTAAAAATTCAATAACTTAAAATTTCTGGGTACTCATGATCAAACCTATATTTATCAGTATAGATGAAACCTGGATGTCAGCTTCTGTGTAGTGGAAAGGATATGAGCCGCGGCATTTTCTGGATCTGCATGTGTTTGAAACATGTGCTTTCAATTCCGCACCAAAGAGTAAGGTGCTTATTTTAGTAATGAGTGTTCCAAACTCAAGACTGTTAAAGGACTGAAATTCCATCAATAAAACAATGTCTCTAAAAAAAAATCACTTACAACTAGGATAAGCTCTCAAATGATTTTTTTCCCTAAAACTTAACTTACATTATTAACCAATCCTGGTCAGCCAAACCCATATATACTCTATTTTATGTATGTATGTATTTCCAAGCTGATTCCCATTTTTCCATACCATTATTACCATGAGTCCTCTAAATGCTACAGTTGCTAGAAATCAATCAAATTAAACGGATCATTAAGAACTAACGCAGCGATTTTGAAATACATATCTCTGAAATATAAATTAATTTAACAAGTATAGAATTATATAATTACAAATAAACTTTCAACGCCGTGACAAAAACAGTCGACATCAGGAAAAAGCACTGATAACACCAAATTAACACTAACTGACAAGAATCAAATTTTTACCTCCATGCGGTTAACTGCGTCAATTTTCGTCTGTATTTGATAATGCAATTTGTCTAATTTTCATTAAAACTTGATGAAGTTCATAATTAATCTCAATAAGGAGAGACACGAATTCAATGTTGAAAACATTTAAGGTCCTCCAGAATGTTTGTTTCCAAATTAACCTTTGTTTTCTTCTAGCGTCAGTTACCTCGCATAATTTTACAAAAAGTTAAAAATTACAATAAAATTATTTTCATGCAAAGAAACAAAAAATTTAATATCATAACTAGATTGTTACAGAATAGAGTGCAACGTTTGCACAGCCCAGTTCGTAAGTCGTGTATATACTAAGATATTATTAAAATCCATGGTTGCTGTCTAAACATTGCTGCAGGTTACGTGACCAGAGAGAAGGTCCGACATCTTGGATCGGCACAGGCGTGAGATCGAGCTGCTTACCACCTGTGTGTTACAGCTTTGTCATGAGATCAGAGGAACCCACGAGAGGGAAACGGGGCGTGTTCTAAATCCGTCCCCACGTGGACATACAGCGAGAAGGACATTGTCCGCTAAATTTGATTGAATCGGGTCAAAGCAACATCAAATCGGAATTGAGACGGAGGGTGTGATAACAATTGCGATGCGAATTATAACTTCTAACTAGCAAGAGGAAATTTTCTCTCGCCTAGGAAGATTGCTGAGCAATATAGGGTTACTCTGAGAAAGCCACTCGTAATTTGGCGGTAAAACTTAGAGAGGAGATTCTAATGAAAGACAAGGCCTTGTAATGGAAGCTTTTTGGGCGAAAGAACTCCTGGTTCAGTTGAGTCTCTAAGCGGGGAGACGGAAGTAAGTATAGCAGTGGAGTCGGAGTTGAGTCGGTTGAGAGACTCGAGAAGGAGGAGGAAAAGGAGTAGAGGATGAGAAAGTGAAGAAGGAGGAGGAGTATAGAGAAGTCGATGAGGAGAAGGAATCTGGAGGTAGTCGGGAGGAAGTGGAGAAGGAATTGGAGGAATAGAAGAGAAGAATTCACAGATGAGTAGAATACAAGAACAAGTGGAAAGCTATCTCACACTACTAATCAAATGCAATAGGCTATCATAGGTTCGAGCGGAAGGAGAGTACTTGGGAAATTTTAATCATTTGATTATTGAATTGTCATTAAATTCTTATTCTTTGAATTTCACTTTTTTGTAGATTCAGTCATTTAACCGTCGGCATTGTTGACCGTGGGCTCGAAGCTTTACATATATCTTTCGCTAATTTAACTTCCAACCAAAATCTAGCCTGGGTGGGACTTCCATAATAATTTAAATAGAATATTGGGAGCACCCCACCAAAACCATGACACACCTACCACAGTGGCGGCATAAGAACCCGTCACGACAAAATTAGGAAATGTTTAATGTATCACTAAGATCGATTTTGTGAAAGTAAAATATAAAGCAAGCTTCGCAAAGTAAAGAAATGTAGAACTGTGGGACACTTTAGGCTGTAACGGGAATTACCATTACAAAGTAGTTTAACCGCCAGGGGATGGTATACGGTCCAGCAGTAATTTAACATTGTGAGATTTAGATCGGATAAAACAAATGAGATTTTAACAATTCGGGATAGTGTGAGATCAAAAGAGAAGTGAATATTACGTCTGCATTTCGAAAAATGGTCGGGTCAAACGATAAATGTAATGTCAAAAATTCCCCATATGTTTAACATTAAGGAACTGTATAGAAACTACATGGGTTAAACGAGAAATGTAATTTTAATACTTCATCTCCTATCCAACAATTTGTCATGTACATTCCAACACTTAGCTATCCATTATTCAATACCCGACAAATACTATGCAACACAATATGTGTGATGACAAATAACCCACACTTACTATCCTACATGGTGCATCGAGTGCCCACTATCCATTTATCTACTGTCCAGTACCTAATTATCTAATATCCAATACCCCACGCATACTATTCGGACGTCTGAAGTGACCAATAAGCAACACTTAATATCCAACGCGTAGTGACCAAATACCCATCACTTACTATCAAAGACACCGTATGAAGTGACCAATACTCCCACACATACAATCCAACACGGAGTTTTGAGTGACCAGAATATCACTTATCCAGTATCGAGTGATCTACTATCCAGCACTCTATAATATTATCAAACACAATGTGTCCAATGACCAATACCCTGTACTTCGCATCTAATACTGCCTATGGGCTAAATGCACATATCCAAGATTTATATATAAAGCATTACCTCCACTACATATTTTGTTACCGATATTGGTAAGTTTGTATATATTTATAGTTATAAATAGCTACTATCAAGGGAACTGACTCATAATAGCACTAAAATGGATGTGATTAAAAGGAGTGCTAAAATTACAAAGCGGAGACGAAAAGCATGTTTTCTAAATGCCAAAATAATAGCTAAGACTAAAGGTAGTACTAACGTTCCGAAAGTAAACATGGCGGAGACTAAACTTAATACTTAAATTATCAAACAGAATTAGTAGAGAGGAACAGTAAATATGCTGTACTTATCGAACACTGAAAAAAGTCCTCACAAATTTCAAAAATTGCAAAAACCATTTTAAAATTCCACATTTTTAATTGATAAAATAAAATTTAAATTTTGACAAAATGTTTTTACACTCTACGAAAGATAAATGGAAAAAAAGTAAACATTTCACTTCGTTTCTTAGTGTCCAACACCCAAACTTACTAACCTACGGAAAGGGCTGGAATTCATACACATTGAATTATTAGCACGCTATTTTGAGTGACAACACTCGCACGTGCTAACCAAGTAAAGGGGTAGGAATTCACAGACAGTGTACCATCATGTGCATATATCTGAATGCGCCAAGCGTGTGGTACGCTTCAGATGACATTATAGAACGTTATTTTGACTATCTATTGGCATTAAACGTATTGATATGTTGAAAGAAGCAAACAATTATAACCAAGTGTTCAGAACGTTTCGAATACCTAGTTATACTGAACAAAGGTAATGTTATGCTATCGATTTAGATAGTTTACTGTATTGCAGGTGTAGGCGTAAGTGGAGCGAAAGAGTCAAAGTTGAATTAAAACATAGCTTTTCACGCAAATAATGTATTTACTAACTTGTTCAGTTTTAAGTTTTACTACCGTCCTAAGACACTATATTTTTTTTAAAGAAACCCTTTGTAAAATAGAAACAATATTGGCAATAATAGCTATTTACTCCTATGTTTTGGTACAGTATGAGTACAAAATTTCTAATCGGTTTCCTACTCCTGAGTCAAATAAGAGTGAGCCGAATTGTTGGTGCGACATTATCCTTGGTGTCAGTTTTAAATATAAACTAAAGTCTTGTCGTAAAATTGTGTAACTTGCGAGGATTATTGGACTTAACTCTCGCACTGTGTTTGTCTGTGAATATGATTAAGAAGAATTTAGCCGCCCTATCCATGTCTCTTGAGATTTGTATAAATAATTAACTTCCACTGAGAGCTTTACAAGGCGTCATACATAGCTTTTAAGTGATGTAGAAATTTTAATTTTCGAACGATGTTATAATTCCCACAACATACGAAGTTTGTTTTTAAATCATGTATTCATCAATGCATTACATTATACTACGACAGATTACAATTGTTCACGCCTAATAAAAGTTAAGCCCTTGTATATTGTATAGCATTTTAATAAGCTAATAATACATTAGAATACAATACAAGCATTAATTCATAAATTGATCAAATGTGTATTCATATAAATGAACTATGAAAACACGCACATTTACAATATGTACCGAATGTTAGCATATTTATGCGTTAGGCTATTGTATAGGGTGTTATCAGACACATTTCATGAAACCAATAATATACATATATAAACTAAAAATAACTTATCATTTTGCAAAATTCTTTTGATGTAACTAAGTCAGTGAACTGGAGGAGGGATGTTGAAAGTCAATAGAAGCCTAACAGTGCACACAGAAATTATTTAAGTAAGTGATGGAGTAGGCTGCTTTGGCGTTATCTGCACATGCTGGGGCGCTCGAAGCGCAAACTTCGGCTGAAGACAATCCGACACAGCGTGGTGTTAGCTTATCATGTTTACAATGGTAGCGTTTTTAAATCTTGTGTCGCAGCTTTTGTCTAAAATCCTTACACCTACGGATGTCGCCGATCAACATCGAATTATTTCCTACACATGTGAAAAATGGCCGGGTTTCTCAGTTTGAGGGAGAAATTACCAGACTTATAATGTGAAGAAACGTCCATATCTTCTTGTTTTATTGGAACCCAGCGATGTTTAAGGCCTATATCTTCCAAGATTTAGTATAATTCTGATTATTTGGCATATACAACCTTTTGAACCAACGGCGGCTTTGGGACTTAAAGGCAAAACATACTGTAATATATTGTCTAGACAAACTCCGCGGCTTACAGTATTCTAGCAACCCGAGTCGATTTTAGTTTCTTGTTGAAAGGCACATCAACATAGGGTATGTTATCTCGTTTGACGACTATATATAATTCAACAATCTATCAGTCAGTTTGATATGATACAATGGGATATATTTATCCTCTGCAAGGTGTGATAGATAAAGAAATTAAGATTATCAATGATAGAAATTTCGTACCTAACAAAACTAGGGGAATGGTGAACGATTTGCTCTCGTAAATATAGCGCCCCCTCTCCTCTATCTCACCCCTAGCTGCATCACTGAAGTGAGTATATAGTCAATCTGATTAAAACCAGATCTCCGCTGTCATACGACGACCACTTAATGATGATGTTCTGGTGACCTTTGAATTAGCCAATAGATATGTAGATTTCAAAAATCTGAAAGTGAATCAAATCGTTCGGTACACATTTATGCTCATCATCCACACTGCTCAGTCTCTAAACGTGAAGATGTAAGACTTCATCTGATTGGTGTATACAATTAGCAATTATGGTAATAACATAGGTTACTAGAACATGACCCCTAAGTGGTCACTTTCAGATCTTCATGTATAACAGTGGAGATCTGATTTTAATCAGATTGAGTCTATAGTTTAAAAAGTAAATAACACTTCCAAAATTAGTGTGAGTGCAATGCCTGTTTGACCAGCATAGCTGATGAAGATGACCATAAAATGTACTAAGTTTCATAGCAATCCACTAAGAACAACGAGAGTAACTGGATTCACAAAATTATAGACTATACTGCAAACCGCCTCATTCAAAAAGGCAAACACTCTTACAGAAATCACGAAAGGAAAAATGGCATCATCTAGTTATGTGCCTAATTTCCAGGCGATATATAAATTAATTGCAAGACGATGTTCTGTCTGAAAACTACATTCATCAACAGGGCAGAAATGCAATGACTAACAGAAATTGCGCGATCAAAGTGATTACTTCCAATGTGAATAGTCAAATTATGGTTTTACTTCGACAAGATCTATATCAATCAAACGGGTCATACATCACGCAGATTTTTGTCTAAATGGGCCATTTATATATCTACCACGTTTCATGTAAATATATCAAACCTGTGAGACATATCCTACGCCAACATGGTGTGATTCCTACATTCCTTTGCCTCTATATATTACGAAATACTTTAATGCATTCATTTAAATTCAATATATCACATGTTTTATCGTCATGCAAAATACTTGCCTGAAACATTTCAGAGAGAAGAATTACCCGTTTCCATATATATACATTCATATCCATCTTATATTAAAAGACTGAGAACACTGTCAAAACAAAACGTATCCACTATCTGAATCGGCGATAGAATTAATAGCTTCAATTAAGGGACCCTCTTACGCATGTTCAGAGAAATATCAGCTCTTCATACATAAATACCACAATTGTACAGGTAATGCTGGTACTATGTACAAACATGTGAAGTGAAGACACGAAGGAAAGCAACTGGACAACACTAAAACGATAAAACAGACAGCATCTAAACTATTGTTTATCATTTTTCGAAACTGGTTGTTATCACAGAAATTAGAACTAGTTGTAAAATGACACGTGCTAATGATGTATAACCACGATGAAGGTGTCATTAAGCTAATTAAACTCCTTGTGTAATTTCTTTCTTTTTTCCACGTTTGTGATGAAATCCATTGCAGTAGTTATAGAAACAGATTAACAAAGACAATTTAACTCGTACTAGGAAATAACGTCTGCAACGTAACGTTATGTTGCAGATTCTGCAGAGAGTTGCATCTAAACCAAATGACTGGAAACTTGACCCAGTGTCTTCTAGAGCCGGTGGAATTACTCGTTTGCTTTGTTATCTTTTGCAAATGTCCATAGGCTGAACGCAATATTATTTATTTTCTGTTTATGATCCCATGCTGTTTCTATCGAATGCAAGTATCCTTCTCTGATGATCAGCTAACCTCAATGAAATATAAAGGAAAAAATAATACTGATTGTATTGTGCACTATTAGATGCAATGACAGTTGGTTGACTTATTTAGCATTGCCATACATAGAAAAGATAACAAACGTTGCACCTATTTAAATAAATCTGCTGTGTCTGTTTCTATTTTAACAGCGAAGCATAGCTGAAACGTTGGCTACACTGTTCCCAAAGTTATTTGATCCAGTGTACATTTCATTTTAAGACAGAGCCATCTAAATGGACTGTTACATGATGCCATTGGTGACAAATATAAAGCCCAAATACAAGGACCAGAATGCCATAATCAGCAAATATTTGGCTTCCTAGATTTGTCTGAACACGATAGAATAAATTTAATGAAAACAACATCATTATTGCATGTGTAAGGACCAAATTTACTGAATTTTTGTATTGTTTCTAATATTTAAAGTATTCAATAATGAATGAAGAAAAGTACGTTTGGCCAAATTCTTCACTCATGTTAATGTTTTAGAAGTAAAATGCCCCGAAAAGCTTAATAAATCAAACAAATAATCACAAATATATCTCGATTTTACAGATGGACATATCACTACCACTACCTCATTACAGCACTCTTGTCAAGAAAGTCATAGAAAGATACGTTAGAACATTTATTTTATTTCCTATTCTTCATGTGTCATACTTAGTTTTTTCATGCGTTCGAGTGCGATATACAATACACACATCTTTCTACAATTTTAATACGGACACCTTATCAAGGGCATAATATATTTCGTTAGGAAATGCATCCTTTGGTATGGACAAATGTATTACCTGTCATTTATCCAATCTTACAAACTTAAACAGACTAAACTTATAGATGAGAAAACCCCTGATAGTTACTGCTTTTAAACGTGCATTTTTCTTTCAGCTGGAACAATCTTGATGTGAACCCAGTTCACCCCATCCTCCATAGGAGGAAATAGAAAGTGTATTGGCAGAAGGAAATTAAGAGTCCAGTATGCCCCAAAAACGGATGAAATTCTTTCCTTGAGAGATCTTGTGTCCACAATTTTAACTTTACCACCATCAATCGGTTTTCTCTCAAATGTGGTGATCCCGAGAAAAATTAGTTCGGCTTGAGACAAGAAAAATCCAGTACTCACGATGACAAACAAAATCAAAAACGTGAGAGTAAGAATAACGTGTGTATGGAAAAATGAAGTGAACCCAAGCAGACACCGTATCATTGTCATTGGTGCGTAAAGGTCCCAGATTCTTAATTCAGGCCAGTGGAAATTGTAGAAATAGTTAATGAAATGCACAGATGCATAAATTGTTCCCAGAGATGCCCATGCACAAAAGACAATAAAATGTCGCTGGTTCCGTAATCCGACACATTTTCCAACAAAGTAGCAATGATGATCTCGTTTCAATACGCATGCGCCGCACAGGAAACAATGGTGGCACCTAGGTGGTTTCATTATGCCACACTTTTCACAGTGCTTCCAAGACCAATAACTCCTCTTGGGAGGCGATGTTGGACTTAATTTGAATAAACACTGATTTTGAAACACATCATCCAATGACACATTACCGCTAGCATTTTCACCGGACTTGCAAAAGTCCTTCAGATACATGTTTTCTAAACAGTAGGATTCCTCAGAAGGAAATATTATTTTGTCTTGACTAGACTCACTGGTGAAGGGGGAATCGGGTCTAACGCTTTTATACAGGCTCGATTCGTTTTTTAAACCATTTTTATTTACGGAATTTGATGTAAAACTACTTTCTACACGACGTACACAAAACCAATTTAGCATCATCTCCAGACACACAACTGTAATGAAGGTCACGTGATATCTACTGGTATCAGTATAATGATAAGGTAGTACTTCGGTTACCATATGGAACCACACGCTGGATATTGTATACAAGTAAACAGGGCATGCAAATATGTTGAGGGCCTTCACCTTCAAATTGTTATCTTCTCCGGCCTTGAAGCCCATTCTTCGTTTCAATACGGTCAAAAATACCATTTTACTCCCTTGCTCCCTGAAGTGGAATACATAGAACAGTTACTATAAATGGGATATGTTTTGTTGTTAAAAAAAAAAAAAAATACACGCGAGAAATTCATGCAAAATATTTTTTTTGGCGGGGATCAAGTGGTCAACGTTAACTGTAAACTGATAGCTGGGTGGTACTTTTTATAAGTACGTATTCCTTTACCTCGTCAACTAGCATCTTATGATCGCTAGATATTCACAATTTGTTAATTTGTCATAATTACCTTTATATAACTAACTCGAAAAAGAAAGATCTAAGATCCTTAGGAATTGGAATGAAACTTACCCATGACATCTAAAGAAGAAGAAATCCTTTATGCCGGCATAAATAGAACGCAGATGTATTACGTCTTTTATAAACTTTCATATTACTCAGGGGTAAACATACCATGTAACATCTGAAAAGACAGAGGAATGGACGCCGAGAGAGAGAGAGAGAGAGAGAGTGCTATCAAACTTGCTTTTAATCTTAGCATGTGACAGAGTAAGGTCTATGCTTGGTTTAAAGGTTATTTCGAGATCGAGTAATGTGCGATATGTCGAAATAGGTATAGATTGATGGCTTGATTACCAGTTGATCGATTGGTTAAAATTAGGAAGAGGGGAGGACTGAGTTACAGGCGGGCTGATCACTGGATGGATAAATTGTGATAGCATTTATAGATTATAGAGATCATGCAATTTGTTCCCACTTTGGTATCCAGGTTTGCCCAATCCCAAAGCCTGAGCCTGAATGAGCAAACTTGAGAGCCAAACGTACTTCAGGGAACAACGTAAGCTGATAAATCAGCCCCACACCTGTAATAATATTGACTTAAGTTGTGGATGTTGATATCGCCTATTCAATTTAAAGGTGCAAATATTTGAAGACTCTAGTTTGTATACATCGATGTACATTTTATACACTTACCTGTATTTCATAATATTTCCGGATCAAATCCTATGTTTGACGACTGTAAATCCACTTGGAATAGCAACAACCCACTGTGTTGTTAACATTTTGAATTTCGCGCTAGATATGGCTATTACCATATACAAGTAAGTGTATAATAGTATGGTTCTCTGCTTTATATGATCTCTGCGTTGCACTCCACTATATGAATATAGCGGAGTGCAATGCAGAGAGCATTGGATGCAGGGAACCAGACTAAGTGTATATAGTGTATGCAGGTGTGTTCCGGAAAGACCTGCAGGCAGCAAAATTGCACATTTTAATGAACATGTGACATCAGATTCACAAATCATCCATCAATATCAACACAGATTGGAAAGGGGGGGGGGGGTAATTTTTCGGTCTAGGTACGAGGCCAGCTTGCGAGCATTATGTACTTCAGGCGAGACCACACTATCTAATTGCACAGGCACCGTAATTTGTAATATGCTCCCATTTATTCAACAATAAATTGCATTTAAATTTTGTTTTTCACAAAATTAAAGTGAATATGCATCTGTTTTTATTTTTAAAAATCTTGTTAAAATTAGTTTATGACAAGCGCACATAAATAAATAGAATGCCGTGATGTGACTTTACGTACTGTTACGTCTTAATTACATAGTACAGTGTTAGTACTGTTGGATACTGCAGGAAAATTCAATGGGGGAAACCTTCCAATTCTAGTGTGCTTTAGGTGTAACCACAATATCAAACAGTACAAACTCCATAATTTATTTATTATATATTTCCATTTATTGAATAATAAATTATATGTTAAATGTCTGTCACAGAATCTGAAGTGAATGCAAATAAATTTAATAAGAAATATTGTGCTGATTATGTTTATGAATGAACCACATTAAATACATATATCATAGCCCGATTTCATACACAATTACATCAGGATGGATTTATTAGGTCCTATGTTTGCTTAACAGCACCCAATAAGTGCTTGACAACGTCTTATTGTTGTTGTTGTTGTTATGGGTGTGACGCCATTTTTCAGCACAAGATAGGCTATAAGTGGCGGCCAGTATAAATGGTGGAGGAAGAACCCGGGAAAACTCCGGAAAG
The DNA here is from genome assembly GCA_028554795.2 of Sinohyriopsis cumingii. Taxonomy (NCBI): domain Eukaryota; kingdom Metazoa; phylum Mollusca; class Bivalvia; order Unionida; family Unionidae; genus Sinohyriopsis; species Sinohyriopsis cumingii. Next base: position 73,894,205 of record CM068828.1, read on the forward strand.
AACCACCGACCCAGGAGAAGCTACTGGCAAGCTTTCTCACGTACCAACATTGGCCGAGCCCGAGACTAAAATCGACGCAGAGGTGAGATGGCAGTGATCCGTAACGGTGAGCGCTTTAGACCATTCGGGGCCCCGACAACGTCCAGTAAGTGGAAACTTAATTGAGTCATCCCACGCAATGAATTTTCGTTTAAGTCACGAGCTGGGTATATAATAAACGTGTTTGCGACAAGTCTGTACAAATGTACGAGTGTATACGTGCAAAACGCGCAGAGCGGGGTACCCGAATTGAGGTTATTCTATTGCTTTCCAGCCATACAAACATACAAAAATATGTATAGACAAATTATGCTACCCTATGCTGCACACAGAACAAAAACTATACCGATATCCTAGACGACTCGAGTTGAAAATAGTGCATGCTTGATGAGATGAGTGAGAGGGTATTTCCTGAAGATTTGCGCTTAGCATATACGCCTGTTCAGTTGCAATGGCACGTTTGGATTTGTGTGTGTGTGTGTGTGTGTGTGTGAGAGAGAGAGAGAGAGAGAGAGATTTACTACCTGCTATTTTGTTTCACTCCATGATGACATTAAAAAAAATTCTCTAAGCAGATCATTCAATAGTAGGCTTGGTGTTCGTTCGAGCGTTAACCAGTCAAGAATATACTTTATAGAAACGAACGTGTCAATACCTGCGCTATATCGATGAGGGCACATTGTAGACGGTTGTAAAATCTATGTAATGAGTCAATATTGCTAAATACCTTATCCCACAAACACTGGTATAACTCGATTAGTTGATGGATGATTAAATGGTCAGATACCTTAGTGATAGTCTGTTCTTTCTTTTTTTCGATATACATCTTTGCTTGTACGTTAAAGAAGTTTATGGGTTATTGAGCAATGATAGTTGTAAACAAAAAGGCAATGTCACGAACTACCTTTTTAATAAAATGTGGGGGGGATAACTTTTTTGTTGTTTATCGAGTTGTGAATTGTTTACATGAAAAGACAGTACAGATACCTTAAAATACAAAATGGAACCTAGAGTTAACCCCACCCATACACAATTATTTATATCCACGTCTGCACGGCACAAAAATGTTCCACGTTACCATTGCAATTAATTCATTGAATCTCTCCTCGGCAAATGTGCCAATTTGTATTATTATCATTATTATTATTATTATTATTATTATTATTATTATTTACAATCAGTACATCAGTTTATATGCACAAGATATAATGTGTATTATACATCTGTTTGGCATGGAGAAACATGCCCCTCTCCCCCCCCCCCCCGAAAAAATAAATACAATGACTTGCGAACCTATTGATAAAGTGCAGCACCAACACCCCGATCATCAAGTGCAGCAACATCAGCTCGATGATCACGTGCTGCAACTTCTGGGGTTAATAGCTTGTGCACTTAAAAGACTATATTAGCCATTATAAAACAGCCTCAGTAAAAATGTAGTCAAATTCAGGGAAGTAATCATTTGTCTATTGTATTCCCTATTGCAAAACCTGAAATTATTCTCCGAGTTCCGCGAGTAATCGGCTCTAAAGATCGGGAAAGATTTACCAAAAAGTGTCTCAGGGACTCGGAGTGGCCGAGTGATCTAAACGCTCTCCGTTTTGGATAACTGCCATCTGACCTGTCTGCGTGGGTTCGAGTCTTGGGCTCGACCAATGTGCGTAAATCAGAAGGCTTGCCAGTATCTTCCCGTGGGGCGGTAGTTCTTTCTGGATTTTTCATGGGTTCATCCTCCACCATTTATACTGGCCGCCAACGTATGACCTACCTTGTGCTGAAAAATGGCGCTAAACCCAACAACAACAACAAAATCATAAGTGTTTTCTCTTTACACACCATTTCATCGTATGCTATTAAGCACATTTGCCAAGGAAATACTAAGTTTACAAGCGTCACAGAAATAATGCACCAATTTTTAAAACAATTAGTTTAGTATTGGGGAAAAAAAGAGAATTATCTCAGTGAATATAAATGATGATATGAATGCTATAAATGGCAAGCTGCGAGAATTTTACAAATACAGCTAGGGGAACGACTGAATAACTTAAGTTTGTTTACAAGGTTTATTTACAAAGCAAATTATAATGAAGACAAATTTAATAGTTTTGTTGGTTGTAATGGGTTTAACGCGAAGGGAGAACCACCGACCCACGGGAAGGTACTGGTAAGAATTCTTACTTACCAATGTTGGGAGAATCCGATATTATAACACGCAGAGGTGAGATGTCAGTGTTCTGTAATGTCGAGCACCTTAATTTGCTTGGCCACCAAGAGTCCTCATAATTGTTATAGGCATAAATTACGTAAATGGACTTTCTGGAATGAAATAATTAAAATCGTTTTAAAAAATATTGTTAAGCTCGCGAAAATTGTACGAGAGACAGAGTGTGTGTGTGTGTGTGTGTGTGATTTGAACCCGTGACCTCCCGCATCTGAGGCGGACACTCTAATCACTTAGGCCACCGAAGCGGTCCATTGAGAGATACAAACAGAGAGGAAAGTGTGCAGTATGTATCAACTGAAAAGTCTGAAGATAAAACAACCATATTTTGGCTACCAAAATGTCAGTGTCACACTTCATGTGAAATTACAATATCCATACATGATCTACATCTCCTGAAATAGTTTACTGTTCTAAGAATTTTCATAATGATCTTCACGACTTTTCTCTTCCATTATGGGTCCTATTGAAGCAATGATATGAGTCGAGGAAAAGGCCAGTGTTTCAAAGCTAGTATATAGAAAAAAACAAAACTAACGACTTCTTCAACTAGTTGAGAGTAATAGGAGAGAGTAATAGGATTGTCATGGAACCCCTTAGGAGGGATAAGTTTAAGATAAACCGAGTTCTTGCAAATTAAAATCAGTTAGGAGTCCTAGCTGATGTAATTACTGATTTGCCTTAAATTGAATTCACTAGTATGCGTTTATTTATTAATCTTGCTATCCTATAAATAAGCTGAACTGACAAGTACTGATCCAGAGCGAATTGAACCCTTTTTTTTAAAATAAAAAAAAATCAGACAATGCAAAATCTTTTTTCTTTTAAACATGCTGGTTACAATGCCAGCTATTTCATGAAATAAACAGCTTAAAGACTAAATTCAGGAATGTTACTAACAACAACTCGGGGTAAACGTGGTGAAGACCTTTCAAAGACGTTCAAAATGACAAAAACATACCACAACGAAAATATTGGGTTGTTTACGGCGAGTCCGACTAGTTAAAACGTACAAGGAAGCGTTATATTGGCAGCAAAAGTTGATGCATAACTTTTAGTGCAAAGCAAAATAATATTCAACACAATTTTCAGATCAACAAATTTAGAGGGGGCTAGTCTAAATTTCAATTCCATCCCCACTGACCAAACAAAAACAAAAAAAACAACTGCTGCCACATTGTAGTATACAGAAAATAAACTTGCATGCATGCATGCATGCATATATATATAACTATTATATGCTCATTTTTTTCTCCGTTAACTTTACATTGTCAGAATCATTCAGTATTTTATGATATTGCACACCTTCATATTGCATTCACGTGCATAAAAGAACTACTTTCTATTGTAAACAAACAATGGACGCAGACGCCAGCAGTTTTGATTTGTAAACAAATCATGTACACTCGAGTAGTAGGAGCTTTACGTTTTGGTTGATTAAATGTTTCTAAACGAAGTAAAGCAGATGTTTCGTGGACTGCCACATACCACCTGCTTTGGCACATTCCGCGTTAATTTTTAGCTTCTTTAGCTGGTAATAAGAATGGCAAAAAATATATTTACAGTTTTACATCCTGAATTTCCTCAAAATGTACTTTCTTAGTTCTGCAAATCCGAATTACATGAGCCAAATCATGGGTTCTCAATCTTGATCACACATTTCGAAATTGTATTGTAATTTCGAATATAAGTGCAATTTCATCCTCCCTACTGCACTCAAAATGAAATAAACATTAAATTCCAGAGCGTCTTTTTGATATGTGCAATTGAAAGACTTCATATTTTTCCCACATTATGATTTCAAACATTCAATGACAGAAACAAAAAACACATTTGCAGATGGCAACACGCTTCTCCCTAGTTTCTTCAATCCGATGTATTTCATGTGGAATTGTCACATATAAATCAGTCCATAATCACGAAATGTCGTAGAATCGAACAAAATACCAAAATCTATTCATTCCAGATCAAACGGAAAAGGTGTTGCAACGCGCATTCATTTACAATGACTCCAAAAGCGCCAATTTTTTTCGAAAGTTATGTCGAGCGCGCGACTAAGTTCAAATTTATCTGGGCGGAGTTATGTGCGCAGTAATAATGTTGTTGTGTAATGATGATTCTGCGCTTGTGTATTTAGTTTGGAATACGGCATACATTCATTTACTTTGTTTCTTGTAGTGTATTTTGTTTTTATAATTAAGCCATAGGTAGAATTTTAAAAAATTAGCATATAATAAAAAGGTTACTGCAGTTGTATGGGAAAATAAGAACTCGATTTGTCGGATGGATATACTGCACTCCCAAGGTCGTACAGTATTACATCCGAAAAACACGTTCATATTTTCCCATACAAATGCAGTAACATATATATATATATATATATATATATATATATATATATATATATATATATATATATATATATGTATGTATGTATGATGTAATAAACAACACCAACACGTAGAATGTGTGACAGGTTTCGCTTTAATGCTTCATCAGACTGAATTCAAACTGAATGTGGCATCCAATATATTGGAGAAACCAGTCAACAAATATCTCAGCGTATGAACCAACATAGATCAGATATAAAAAAAATTATATCAATCAATCATTTTCATCTCATGTTGGCGCACATTTTCACAAGAGTTCCCATACTTTGCAAGATTTCTTCTTCCAACCTATTGTTAAAGCCGATTCTGAGATGGAACGTCTCCTAACCCAAACCTATTGGATTCGCCGTCTTAATATGGTATATCCAAAAGGTCCAAATTCAATAACACTATACGACATTCATTGACCTTTTTGTTCATTATGTTCCGTTTACAATTAGTTACGAATATTTTTTATGTTATTTTAATTTGCAGAATAACTTAATTAGTGAAAGTATAAATTAATATCATAAAAATAAGTTTACTAATTCTTTAAAAATCAAAGTGTATTTTTAAATTAATTCTATATATGATTAATTATTTATAAACTACTCGATAGTATTATGCAGACCATAATTTTTTTTTTATATAAATATATTTCTGATGAAATATTGAACATTTGTCAATAATATATGAAGATATATTATTTTGTCAATAATATATCAAGATATATTTTTATTTTTCTTATTTTTCAAATTATTTATTTGTTATATCTTTAATAAATGTGCATTATACATAATAAAAATATTAATAAAACTACATCTCTATTTAGTCATAAATTATATATATATATATATATATATATATATATATATATATATATATATATATATATATATATATATATATATACATACACCAGACAGAACAAGATCTGCTATCCCTGGATTCCTATAGAAGAATGCTTGATAATAGTAATCTCTAACCCGTGTGTGTGTGTGTATATATATATATATATATATATATATATATATCAGAGGCATTGAAATATACCTGAAAACGCAGACAGTTAACCACCAAATTGTTGCTACATCTCTATACAATGTTCTAACAAAAGATTTGAAGTATTGATGGACCTGTAGACAATTGTCTTTTTGCAGTGGTGCTGCATGCCTGGGGTCAATTTTCTTTAGTGATGCCCTTACTCGGCCAGAGAAATATTCTTTCCGTTTCCAACCTTTCACCTCTCCCCTCCTAAATATAAAATTTGTCATGAATTTGGCCCCTTTACAATATGATGATGTTAAACACTATGAGATTTTTTGAATAAAGTTCCAGCTAGCCCCCCTCCCCCTGCGCTGTGTCTGCAGTGGGCAGCATTGTTTTTCCATGGCGTCCTGTAGTGACAAGCTAAGATACATTTCTTAAAATGCACTTTGCTAATTCTAAAAATTTGTGGACTTAGTGGTTGCCCCTACTTCAGGTCAGCAAGCAACTAAATATATCAAGGATCAATATATGTAATTTTCATGCAACTTGACCAGTTTAATCAATATAGAATGTGCCAAATTCATAGCTGGTACCATCTGCATTGGTATAATCTATATAATAATACTAAGGACTGAAAACCAGGTAAATTCTAATACACATCAACCCAAGCATTTATGCAGAAAAAAACAAATTAAATTTAGACAGGTGGAGTAATGCATAACTTTGACAACTCCAGTATTTCCTGTTCTATTCCATATCTTTTTTTTTATCAACTTCTAAACTCCACGTTACATTTTTTAGACGCACCTGAATAACAATGAATACAAATATTATGAGCAATGTAACTATACAGAATGGTGACATTTATAATTTGTGAATGCATTTGGAATTCAGGTGATTTTACAAGAGTTGTTCCCCTTGAAAATTACTTCAATGTTGTCAAATATACCTGTTCAGCACGCTTTGCAAAATGCTTCCAAACAGCACTACAGTGATCCATGAACAGCTCAGTTGACTGGAGATTCTGCTTTTAGGTGCTGTTACTAGGTACACAAAAAAGTATTCATTTTCTTCTCGTTTTATGGCACTCACACATGTAGGTTACTTAATAGCGAGGCAACTAGTCAAGAGCTTGTGCCAACGTATTTAACAAATTTTTGGTTATTCATTTCCAGAGATGCCCATTGCCAACCAGGGAAATTTGGGACAAGAGAGAAACAATTTGATTCTATTGACAAATATAAGACACGGCAGCAAAGAAAAATTCCACGTGGATGCCAGAAGAATGATAAAATCATTTAAAAACATTACAAACCTGCCTATGTACACTATTTACAAAATACAGTTCTGTGCATTCTTTTAATTGTCCTCCGAACTATTTCTGGCTCTTTTCAGCTTTGCTAGAATCTCCTTTTCCAATAACCTTTCAAGGTAATCGTGGTGGACTTACAATGACTGTCCGGCATTTAATATTAAGGCACACACGAAGGTTTATAGAAATACTGGTTATTATAGTTCACAAGTAAATAAAATGTTGTACAAATCTAATTAAAAAAAATAAAAACAACAGTCCGTCATGAAGAAAACAATCAAGCGAAATGAAGTGTTCCAAATAAATGGTGAGAACTGACCATATTCTACGAATTACCAGAAAAAGAGTTGGAAGGAATGAAATGAACTGTTCCAGAAACTGGTCTGTGTCGCGAATTACCATCAAGACAGGAAAGAAGAGAAAACACTAAGGGCTGTTCCAGTAAAACATATATTCCCCCCCCCCCCCCCCCCCCCGGGGACGGCACTTCAAAAACACTTCTGTAGGAGGTTGTGTTTCAAACTATTTTAATTCTGACAGTGGAAGGTTGGCTAGGAAAATCACTTCTGTTGTGGGTTGTGCTAACAAAATGAGAAATCGCTGGCGGGTTTGTCAGAACGAATATATATTTAAAATCGCATCTACCCCCCTCCTAGCGGTCTAACGTGAATAAAAACATTGAGTCAGAAAATGATGTCAGTACACGCGAGTGCACGTACTTTGTACTAATTCGCGTTCTTTTAAAGCAGTGATACGCGTTCGGCAAATTACGTCAACGCCGCGGATATAAAAAAATGTTCTTTGCGCAGTATGAAAGTTTTATTAAACTTTTAACTTTAACTTTAAAAGTGCATTTCGCGACGTAATTCGCTCTGCCGCAGCTGTCTCACAACGCTTGATGCGACATCCAGCTATCTGGATACTTCGGTTCGACATGAATGGCTGTTAAACGAAATTTGATTCGTTCATTGGCCCTGGAACAGGCTTTTAATGGAGTTTTAGCCTTACTGTCATCGCGGAAGTTTTACAAGTGCGTGTTTCCAATAAGGGCCACACACGGTTTGTCTTCAGACGACGTTTTTCAGTCGGCAAATACTGGCTGGTGATAGCTATGATGACAATGAATTTCATGTATATCGGTCTGTTCGACATTGGAAAAATGTCACTGGAAATACTAGTGTGAATTTGAGCCCAAAATTGATGTTGAGTGCGAGTCCGATGTACGTGTTGGATGGACAATATGCCGGTTATATTTATTAAATATACCCACGTCTAAACAAGCAGACTATGGGAATGTTGGACTTAAAACCCTAATACAGCATTATGGAAGAGAAAAATCTGGCACAAGAGGCAGCAAAACACTGGTTCAAGGAAGTGAATCTTTGGCAGGGTTCATGTTAGTGAAAACTGACAGAGGTCTCGGAAACGCTTATAATCACGCGTATTTGGACGCCAATTTTTTTTATTTAGGCGGGCGGTAAAATTCAAATACTTGCCAGTCCTGCTTCAGTCACCTGCATAGTGGGAAAATGTGTTGATCAGTTAGCTGTGATGATATTTACAATGACAGAATTTAGTGGTTGAAAGCCCCCCCCCCCCGTCAGTCACCATTATAAGTACATCAAAAGAACATGCTGCAATAGCTAAGCGGCGAAATCAAAGGCTTTGACTGGCAGCTGGGTGGGAAAATCGACTGATATTTACAGTGCTTGAATTTAGAGGCAGAAATACCCAGAGATGTACATGTGGTCATTTATAACAGTACATCAAATAAACAACTTTAGCTTTCTTTATTGTGTTCATATCCGAGTGTAACGGAATAAGCAGTGCGCGTGACCTCGGAATCATGACATGTTGAGACATAGACTTGAATGAGAATTTTGTGGTGCAACGGCAAACTGACTTAGATTGTGAGATTCAGGAGAGGGCTAAAGTTGGTAGAACTGATAATTTTAAAGGGACATTAGCCAAGTGTATGCAAGCGTGTGATGCCTAGCTTAGCACTTTGAATAAGACCTTCCTTGGATCGAAAAAAATCAGACTCACTCTGATGGACAAGCAAGAGCTATGTCAGTGTTATAAAGAATGGAGAAATTAAACTCTATGGCAACCAATAGTTACTATAATTGGCATAGTTTTCTGAGAGGGGACTGCAACTTTTCCTGATGGGACTCATATTTTTACCAAAATGGGAGCCATGGACTCTTAGTTTTAAAATCCTAACTAGACCTCTGGTTCAAAACTTTTCTTTCTGGGACAGAGATATCCAAGAGAGAATACCCATGGGGCCATACATGTGAAGTGTTGAAAATTGCACAACAATAAAGAACAGTAACTTGTTCAAGCTAGTTATGCATATGCGTTTCAAACAGCAGGCAATGAAAGGAGTTCACAGCACAGAATAATATTTGTACATCGAGGAGGAGGATCATATTAAATTAAGAAACAATTAACAGATTAATGCTCATAAGGAACATCAGAGAATCCCCATACAACATAAGTGTGTGTAGAACTCAAGTTGGCAGAACCACTGAGCAACAAAAGAAGAAAAAGACAAACTTTTGTATCATATGCAGATGTATGACCAAATGATGTACATGCTCTCTATGTGCAAAAATTAAATGACATTAAACATAAAAGACTGACTGATCTCTGTAAACTCAAAGCAAGATGGATCAAATTTGACCTGTTTATGTTCGGTTCTTCCATATATATAGATCATAGTGGTATTTTCTGCAGACCTTTTGGCACTTAGTTCCAAGGCATCATTTGGTATTTGTATTGGAAAATGGATAACTAAAAAAGTATATTATCTAGTACAATACATTTTTAAGCAGTATCATTAACTGATGATGAAATTGATGAAAAAATACTTGATGTCATTCTGATATATGGATTCTTTACTACACTACTAATCTGTTCATCCTAATTCTTTTTTTTTTTACCTAATCCTTTAGTCTTACTGGTACCAGTGCTTTTAATAAAAGTGTAACTTCTTTTTTCTTGCAATCTAAATATTAAAATGATGTGTTATTGTCAAAAGGTAAAATGTGCTTAGTGTTGTAAAATCTAAAACTATTATTTAGCAAGGGACTAAAGTAAAAAGTCGGCAGAAATTATTGCCATATTACAGTGCTGTTAGAAACAACAGAATAGTTGTACGAGATATATTTTGCACAAACTTGTAGAACTAGCGCTCGTATTGTCACCACATATTGTACTTAAATAATTATATCATTATTTCTGTATATTCCCATCAGTATTTTCCCAGTGGTAGTAATTTTCTGATCCGATGTTTATTCTTGTGCAATTTGTACACATCAAGAATTCTCACTGTATCATTAAAAAACAATGTAATCTGCACCAAATTGAGTTGTTTGAGAAGAAATTAATTTTTTTAACCCCAAAATCACTGAAGCTACGAGTTCTTGCATTAAAGTCTCACATTAAATAACATTTGAAGTAGCCACGATAGTAGTTTCACCTTTGGTATATCCAAATCTTGAATGTGATGGAGGAACATAGCTCCAAAATAAACACATCAATATTAGAACCTGTTCACTGACTATGAATCAAGTATCCGAGTCCAACTGAATTGCTAGAAATTTTTTAATTCTTTTGACATCATCATAATTAGCTGTCAAATATGGAGTAAGCCTATAGTCTTTATGCCATCCCAACCAAGACCCCACCACAACCACGTGACCATGCCCAATGACCTCACAGTAATAATCGCTATGCAACTGGAGATGACATCTCTTCAAGAATTTTGATTTCAGTAGAGCTGTAACAGAGTGGAACAGTACGAAAGAGTGAGAGATATTTAAGTGTTAGGGAGATATTTAACAATGGCTATTCCCACCACCACCACTTCCTCACTGGAGATCACACACACACAAAACTTAAAGAGTACATCCTGAAATCCTGGCAGCATCCCTGCAGAGATAACTTGACTATTCAATTTTATTGGTCTCTGGTTATCCCATGGTATTTCTGTTACTTGAACATTATCTTACAGTGTGTCCATTCAGCATGGTCGATTGAGTTGTTCAAGGACTCCCATTACTACAGATGTGAAAGAACGAGAACCATACTATAAATCAGTGAAGATAAAATAGAGTATATATGTATTTGACTGTCCCTGATTGGTTGATAATGAAAGTAACATTTTAGTAAAAACAGTCTTTTGAGAGCTTGTCCTACTTGTAACTGAAAAAAGTGAGGGGCATTGTTTTGTTAACATAATTTCCATCCCTTTACAGACCCGAGTTTGGACGACTCATTACTGAAATCAGCAGCTGACTATTTGGTGCAGTATTGAAAGCACACATTTCAAATTTGTATAGATCCAGAAAATGGTGCGGATGTTATGGTTTTTATTTTTCACCATAGCACTCAAAATTTTAAGTTACTAAATTTTAATATCGTGGTGTTTGCACAAATTTACAGTGGGAACTGAATTACTGCAGAGTCCTGAACTCTTGAGTTTTGTGCAGAAATATGGAATCCAAGCAAAATATATCCAGAAATGTACAGGTTTTTAATCTTGAATTTAGTCTCCCCATTGTGTTTCACACTGATATGCATATTCACAGAACATTTGTTTACCAATAGGAAAAGTGAGTGAGAAATTTAGATACACATCATAAACAAGACAAACACTATGTGGTGGTAAAGATCATTAGAACAGGCTGGAATGGAGAATAAAAATAATGAGCAGAACTGTGCCTCCTTTTTTTACGTGTGCAACATTATTTTCTTAGCTTCATCAAAAGGAAGACAATAAAGGGTGTACAGTTAACTAAACCAATATGAATTTAGCTACTTCAAAGCTGTATCAAATTGATTTTACCCTTCTAGTCTGTTTCTGTCCATTCTGGTGATATGTCCACTGAATCAGTATGGTTGGAAAAAATATTTGGCAAATGCAAAAAAATAAAAATCTTTTGGCAGATTATGATTATACCCTACTTCTGCCTGAGAGATGTGAATAATTTTATTTCTTGGTTTGTTGATTGTGGTTGTTGCTCAATTCAAATGCATCATTGAAAAACATTGATGCATTCTCATACTTTGTTACAAATATTTATTACAGATGCATATCATCAGATATTGGTGAATATAGCTTGAATAAGTTATAACAGTTCTAGTTGGAACAATGAACATTGTTAGGAGAAAATTTAAGGGAGCTAAAATGTAAACTTTTCAGCAGTGTGTGATGCAGGATTGCTCAAGACGTTTCCATCTCATATGCTCATCATGAAAAATCCATTTGCACCAAATGATGATGACTTTTAGGTAACTGTCAGAAAGGTATAATTCACGATATTCTATAGTTTACAAAAATTACTCGTCAAAAGTTGTAAACTCGTACAGCTGTGGCAAAAATGATTGACTAGTACCTTTGCTGCTGTTGCTACAGTTGATTAATTGGTTGATTCAGTGTGGTTTGATTTTGGGTTTTTTGGCGATTTTTTTTACAATATATTAGGTGGAGGAAGGACCCTGAAAGACCACCAACCTAAATTGGTTGATCTGTGACACAAACTCACTCTGTGAGATGTTTAAGTGATGTAAAAGCAAGCACCTTAGTGCACTTGGGCACATGGAGCCTCTGTTGATTTGGCGTTTATCTCCAACAGCTGAAGTCATTTGGACATGAGCTCTCAGCGTTTCAGTAGATCAGTATGGCCTTTCCACCATTTTCAGATGAAGAGAATCAATATATGGCAGCCAGTTTTACTGCTGAAGAAAATCCAAGTCCTTTTGAGACACCAAACACCACGTATGTAGAACCACTGACCTTCCACAACTGGCAACATTCTCATTAGCACATTAGAGGCAAGATGACAAGCATCTTGTACCACTGCCATGGAAGTCCCTCAGATCTGTATCACAAGACAAGCATCTTATACCACTCTGCCATGAAAGCCCCTCAGGCCATAGGTATAAGTCTCATATGAAAGACTACCTGTTACAACTGGATTGAAAGTGCATAATGTTACTGCTAGGCCATCAGTGATGATGATACTGTTGACAATGCAGTTAACTGCAATGATATTGATTTTATGAGTGCTCTGGAAAAAATGATTCCTTGACTTTCATCCATTTTTTTAGATCTATGACATAAAAATGTTTGACTTGCTATATTTTGTCATAACTTTATATTAGTCTTGCAACAAGGCGTAAAATTAAGACTAGTAACTGAAAAAGATGTTCTTACAAGAAATGATATAGTGTAAAAGTAGACAAATGATGCAACATCACTTCCACAGGCATCGTTTTTTCTCTCTCTGACAAATCATAAAATTTACCAAAACATTTATTGGAAAAAATAATAATGAATCATAGAATCTGACCACACATTTAACTCATTCAGCCCCAGGGGTTTTTGTCGTTTTTGCTTGAAATGTGCATAGGAACGACATTTGGGGTGCTATTTCTGAATACATCGTAATACAGCGGTTTTCAACAGATTATCCCTGAGAATAATGCCTAGTTGTATTAGAAACATCAATTTCCATTGGTTATCTTGCTTGCGCATGAGCAGAAGGGTAAAAGTTGGAGTTATTTTTTTTTTGCTTAATAGACCCATCAGTTTCGTATGGAGACCGGAATTTATTCCAAATGCCCACCTTATCCTAGTTTTTGCAAAAGTTCACCTGTCTGCGTGCAGTTAAGACCGGTATGCCTTAGATTTGAAGCCAAAAGGTCTAAAATCCGGACACAAAATCGCATTCCGATCTCAAGCGAATTTTGGTTGAAAAATAAAACAGGTCCAAAAAACGAGTTTTTTCTCTCTGTATTTTGTAGTGCAACTAGAACTTCCAGATTATTTGATATCATTTTAGAGCTATATATGTTTGTTTTTTTAATACCACCCATGTTGGTCTATCTTAAATGGCCTTGATGCTGCAGGGCTCTGAAGTAGGGTACAGCCTCATCACGCCTACAGACGGGATCGGGGCCAAATCGGTTAAGCAATACAAGATTTAACCATTATTCTAATCAAAAGCAGCATGCCCGAGAACAAAGAAAAATAGCAAGACATATTTATCACTTTAGGAAACAGTTAAGTAAGGATATAAATTCATGATTTCTGTATTAGGATGGAAATATCTATTATAAAATCTGTATTCATGGATGTTAAATTAGTAGGTATTAAGGGACTGATCAATCTACAAATAATAAGCCACCATGAAAATCTGATTTCACAGTATCAGAGACATACTTGGCTGACAGAAAAACAAACAAAAGGACAAAAGACTGATTATAATGAATGAATATAAATAAAAATATGCAGTAGATTATATGATGTATATGAATTTAGTAGATTACCTCCAGCCAGCTGTGATTTAAATCGCTTCTGTCCCCAACCCAATATTAAAATCGCTTCTACCACCCACTAACCCATAGCCAGAAATTATGTTGAAAAATATACTTCTGAAGGGAGCAGTGTTTCTTGATTAAAACACATCCGACGGTGGATCATAATTTTTTAAAATTGCTTCTGTTGTGGGTTGGTTGAATTTGAAAGTGCCTTCCCCCCGGGGAGGTATATGTTTTACTGGAACAGCCTTAAGTTGTATGTCTGAAACAAATGTAACAATTTATCAGAAAAAACTTACGCCGTTTGTTTATTTTAATTTTTTTTTTATAAAACGTTTTTTTTTATATGGTGGCGTGATTCATGAACAGGCTCAGACATTTCTGAAATTGATGCCATATTTGGTGACTATGGTATCTTTGCATTTCTCTAGTGTTCAGCCTTCAATAATCTGTGGTTTTCTCCGTTTACCCCAGTGAACTTTATGGATGTAAACAAAGATCTTCGCCTGAAAGTGTATTTCGATTAAACTGTAAGAAGCTGTTATAAACCAATGTTAATAACGAGTTCAAAATAATTTTCTGCAAATAAACAACCACAAGACAAAATTCTCTGCTCAATTTATTGATAATGGACACCTTCAAATATTTGATGGGTACAGCATCTGAAACAGAAAAAATTCAAAACAGAATTAAGTACTTGGCTTCTTTCACTTCATACAATATATATGTACGTGTGTTTATATATATATATATATATATATAGTGATGGGAATCGGTCAGAAATTCATAATCGATAATCGGTTCCACTTAACCAACTGATAATCGATTATAATCGGTTACAAAGAGCAAATTTTAATTTTTGTTTGTTATTCAGTTATATCTTTGATCAATAGTTCAAGATGTTAGTAAATGTACAGGAGTAATCTCTTTTAATGACATGTATATTTTAACCTGATAATAATATTACATTTTTGTCTATTGTGTTGTGTGTTATTTCTGTTCTACATCTTGTTAAATGACGCAACTTTTTATGGCTGATAAGTCATATGCAACTGAAATACTGCTACAATCCCCCAAAATCCTTTCATTCATATGTGATGTGTGTCTATAATTTTAAGTGTAGAAGGACACAGTTTTCTTGTTTGTCATTGTTTACAAATACTTCAAATAATATTGCATTTAAAACTGAAACAAATCATCAAAATGTGTTTAAAGTTATTAATTCAACTATTTAACAACTTGATCATGTAATAATGGCTATATGCTCCTAATTATGAAATTTTGCACCTATGAAGTATCATATGGTTTTATATTTGTAGTTGTGAAGGGAATTAATAAATTTCAGGTCAACTTTAGTGGCTGGGAGTTTTACTACCCTTTGTGCTTTGCATACAACTAAAAAGTAGTCTCCCTTTACACATAATCGATTATGGAGTTTCACAATCGATTATCTTATTGGTTCGCTCAACCAACTGATGATCGATTATAATCGATAATCGGAACAACACTATATGTATGTATATATTTCGATCCTGACCCAGAAAAGTCCAGGTGTGTCAACGAAGATTTTTCTGTTGGAAAGTTTATCCTTATTTGCCTGATCAGGATACTACATATGCCATTACCTCATTTAGCCCCAATCCCGCATGTAGGCGTGATGAGGCTGTACCCTATTTCTGAGCTCTTCAGCTTCAAAGTCATTTAAGATACACCAACATGGGTGGTATTACAAAAAAAGCAAACAGATGTAGCTCTAAAAAGATACCAAATAATCTGAAAGTTCTAGTTGCACTACAAAATACAGAGGGAAAAACCTCCTTTTTTTGGACCCCGTTTTTTTAACCCAAAAATTAGCCTGTTGTCGGAATGTGATTTTGTGTCTGGATTTTAGACGTTTTGGCCACAGATCTAAGGCACACTGGTCTAAACTGCACACAGACGGGTGAACCTTTGCGAACACTAGGATAAGGTGGGCATTTGGAATAAAGAGCGGTCTCCATACGATAATGGTGAGTCCATTATTTAAAGAAAACTCTCCAACTTTTACCCTCCTGCTCATGCGCAAGCAAAATAACCAATGGAAAATGATGTTTCTAATACAACTAGGAATTAGTCTCTGTTGAAAGCCTATGATGTATTCAGAAATAGACCCCCAAATGTCTTTCCTACGCACATTTCAGGTGAAAACGACAAAAACCTCTGGGGCCGAATGAGTTAAGGTACTGATTACATGTTTCCTACCCCAGAATATCAGACCATAAGCAAAAGGCCTAAGCTGGCAAGAAGTCATTCAATCAGATTACAAAGCTGTTAACAGTTTCACTAAGCAGACTTGTCAAGTACTGCAAGAACTAAAGTCAATCATCTCCCAAAGTGCACATCATGTAAATTTCACAGAGTTTACCAAAGCCCAATATTCAGTTCCAAAGCTAATGATGATCTTGAGAAGTGAAATCCCAGATTTTACAACTTTATAGAAGCCAGCTTGATCAGGGCAAATTGAATGGAAAATTGATCTTGCCTTAAAGGCACCAGAAATTATCTCAAAATATGAGAACAAAAATATCACATTATATTTGTTTAACAAGTACAGAACTTTTGTTTTGTGTTCTCTTTATTTCTGTTTGCAACTTAAAACTGCATGTCAATAATTAAAGTTACTGAAAAGATTAGAATGCAGATATCATTACAAGACCAATTACAATATATATATATATAGGGTTCGAAACTAACAGACGTCCGTTAGTCTGTGACTGATAGTTTTCCTCATGGATTTATAAATATGTTCCACTACAAATCTGCCCGACTTGATAAAAAAATGAATGCGTGTAATTATTTTAAAGTTTGCTTTTCTGGTATTTTTTAATGAATTCCGCAAAAGAAATCAGATGCAGACAAATAACTATTTTTAGTTACTGAACTTGTTCCAACTCCCGTATGTAAATTCAGATCACCTACACACTTTATATTAAGCATTACAAATGGTGTGCAAAGCGTTATTGTCACACTGACCAGGATCATAAACAAAGAAAGCAAAGAGAACAATGTGGCGATTTGTACAAGGTGTGGAAAATCTGGCCAAAAGGTTGAAGACTGACAATAACGAGGACAAAAGGGAGCGAGTCAAACAGTATGATAAAGAAAGTAGGAAACTGAACATTTCTAGAGAAGTGGAAATGGGTCAGCCATGGCTCAACTTTAACCCCGAAGTAAATACCATGTTTTGCAGCATCAGCAGAGATTATTCAAAAATGGAGGATAAAGTATACCAGGAAACCAAATCACAAATCCATCAGAAATGCATGATCACAAGTCGAGAATTATCAAAACCAAAAGGACAGTCATCTGCAAGTAAAATCGTCATGACGCTAAACGAAAAAGTTGTTGGAAGAATGTCAGTTTTGTTTAGGAATGTACACTTCCTAATAAAAATGAGAAGGCTGTTTAGGAATTATATGTGGATCATCCATTTGGATGCCAAAAAGGGAATTGATATTGGTCAATGACAAGGAGGCACAAGTGTTTTCAGAATTTATTGCATAGTGTGCAAGAAATAAACTTGAACAAAAGATTACATCAGCACCATTTATTAGTATTATCACTGATGGTTCCACTAACAAGGGTTCCATGAACAATAAGTTGTTTATGTGAGAACTGCCATGGGTGGGCAAGTATGCACTTCATTTTTGGGTATGACAGAGGTTTCACAAACTAATGTTGATGGGATTTTAGGAGCTACTGATGATGCAGTTGCATCAATTGCAATGCCTGATTACAAAGTAAACCTGTTGGATTAGGTTCTAATGGCGTTAGTGTCAATACTGGAAAAATAACAATGGTGTTATTGTAAATTTAGAGAATTGCAGAAATGACTTGTAGGAATACATTGCCATGCTCATCATTTGGAACTGGCTTACAAAGCTGCCATTGTAAAACAGTTTATCCATGCAAAAGCTGAGGAGCTGTTAACAGGACTTTACTATTTTTATCAGAATAGCCCTTTAAATAGAAGTGATTTGTTAGGTGCATGTGAGGTGCTGGGAATCACCAAGATAGTCCCTACTCGTGTTGGTGGAACTAGATGGTTGGCACATTGGCAGAGGATTTTGGACAATTTTTGGCAATCATATCCAGCAAAAGTCAGCCACCTCCAAACGTTGACTAAAACTGATCAGCCTTCACCTAGAAGACCTGAAGCTACTAGGAAAGCAGTTGGCTATCTGAAAATGTTGCTAGGTCTGCATCTTTTAATTATGCCCACTTCTTGACAGATGTCATACATTTACTGTCCAAGTTGTCATTGTTACTTGAAAATGAGTCTTGTTTGGTGTCTGAAGTGAACCTGAGAGTTCTTGCAACTATTGGTGTCTTGGAACAGTTGAAATTAAGAGATGGTCCTAGGTTAAAAAGGTTTCTGCAGGATATTGGTAATGGACCTATAAAAGAATTTCATGGTTTTGAACTAAAAGAACCAAGTTCCCCAACAACAGTGCAGTTATCACTTCATGTTAGAGAGGACATGATCAACAGTTTAGCAAAACAGTTTGATGCCCGATTTGACAAACGGCAATGTGATGTATTGAAAGCCATACATTTTTTTTTAATTTATGGCCAAGAGACTCAAATCATATTGGATTTGGTGATAAGGATGTTACTACTCTGCTGGTACATTTTCCCCCAGTAATGACAATGGCAGGCTTCTATCCAGACAAGGTTGAAGAGGAGTGTCAACTTCAAAAGTTTAATTTATGCTTGGGGGTGTCAGGTATAGAACTTACAACAGTGTGATGTTAACAAGAGATTTCAAGGTCACAATAACATTCTTGCACTGGTGGATATTGTGTTGACCCTGCCAGCCTTGTCTGCAGATGCAGAGCGGGAATTCAGTGAATTGAAAATGGCGAAATCTGATTGGAGATGTAGACTGTGCAGCAGTGTATTGAATGACTTTTGTTAACAATTCACTTTTTTAAGTGAAAACATTGTTGATTATGATCCAGTGCCAGCTATATATTTATGGAACTCTTGTGGACCAAGGCAAAGAAGACCACTGTATATGGAGGAGTATTCAGAATCTGATGGAGAAGATCACGATCTGGGACAAAATGATGGCAAATCAATATAATTTATAATGTGTATAAATCTCTATTGTTGTGTTATGTACATCGGAATTTAGACCTAATGGATTTTGCTGCAGACTAGCGTCTTTTGTCCTATTAGTTCGCTCGACTAGTTAACATAAAAGTTAGCTTCGAACCCTGTGTGTGTGTGTATATATATATAGATATATAGCCCCCCCCCGCGATTTTGTCCATGTTTATGACATGATTTGTATAGGCCAAATTCCTTGTGTGGGCATATGCGCATGTTTGTCCATCATTTTGTTACAAATGATGATCCTCAAGAAAAAAACCCTACATAATGACAAGGTATACATTTTTAAACTTACAACTCTTATTCTTTTCCCCATGGCGATGGCAGGCAAGTTCTTTCTAAACTTAGCCCGTACAGCCCCACTGCAACCATGTGGTCGTGTTATCTTGCCCCAAATGACACGTAGACGGCTGGCTTTGTCGTGGCCAGGACAGGCGGTCTTCCTGAAAGAGAAGGTACCTTGAAAGATCTTGAAACATACAATGGCCTTGTCAGGCAAGTACTAAAACGTTTTGCTTCTGCAGTGTAAGATCTTACTCTTTTCAAAAACAGCTAGATTTTCATACATCCACAAGATGTTTGTCAAGAAACATTTTGCTTATGGAAAATTGAACATTCTACAATTGCTACATTCTTTATCAGAGTATAAATAGATACTGTTACATATATTTGATTTAATTTATATCTGATTTAATTGTTTGTAAACTTTAAAATTTTTTTATTTTTAATATCATTACATGTCAAAATAAGGTAGTTTTGTTTACTAGGAAATCAATACTTTTCCAGAAAATAGTTTGACCATGACTGTTCATTTGTGAACACTTAAAGCTGACCTAGTTCCCAACCTTAATTCTGAAATCAGCAAGAAAATTAAACAACTTATTTTAATATTATTCTTAGAGTAAAATGATTGGTTCTTGTCAAGGTCATACTGGGACTACATGTTTTTTTTATATATGTACATACTTCTCGAAGGTTCTGGAAAGTTGACCCTCATCCAGGAATTTGTTTTGCATTTCAAGTTACTGAATAATCGTTGTTTATAGAGAAATATCTCTCAGCTGGGTTTCTAAACACTGGGATGTAAAGGTGTTTCTTTTGATGTGTCATTTTGGGAATTACATTTTAATGATTATTCGAATTATTTGGATTCTAAAGGATAATTCTTTTTCCTGGAAATATTTGAGTGCTCATACAGAATTCTTGGACAATGACATTTCATTAATTCAAACACCCAATTATTGTTTGTGAATAACACAGAACTAGACATTCCAACACCACAAAGGATACAGTATATGTCATCGCCTTCAATCTTTGATTCTTTGTTGGGAATCGAACTTGGATTCATTAGAACATTTCATTAATAGGACTTTTAAAATTTAATTTGTGGATTATTCTTGGATTACTTTTGGATTTGATTCTTAAAATCATAAGTTTTTTTCTCTACATTTTTACAGTATTTTTCCAGGGAAATAAATTGTTAAATTTTTCAAAGCTTGTTGTTTTCAATCTTTCATTTGTCACTGTTTATTTGAGCCTAAACACATAAGAGATGCAAAAATTAAAATAGAAAACAGACAATATGAACACTTATTAATTAGCACACAAACAAAGCAGACAATACCCTAGGTTCTAACCATGACGTGTCATTTCATCCATCCTATATCTGTACATTTTATTTTTTTACCATATATACTCATTCACAAGTCAACCTTCTTACTGAAAATCTGATTATGCAGAATGGGCATAGTCTTAAAATTGGTGCAAAATATTTTATAAATCGAGGTGTTGAAAACTCCAGTACAATAAGTACAGTCGATTCAAAATATTTTTTTGTTTTCATGCTTATATTCCTATTCAGAAATGTGTAAATGGTATGTCTGTGTTTATAAAATATCAATTTAACCGAAGTACTGCTTGTATAAAAAAACTAAGAAAATCTAAATTTAAATGTTTATCGTTTAAACATTTTGTTTACGTGTGTGATTTAGATTTTTAACATAGCTTTAACAATAATTTAGTCATACTGCTATGATGTCTGCAGTGTATGCTAGGGTGTTCATAAGGTGGATGGGCAGATGGATGGAGACTCGTTCAACATCTACCTTGGTGGCAAGACAGCAATTTTATATTTGTATCACACAGTGAAAAGAAACATGTACCTTCTGGCCTTGTACACATAGGCACATCTCTTGCCAAGGTAGAATTTAGTATCCTCTTTCTTTACCACTCCCTCTATTCTGAGCAAAGAAGTGTTCTCATGCTGATTGCGAAGACCTCTCTTGTAGCCAGTGAAGACTGCCTTACAGTACAGTCTGTGTATTACAGAATGAGAAAAAATATTAAACACTGAGTTTATGATAAAGTAGAACTGATGCCAACCATTTTCTTTCACACATGCTTTCAAAATCCTATTCCAGTTCTTAAGTGGTTCATGATCTATTACTGCAACATATTTTTAATGGTACCACCTTTTGTGCACTGAGAACTTATCTTTAAGGTTACTCTATTCACAGGATCTTGAAATTCATGGTTTAACCATTTACCTCATGCAAGCGTCGTTGGACACCTCTATTCCACTATTAGATACTACATTCATTTCTGCGAATGACAATTACGTCAGATTTCATTCAGTATGTACGAAGTTTTCACGATTAGAATCACAACTATGAAAGATTCAATACTTTGGTAAAGGCTCCGATATTGATGTAGGCAGCAATTAGTTTTTATAAATTATCAAATTCAAATGACTTAGTGATGTAGACGCAGACAAAAAACTTTTGAATACGAGAAATGGCAGCTACGGTTGGTCACGCAGTCTCACTGACTTGATGGTGAACGAGTTCTCTCAAGATTTTGATGCATATAAAAAATTCTTTTATGAAAAACAATTACACAGCTATAACAATCGGACTTTACTCGTAAATTTTTCCACACATAATATATGTGTACCAAAAATGTAAAATGGTCAAAATTGCTGCTAAACGTAACATACACTATATTGCTTAACAGTTAACAGGCAGGCCTATGCGTATGGAGTTGAATAGGTAACAGTTGTTCTGTTTATAGCACACTGCACTTTGTAACTGCTGTGGTATAGGGTTAAAGCAAGACTCCACAAAACCAAAGAAAACACCCCCCCGTTTCTAGAAAATTCACATTAAACAGAGATGAATTTGGGAATGTCTGAGACTAAAATGCTTCAGAAAAATACATATTCAATTTTGGTACCATAGTTATGAGGCCAGGAATGAATTTGCAAATTGTGTCATTTACTTTTCCTAATTTTATGAAGTCTAACTGTACATGGAGCAGTGATGCAAGCTTTACTTCTGCATGTGATGCGCCTGTGATTTGTCAATAAAAGTACACAAAATATGGTTGATCTGAAGCAAATGATGAAATTTTATCAATGTTAAAACACAACCCATTTTTTCAATTCCAAACGTTAAGGGGGTTGTAATTCTATAAATTACAAGTAGACAAGATTTCCTATTACCTTCCTGTCTTCTTGGGTGGATTTGGTTTTGCTGTTTCCTTTGCTTCAGCCATAGCCCAAGATTATCTGCAAGATTTAAAAACAAAGTTTCCAAGCAACTAATCAAAACAAATGTTTGGCAAATCTAAAATCATGCTGTATTTATACAGGAACCTCTAAGTAATCAAAGTTGTAACTGTGTCATTTATAGCATTACCTTTACAATGAAGCTTCTGACAATGATGCCAAAAAAAACAAAGCCCTCGCTGTTGTTCATTGTGCGCATATCAACACTTACCAATTCAAACTATATCACTGCAGCACAAGGATCAGTCATTGCTATGACTTAAACAACTTTCTCAGAAAAACTCAATACTCAATTTATGCTACAAAATGTAATATAAGAACTCTCTTCTTAACGTCACACAAATGCTCCCAAAGAACAATAATAAATCAAACCACTTCAGATGTGTATTATGTATGTATGTACCCATGATCCTAAAATGACTGATCAGCCCATTTGTTAATATGTCAGATATTCAATACAAGTAAAACCTGTTATGAGAGACTGCCCCTCTCCACTGTTGCCTGCCCATGTGACAACATTTTCTGGAGAACATTCCAAAGTTCAACATATTCCTTTCTTTTGGAAAGGACGGAATAAAACACTTCATCAAGACTGTCATCTGTTCTATTGAAACATTTCATGGGATGATTGTCCGATTGGATAACTTCATCTACTAATATTCCATACTGAGTCAATATTAAATTGCATCAGGACTCCACTTTTCTTGCCTCACACATAATTCTGAGGACCCTACAGAGTTTTGTTTCTCTCATTTCCTTATCTGACAATGTACAATATGCTTTTTGGGGCCCCAAGTGGTCTAAAGCATTCTCCGTTATGGATCACTGCCATCTACCTCTGTCTGTGTGGGTTCGAGACTCAGATTTGGCTAATGTAGGTATGTGAGAAAGCATGCCAGTAGCTTCTCACGGGTCGGTTGTTCTTTCCAGGTTCTTCCACCACCATTAATACTGGCCGCCATGTATAACCTATCGTGTCCTGAAAAATGGCATTATACCCTACAACAAGAAAATGCTTTTTGTTTACATGTTTAATCCTTTTTCAGCAATTCCTTGTATTTCTCTTGTTCAAGCCAGATATCGTTGAAAGAGCAAATACCTGGCACTTTTAAACACGAGGTGAAACAAAACTGAAGGTGTAAATCAACTGATCAGATTTTGAATCCTTGAATGTTACTTTCGCGTACTTTCTACATAGAGTGAGCACTTGTAGAATGGAACCCAAAAATCAACTGGCTGAAGTCTTGTTAAAAGAATTGTGAATTAGTGTAATGAACATTTTGATTGGCCAAAGCTGATGTACTCATCCAATCAAATTGAACGATTCATCAATAACAAGACGCCAGGAAAACCGACTACATCCGAATCTAATGACCTTAGGCAGTTTTATTTGTAATAACAAAAATTATAATGAGGACTTTGTATAGTGCCTAATGTTTAGATGATCTAAGCGATTTACAACATTAGATAAAACCTAAAAACATGTATAATGATACAATTACGAAAAACGAACACCATGAAATTAGAAAACAAAAAAACTTGCTGAAAATAGTTATAATGCTGGCTTCCTTTGATGATGGGTGTAGCTGGCATGTGTTATTGAAGTCGTCGCCAAGGCCAAGCAAAAAATTTGTTTATTATTGCGGCAACAATGAAACTTAACAGTTCATCAAAAGAAAGAAACCATGAAAACTTGACTATTGTCTGACTGTACATACCAGTTTGTACCCCTTACCAATTTCAATAACAAAAACGTTTAACGTAATAAAAAGTGCACTGAACTAAGTCAATTGAATCATTGATTTATAATTTATAACCAGACTGTGACCAGAATGGCAACAATAGTAGCATCCGCTGCACCATTCATGTTTAACAGACTTTACCATACTAACATGGCACCATATCGCATACACTATGGGTTACTTTATTTCCATCGAAAACATAATCATGTAGTTCATCCTGTTTGGTAACTGATGGATAATTCCGTAAATTACCATAACGCAGAGAATTTGGAATTATATCCCTCTGCATACATGACCATAAAAATCAAACCGCTTGTTAAATCCACATGCAAGGCAAATTTGTTGTCAGTCTTTTCCTTTGCTTGATTCAACACTGTTGTAGGGTTTAACGATTATGGCATTTTTCAGCACACAATAGGCTATACATGGCGGCCAGTATTAATGGTGGAGAAAGAACCAGAGAAAACACCAGGAAAGAACCACTGACCCACGATAAGCTTCTGGCAAGTTTTTTCTCACATACCCAAATTTGCCGAATCTGAGACAAGAACCCACACAGACAGAGGTGAGATGGCAGTGATCCATAACGGAGAGCACATTAGACCACTCGGGACCCCCGAGTCGACATTCTAAATATCAGAAGCAGACAACATACATATGTACATTTGTAGTTGTACACAAACCCCTTTGGTGAAAATGTACTTGTCCATGAACTGGAAATGGAGCTTGAGCATGTCCGTCTATTATATTGCCAACTTTCATTAATCATGAAACGTGCAGATGATGACGGTGTTAGAGCTACTCTACTCAGTCAGGTTAGAAAATTATAAATCAATGAACAAAATGACTAGGTTCATTGCACTTTATATCACATTCAAGGTTGCCATTATTGAAATAAATTGGGGGTACAAAAAAAAGGGGTTGATATAGTCAGACTATACATCCAAATCTAAAAACCTTGGACAATTTTATTTCTGATTATGGATAGAAATTAAAAGTTTGGGGTTTATCTCAATTTTCAAAGATTTTAAAGACCTCAGGGTAATCTGCTCAATTTTCCCTAACTTTCAAGGCCTTGAAAACGCTAACTCTTTTTTCCCAAACTCTCAAAGACCTTCCAAGACTGCTGTTGTTGATCTAGGTTTAATGCCACTTTTCAGTACACAATAAGTTATACCTCACAGCCAGTAAATAAGGTTCAGAAAGAACCCATGAAAACCTCATTAAGAAACTCAGACCCACAGGAATTACTAGGAAGCTTTCTCATATATCTATGTTCCCCATGATCAAGCTCTGCGAATGTTAGCAAATGAGCCCATTCAGTCAACTGGAACCCCCAAATGTTCAGTACTTCTCATTATCTTTACATAAGAACAAAGACTGACAGTACTTGAAAGATATACATTTCACATGATTTCACTTAACTACATGCAGTGAAAGCAGAAAGGGCAGTTAAATGTAAACAAAGAAATTAGCAAGTTTGTATACATTTCACATGTTTAGAAATATTCTTTGCCATTACAGTACAGACCCCAAATGTACTCTTGATATCAAAAGTATGATAGCCACTGGGCTACCATATTGTACTGACCGGATACAAATACTGCAGCCCGGTGATACAGACATTCAATACAGACATTTTTAGGAATGGCTAAAATTACATACATCTGAATGGCTATTATTCACTTTTTTCAATTTGTATACATCCATAATTTTGGGACAGTCATCATACAAGCACCAAGAAATACACAAGGCAAAATCAACATTCAAGTACATGCTCGTGCTTGGATCAGGTCGACCTAAAGGTGCAATCCAGTATAAACTGGATTGAATGTTGCATGCTGTGTAGTCCTACAATGTAAGACATAGCACATGTTGGTTTTGTTTTAGTGCTACGTCTTACTATCCAAATAATGGCCTTATAGTGTGTTCCCATGTCACTGACATCAGAATAAGTAGTCAAAGTTTCAGGAATATCACACACACTTGGCAGCCTATATTGACACTCTTCCACTAAATTACGTGTAATTAATACACTTACTGTGCTGTCTTTATCCTGGTGGAACGAAAATGTGACACTAGCAAATGGATGCATTTTCATGTTCCATTGAAATACATTTGAATTTATTGCAATGGGACGGTAGTCGAGGTATGCCGAAGTATGTTTAAGTAGGTTCATGTAGCCAATATGTTTCTTGAACAAAACAAAATGTTACTTTACAGTTCAAATATTAATAGGCATAATATATTTTTATTCATTTTGTTAAACAATAATATTTCAATTTAACCCGATTTTGGCATTCCCGGCTTTCAACAATTTCCAGTCAACTGAAATGTAGGCCAATGAAACTTGAAAACAGGTCCATTTCTTTTGTGAGAATTTGAATTTATTAGAGAAAACACATCAGAGTAAATAAAGTTTCACTAAAACATTGACTTACTTACTTGTAGAAAAGTGCCATTATTTTAGCTGCCAGTTGTGTGAGATATTCCTTAAAATTTTACTTACATTACGAAGTTAGTCGACATCAAAACACACTACACAGCGCCGTTAGTTAGGCAATAAGACCCCGATACCCAAAACATACATATCAGCTGCACACGTTGAAACAATTTATACAACCCTGCTATTTGCTAGGAGAAATTATATCCTCTTTTTCTGACCCCACTGAGTACCAGGCAACCATTGTAAAAAGTCAAAGCCAAAGTATCTAACCATGCAGACAGGAGTTGTCAGTGATCGGTAAAGTTGAGCGCTTTAGACCACTCGGCCATTGCAATTTAAATTAAATAAATAACTTTTCTGCAAAGCAGATCGTGCCAGCACGTTTAACTGATATTTTTCAACGTAATAAATGTAAAATTGTCCACCTACTATAATGATTGACTACACAACACCCCCACGCCTAATCACATTACCAATAGCCAAAGACGCAGAGTATATCATCATGACAAATTTGTCAGCAATACTGGTATATACGCTATCGTGACTTAGATCTTTACATGATCTTGATTTTCGGACATTGTTTTAATTGATAATTGTTATTTCTCGGAATTAAAAAGGCACCTCAATCTCGAAACCACAACTCGCGAAGGCATATTCCGACCATATCTTTCGATTCCATTTATATATATATATATATTTTTTGCAGCAAACACATTATGCTGGGGCAAATAGCCACGTGTGAAGACATTATATCATACTGTAAACAAATGATCAAGTTGAAGACAATTGCCACCATCACACTTCCACTTAGTACAGCTGGTACACCTTCTCGTCAATCTTATTCAATCCTAGTTTGGTTGTTGTCATCTGCCCAATTAAAATGTATACAAGAAAATAAAATTCAGTTACTTATTTTATATTCCAGTTAACACATAATGGAAATAAATATTTTTTTTGTATTTTATCGTTTATAAATAAGAGTTTTTTTCACGTTGTACCTACACAATTGCAAGCAAGGACGAAAAGAAAGGCTATCCGGCTATAACATTTTGATTTCCTGTTTTTCTCTTTCATTTGGGATGCTTTAAAACTTATGCTTATCCTATAACGTTTAAAAAAATTCTGATTAAACTAACATATTTCGCACATAGAAAATATTGTTTCAAAGCCCAAGAAAATTTGTCGTTGTAAATCAGTACAAATTACCTAATGAGAACACCAGCAATTTTAAGAAACTGGAAATGAATTTCCACAAGTAGTGTGTATTGTACGGAAGTGCGCATTGTATCACTGCGCATTACTATAGTTACCGTAAACATCATGGTGGCGCTAGTGAAACTATTTTCAGGTGGTTAAAGAAAATACGTGTGGGGAAAAATCGGGAACTATGTAAGTCATCAAACTCTATTTCTTTTATTCCTTAACTTCTATCCAAATGTTCACAGAAGCGTCTATCCCCATCAAATTTTTTATTTCTTTTTAAAATGTCAGTAACCAACCATAACCATACTCGGGTCACTCCAACACTGTATTATCGCGGCAAGCAGGATTTCCCGAATAATTTTGACCACACTCCGTCAGTCGGTTGGTCTCAAAAATAAAGCTGTATCCAGGAAGGACATTAATCTTTCAGAACACAATTACTTCAAAAATGTCGCTATTTTAAAACAATGAACATCACTTCCATTTAAAGTGCATGAAATTCCATTGATCATCAGATATACAGATCTTGTCAAACTTACTATATCTGCATTGGCCTTGATTAAGTAATACGCTCAGTAAACCTTCTAGTGTTTTATGATTATGGGTCATATACCAATGGCGACATACATGTCCTTACAAGGTTATGTTTGGAATTTAATTCCATGCTAGTAATACAACATAAGACACATCACCCGATATTTTTGTTGGGGGTGGGGGGGGGTGGTGGATGGGTCTTACTGCCTAACTAACGGTGCTGTGTAGCGTGTTTTGATGTCGACTAACAGTGTAACAAAAGTAAAATTTTCTGGAATATCACACACACCTGGCAACCAATAACGACACTTTTCTACAAAGTAAAGTTATAATGTTTTTGTCAGACTTGACTTACCCAGATGTCTTTTCTCTAATAAATTCAAATTCTCACAAAAAATGGACCTGTTTTCAAGTTCCATTGGACTACATTTCAGTTGGCTGGAAAGCAAAGAAAGCCAGGAATGCCGAAATTGGGTTAAGTTGAAATATTATTCTTTAATGAAATGAATAAAAATGTGTTATGCATATGGAAACTGTAAACAATGTTTCCTTTCATATGCCCCACATGAGCTAACTTAAACATACTCCAGCATACCTCAACTACCTTCGCAATGTAACAAATTCAAATGTATATCAACAGAACATGAAAATGCATCCATTTGCTAATGTCATATTTTCATTCCACCAGGATAAAGACAGCACAGTAAGTATATTAATTACACATAAATTAGTGGAAGAGTGTCAATTTAGGCTGCCAAGTGTGTGAGATATTCCTGAAACTTTGACTACTCATTTCGATGTCAACAGACATCGGAACATGTTATACAAGGCCTTTATTTGGATAGTAAGACATAGCACTAAAACAAAATGTGCTATATCTTACATTGTAAGACTAATTCCATGATAGCCAATATGGACCAAAATTGACAGAACATTGCTTATGATCCTATTTATCCTTCATAAATAGAAAAGCAATAGTAGTTAAGACTTTTTTAAAAATCACTAACATTTTAGTAATATTATTAATAGATTCATTTGTATATATTGATGTCTTTGCCCACATTGCACTTAAATTTCAGATGAAGTTCTATACTTTTTTATTTTTAATTTCTACTGTTGTAATCATGAATTTCTGCCCTAATTTTCAGTAAAGTCCAAAGACCATATTACATGGTCTGTGTCTGCAATAAGACCCACCAGCTTGTTTTTATTCAGTCTTGATTGTTGCTAGGGACGTTTCTATTACTGGTCAACATTTTATCCCAGATTTTAAAAAGTGATTAGACTGCACTTTTAAAAAGTGATTAGACTGCACCATGTCGGTACCTTGCAGGTTCATCTGTCACTCAAGACTGTCTCTTCAAATATGACTGCAAATGTATGAGCAATACAGCTCATGCACATATGTATTACTATAACAGCTGTAGGTAATTTTTTAGAATTTAATTACTCATATCTTCAAATGATGATTATTCAGTTTATTTCATGCATTGTTAGTTGATGTTCCTAGCAAAATCATTGTATAACCACCATGAGAAATGTATTTGACAAAATCAGTGTTAAAGTACATAAACATTTTGGGGTGATGCCTGGCAAGAGACATTATCCATTGTCAACTAGACTGAATGTCACACACATTGATGTGACAGTCACACTAAAAGTGATGTGTATTGGTAAATATTTGTACTACAGTAATTGTTTGATTCAAGGCTTTCTTTTCTTTACCCAGTTTATTGCCTGGACGCCACAATAAAGGGTCCATGACAACCAAAAATTTTCATCAAGAAACTTTGAATGAGATGTAAGTTGCAAATCACTCAACAAAAAGCAAGCAACATATATTGGTAAACTTCATTTCATATTGTAACAGGCATTCATTTTTTTAAACTTAATAAAGATACCTATATTACCACATTGAGGTATACTTTAGCAGAAGTGAATTCAGCCACATAGAAATATTTTACAATTAATCCCAGTTTGGTGGCACAATTTGAGTAAGCAGCATCTAAGACAAGACATAGTCTGGAATTCTTGCTTTTGAGAAATCTTAGAATTCCTCCAACATATTTAAAGAAACAGCACATTAAATTATAATTACCTAACTAGAATATGCATGTTCAGCTCAGGAACCATATATAAAAACTGACAAAAGCAAGATAGAAATAGTACAAGACAATCTGCTCAAATATGGAAAGAAAAAATACAGAACCAGTCTGATCCAACGTGGTTGAACTACACTCGGGAGACTTTAGACATGAGAAATAAAAGGGTAATCTCAGCAATTCCATGCAAAATAGTTAATGGACATATTGCAATGACATATACTTGACCCCTTTACCTGGCAATAATCAGTTTCACGGTTAGTATCTCTCCTTGAAAACACCAGAGGGCATATCGTTGCAACTCACTTCCGGATAGTTCAGTCAATTAAGATGGCAAATGTAGATCAAGAAAATGTGTCAGACTGCTCACATTATGCAAGCAGGATCGATATCTCACTATCTTAAAAAGAAATTCTATCAATATTTGATCAATTATTTTTACATCTTTTATTTTTTTTTCACTAACTTGCGCTGCTCCCAGCTTTAAAATAAATATTATCTGCCCATTTAAGAACTTCATTATCTTTCCATTACTACCTTATGCTCTAGTTTGTGTTATGTGATTGTGCGAAAGTGTATCGCTGCGTAAAAAGTTCTTGCAATTTATCTTGCTTGAAGAATAATGAAAATATGTTTATTTTGTACAGCTTCAATCATAGCAGTTAATGGAGGTTGAACGCCAACGAGAAAATAAAATTCTAACTTCTTAAGGTTTTTTTATTATTGATTTAGACTGTTGCTTTTCTATTAATGTTCATTATATTTTTCATGAAATAACTTGAGTATTTTCAAAATGCACAAATGTCAATCACACTTGAACAGACAGGCACACGTACAAGTCTTCTTGATGATTATTTGAAATTTATTTCTTTGAACGTTTGGAAATGTTAGAGTATACATTTTGGAGAAATATCAATGTTAGACACACTATGCATGTATAGGACATTTGAGGCTCTCACCTATCTGTCTGTCTGTCTTTTTTCATCTGGTATATGGGTATGTATATCCTTGAATGGCTGTATTCGCATACATATACTACATAAGCATACTTCTGGTTAAAAACAAGTATAAAATGATGCTAAGTTAGAAAGAGTGACTGATAGATAAAGACAACAAATATTTGTGAGTATCCATTTAATATTGACTTGCAGAGTATGTTCTTATAAGAAGTCTCTTTTTTAGATCATACTGTTTGCAATTTTACATCCGGTCACGTGGATCAATATTGATTTAAAAGATGAACCAAAGTAATATGACGGAATCTGTGAAATAATTGGATCTTTAAAACTTACATATTTGATGCAAGGAAAGTTAAACAGAAGTAAACTAATTTTAAGAAGGCTGTTCTAGATGAATTTGCTGGTGGCAGTCAGAAATGTTGTCTAAAGACCCCAGCAAATTTGAGAGTTAATACGTGTCAGCATATGCAAAGAAAAATCATGCTGAAAGTTATTGCAGGTACTGTCAGATATTTGATGTTTCAAAAGTCAAAGAAAAAAAAAGCATTATGCATGTTATTTCATCTGAATATTGTAAAATATTTACACCCAAATATGAATACATATTCCGTCTGCATTAATTACACTTATTTATCATTATGATAGTTAATGTATATATTGCTTTAAGTTCTTCTGAATACATTAAAATACTGTGTTCCATATTTTTTTAAAAAACAAACATTTCTCGTTTAAAATATTCAGCATTACAAATCAGCTGACGTATCGAATTCATGTTATGATTATCTTATCGAACTTGTGTTATAACTTTCTTAACTCGTATTATAAACAAACCATTAACCTTGTGAAAATAACTGAGAAAGAAGGATATATAAAATATATGAAAAATACAAATTGTTGAGACTGTTTTCGTTAAGGTTATATAACCAAAAATGTGCAATAAATGTTTAAAATCGGAGAGCAAAGTAAAATGTTCCTGCAAATTTATCTGAAATTATGGATAATGAATTTATATTATCAGGTATGGACAGTGTATTTAATTTATTTATTTGATATCATTTAAGTACGGAAAGTAACTCTCATTTTATTATCTGATATAATGTAAGTATGGACACTGAATCTAATTATCTGATTTAATGTCTATA
This sequence comes from Sinohyriopsis cumingii, assembly GCA_028554795.2. Taxonomy (NCBI): domain Eukaryota; kingdom Metazoa; phylum Mollusca; class Bivalvia; order Unionida; family Unionidae; genus Sinohyriopsis; species Sinohyriopsis cumingii. The sequence goes on from CM068828.1 coordinate 73,927,312, forward strand.
ATTATTCTCCTAGTATGAACAATAGATGTTTGACATATATAATTTATTCATTGGTTTAACCATAATGATCTGTAGTACAGCTAAGATACCTTCCTTTGTTTATTTTATGTTTCGCTAACCAAGTGTAGAACGGTGAACTATCCAGAACTGGAAATATTTTGTGGGCATGCGCTTTGGAGCTATGATCAGTAAATCCTTTGTAACCATAGAGACCATCATGAGGCTCATAATGCTGAATTCTTGTAATCTTAGTTTATGCCATACCAACACTTACAAGACAATCCCAGTTTGAGCCTAGAATCTCCAACCTCAATAAATATTATTCTGCAAATATTTTAAAGTATTGTTTTTCTTTTATTTCTTATTCTTCTGTTTTTTATTCTAACTTTAGGCATACAAACTTTGTCCAAGCTTCTTCCATTATCTAGCCCTCTTTTCAATTGTTAGATTGAATTGTTTGGGGAACTGGGGCTTCTGTCATTTGCTGTCATTTGTCTTGATATTTTTACTCAGTAACTAAGTTTTTCAAGTGCAGTAGAAAGGATAAAAGATAAAATGTACCTCAATTAAATAATCTTCATTTTTCCTTCCTGTACATATATGTATGTGAAACAAGTTATGTGTTTCAGACATTTGCTATTCATGTATCAAGGTCACAGTAATTTTTTCTTCCAATATAGGAATTATATAAGAGGGAAAAAAACCCAATAATTTTAAATGACAGTCAGAAGCTTCTTTAAGTGTTGGAAAATTTAGCATAACAACTGAGTTTAGGTTATGTGACAGCTTTTCTTGTTGTGAAAAGTATAACCCATTTGCAGACCTCTCATTATAGGGAACAGTTATTAGTAAATATGAATTTTGCAACACTTAATGTAATTAATGCAATTTATTCCTTTAAAATTACCATTTGCCTATTTTTGAAAATGAATCCAATTCCATGAATTTTATTCAACTACTTTGTAACAGAAAAACCTTTCCTAATATGCAGAAACATTTTATAAAAAGAACTGATTTATTCATTTAAATCAGTTTTGAAGTAAATACTATAGATCATTATTTCATTTATTTATATAAAGTGTCTGTTGTTCTTAACAATGAAATCATATAACATGGTACATGTATTCTGCAGGGATTTGTATCTGGATGATAATAACTAACTGATGATGAAATTAGTGTTAAGTGTACAAAATCATTTGCAGTCATTAGATTAATTAATTTATTTATTTATTTATTTCATTGCTTAAAAATTCTTTGACTCTTATTTATAAATACAATCACCATCATTCATGAAGGTAATGATAAGAAATTGGGATAGATATCTGTCAGAAAGTCAGTGTGTTTCAGCTTTTAAGATAACCGTAATATTTTGTCAAAATAATCTGTCCTCAAATAGACTAATATTCATAACTTACAATACTGGAAACACTAATGCATTTGGAATTGAAACAAATATTTTCCACTTGGAGGTTTGAATAACAAAATGTGCAAATAAGCTGCATAAAATCTTGAAAAGTTTTGTATTGCATTCAGTCCAAACAGCATTCAGTTTACAACTTAATGGTATAGTTATTCCCCCCCCAAAAAACAAGATAAACCACTATAGAATTTAGAATATTCAGGACATTTTTGATTATTTCAGGGGTTTAAATGGCGCAGATGCCATCCACATGGCTACAGTCCTTGAGGACTGTGTCGATCAGCTCTCCATCCTGGGCAAAATCATGCCTACTTCATACGAAGGAAGGTCTGATGCTTTGCAGGTGAGTTCTTTATTAGTTTGCCCTAGCATCATCTGATCATCATAATTGTCATCATCAATATTTCTTTTCTCTCAAAAAACGTGTAGCTGGCATGCATGCATCTTTAAAAGATATTTTTAATTACATGTTGTTTTTACTTCATTACTAAATAACAATGTCAGTATCTATAATCCACATTACACACAAATTCGAATTTAAAGTATTCATTGCTGTTGTTTTTTCTAGCATACCAATCACCAGTTTCATTTTGATTTTGATAGCCCAGTAAAGCCTGCCTGACTGTAAAAGCCACTGAATGTTTTGGAAGAGCACCTGTCACAAAAGTCCACAAGTTTTATGCACAGATGAACTGTATTATATTCACTTAATACAGTCAGCTGAGTAGAGCCTATGGAATTCTTTGTGGTGTCCTGTTTGTCAAAACACCAAACATATATGGTGTCCTGTTTGGGGACTTTGTCAAAACACCAAACATATATTCTTGCAGGCTGTTGGATATGTTTTATTCAAAATCACCCTTACAGCTGCGGTTAATCTTTGAACAAAAACATGGTGCACAGTCCCTGCATGTTTCGCCACTCACTCCTGCTTCAGACATGATGTGAGATTTCATCCCAAGAACAAAATTTGCAAACAATGTTCACATAAAAGTAGGAAAGACCATGAGAACATTGCTGAACCACATAAAAGACCTGTCTTGTCTAAAGACATTGTGTCACAGACTCCATTTTGTTTGTATTAGGGTTGCCTCCTCTCTGTACAGCTGTCAGTGTGTTCTTAATTTCAAGTTGACACTAACTTCAACCTGTCTGTGGTAAATCCTGAAACTGATGTTTATATAATCATTAGTCTTTCAACTATAATTGCTGCTATTCAGCTTGTAAATGAAGAGAGCTAACACTTCATTTGAGCAGAGCTTTAGAGCCTGTAAAATCAGTTTATTAAAAATTTATGTTATATTTAGATCAGAACACTGATGAGAATAATATTGCAAGGGAAAAAAACCAAGAAAAGACCTTCATAAAAATGAGTAACCTTAATTTTCTGAATGTGAAAATTGAGACATAAAAACATTATTTAAAATGTAAGATCTGCTGAAAATATTAGAGTATTTAAGAAGAGATATCATGAGCATGCATGTGTTTCTAATAGATAATGGAATTTAGTATTTTAATACTAAACATGTTAAAATAAACACTAATTATTGCTATCTTCATATAATGTGCATTGTTATACTCACATTAAGAGGGCCTCAAGGGAGAATAGTCCTTCACTAATGAGTCAGCCTCTATAAATAAAGCATTATTATTATTATTATTATTGAGAAAAATCTTGGCTTTCTAATTTCCGCCAAAGCTGATGTGTTTATCTTGGTTTGTCTTATAGTGGATATATTACTCTTTTTGTATGGCACATAATGTATTTGAAATGAATGTCATATAAAGCGATTTCATTCAGTTTCTTTTTGTGGGTGTGTGTGCTAGTTTTCTTTGACTTAATGATTTTATTTTAAGACTGAACAAACAGTATGTTTTTTGTTGAAGCAGTAGGGCCCCTTCTTCACTCCACAAATTAAGTACAGAAAAAAATGTTATTTTTCACAAAATCACAAAAATTGATGACCACAAAAATAGAGCAATTATCTTTACTTTTTTAAGTATTTATTAATGTGATTTTTGAGATGGTGAGCACTGAGCTGAACCGGCTGGTAGAAGGACAGAAAGAGCTGGAAAACAGGTACCAGTCAGTACTTTCTCATAAACTGGAGATGCTGCAGTCAACCAAGAACATAGCAAAACTTACAGATGTGGAGAAGGAGGTTCTAGAAGCGGGTGGAGATCTAAAAAATAGCACTCATGTTTTTACTAGAAGTTTGAGGCAGAATCCTCTTGCAAGTGACAACATGGCCAAGATACAAGATGACAGGTATTTACGGCATTACAGTATTTGTGCACCGCTGTACAATATTAGTCTGTTTGGTAACCTTAGTTTTTGTATTTAATTAATGCATGAAATATTTCTTACATGTAGTGTGAATGACTTATTTTCATGGGTATAATCATTATTACATGAGATAAAAACTGGTGATAATATTTGCCTGATTTTCCCTTTTAAACGTTTAGAGACCACTTATTTCTTTATACAAATAACCTTTCCTCTCTGATTAATTATAAACAGTTTAAAAGTATTCTCCCATGATTAAGACCAGTCATAACAGCCTAATAAATTTGTCAAAAAAAATCAATGGACTAATTATCAGACAAGGGAGATATATTCTAAGTTTATTAAAATCTTATGTAAAACTTGGTACATTTTAGTTCTGATACATACCTTTGCCCTTGTAATTGTCCAGAATGATAAAGTATATTGTTTGTTCTGTTCAATATTATTAGAGCAACCGTAGTACCAGCAGCTACACTTGCAAGCCCCATGAACTTAGTGATATGCCGGAATATCCAACAAAAACAAAGTTATATGTTGTATTTATTACGTACCCCCGTTTGCTAAAATGATTGTATTTAAGTTGCTTTTCACAAGTTTGAAGTATCATTGAATGCAGATATCTTTTTAAGAGAAATCCTGTTATTTTAATGATTAGGTTGCGCATAGATATGACATGCTATGATTTTTACATACTAATTGACCTGCTATGGTGTCTTGTTATGTATCATCAAACTTTCTGTGTCCTGCTCACCAGCAGTGAGAAAATGTTTGAAAATATCTAGTAAGTGAACAGTGGATAGTATCATATCCCATGCAACACATTTACATAGAAAAAATTACAAACTGTGTATATATATATATATATATATATATATATATATATATATATATATATATATATATATATATATATATATATATGTGCATATATATATATATATATATATATATATATATATATATATATATATATATATATATATATATATATATATATATATGAAGTCTCCATTCTGTAAGTGCATATAAAATGACCAACAATACAGCATCCATTATAAAAATGAATGAAAATGACAGATAATACAGTGTACATTATAAAAGTAAATGAAAACTGGCAGACACTATAGTCTCCATTATAGAAATGTATGAAAATTTGACAGACAGTACAGTATCCATTATACAAGTGTATGACAAATGACGGATAAAACAGCATATATATATATATATATATATATATATATATATATATATATATATATATATATATATATATATATATATATATGGAAAGTTGCAGATAATACAGTGTTCATTATTTAAGTCCAAATCTGAAAGTAATTACATGCCATACATTTTTTTTCCATCTGTCAGATTATTCCTTGAAAGTGTAATGGCTGGCACCCTGTCGGAGTTGATTGAGAACTGCACATACCAGGTACTAGCAGAGACAGTTAGAGGGGAGAAAGAAAGAAAGGCACAACTTCAGGACACAATACTCAAGTATGGAACATTAAACATTTATTTTTCTCTCTCTGTGCATAAATTTGTATACCCAATTAAAAATGCTGTATCCATGCCTTTACCTAAAATTCCTCTCATTTTCAAAGAAAAAGATAGAAGGGGCTGTATTTAAATGCCGAAGTGTTTTTGCATTCATACATTGAATAAAAATAGATTGTAATGTTCATAAATCTCTTTTGTAGAAGCAGAAAGTTTTAAAAAATGCTTACGTCTTTTTTTTTATATCAATTAAAATTTGTTTGTAGATATTGCCAAATTTCCAAGTATCATGGATGGGGGATGGATATGGTAGGAATTGGGAAAGGTTGGAAGAATTTATTTTTGCTACCAGTACCAAGGATAGGGGATGGGCGTGGCATGAAAATGGGAAGGCAGGAATAATCGGTAGTTGTCTCCTAGTAACAGGGATAGAGAGTGGCATTTGTCCCCAACATTAGGAATAGAGAATGGCAATTGTCTCTAGTATCAGGGATACAGAATGACATTTGTCCCCTTGTATCAGCAATAGAGAATAATATTTCTTCCCTTAGCATCAGGGATATGGAATGCTATTTTTTCCCCTAGTGTCAGGGATAAAGAATGGCATTTGTCCCAAACATTAGGGATACTGAATGGCATTTGTCCCCTTGTATCAGAAATAGATAATGGCATTTGTCCTCTAGTATCAGCAATATGAGATGTTATTTGTCCCCTAGTGTCAGTGATAGAGAATGTCATTTGTCCCAAACATTAAGGATAGGGAATGGCATTTGTCCCTCTAGTGTCAGGCATAGAGAATGGAATTTGTTCCCTAGTGTCGGGGCTAGGAAGGGAACTTGACCCCTAACATTAGGAATAGAGAATGGCATTTGTCCCACACATTAGTGATAGGGAATTACATTTGTCCCTTTGTATCAGGGATAGAGAATGGTATTTGTCCCTGGTATTTGTCCCTTTGTGTCAGGGATAGAGAATGGTATTTGTCTCTTAGTGTCAGGGATAGAGAATGGTATTTGTCCCTTAGTGTCAGGGATAAAGAATGGCATTTTTACCATAGTGTGAGGGATAGAGAATGGCATTTGTCCCAAACATTAAGGATAGTGAATGGAATTTGTCCCCTAAAATTAGAGATAGAGAATGTCATTTGTCCCCTAACATTAGGGACAGAGAATGGCATTTGTTCCCTATTATCAGGAATAGTGAATGTCAGTTTTGTCCCATAGTATTAGGGATTGAGAATGGTTTTTGTCCCCTAGTATCAGGAATAGGGAGTGAAAGTGCTGGGAATGAGTCAAGATCTTTGTCCCTTGGACATGATGGAAAGGAAATGACTAAAGGTAAGAAATTAATAATGTATATTAATTGTAAATGGGAAACTCTATATAGGCACATTCAGCTTTGCAACACAATTACAATTTGTACATGTGAATATATCCATCCATTTTTGATTATTCAATAAACAATTTAACAAGGTTATGCAAAAAACCAGGTTCAGACAAACAGCGATTTTATTTCATTTGTTTATATCTTAGCCAGATTCTGATGGAGTAATGTCCCTTTTTTCCCCTGTTTTTATATTTATTATTGACACTATGCTGATTAGTACATTTTGACACAACACACTTGAAATTGACTAAATAAAAATCATTCATGTAAAGAGTTCTTCAGTATACTTTACAAGAAATGGTCAGAAGAATTTTCACACTTTTTGAATAAAAGTGTATGAAATTTTAAAATCCGACACCCTTTTATATAGTTTTCAGACATGATACATTTATCATAACATAACTGAATTACTGATAATATACTGTTCGAGTGTAAGGTTTACTAACTGAGTAAAACATATATGAAATATATCCTGTTGCCTACTGTTATAGTTTTCAGTAGAAATATCTGAATCATAATAGTCCAGTTGTCGTATCTTTTAATATGTACGTTTTCCATGATATTTGTGCATTTAAGACTAGCTAGAATGTCTTTCAATAATTCAAGTCATGATGTCACCTTGTTTTTCATTTTTTTGGTAACATGAATCTCTTATAAATCAAATATATTTAATGCTGTAACATTAATTTAAATTCAGTCTAATGAAGCAATAAAGTGAAATTGGTCACAGATTTGAAGTGTTGGTGTTGCTTGTTATTTAATTTATATTTTTTCACATTTACTAAGTGAACAAGGAATAAACGAAACTCTGTTACCTCAAGGTATCAGTGCTTTCTGTTATTTTTGTCATATTTTCTATTGGAGGACATTGTTATAATAGAAGTTTAATTAGGATCAATTTAATATAAGATGTATTCTACACACCTGGGCTTGCTGGGTTCATATTAGATGTATTCTACACCCCTGGGCCTACTGGGGTCATATAAGATGCATTCTACACCCTTGGGCCTACTGGGGTCATATATGATTTATTATATACCCCTGGGCCTACTGGGGTCATATAAGATGTATTCTATACCCATGGGCCTACTGGTGTCATATAAGATGTATTTTATACCCTGGGCCTACTATTTGTAATATAAGATGTATTCTATACCCCTGGGTCTACTGGGGACATATAAGATGTATTCTATCCCCCTGGGCCTACTGTGGTCATATAAGATGTATTCTATGCCTCTGGGCCTATAGGATTCATAGAAGATATATTCTACACCTTGGGTCTACAGTGTTCATATAATTTGTATTCTATACCCCTGGGCCTACTGGGGTCATGTAAGATGTATTCTATATCTCTGGGCCTGCAGGGTTCATATAACATGTATTCTACACCCCTGGGCCTGCAGGGTTCATATAATGTGTATTCTACACCCCAAGGCCTACTGTGGTCATATAAGATGTATTCTATAACTCTGGGTTTATAGGGTTCATATAAGGTGTATTCTACACCCCTGGACCTATAGGATTCATAAAAGGTGTATTATGTACCCCTGGGCCTGCAGGGTTCATGAAAGGTGTATTCTATACCCCTGGGCCTGCAGGGATCATAGAAGGTCTATTATATACCTCTGGGACTACAGGGTCCATATAATCTGTATTTTCTACCCCTGGGCATACAGGAGGCATATCAGGCATATGCCACATCCCTGGGCCAGCAAAAAGGGGGCAAGTGATTTACACAATGTGCATGTTCTATATATGATGAAAAAATTAAAACTCTTTATTTGTGTGCACAGGGAGGAAAATGGCCGCAAGAGGGTTAAACAGCTTCAGAAACAGTTACAGGACATTAAGAAAGAAAAGGAAAAAGAGATCCAGGACCGAAATGAAATGATTGCTCACTTCAAAGATGAACTTCAAGAAATGAGAGCTAAAACCAACATGGAGGGCAAGTACATAAAGAAGTCTGCAGAAGTTGCTGTTGCACAGACACAAAAAAGATGCACGCTTTCAGAGAAGGAGCTTAAGGAAGAGATTGAGGTATGTGTCATAAATCTCTTTTTATCAGTTCATCAACAGTTTCAATAATAAGCAGTTTTGAAAGAGTATGTGCAAAAAATATATTTTTATTATTTTATTACATTCTTATTTTAGGAATCAACAGGCATTTAAAGCACTGATATTTTTTTCAAATCGTTTAGATCTACATAACTATTTGAATTTACATTTTGAAAATATTCTTAAAACAGTTCTTCTCCACAATAAAAGAAAATTTCAGAAGCATATCACACTTGTGCAATATGCTTCATATGATATATGTCTACAAACACTTTAAAATTTTCTTGTCAAGTGGTTTGACCAGGTTTGATCAAATTTGCTAAAGCCTGTTTTATAGGCATTATTTTGTGCCCTGACCATCCAACGAGACAGGGTACAGTTTCTCTATAAACTGCTTGAAGTGGGATATAATTGCACTTTCAGTGGTTGGGAAGTAATTGCAACAATCTGCTTAAATATGTCTTGCTCATTTCCCTTAGAACTATTACAAATGCATAAGTGGGATCAATTTTTAAAAGCCATGCTGTCTGACGTAGAAAGAAAGAAATTGATATCAGTAAAAAGTTGGTTTGATTTAAAGAAAATCAACTTAAAGTTTGTGGCTGAATTTTGGAAAGGTTCAATTTCATTATTAGGTCAACAGGGTGCATTGTAAGGAGGGTAGGGTCCATTTTATTGCCTTTTCTAAAGGGAGACCACACTGATAAACATTACAATGCACCATACACTGTATGTACTGGTAGAATCTGCCTTGCATATCTGACAATTTTCATTTTCTTGAATTACATTCATGTGATTTAATTTCATCCTAATACTGGTTAAGTGTGTCAGAACCCCTTTTGCTTTTTTTTTGTTCTTGTTTTCTTTCTTATCTCTCCTATTATAACCAAGCTCATATGTCTATTATATGTAATTTATTGAACTAAATCGCTCAGTATCATGCAGTCTATATGAGTCATAGAGGATGTCGAAGAGGATACTACCTTATAGTGAGACAACCTTATAAGGAAGTAGATGATACAGTATTCATTATAATGCAGTCAGTGGGAGTCATAAGGAATACTACCTTATAGTGAGACAACCTTATAATCAAGTAGATGATACAGTATTCATTATAATACAGCCTGTAGGAGTCATAAAGATTACTACCTTATAGTGAGATGACCTTATAATGAAGTAGATCATACAGTATTCATTAAAATGCAGTCTATGGGACTCATAGGGATCATTACCTTATAGCATGACAACCTTATAATGAAGTAGATCATACATTTTTCATTATAATGCAGTCTATGGGAGACATAGGGAATACTACCTTATTATATGACAAACTTATAATAAAGTAGAAGATGCATTATTCATTATAATGCAGTCTGTGGGAGTCATAAGGAATACTACCTTATAGTGAAATGAGCTTATAATGAAGTAGATGATATATTATTCATTATAATACAGTCTATGGGAGTCATAGGGAATACTACCTTATAGTGAGACCACTCAGTAATGAAGTACATGATACCATCATTATAATGCTGTAGATGGGAACCATACAGTATACCACCTTATTGTGAGACTGCTTTATAATGGAGTTTGCATTACAGTATTCCCACATTGTCATGCAGCCCATGGGAAGCATTAAGTACACTGCCTGATGGTGAGACTACCTTATAATGAAGTGCATTCAGTAGTACTCCCTCATTATAAAACTGCCCATGGGAATCATACAGTATACCACCTTATAGTGAGACTGCCTAATAATGAAGTACTTTGTACAGTTTGCCCTCATTATACAACTGTCCATGGGAGTCATACAGTATACCACCTTATAGTGAGACTGCCTAATAATGAAGTACTTTATACAGTTTGCCTTCATTATATAACTGTCCATGGGAGTTGTTCAGTATACCATGTTATAATGGGACTACCTCATAATGAAGTATATGATACATGTAATTTTACTACTGAATGATAAAATAAAATCCATGACCATATCTGACATATAACAGTAAACATGCTATAATGAGGGGCACTATAGAGAGGGAGTGTTGCTTTCAGAATCTAACATATAGAGCAGTTAAGTTTTTTATTTGATTTTAGTCCTTGCGACGACAAATAGATGAGGAAATACGTGTCAACAACGAGGTCGTGTCCTACCTTGAGACACACAAAACAGTAAGTATCCATAAATTTACCATTTTATTCTCAGTATGATTCAAACAGTTAGAAAGACAACAGTTTGGATTTGCGTTACACATCTGAAGAGTTGATTTAGTTGATGTTTATCCCTTTATGTTCATTGATTATGCTAATTGATCAATTCCTTCTGAATTGCCAATTTTAGTCAATCTAGTCATAAGACCGAGTGTGGTTATAGTGTAGGTTAATATCATCAAGATCTCAAGTGAGTTTGAATATTAGAAAGATCCACACATATTAACGAAGTGATCTTGCATCTGATGGACGAAGCTTATTTTCACTCAAGAGACCTTATTTCTGATCCAGTTTTGATCTGACTTGAAATTTTTACTTTCGTCATTAAGAAATTAGACTTGTTCGATAAGGATCAAGATACTCACATACACCACTACCTGTTTTTAATGTGCCTTGATAACTCACAAACCCACTTTTTACGCAGAGGCAGATGTAAATCCCACTCTTTGCTTATAAAAAATACCCACAAAAATTGGACTCTATTTGCTGAACGTGAATAAAATCACAAGCAAAATTGGTCAGCAAAACCTTAATATATTGATTATTTTTTTTCCTCAAAAGCAATTGTTAGTCTATGAAATGCACTTTTTAAAAATTATTCTAACATATTTTTTTACATTTCCTTTTAAAACAAGTCTCAATTCATTGTTAATAACAATATATGATGAAATACCAAAAATGTTCATAATGCCAACTGGTGCCAACAGTTCAACAAATATCTATAAATTAAGTCATTTAAAGTGAAATTCATGTTTCAATTTTTATCTTTTAATTTGGTGACTGTAATCATTATAAATGTGATATGCTTTTTTATATTCAAATGTGAAAGGTTGTAATTGACCATCAAAGTGATGACTGCAAACATTTCCATGTGAACCTAATCTGTGCCACTTGTGTTCTGATGTTCGATTTGCTGGGGTGTTTGTTGCATTGTTACAATCAATTAAAAGTATACTAACTTTGTATTATCACAATAATTACGTCCTTTGTATCAAATCAAGTCAAGGTGCTGAATAAAAGCCATTAAAACACCTGCAATCCTATAGGTGTAGTGGCCATAGTCATGAAACACAGCCAACTCATTTTAATTGGCTGATTTACATGTAACAGTGTTATAAATCTTATTATGTAAGTAATATCATTAAAAAGTATAAGATTAATCAGCAGCTTATCCTAATCATTCACAAATGTGATCAACGTACTTGCCATATTCACAGACAGGGCAGACATAAGTGGCAGGTGATACAGGTGAGTGCCAGGATGAAAAGCTGGTAGTGTGGGTTCGCATATTTGCCACTGAAGGTGATGCTCACCTGGTGCTGTTTCATCCAGGACAAACATGCAATCGCCCTGTTTACACTGTCAGTGTTTTGGGAGGGTGTTTTGAGGTCTCACTGGGGGTCAGTTGCATGTCCACAAAATAATAGCATTGTCCTATTTAGATTAAGTTATATTTTCATATATTTTAGAAAATTGTTGGAAATTCAAATTTGATGAAGATAAGAAAATAATGTATCTGTGTTTTTTTTTAAAGCAACTTAAAAATCATTGTCCAATACTTTCACCACATACATGTACCAACACTCACACACATATACCAATACTCACACAATCACAAACAGACAGACAATGAATAAATGAAAAATACCAAGTTTCTGTCTTTAAAATCCATTGGACAATGGAATATTTTTGCTGCTGTCAATAGTTTGGGGTGAGGGGGGCTGGTGGGTTAAAGGTAATGCACTCATTAGAGATTGGATGGTACTGTTTTTCATGCTTCTCCATTGAGCTTGTTGAATTTTTCTCAGCACCTAACATGATCTTTCTGCATCTGAATTGCTGTGAGGAGTGTGTCAAATATTCTGCATGGTGTTGCTTTGTCAATGGATGCCATATACTCCAAATTCACAGATGTGCAGTGTGTGCAAAAAACAAACTTAGATTTGCTGGGCTTTGCTCATTTTGCAGATGGCTCATACTTTCCTAAATCATGGTTGTATCTCAAAATTGTGCCTTCAAAACTGAATCACACTTGTAACCTATTCTGACTAAAGACATAATTTTTGTTTTGCAATTGTAATGTTATATATGGAGTGAAATCTGAGTTCAAAGAAACATTGGAACTTATCAGGAATTTACCAATAACCTTTAATAATCTTGCCTTAAACATTCACAATAAAGGCAATGATGTGTAATAGCTTTTGTTCTTCAACACCCTTCACTTTGTTTTACCTGTAACTACAACAGAGTTAGGTTGTTACCTTTTAATTGCCTCTATGATAATCAACAGTATAAACTGCCTCAAGGATAGCTTTAAATGGGATAAAATCAGGATTATTTACTGTTTATGGAGACTACATGCTTGGGAAATATACAGTATTGATCAATTGATTTATCTCTCTCAGTGTTGGGGATCTGTGAGCAAAAATATCATGTTTTTTGCAATACATATCATGTTGTGGTAGGTATGGGTCAAGGTTAGCAAAGGAACCTAGTGAAAAGGTGCATATGTACTTGGTACTCAGTACATGAGTTTTATAGATAGGGTTCTTTATGGAACAATCAGATTCTAGGTTTGTAATTAGCATTCAGAATTATGCTGAGGGATGAATTTCATGACTACTTGCAATGAAATCACTGCCAAAGTATTGCATTAATAGAACAATAGAAAAGCCAGTTTTGATGTTGTTGTTCTAATGTAAATTGATCATCTTTAAAGAAAAAAAATCTTGTTTTGTTTTGTTCTGAATAAAAATAACACTAGACTGTATCCACATCCACATGCAACATGCAGTGACATTATTATCAGTATTGTCACTGTTACACTTGTGATATGTCTTGAAATCTATTGTATGATCTCTCAAAGATTGGTTACTTTGCAAATAAAGGTAATTAATGCAGAAAAAGTAAACTAATTTATTCGAAATGGGATGTTTATTGATAATTATTCCCAACACAACCATTTAACCTCTCCTCACCCACTCACTAAATTTTTCAGTGGTAAGCTTGGTAACTCATGCCCACACTAATGCTGCAGTCTACGGTTACTTGATTATGTGCAGGTTATTGAGGCATTGGTGTACTAATGAGGTGACATCTTGTATCTGGTTGACTGACCTAGATACCACTCTAGATACCATATTTCTGATTCAGATTTGGAAAAAAATGAAATTTAAGCTTATTTTGTAAAGATCATGGATATTTTGAGAATGAATAAGATTCATGTATATTAATCTGATTGAATTACCAATTATATTACAACTGATCCAATTCTGATAAAACTTGGAATTAGGGGTTGATCTTCAAGATTTTAAGTGAATTTGATAATGAATGAGACTAGTGCATATAAATGAGATGATCCTGCATCTGATTGGCAGATCTTGTTACCTCTCGGGAAGCCATATTTCTGATCTGATTTAGTTGTTAAAACTTAGATTTTGGATTTTGGAATGACGTCTTATGTTTCCATGGAAGGATCAAAATATTTTTGTATTATTAAATTTGTGGATAGTGGAAGTGGTTATGTTGATTCCACAGAAAGATCAGAGATCACTGTGTCATTAATTTTTGGATTGTTGAAGGGTTTCAGCTTTTTCAAAAAAGTATCAATATTGTCTTTAAATTTTGTGGATAGTGGAAGGGTTTATATTGCTTCTTGGGAAGAATCATTGCTCATTTTGTTTAAAAGCTTTTTGATCATGCTACATGTCTGCAGCATGATGCCACAGCGCTAGACATCACTTAGAAGTGGCACATTGCAGACATCATAGCGATATGACTGAAACATTGTTAAAGCTACTGATACATTAAAAATCAAAATCACATCACATCACACATTAAAAGCTTATGGAATGTCAAAGGGTTTCTATTATTTCTACAGAGGATCATTCTTCATTGTATATTTAAATCATTGGTTTTTACCAAACAGGAAATCCACCAAAACTGAGACCCCACAAATAATAGTGACTTGATGGTATCTTTTATTTTCTTTGCAGGAGCTGATGAAGAAGGTAGATTACTGGATGGATAAATATGAGAAGGACATAGAAGCTAAGCAGCATGAACTGGACGTGCTGAAAGCCTCTAAAGCCAAGGACCTAGAGAGGCTACAGGAACTGTCCAAATTGGTACAGCTAGAATTATTGTTCACTAGTATTGATATGTTCTCAGTAGTTTTTGTTTTTCTGTGTCAGTTTCATGATATTATTGAAAATAATAATTGAATTTGTTTGCTCTGTCATGAAAGAAAAGCAACATGAACTAGCCCAGGATTACAAAAAATGGTTACCAGCAAACTGACACTCAGTCAAATGAAAACTGTGACATCTGATTTGCCAAAATCAAACAAATGTCAATCCATTAAACCTTGTTGTTTTGACTTGAGGAATTTATTGAGTGTGAGAATAATTTATAATTTTAGGACCCAGATGTGTAGAAGACCTTAGATGGATCATGTAAGACTGTGGGAATTTTCCAAAGTTGTATGCAATTTTATGTCTCTAGGCTACGACCTTTCAGTCAGATTATGTTAGGTTGACAAGACAGTCTTAATTTTTTTTATCAATTCTATGGCATGAAGTGACCAAGAATGTCAGTATGAGCATTCTCCAACTTTTTCCCCACATACTGTAGATAAACCATATTTGAAACTACTTTGAACTACCGTCATGCCTACAGTTGTTATTTTGTTACAATAACTTCATTGACCTTATAATGGGATAACATTTGTCACCACCAAAAGCAAATTTAGCGTCAGTCAGAAGCTATTAGAACTTAGATACATTTTCAGTTTAAAAGTTACAGGAATAACGTAAAGGTTAAAAGTGTGGGTATTTCATTGATAGTTGAAACTTTATCAAATGTATTGTCTATGTCTGTCTTTAACTGTGAAGATTTATTCTCTGCAGATCTAGCTGGATATTTGTCTACCCAAAAAACTTAGCAATTTTTTAAATATCACAATGATTAATTTGGAGTGAGTTTCAATTAGTCAGGGTTACTAGAATTGGAAAGGGATGAGGATATTCTGATTGTAAGAGTGCAATGCTATATTGACTGACACTGGAATGCTAGTCCACTTTAGGGCAACGTCCCTCCAACCACTCAGATAGCCTAGTGGTGAGAGCATCTGCCTTGGCTTGGCTCTCAGCATTAAGAGGTTAGTGTTAGGACTGGTTGGCCTGGTGTCATGATAATGTGACTGGGTGAGACATGATGCTACATGTCTGCGGCGTGATGCTTCAATGCTAGACATCACTATAAACTGTCAAACTGCAGACATCATAGCGATATGATTAAGACAATGTGGAGTGAAGCAGTCCAGGTTAAGTTTCTGTCTTTAGGGCATGCCAACAATGACTCACACTCATTACTGTCTTATCATGAGTCTTCAAGGAATGCATTCTGTCTGTCTGACTGTCAGTCTGTATATTTGATTGATATCATTGACTTTCATTGTAAGTATTATTGATATTCTTTCACTAACATGGAGTAAAAGCAGTACATTTATTTTATACCAGGTCATGAATTACTGGATTTTCCATGTGAAATAATTGTTATAACTCACTGGAATGAAATACAATAAATATTTTCAGTGCTGTGTTGATAACATTAAAACACTACTCTTCTGAGCTATTGTTAGACGCTTGTGTGGTCTAGTGGTAAGTATGGCTGCCTTGCCTACAGACAAATCGAGTTGAAATCCAATAATGTACATATACCTTATTCTTCATTTTTGTTGGTAATCTTTTGCCCTGACTAGAAATGAAACTTATGTTAATATAGATATTTTCTATCTGAATATACACATACATAGCACAAAATAAATGATAAACCACTGACATTGTGATGTGGGATACAGAAGAAAAAAACCTGCTACACTGTACTTCTGTCTGTTGCACATATTGCTAGCCAATAAGTCTAAGTGTAAAATAAAAAGAAAATTACTTGTTCTTAATGAATGATGGATATATTTCATCTTATGGGGGAAAACTTGAGTATTTTCACCCACTCAGTAAAATATGTCCATTATTTGCTCATTTTAAACCAGTATCCTCGCTCTGTCCAATGTACTGAAGGTCCCTATTTTCAGAGTCAAGTTCAAGACCTAGAAGTTTAGTTAATAATTATATATATGTGTGTGTGCGTGTGTTTCATTATTGCCAACCATTGCTTGTTGGAAGTTCAACAAAGGGATATGTCGACATTCATGTTCATGTCTGTATGTACATCCGCCTGCACCTAGATTACCCTCAGCATTAAGTTTTATACTCTCATTTAATCCCAGCTACAAATAAGATTTGTTTCTTCTCTTTTTACCTCTTATAAGATGAAATATATCCATCATTCATTAAGAACAAGTAATTTTCTTTTTATTTTACACTTAGACTTATTGGCTAGCAATATGTGCAACAGACAGAAGTACAGTGTAGCAGGTTTTTTTCCTCTTATAAAAGTGAATTGCAGTTGCACAACCTATTTTTTTTTTTCTTTGACAATATTAATACACCGAAACATGATGCTATACGATAGTCAGATGTGCACTCTCTGTGTAATAATATACACATTGATGCTATACAATAGTCAGATGTGCACTCTCTGTGTAATAATATACAAGTTGCCGGTATGTCAGCTATAACTGAAGTTGATCATGAATAGAAAACAATCCTGAATGCTTTCTAGTCTATGTCCAGCAGGCTCTTAAAATGTATTGGGAGAAATAGAAAGCATCATAATGAATGTGATGTCCAATACTGTTACCTAGAAACAAAATTAAATCAGAATTGGCTACAATATCCAGAAAATATGGAATTCTATTTTTTATCACTATACATACTTGCTTATAAGTTGAGTCCAACTGTAAACTGCATAGACCCAGATCTGCCTTCACATAATGTACAAGCAGATCTGAGTCCATCCAGTTTGTTACTAATAATCATTAGAACAAACATCACAGACCCTGATCTGCCATCACCTAATGTGCTAATAGATCAGGGTTAGGGAACTTCCACCAAGCAAGCAATGGTTGGCAATAATGAAAAAAACACACACACATGTTGTTTACAATGCGACTTGACTTATATAATAACATATAGACTGCTCTGGTGGCCTAGTTGTTAAAATGTCTGCCTTGGATGCAGGGATGATGGGTTCAAACCCCAGCCAAATCATACCAAAGACTTATAAAAATGGTATTAACAGCTGCCTCGCTAGGCTGTCAGCATTAAGAGGTTAGAATTGGGACTGGTTTACCTGGTGTGAGGATAATGTGAGTGGGTGAGACATGAAGTCACATGTCTGCGACATGATGCCCCAGTGCTAGACATCACTATAAACTGTCTCACTGCAGACATCATAGCAATGACTGAAAAATTGTTACAGTTATGTAAAAAATTCAAAACACACAGACACACACACATGTACACACACACACTAATATAAAGTATAGGCTTTTATGGTCTGAAAATGGCTATGTTTGGCAAGCAAACAACATCAAGGCCAATGCCAGCTATTCTTTAGCGCTTTGTATTCAAATAT
Organism: Sinohyriopsis cumingii; assembly: GCA_028554795.2. NCBI lineage: Eukaryota > Metazoa > Mollusca > Bivalvia > Unionida > Unionidae > Sinohyriopsis > Sinohyriopsis cumingii. The sequence goes on from CM068828.1 coordinate 73,945,707, forward strand.
AAGTTGAAAGTTTTCTCAAGCCAGCTAGTGGATTATAAAGTTAGAACTTTCCCAGTTTCCCTTGGTTGACTTTCTATAATCATGATACCAGTCCATTGTATATTAATCCTCATTCCATAATCATGTTACCAGTCCATTGTATATTAATCCTCATTCCATAATCATGATACCAGTCCATTGTACATTGATCCTCATTCCATAATCATGATACCAATCCATTGTACATTATCCCTCATTCCATAATCATGATACCAGTCCATTGTATATTAATTATCATTCCATAATCTTGATATCAGACCATTGTATATTATCCCTCATTCCATAATCATGATACCAGTCCATTGTATATTATCTCTCATTCCATAACCATGATATCAGTCCATTGTATATTAATCCTCATTCCATAATCATGATACCAGTCCATTGTATATTATCCCTCATTCCATAACCATGATATCAGTCCATTGTATATTAATTATCATTCCATAATCTTGATATCAGTCCATTGTATATTATCCCTCATTCCATAATCACGATACCAGTCCATTGTATATTAATCATCATTCCAAAATCATGATACCAACCCATTGTATATTAATCCTCAACACTTCTTCTAAAAACCCAATGACTTTGGTGACTGGAGTAGCCAAGGTTATGAAGTGTCTTTCTAGAATGAATATTATTACCTGTTACAGTCATTTGCAGTTAATGAGACCAAACATAGATACTTTTCTATACCAAAAGAAGTTTTTGACTCCTGAGCTTTCAGAGGAATGATATTTGGACTGGCATCACATGGTCAACTAAATGTTGATCACATGACAAAATCCTTCTGTACAAGGGTGGAAGTTCAAACCTTGAATTATACTTCAGCACTGGTTCCCCCTCATTGATTTCAATAGTTTCCCATATTTTGCTCCTGAAAGTATTATTTTAGAAGCCTTGAAACAAGAGTCAAAAAACATTTATCCACCAACAGAGAATCCTTGGCAGTATATTGTTGAACATTGCAAAGAATCAGGGCATACTTTTCCTTGGGATAGCATCAGAGTACCCTATAAAATCATTCTTCACCAGCTAATTCCAAATTAAGTGTGTGTGTGTGTGTGTGTGCATGTTTGTGTGGGTGGGCAGGTGGGTGGGTGTGAGTTAGTGTATGTGCATGTGTGTGATTTGGATTTTTAACATAGCTTTAACAATTTTCAAGTAATATCGCTACAATGCCTGTAGTGTGGCAGTTTATAGTGATGTCTAGCACTGGGGCCTCATGCCACAGGCACACAGCATCATGTTCCACCCAGTCACATTATCCTGACACCAGACCAACCAGTCCTATCGCTAACCTCTTAATGCTGAGTGCCATGCAAGGCCTCTGCAGGTACCATTTTTATAAGTTTTTGGTATGACTCAGCCAAGGTTCAAACCTAAAAGCTCATGCATCCAAGCTGGACACTCTAAGCACTTAGACCACCATAGCAGTCCAAATTCATTAAGGCTTTATTACATTAAAGCATATGTCATTGGTGTGTTCTTTGGAATGTCACATAGGCCCTATGCTCTTTTTCTGTCTTTTGGAATGTCACATAGGCGCTATTCCCTTGTTGTGTCCTTTGGAATGTCACATAGGCCCTATGCCCTTGTTGTGTCCTTTGGAATGTCATGTAGGTCTTATGCCCTTGTTGTGTCCTTCGGAATATCACACAGGCCATCTGTCCTTGTTGTGTCCTTTAGAATGTTACACAGGTGCTATGTCCTTGGTGTGTTCTTTGGAACGTCACATAGGCCCTATGACCTTCTTGTGTCCTTTGGAATGTATATCACATAGACCCTATGTCCTTGTTGTGTCCTTTGGAATGTATGTCACATAGACCCTATGTCCTGGTTGTGTCCTTTGGAATGTATGTCACATAGGCCCTATGTACTTGTTGTGTCCTTTGGAATTTCACACAGGCCATATGCCCTTGTTGTGTTCTTTGGAATGTTACATAGGCACTATGTCCTTGGTGTGTTCTTTGGAATGTCACATAGGCCCTATGACCTTCTTGTGTCCTTTGCAATGTATGTCACCTAGGCCCTATGTTCTTGTTGTGTCCTTTGGAATGTATGTCACATAGTCCCTATATCCTTGTTGTGTCCTTTGGAATGTATGTCACATAGACCCTATATCCTTGGCATGATGTGTCAGTAGAGTACTGAGAGTGTTGTGAAAAGCTAAAGAAAGGAAGCAGCCATGAGTATTGCATAGCCTGATATATAGCTCAATATAGCTCAGTATAACTCAGTGTAGCTCAATACTTTCAGATACTCTGTTGCCTACATTTTAAATGTAATATGAATATAACTCAGTTCAAGTAAACAAAATATTTCTGTATGAATACAGTTTCATGTTTACACAAAAAACAGCTTATTATAAAATTTTCTCTAATTAAATTTGGCTTTTGCATTCATAGTTTTACAGCTGGTTTCATCATAGATATCTGCATACTGATTGCAATTGACTTTCCAATTTCAGTCTTTGCAATTAAATTTTGGTGAATGTTTAAAGTTTGTTTACAATTTTGCCTTGATTTATGCTTGATAATTCTTAAAACTTCACATCCTGAGTAAAGCTATTGATGTTTTAGTTAGGCTGGTTTCTGAGTATACTTTTATATAGATAGGTTTCTGAATAGGCTTTTACATAAACTGATTTCTGAGTAGACTTTTACATTGACAGATTTCTTAGTGGGCTTTTACATGGATAAGTTTCTGAGTAGGCTTTTATATGGACTGGTTTCTGAGTAGGCTTTTATGTGGACTAGTTTCTAAGTAGGATTTCACATGGACTGGTTTCTGAGTAGGCTTTTATAGAGACAGGTTTCTGAGTAGGCTTTTACATAAACTGATTTCTGAGTAGGCTTTTATGTGGACTGGTTTCTAAGTAGGATTTCACGTGGACTGGTTTCTGAGTAGGCTTTTATAGAGACAGGTTTCTGAGTAGGCTTTTACATAAACTGATTTCTGAGTAGGTTTTAATATGGACAGGTTTCTGAGTAGGCTTTTACATAGAATGGTTTCTGAGTAGGCTTTTACATGGACTGGTTTCTGAGTAGGCTTTTACATGGACTAGTTTCTAAGTAGGATTTTGTATAGACAAGTTTCTGAGTTGGTTTTACATAAACTGGTTTCTGAGTAGGCTTTTAAATGGACTGGTTTCTGAGTAGGTTTTATATGGACTGGTTTCTGAGTAGGCTTTTACATGGACTGGTTTCTGAGTAGACTTTTACATAAACTGATTTCTGAGTCAGCTTTTATATGGACAGGTTTCTGAGTAAGCTTTTACATGGACTGGTTTCTAAGTTAGCTTTTATATGGACAAGTTTCTGAGTTGGCTTTTACATAAACTGGTTTCTGAGAAGGCTTTTAAATGGGCTGGTTTCTGAGTAGACTTTTATATAGTCAAGTTTCTGAGTAAGCTTTTACATAAACTGATTTCTGGGTAGGCTTTTACATGGACAGGTTTCTGAGTCGGCTTTTACATGGACTGGTTTCTGAGTAGGCTTTTACATAAACTGATTTCTAAGTAGAATTTTACATGGATAGGTTTCTGAGTAGCTTTTACATGGACAAGTTTCTTAGTTGGCTTTTACATGGACTGGTTTCTGAGTAGGCTTTTACATGGATTGGTTTCTAAGTAGGCTTTTACTTGGACTGGTTTCTGAGTAGGCTTTTATATAGACAGATTTCTGAGTAGGCTTTTACATAAATTGGTTTCTGAGTATGCTTTTAAATGGACTGATTTCTGAGTCAGATTTTATATGGACTGGTTTCTAAGTAGGCTTTTACTTGGACTGGTCTCTGAGTAGGCTTTTATATAGACAGGTTTCTGAGTCGGCTTTTACATGGACTGGTTTCTGAGGAGGATTTTACATGGACTGGTTTCTGAGTAGGCTTTTACATGGACAGGTTTCTGAGTAGCTTTTTACATGGACAGGTTTCTGAGTAGCTTTTTACATGGACATGTTTCTTAGTAGGCTTGACATGTATATTGCAAAGTAAACTACTCTAACCTTTGGGATCCAGTCAGTGAACTGTAGTCTTTGCAAAGCAGGTGACTTTAAATATAAAAAAATTAAAAAAGATATGCAGATAAAATGATCTCAAAGCTTAGACATGATTCATGTATATTTTGTGCTACTCCATTTAATGTGTATATGTGAGAAAGCTTGCCAGTAGCTTCCCATGGGTTGGTGGTTCTTATCAGTGATTTTCCGGGTTATTATCCACCAGTTATACTGGCTGCCATAAAAAGCCCATCAAGTGCTTAAAAATGGCATTAAACAATAACAACCTTCAAAATCCAAATGACCATGCTCAAAGATAAGTGGAGACAACTCTTACTGCTTGCTAAGAGACAGGGCCGACAGTTCAGCATTTGATGCTCGTTGCTGTTTAAGATTTACCAAGGTTGCTAAGGGGGCTGTAGCCACCCAATGTGATGAATGTATTCTTTATGCATGCTACCTGTCAGCCCTTCCATTTAGCACTTAACCATTCCATTCAAGCCATTCCTGTATCATTCCATGGTTGTTGCTTATCTAATATTATTTCAAAAAATTAGTGGTTCCTCTTTATTTATTTCAGTACAAGGAATATGAGCAGGTAGTTGTTGAAGACAGGATTGAGAAAGAGAAGGCCAGGAGAAAGGCAGAACTAGAAGCTATTGAACTCAAAGCTTCTATCAGGGTTAGTAAATTGTGTCAAATGCCATGTATTGTATATTATTGTAATTACTGTATGCCAACCTTTCAACTTGAATACTCAAGATGACTCAGATGTTGTGGAGGATACCAGAGAACCTAACGAAAACCACCAACTAATGTAGACAAACCAATTATCTCCAAACATGCAGGACTGAGGATCTAACCTAAAACTGCTTAGGTGCAAAGCAAATGTGTTTCACTATCCAATCTAGGTCAATACATAAAAGACAGATTTTAAATTGCCAATGGTGATATTTTCTCCAAAATAAAGAAAATATTTTTTAAAAATTTTTAAAAATCATGCTCAGGTTGTTCAGAAGAAAAAAGTGATCAGTTTATATTATGAATAATTTTCTTACAATGATTAATAATTTTTACATACTGGGTGAACTAGCTTGATGTATCTTTCAGCAAGGCACTTTGTTCCAATTGGCTGAGCACTAAATTAACTGCTTGTGATACTTTGCCATAAAGCACCAAAACAAATTTTTCTATGTGTGATTATCCAAATTTATGTACTAGTAAGCTTGAAATGTGAGTGATTACCTGCATCCTATAAAATAGAAAAGTATAAAAAGTATTTGAATGTATCGCTTATTTGCTTTGGTTTTGTTATTGTAGTTTTCTTTTCGGAAAGTACATGAAGATAATCTGCCAAGATTTAAAATTCTCAAGCTTTATTTTTTTATATTTGTTTCTTCTCATTCTTAGACTCAGATAATACTTGGCTGCAATTTGGCCATATGTGTTACAAAGGATAATTGTCGAGTTATTTTACATAGCTCTTGTTTACTTTTCAAACAACATATTTGAAGAATTATGTGCCAGAGCAATAAGTGAATTGGTGTGTTTTGCTTCAGTGTTTTGGTATTGCAATTTTCTTCTTAAAATGTTTGCAAAGATAATCTGCTTGGACTTTAAATATTTTAAAATTTTCATCCTTTTTATTTACTTATTCTTTACTTCAAATAATCAAAAAACGTTTTATGTGTAGTTTTGGCCATTTATGTTACAAACAATACTCTAGAAGTTATTTTGCATAGATTGTTTTTACTTTTCAAACAATGTATTTGAAGAAAAATGGTGGTTCAACAAAGGGCAATTTGGTGTTTTGATTTTTTTTATATCATCATTATTAACTTATCACCAAATTGAAATAAACATTTTAATTTTCTTTACAGCTGCAATCTTGGTGGCGTGGTGTTATGGTCAGAAAAGGATTTGGACCTTACAGTAAGAAAAAAAAGGGCAAAAAAGGCAAGAAGGGAAAGGGAAAGAAGAAAAAGAAGTAGAGACAAATCACAGTTATGCTTTTTTATTTTCATTTGTGTATGCATTATTTATAGATTTGACTATGATGGAGAATTATCCAAAATATAAAATGATTCTGGCAATTTAATAAATGTGTTTGGTCAGTTTGTTTCATATGATGTATGCAGTGCTTTGAATCAAACATTTGTTTTACATTGCAGAAAAACCAGCAAAACTGAACCCTGTAAAAATTCCATTATGAGAAAATATTGTTCAAAATGAATACTATGGTTAAAATATTCAAATAAATTATTTAGAATTATTTTTTCAGTCACACATTGGAAATGTTCTTTATTTCTGAACTTAAAAGAATGGTACAGAAGACCCTATTTGTATGCAAAGTGTGAACCACTTGTCACTTCTGTTTCTGTCATATTTCAGGGCTTGTTATAGTCTTAGGTCCAAAATTATATCACATGTTAATAACACACACAAACATAAAATATTTACATTTGAAATACATGACCGTAAGTGCTCATATTTTACAAAAATAACATTAGTTTGTTAACGAAATTACATTTCAGTCGATAAATGTAGATGTAACTGCTGCTCAATGTCCCAATATTTAATTTACCCTTTTCCTGTGGAAGTACAGGCCACTGGTATAATTCATTATTTTGATGGTCCTCCTGGAGCAGTGGGAACTTTGTAGACTGTGACGGTGGTTATTTGTTGTTCACTTAAGGCTTGAAACAGGTAAGATTCCAAATTGTCAATGTACTATGAATATTAAAATGTTTTATAACATGATTAGCAAGTGATAAATAGAGAACATTTTTCCAAAGAAGGTTATACAACCTTTTTAGCATGTGAAGCAGTAAGGCAAATAGAAGATTATCAATCAACCATGTTATAAATAATTTCCATGATGCCTTGGTCAGATATGTTCAACACAGTTATCCAGAGAGTATTCACTGATTACATAGCTTACTTCTACAAAGTTCTTAGTAGTCTCCAGTGGCTAATGTAAACTTAATCATGCAGATGAATGTTGGACTTAAATGAACTTGACAACAAAATGTCTGCCTTTTTTTGCAGGTCATGATAGACTATCAACAATATAAAGAGAATATTCTTTCAATGGTACAAATGTTCTTGTAATATAGGGAGTTGATAAAACTCAAAATTAATATTTTCTGTTTTATATAAATTGTTCTCTTAAAATAATCTTCAGAAACTTTTATCATTGTCCACTCTTCGAAGCCAGATTTTACAAGGTGAAAGTCATGGTTTCTTTGTAATCTTTCAATGACAGTATGTGACCACTTTTAGGAATATTGTTCTTATATCAGAAATTATCTTGATCAGCCAATATAGCAACATCAATGTGTGCAGTCCACTCATGTAATAATATACTCATTGATACATACCATTATCATGTTGATGATGACCTACCATAGTATAGAGTATAGTCGTTAACAATGGAAACGTTATCACTGAATACACATTTATTCCTACTTCCATCTGCACTGGTCAGAAATGGCCTTCTATGTAAGCTGAGATGAGCATTGCATGGAAGAATCCATGTGTTAACGAACTAATCACAAATACTTAACCTATGCCAGTATAGCATAAAATGTAGGTCACAGGGACATTTTTTTTAAGGATATAGCACTAACAGAGTTGCATCCATTTATTGAGTTTCATTATTATAACATAGAAAAACACCTAAGAAATGACCTTTAAACACAAAATATTCAAAGTCAATAAAACATGAAATATAGGTTACAGCGACTTCAATGTGTAGTATATATAGCATACCAAATATGTATTTATGAGCTAAATGCAAATACTTGATCATAGCCAGTAAAAGATGAATATAGGTCATGATGAGCTTCATTTGTTGTAAGGGTGTGGTTCTAATGGAAGCATATCATCATCAATTTCATGTTCCAGCATCAGTAATGCCTAAGAAATAAACATCACAAAGTTTACCCCAAGTCATTGAAACATAAAATGTGAGACATAATGACCTACTAGTGAAATGAGGATGTAGTGGTCATTAATATGCATCCCCTCACCAATTTTGATCATTATAGACATGATACTATGTACAAAGCATGAAGAAAGTTATTGGTCATGTGCTATATACAAAAAACTTTACCTAAGCAAAAGGCAAATGCAAAATGTAGGTCACAGTGATCATTTTTACAAATGCGGTACAAATCAGCTAGTTTAATAAATTAGCCATAAGCAGTTAAAATAAAAAATATAATTAATGTCAGTGGAGCATGAAATATGGAGCATAATGAAATAGATTTGTGATGGCAATATAGGTATAATAGTGTGCATATCCTCTGCAGATTGCAAGAAATGTGTGTGGTCATGGGTTAAATGCATTATCTTAACCTAAGCCAATGAAATATAGATTATGCTGATCTTCATTACTGGTGTGGTTACAATAGAGACATTTACAATCATCTAGTCTGATGAATTAATGATCAACAGTTAAAACACAAAATCTAATTGATGTAAATGCAGCATAAAATATGGGTTACAGTGTCCAACTTTTGTGATATATATATAGGGTACTAAGAACTTGTGTGGTCATGAGTTAAACATAAAATAATGTAGGTTGTTGATCCTTGTATGAAAAGAGCTTGAAAGATATATATATAACAAATTTTAGATCCAAATCTGTGAATCAGGAAATATGACTCAAAGTGACTCAAAGTGACTTTTTATTATGAGACTGAAGTAGCCATCAAGAGACATCACATCACCAAATTTGATGATTCCAGGCGGTAAATTATTTATACCGGGTGCAAATAAAACCAAGTTGAATCCCACTCCATAATGTTACTGACAACCTTGCAAGACAAAAATGGTTGAGATGCAATGAGGCTTTACATATGTATATATTTTATATGTAAGGACATTGAAGCCAGGAGTATTATAATGGTGAACGACAGAGTTTTTAAGTAAATACCCAAATTAGAAGGCTTACAGTTCTAAATTGGTCACAACACTTGGATTCATTTGAACAATTTTATACAAGGTCATAGATGGGTGATAATACAATATATGAAACACAAGCAATGAAACATGAAAATAATTATAGGACAAAGTAGAATATGCAGATAGTAATATCACTACACTGAACATCAAAAGTACTGGAATAAAAAGTTATGGAACTGAACAAATATAAAAAGCTTATTTCAAAATTACCGACAAAGCCACCATATATCAACAGGGTTCATTTTTCTTAAGCGTTAATTAATATTTCCACTAGTTCATATAAACTCAGTTTACACCCATTTGCGCAAGCAATTGTATCCAAAATTAACAAAACTTATGAAAATTTCAACTGCCAGTCATGTCTGATGATCTTTTCCTAGGAGGCATGTATTAATCAAGAATCAACTAGCCCAAGTCCATTCTGTCCCAAGACTCTTATATACATGCAAGTACTCAAATATGTTGTACTGGTTGAGAGCAACTTGTTGGTACATATTTTTAGCATAAGACATATCCTTATAAAAGTAGACATTCTTTTCCTAAATATATCTGCCATTAGTATGCTTAGCAACATTGTAAGAAAGGAACACTTGTAAATATGTGGTAGTTTAATGGAATAAATGTGAACCTTGCTGGATGAGCATGCTGAATTGCTCTCTTATAAGTGTTAATGTACTAAACACAGCAATATTAGGTCAGTTAAATGGTCTTAGATCCATGTATCAGTTGCTGTAGATTCAGCACCAGTTTTGCAAGAGTGTCTGTTAAATGTTCTCTCTGTCAGCCCAATGCATATTGTACACCATTTCTCACATTAAATGCCTTCTGTCCAGTTGACCTTCTGGACCTGTTTGCAAATTTCTTCTGCAACTAATTTCAATCTATTAGTGATAAGTTTGACAACAAATTTCAATTGACTCATCATCGCCATACATTTGTGATACAGAATATACATGGTGACAGCATTAACAGCATTTGAACCTATGCATTTGGTGCATACAGTTGCGATGAAGAATGCCCCAAAGTCGTATGAACTCGATCTGATATCTACATCACTGCTGCTTGAGTGCTTAGATTCAATAGTACCTTCACTAACCAGTGTTATTGTATTAATACTTCTCTTTCCAGGGAAGTCTCATCATTTCACAAAACTGCCATTGTAAAGCCTCTGTTGAAGCAACCAACACTTGACCATACTGATTTAAAGAACCACCACCTTGGTTCTAACCTTTCATCCATTTCAAAAATCATAGAAAAAGATGTTCTATCCCAACTTGTATCCAATCTGAATTCAAATAGTTTTTTTAGCAATGTACGGTCTGCAGATCACCCTCACCATAGGACTGAAACTGCCCTTCTGAGAGTAGTTAAAGACCTCTCTCTGATTTGAATAGTAAAAAGATTACAGTCGCCACCCTCCTTGACTTGTCTGCAGCATTGGACACAATAGACAATGATATATTACTTCACTTTTGCCAGCATGTATTTGGTATTCACAATACAGCCTTACTATGGTTCAAGTCTTACTTAGTCAAAAGGACACACATTTGTGACAGTAAATGGAAAACAATCCAGTCAAGCTGATGTATGTTTTGGTTTTCCACAAAGCTGTGTTCTTTGCTCTGTTCTCTTCATTCTGTACACTCAACCACTCTCAAGTGACATAGACTGAAATCCAGTGTCTCACCAATTGTATGCAGATAACACTTATATGTACAAATCTAGCTTCCCTACTGAAGACGAGGCTGCTATCCATGGCGTAGAGAGGTGCATTTCTGATGTAAAGTCATGGATGATATATAACAAGCTGCAGATGAATGATGATAAAACTGAGGCCATTCTGATCACAACACAAAGACTTTTTTATTCACATTCTTTACCTCAAAAACAATAAATATTAGCAACACCAACACTAAATTCACACAGTCAGTATGAAACCTAGGTGTTACTGTTGACAGTACACTCCCATTACACCAGCATGTCATGAATATGTCTTGCATATCTGGAACTGAGACCTGTCAGCTCCATTTGCAATTTTCTGTTGGTTGATGCCACTAAAACACTTGTGTGTTCCTTAGTACTTTCAAGACTGGACTATTTTAATTCACTTCTGTCTGGTTCATCTTAGTATCTACTTGAGAAACTTCAAAAAGTTCAAAACATATCCGCTTGGATCATGCTAAGAGTACAAGAAACTGAGCACACCTACCCCCTGCACTGTAACCTTCACTGTCTACCTGTTTGATGTAGAATCAAACACAAAATCTGTTCACTATGCTACATTTTGTTGACTGGCTCCAGTCCAACACATCTAACTGACCTCACCCATGTACAATTTCTGCTTCTCTTCTGACACTTGTAATTCTCATTGTTCCCACTGTTAAAATAAAGTAATATGGACAACATTCTTTGTGTACCAGCATGTTTTGGTTTTGTAATTTCATGGTGTTTGTGTTGTGTTTTTCAATATTGCTAACTGCTTAGAGCTTCTAAAGATTATGCTCTGTACCAAATCCACATTATTATTATTATTATTATTATTATTATTATTATCATTATTATTATTATTATTATTATTATTATTATTATTTAGTAAGTTGACACATCAGTATCATTTATCCAATATTGAAAGGCACCAGTGTCAAGACTTTTTATGTCAAAGTTGGATAAATTCCATTCAGCATTTTTTTTTTCTTCTACAAGAAATCATTTAAATGTTTTTCTGATTTAGTTTTAGCAAAAGTGGCTGGCTGATTGACAGAATGTGTATAAAATTAAAAGCCTTCTGTGCTGGGATGGTTTCTGCCCAAATTTGATAAGATTCTGTTGAGCGGTGTTTGTGTATAATTCATTTAAAGGGTTTTTTCTGTATTTAGTAACTGCTGCAATATTTGATGGTAAATCAACATCAGCTGTACAAACATTAACCACCACCCCACTATAATGTGATGCTTTCTGTCAGATTTGATCAAATTTGTTTAAAAAGTCATTCAAATCTTTTTATGTTCAATTTGCTTGTAACAGTGGCCATACTTTAAGGTATATGAGATAACATTTTGTATATATTTAAATGGTGTTCATGTTATAGTGCATTCCATCAGGATTTGTCAAATTCTATTTGGCAAATTTTTGGAGATGCTTAAAAATGTTTCATTTTCAGTAATGGAAGTCATATTTAATGGTGAATCCTCATTCTTTGTAAAACATTGAAGTTCTTTGTGCCTGAATGAAAAGTCTTATACCTGGAAGTTTCTATTTGAGTTTGATACAATTCTATTCAGCACTATTTTAAAGAAATCTTTTAAAGTTTTTTTCTATTTTAATAATGTTGGCCATATTTGATGGTGGCTCAGTATCATTTTGTAAGAAAGTTTTTAAAAAGTCATTTAATGGTTTTCTATTGTTAGTAATGTGGCCATATTTTAGAGTAGATCAGTACTGTTTATATAAACCTGAAAGGTCATGCTAGAAACAAAATAACATTCAGTATTATTCATATACAAGTATGAATAGTATTATAGTAACAAATAACATTCAGTATTATTCATGCACAAGTATACATTGCAGTATAATAACAAATAACATTCAGTATTATTCATACACAAGTATGAATGGTAGTATAGTATCAAATAACATTCAGTATTATTCATACACAAGTATAATAGCAGTACAATAACAAATAGCATTCAGTATTATTCATAAACAAGTATAAATTGCAGTATAATAACAAATAACATTCAGTATTATTCATACACAAGTATAATAGCAGTATAGTAACAAATGACATTCAGTATTATTCATACACAAGTATAATAGCAGTACAATAACAAATAGCATTCAGTATTATTCATACACAAGTATAAATTGCAGTATTATAACAAATAACATTCAGTATTATTCATACACAAGTATGAATAGCAGTATAATAACAAATAACATTCAGTATTATTCATACACAAGCATAAATAGCAGTATAGGAACAAATTCAGTATTATTCTTACACAATATGAATAGTACTATAGTGACATTCAGTTTCATTCATAAACAAGTATGACTAGTAGTCTGCTAACAGATTATATTCAGTATTATTTATACACAAGATAGATCAAACCTGCATTGTATGAAAACAGTAACATAATTTGTACATGGCACATGGTTGTTCATGACACATGGTTGTTCATGACACATGGTTGTACATGAAACTTGTTTATACAAGGCACTGGCTTGTACATGACACATGGTTGTACATGACACACAGTTGTACATGACACATGGTTATACAAGACACTGGCTTGTACATGACACATGGTTGTACATGACACATGGTTATACATGACGCATGGTTGTCATGACACATGGTTGTACATGACACACAGTTGTACATGACACATGGTTATACAAGACACTGGCTTGTACATGACACATGGTTATACATGACACACGGTTATACATAACACTGGCTTGTACATGACTTAATAGAGTACATGCACAAATTAGAAACATTCATGCAGACCAGTATGGTAGTATATATATATATATAAATATATGTACATGTGTACATGTACATATATGCATCCACCCACAAGCATACATACATATGCAATCACAAAAATGTATCTATAGGAATCTAATGACACCTAAGTAATAAAAAGCCTTAGCACAATTGCACAATATGTCACCAGCTTTTGATAAATGTCTTAAAATAATGAAAATAAATATTTGTTCGTGCATTAACTGGAAGCGGGCGAAATAAAATTGAAATGGCCAGGCTGTTTTTGCATTTAGCTAACCTGTATTTTGACTCTGTTTTTTTCTTTTTCAACACTTTGTCCTAATTGATTGGATTTGGAAGAAATAGACTACTAATGACTTAAAGCATTTTACCTTCATTAATGCTTCAGTAGCTTTTCTGTATTGCAAGAAAACATTCAAAACACTGTCCCAACCAAATATCCCTGCCTGGAATATTTTATTCTTTTTCAACACTTGTTCCTAGATTGTTGAATAGGGAGACATATATGAGTACTGGCATTCACTACCTCTGTCATCATAGCTCACTTTATACCTTACTAATTGTTGACAAATCAATGTGCTTTATTGCAATCTGTGAAAGCTTCGTGAAACGATCAACAGTTGCCCACTTTTCCTGTTTCCTAAGAAATCTGCAAGAAACATGTTTCTGCCACCCTTAAACTGTTTCTCTATTTTAGTGCAATATAATGATATTCCACATTCTTTTCTTAGAAAAGAAATTTCTCCAGTTTAGATATTTGTAATCACATTGTTTTGGCAGGAGGAGTTTCTGTAAATCAGAACTTAGATATTCCTGACTCATTCAGCTTTAAAATGTTCTTTTCCCACTTTGCTTTGATCTTTACTCAGATGAAGAAATGATCACGTTTTATTGCTATTTTGGAATGGTAGATTCAATAAGCAGATTGTTTTTCTTGAAATTAATTTCAGCTTGCATGTATAAAGATACTGACCCTTGTCATCCCAATAGATTATGTCTCATTTGGCATTGAAACAAACTCAGCTCATATCGTTTGAAAATAGAATGTTTAGGCCCTTAATTCGGGTAGCAAAGTGAACCATTTTTTATTCTTCCTTTCTCATGTCATCATAATGATATTAATATACTGTCAAATTGTTTAAATTTATTGACTTTGATATTTAAGTTGAAAGGGAGAGCAACAAAAGGATTTAGATTGTTTCACTTTGAAAATTATAGTGTACACTTTTTGTTGCAGAAACAATCAACAAGAATCGATCATAATGTCATATTGGAAATTAAAACATCAGACTTATTGTTTTTCAGGTTAAAATCTATGTGAAGCATTTCTACAACAATAGCAACAGACCTGACGTAACAATTTACACCAACATGTAGCATTTCTACAACAGTAACAACAGACATGACAGTAACAATTTACATCTACATGAAGCATTTCTACAACAATAGCAAGAGACGTGACAGTAACAATTTACATGTACATGAAGCATTTCTACAACAATAGCAAGAGACGTGACAGTAACAATTTACATCTACATGAAGCATTTCTACAACAATAGCAAGAGACGTGACAGTAACAATTTACATCTACATGAAGCATTTCTACAACAATATCAAGAGACGTGACAGCAACAATTTACATCTACATGAAGCATTTCTACAACAGTAACAACAGACGTGACAGTAACAATTTACATGTACATGAAGCATTTCTACAACAATAGCAAGAGACGTGACAATAACAATTTACATCTACATGAAGCATTTCTACAACAATATCAAGAGACGTGACAGCAACAATTTACATCTACATGAAGCATTTCTACAACAGTAACAACAGACGTGACAGCAACAATTTACATCTACATGAAGCATTTCTACAACAATAGCAAGAGACGTGACAATAACAATTTACATCTACATGAAGCATTTCTACAACAGTAACAACATACATGATAATAAAAGTTTACACCTCAACCAATATACATACTCCCAACTTAAATAAATATATAAAAAATCACTTCACTGAGGCAGCTAACAATGCCCGATTTTTGTGTGTGCATGTGTGTGTGTGTAGATCATGAATTATTCTGTTTGTTTGAAAGATTTCATTTCTGCAGATGTAATATTACTACAACCAAGACGTCTGCTCAGCTTCGTTGAATTCTGATGAATCCTGTCATTTTGCTGGAAGATACACTGTCGACGCTTGTGAAGTGCTGTTTTAAAGTCGGTGTCTTGTAGTGTTATGTACGGTGTGAATACAGAATGCAAACAGAAAACATAATCAAAATAACGTACGAAAGGATTGATGGTATCTGGAAACTCCGGACTAACTATTATAATAAATAAATACGGCGCCCAAAAGCCAACGAGAATGGTGGCCCTGAAAAAGGCAATTAATGTCACGCGCTTGTAGCTCGCGCGGTCATCAAACCTATCAAGTTTGATCAAACCTGCCTGTAAAATCCTGACAACGATGATAATGTAGCTGGCAGTGGTTGTAATTATTGGCACAAATCCGATTAAACTGAAGATGACAACCCTGATAATCAGAGATTCACGAGGTCCAATATTTTCATGATAAGACTCTAAATAGCACATTTTATTCGTTTCTGATATTGTGACATTGTATCTTAAAAGTGCATATAGACTGTAAAAGATAGCGGCAAGCCCAAACCATAGAATTGCAATGTACACGGAAACGATCTTGAAGGTGAAATATTTTCTGTACGTTGGGTAGGAGAGCATAATGAGAAGACGCTGAAGGCCTAAGGACATGTTGGAGATTATGGCAATAAAAACGAAGATCAGTGAGGTTAGCCAAATACCACAAACCAAGTGACCATCATCCCAACTAGGACGTAGCAGCATATAGGCAAGACTAGGCAGACGTACGCCAGAAACGACGGCATCACATGTGGCAAGACTGACAAATAAAACAATGTTTTGCTTTGCAAGGTTGGTGATTTGGACTGAGGTCTTCATTACCATGATGTTTCCTACCAAGCCCACTAAACTGACGAAAGCAAGAATCACTGCTTCCACGTACACATACCAAACCGTGGGAATGAGTCTTTCTTGATCCCTCCCTGAGCCTTCATCTTTACCACTTATGTTATTGCTACTCCAAAAAGTCGATTTTCCATAGACTGAGCTGACATTCTGAAAATCCATGGTCACTGTAAAGGAAGATAAAGAGAGATATAAATACTGTTTGCACCTGTTTGACCCAATGTACAAGGAAAAGAGATTGAAAGTCAGTTATGATTTTTCTTCATATTTTTTTTGCACGTTTATTATGCAACGTCTTACGATATTCTCTGGTTACATATAATAACAACTTAGTGAGGATTTCAAACATTCAAGTGTGAATCAGCAATAGTGATGATTGTATGTGTGGCACACTGTCCCCAGACGAATGTATCAAAGCAACTCGTTTGGAGTTGTCAGTGAAGTCGTTTTTGCGTTAGATTCTGACTGATCAAGTTGATGAGTCAAAAGTTATATTGCTACATCTTCTGTTTCAAGCCAGGAAATTTCATATTTTAAATTACTTTTTTGAGAGTTAAACAATAAATAGGAAGAAAAAAAAGAATATATATTTTTGCAAGATTCTCACACATCGACATGTGATTGCAGTGGTGTTTCAAAGGAAGCAAGAGTTCCACCTGGAAAGCGGTTTACACGCGTGGCAATATGGAAACACTTTCGTCTTCTTTGTGGGAAATGGGCTAGTTCACAGTGTGACTTTCAATAAAAACCAAACAGCTAATTATGTCGGTGATATCAATGACTTTTCGGGTTATCTGGGTTTCCTCATTGTTATAATTTATTTGACAGGGGAGATAATTCAACCTGTATGGCAAAAAGCATGCAAATTTTTAATCTTAAAATTATCAAAATTTAGTTTTATTCAATAATGTCTTTTAATTCTATCACTAAGCTGATAGAGATCCATTTTGTTTAGGCTTTTACGACTCAAAACATGAAGGAAGCGCATGGAAAGATTCAAATCCACGTGCATGACGCTGTTACATTTCTTATCAACATCTAGAACTCTTTATAATCAATTATTTCATTAATCATTCTCTACTTTGCTTCATCGGCTGTACTTAAACATTGGAATTGCACGTGCTGGTTGAAAACAAGTGTTTTCTTCTTCAAAACGTTTCCTTTTGTAACTAGTTGGTATATTCTTTGCTAATTGACCTGAATAAATAATAATCACGTACTGTTTTTTGCATGCACACACTTGCAGCAGCATTCTTTGCTGTCCATAATCAAGATTCCCTTTTCCAACTGCCTACTACACATTAAATAAAGCAATTAGCATTAATTGTTCGGAGCTTTATGTTCATTTGTTTTGGCTTAGTATAATCTCCACATAAATGAAACATTTCTCATTTAATAATAATTGGATCCAAAATATACCTTTCAAGTAAAGAAATGTTTCTGTTTTTAAAATCTTCATCAAGAAATATATCAGGATATCAGATGTTGGCAGTAAAAAGAAATAAGATCACTGTACTGGTATGAATAAAAAATACTTGATTTGACCTACATGTTTAATGCACCCGAGTATCTGCTAAAATGTTTTCAAGGGAATTAGCCACACCATTTTCAAAATAAAACTTGAGAAACAACAGCCATGCCTCGGATTCCTAACCTCTATGGATTTCACAAAACTTGCTGGCCTGCATCCACACTATCCTCAAAATCGCTTAAAGCAAATTGAATCAAAGGTTCTGCAAACTTTCCCTGCCACCATCCTCACAATTATGTTTCTTTCCTTCGCATATCTAGACACTAGACATTCCAGCAAATGACGTTCATCAGATGCATACTTTTCAGCAAGTATGGGTGAGTATTGAAAACATGTAACAATTCTTGCTAATTTCTTCATTAATACCTAAAATTATCCAAGTAATGGATGGTATGATTCCCATTTATACTTCATTCTGTATATAAACTGATGATACAAATATATAAGCTGATGATAAAAATATATAAGCTGATGATAAAAATATATAAACTGATGATAAAAAATACTCTGAATTGTTTACCATAAAAAGTCGTGGGAGTGGTAAAGCATCTGCTAAAGTGCGACAACATAACATCGATATATCTCGATTTTAATCATATTGGCCTGCATTCAATGCACATACACTTCCTAATTATTTTTAATATAGATGTTTAATGGCATAAATTAAGCAAGATGTTTTGTTGTTATCAGTGGGACAGAATGGTTGCCTATATGAGCGTGGGCTGACATAATTTTCCCCATTATATTGCTACCCAGAGAACCGCAAAGTTTTCCACGTGATTCACACAATGTTTCTTCTGAATATAAATTTTTTAATGTTTGTGCCAGAAGCACTTAGGTTTCTGAGGGCTGCAGCCAAACAGTCAGTGGAAAAGATTGACCAACCAGCTTCCACAAATGCCATACAAGGCAGCGCACAAAATGAAAAGTAGCTCTCTTGCTCATTGTTTTGACAGGAATCAACCATTTTAGTCTGGGTATGAAAACTTTACAAACTTTTGCAAGTAAAATTATTTTAATAGTAATGTTAGACCAGGGCTAACAGTATGTTCTGAAATCTAGAATGTCATATTTCATACCCCGGCTTGACATTGAAAAATCATAATATTTGTGTAAAATATTTTCTCTACAGCTCTATTACAGTCGGACATTATCAGGACAATTGAAATTTTTCTTGCCGACCTTAGAATAGTAAAATTAATAATAAATTATTACAGTTAAATAAAAATAGGAAATCAAGGGAAATTAATAATAATAATAATGATAGTTTATTATTATTATTATTATTATTATTATTGTTATTATTATTAGAAGAAGAAGAAGAAGAAGCTATTGAATTATTTTCAGACTCTGTTGATAGGTTATTCTTTTTATTGTATCAATGAGATAATGTTTTTCAAAGCTTGGTATATAAGTTGTCAACTATTGTTAGCCATCATTGCATCCTTATGAAGGATCTATGCAGTTTTAACCCATATGAATATAATTACAATTTTGTTCAAGGTTCGCAGTGTATCAATAAATAATAAATCAATACAAAGTATTTGCATGACTCTTTTATATTTTTCGTTGAAATTCCATTATAATAAACAGTTATTTAAATGAAGCAGTTTTGAACAAATGCACACTGTCACTGTAATACTAAGTTAATAGCGATTATACATAAAATTAAAGCAACTAAGATCAAAATTTTCAATCGCAGGAATATTAACTGACATTAGTGTTTTCATGATCGTTAATAAATTAATTGAAACTTAAGCTTTCATATACCTTCCAGCCCTTGTCCCATGGTTACAACTCGGATTGTCCACCTCACCAGTGAAATACAGCGACCTCTGAGGACAGTTTTAAGTTTGACCTGGCCATTGTTCTCAAGAGATATTATCAGCCGAAAAGAGTATAGCCATAAATGGAATGGTCAACAAAACTTCAGCTAACACAATGCCGTACCAATAGATACATACATTGATATCATAGATTCCTAATGAAATTTCAAAACATTAATGAATTCAGATATGAATGTAACATTTCTGAGAATGAGTATGAATCGAAATAAAATCACAAGAACATGAAAAGAGTACGTAACCAGGCAGTTAGCTCAATATATACAATATCTGAAGATGGTTCTGTTATGAAATCCAAGAAATAACATAAGCAATTAAAAGTTCATCATGGTCTCAATCGTGACATTGAAAGTATTACGGAGCTAATGAATACCTGCAAGCAAGACTAATATATCGTGGGCAGTAGAAGCAGTCCAAAATATGCCGTTAGGATCTTGTCATCACAGTAAATCAGTCCACAAACAGCATATCATTCATATAGCATACAGAAGAAGCAATCAAGTTTGACGAGTACATACAGTACCTTGCACAGAAAATTGCACAGTATGTATGTAAACATGTTAGAATGTCGATACAAGGTTCAGTAGCACTATATAAGCTGATTTAGAGGTACTAACCTGATTATTTCGAAGAATACACATTAGCGCCAATAAACCCGATTCGTCAAAGATGTTATGTGTCTCCGTTGCAGAAGAAACTTTTGACAGGGAAGGGTGGTACAAAGCCATAGATAAGTTAGTATGCACATTGAACAGTAAATAAGATATGTTATCAATAATCGTAATTTCAAGTTGTTTTTACAGTTAGGATTAAAATTAAAGCAAAAGACACAGACTCTTGTTAAAAACGTTTTTGTTTCAAACTCATGAGCAATTCTGCGATTTCTCAACATAAGGAAAATCTACCCAAATGAAAAGCAGTTTAGTGGAACAGAGGAAGATTTGTACTTACTAATGAGACCAGTGACAAATAAAGACTTCGTGTTCGTAAGCTTAAAGAAGAAATTGATGATTTTCCTTTGCTAGAACTTATTGGAGGTTGGTCTACGATATTTACTTTAATAAGTTCCATGGTGATAGATGTTAATGACAGACACAGATTAGATATGTAGTGGTGTAGAGTCGGATACCTTTTACAATGACATAACGGATAACTCTGTTTTATGACTCCAGTGATTACAAGAAGTATATTATAACCGATGTTCCGTAAATGAATAAGAGGATACCGGGGCTTTTCACGTTTATTTTTGTGATGGGCCAATAGAAGGATGTTCTTGACTTCGAAGTTACGTACTATGCTTTTTGGATATGTCCTTCATGAAAAGAACTTCTGTAAAGGGAAATAAATTGTGTGATCAAACAAATGTTGAAGTTCAACAAGACTATCCAGTTAATCAAACTGTGAATTACTTCGAGATTAATTGTACTATAACCTGACATCATGAGTTATTCATTTGCATAATTTGCGATAAATATTTTCGTATTTGTATTGTCGTCTCTAAGAGGTCATTTCCTGCTATAATTCCTGCTGTAAATAAAGGTTTGATGGCTGATACAAACGGCTTGTATTCTGTTTGTATGAAATCCAGTGCAATTTTCCCCTTTCTGCAACTTGTAACACCGCATATAATCATGTTTTTTTTTTATATTTTTATAAATACATAATTTTGTATTAACGCTGTTAACAAATTAGGTTATTTGAATGTCAGGGTCAATGTATATGTGGTGGAAAAAAAGTGTATTGATGTCTCTCGCTGTCGTTAGGGAGGTTCAGAATTTAGCCACAATGTATTGCAGAAATCCATCTCAAATTAATTGATTGTGGTTTAATATATGACTATTCTTCGTGTGGAAGGTCTATAGATGTACCAAAATCATGAATGGAAAATGGCGTTTCGAGAAAAGAGATACTTTATTATTTTATAACTGTACCTGATTTGAAACAAAATGACAAAAAGTTAAATAGCCCTACACACAGAGAAACATCCTTTCTATTTATTTCGTTGCCAATTAAGGTGTTTTAAAAAACAAACTTAACATTGCAGTTTCTAAATGAGTGAATTTGCAGATGAGATGGGATGTTTTACCGGTTGTCATCCTTTTAGTTTTGTCATTTTTTTAGAATCATATATTACAAAAACATATTGCTTGTGTGTTGACAGGCTGCTCAACGGTGTGATTTTTTATGGACAAGTTTTTATTTGCTGTAATAAAAATATAAATACTGAACTCAACTAGACCGTGTTGATGATACAAATTATAGGAAATTTATTCAGGATTCTTTATTTTTTGTGGCGAAATGTAGTCTCAACTTCTTCTAAAGGCAAGTATTTGTTTATATGCAAATGAAATAACAATGAACCTATTGAATCTATGTTTGTTCAATGTTTATTCAAAATACATGCCCTGACACAACCCTGTATGATTATCTCCTTGTTTACGAGATCGCAAAGAGTACATCTATGAATATTCCTAAGACGAGAACGTATCAACAACTCAGGGCAATCACACCAAACAACCCACAGTATGAATGGATTAACCCTATCATCGACATAAGTAGATATTAATCCCATCAAGGTCAAGTACAAGTCAAGTGGAAGACAAGTGTTGCCAATCCGATGACGATTATTACAGAGGCCCGTATTCACAAATCCAAAGCCAATAGACAATATCATGGGTTGACCGTGAACTTAACGGTCTTGCAAAACTGTTATACACCGAGAAACTCACTAATCTATCAAATGGAAAGAATGACACGGTGCCATGGTATGGAACTGTCTTAGCCAACAGGACTTAGCAATCTATCATCCTATCCAAATGAGAGTAACAAATAGTGGTAAAGAAATCTACAAGACAGGATACATTTGCCCAAACGTACTCCAAAGACTGGTATGCCTTATATTTATATTTCAATGGAGATGATTCTGAAATAGAATACATTTTCGGTAAATCAACAGCCGCAAGAACACCAGTGACTTCGACGAATAAAGATTGTAGTGATTCCACTTCAAGCGAACTTCCATTAGCACAATGTAAAGCTGATCTGCATAACATAGTTAAAAGAGTCAGCGAATTAAAGAATGAAGGAGGAGGAAATTGATAAACGAGAAAGAAAAACGCTATCTTGCAATCTACTCTGGAAAAAAAAACCTATTTCTGATATTGAAGCTGAATGCACTATGCTTGAAGCTGTTAAAAAGTGTGCATCGAGCATCTTCATACTATTGACTTTTTTGACGAAGCCAGCTGTATAACGCGATTCGATGCCATTGAAGCCAATGCCACATGCTGCCACTACTTATGCAGATTCCACTGCTTCGCACTTAAGACCCCAACGTAGACTAGACGGGTCTACACGGCGCGACTCGATGCCATTGAAGCCAATGTCACAAAATTGACAAACAAAGTGCTACGAATATCAACTAAAATGCAAACGTATTGACCACATAGCGATAAAGTAAGTATTCAACCTGATACTCCTCCCCAAAGCCCAGTTAATTTAGTTAACTTCTCGCCCATAACTGAAACAACTTCACAAATAAACTTTCAAAATAAACAATTTGACGGAAAAGTATCTGCTGCCGCTACTTATGCAGAATCCACTGCTAGACACTTAAGCCCCCCAGCCAGAACCAGACGGATCTAGAGACTCCAACATACCGCATCAAACCGAGTGTCTTTTTTACTTCAACGAAGCAATACGCCCAAGATAAAAAGCTACAGCTGGAGACATATCGAAATTCAACTATACATATGATAGAAACCAAAACGCGATCAGCAACACTAGTCATACGCAAATAGGAATTTCAAAGCCAATCATGTAAGGTACAGTCATGACCACAAGCAGAACAGTCATCTATTACAAGCAGCAGTGTTTCACGAAGAAAGGACTGATGATACTGGTGAAGTCTTTATATGACTATCGCGCAAAAAACGTACAGGTATTACCTAGGAAATATCGATAATCGAACTAAAAGATATGGGATAACTTCGTATTTGACATAAAAGAGGACTTCGTCCGAGTGTGATGTGTATTTTCCAAACTTACGGATGGACGAAACTTAATAGTGAGTGTAAATATTCTCGCGGAAGAAACAAAACTAATAGAAAGTAAAATCGTTGTTTTGCCCAGTGGTGCAGCCTGTCTGTGCTGCCTCAGTGGAAACAAGCTGAATGCAAAATACGACCAAAATATAAAATATATGGATGAAATCACAAAGGCGGTGACAATGAATGCAGTGAAAATAATTCGATAGTGAACCCAGCAACGCAGTAGAAGGAGCAGATACATCGATCAAGACGATGATGATGATGACTATTACGATCACTACCAAGAATGCGACCATGATGATTTTGACTACGATAATTGGCATAACAAATCTGACACCTAAGAATCATGAAGAAAGTAAAGAGAATAGTAACCAGCTGTGATTATTGCACAGGTCCACATATTATTTGCTTTATATAAAATATTTATGTGTAAATGTCACTAATTAATATCGCAATATTAATGCTGTAAAGGTCCATTCGCTTACTGATCATTAACAGTAGTCTCAACATTCTTACCTGGAAGGTCAGAAGTATTATGTCCTCTGCGTTAATGTGTCAGTAATTTACATGACCTATCAGACTGATATCGCCGTGATATGTGAACAAAACTTGACAGAACAAACAATCGGAAATCAGTAAAAGGAAACTAAACGTTATGGTAAAATGTGCAATCTTCTATAAAAATAGAACAGCTTAAAGAATATTTTTATTTAGATTATAACTATATTTTTTAGAAAGATGTTACAGTAGGAATAGGATTTTTTCCGATATATGTAACATTTTGCATAAATATAATATTTATGAAAACATTTAAATTTTTGTTGGACACAAAATATTTCCAGGAAAAATATAATAAAAATAAATTATGTAACATGCTAATTGTACGTATGACAAGGAGCGCTTTTCAAACTTGTGCCACTCTGACGTGTCCTACTAAAATTAAAAACTATTCGTCCTTCAATAAAACTCTAAATTTTATAGCAAACTTCACACCAACAAGAAGAGAATTGCAGTTAATTACATCCCATGCAAACGTTCTTATCACTGTTTCAACTAATTGCACACAAATTTGTGAGCACTGCAGCCATTCTTACACAGATGTAATAATACATTCATTTATTTGCTGACAAAGACCTGTGCGACAGAGAAATATTTTAAACACAAATAATTTTGACATTTGTATTGGTGTGTTCTTTATAATACATCAGATGAGGAATTTATTCAACATTTCGTGGATAGGGAATTTCCAAAAGGTAGAGGCCTAGAAAAGCCCGAAAAAGTAAGAAATTATGTGATGTCTTCTTCAGTTTTCTCTGCATCTGTAATACATGGTTTCGTTTCTTAATACTATTATCGATTTTCAAGTTATCATTCTTCGAAGAGCATCTGATTGTATATAACATGATAGTACTATCTTCATGGACGCTATTTATGATATAACATATAAAATACTACTTATTGTCCAAAATTAGTCATGATATGTATGCTAATTAAGTATTTGGTTTCGCAGCAGTACGCCATATTTTACAACATATAATGCTCTCGAATGAGAATCCTCAAAGGGAAGCTGCGTTTGGAAGAGGCTTTTGTCATCTTCATTTATTATATTATATATCACTAATGCATTTGTCATTACTTCTTTCTATGTTTGTACCCATTTTCCATTATCCTATGTTGCTATCACTATCTCTGAAAAGAGGAAATAAAGAATGATGATGATGATTATGATGATGATGACAAATATGTACAGAAAATTACCATAGATATATATATATATATATATATATATATATATATATATATATATATATATATATATATATATATATATATAATGATGCAATTTCGACACATATTAGAAGCTTGATTTAGCGATACTAACACATGTACCTAAATGTTTCGATCCTCAAGAATGGGATGTATCACAGTCACAGAAGTTGCAAGCCAAGAAAGGTGGTAAAAAAAACGGAGGTACGTTAGTTAGTATGCTAATAGGATACGCTATTAAGCATCACAATTTGAAGTTGTTTGTACAGTTAGGATTAAAATTTAAAGTTAAATTTCGACAAGAACATCTAGTTAATCAAAAGGTGAAACACAAAGTGATTACTTGTACCATCCTAAGTTGTTCATTTGCATAATCTGCCGTAAGGATGTTCGTAATTACACTGTCGTCTCTGAAAGACTTTTTTTGCCAGTGAAACCCATGTGACCACTACGGGGCAGTTCAATTGGCCCTTCTGGGCTCTGTTCATTGTCATAACAGAGTAAGGTAAAAAGTAGACCCAACCTCATCACACCACCCATAAATGTACTTACGCAGGCGTAAGTAGTTTTATGTCTTGCTTTACATTAATGTTTGATAGTCGATGACAACACAGTCAACAACTGCTTATATCCTATTGATATCAAGTCCACTGCAAACTTTGATCTTCCGCAACTAGCAACACCGTATATAATCATGTTATTTTAAAAAATTAAAGATATAGTTTTGTATTAACACGTGTAATAACTTAGTTATTTAAATGGCAGAGAAAATGTCTATGTGGTGAACAAAAAAGCATTGATGTATCTCGCTGTCGTAAAGGAAGTTCAGAATGTAGCCACAGTGTAATGTAGAATCCATCGCAGATTAATTATTTGTATTTTAATATAGGAATATTCTATTGGATGAATTCTACAAATGTCTCAAAATCATGAATGGAAAATGGTGTTTTGAGAAAAGAGATAGTTTTATGGTTTAATCGCCGTATCTGATTTTCACCAACCCGGCAAATAATTCAATATCCCTACAGGCAGGGAAACATCCTATCTATTTATTTCATTGCCACTTAACTGTGTTATGTAAGAAATTTATCAGTATAATTTTAGATGAGTAAATTTCTTGATGACATGAGATGCTTTGGTTTTCATCCGATGTCATCCATTTTTGTTTCATCCTTATTATAGAATCATATATGACACAAGTTTTAGACCCCGATTAACTATGCCTTTTAGATTAAATACACCACATTAACCGAACATGTTATTATCTGAAATATAAAATTATAAAATTATAATTAGTGTTTGTGACAACTATATGGCATTTCCTTGTTATTCTGAATATTTCTCGTCGCAGTAGACACAAAAGAAATAATATTATCTATACATATACTTTATCATCTCGGTCATTTGTTGTTGTTGTTGTTTGTTTGTTTGTGTTGTCTATCGTCGGATTAAACATTTACAGATCAGTCTCTGTATCGTTCTTATAAAGCATCAAAACTTCATTGAAGCTCATTCGTTGTTAATCACATGCAACATTTGCTAAAGTCGCACTAGATGGACATCGGTAATTCTCTATATATTGATGCAATCGTCAACTAAAGAAAATTCATTTCTGTACATATTGTTAACGGGTTGAACCATTGAATCCGAAGAAATTGTATGATACTAGGGATGTATATTTTCTAATTTGCAAATTACTCCAGGTTCGCACTTTCTATTTCTCATGACTTTTTCCCAGTGTAAATTTACTCTCAGATCATAATGAAGAACAAAATGATATAATGAAGTATAACCTGCTATTATCTGAAAGTCAGTTGGTATCCTAAATACGTTCATTATGCGTGCCTGATAATGCCTTGCTCAAAATTATTATGTATGATATCGTTTTAAATCGTGTTTGTTTTATGAGACGTTAGTAATATATAAATCTCTAAACGTAATGAAAATGTAGTGGTCACTCATCATACAGATATCATCTATGCAATTTGAAATGCTTATGTCCTTAACAAGCATTCTTCCCATATACCACTACCTTTTTAGCATCACGTTTATCACATAAATCGAACGATATGAAATGTGAACGAAGTACAGTCATAACATTTGATCCCAACCTATTCAGTAAAACCACCAGCTTTAGTTTAGGCTTGTTGCTATTTGGAGTGAGGCAAACAAGGATTTGGTGGTTAAAGATACTTAGCATAATTTGGTTTTTTCGCTTTTTATGAGCAATTATCTAGCGGTATATATTTGTTTGCAAAGCTAAGAACTATAAACACATACTAATTAAAATATTGCTTATAAGAATTGAAATTAATCACGTTTAGTGGTTTAGGTTTTCTCTAAAATAACAACAGGATGTGTAGAATCAAAGAATCAAGAGTATTTTTCAATTATACAACATTACAACATGGATCAATGTTACATTCAGATTTTTACCTTTCTTGTGTGACGGTGATGTGATTTAAAGAAGACAGAAAAAAATTTGTATGATTAAGTGAAATCTATGACCTGAAAAATATAACAATTTTTTCATCGTGGCACAATGAGAGGGAAAGGTGAACAATCCTTTCTTCTTGACAGCAAATTACAAACAGCCTTACAAAACTTTGTTTCGTTGCAATTTAAGATGTATTTAAACAGTGCATGAAATAATAAATGAAAAATTGACTCAAGAGAGTTTGTAAGTCTTTTGGAATATGTACCGCGAAGGTTGTGATTTGATTACCAACAGGAATATTTCAAGTAGTACAAAGCAAAATACGACATTCAACAGGAAAAAGAATAATAAAAACATCATAATAACTTCAACTATACGAGCCGACGCTCCCATTCGTTCCATTTACACTTTTTGTATACACATTGGTTTGACTCTTCACTTATACTATTACTGATTCGTGTCATAATGTTACTGATTCGTGTCGTAGTCTTACTGATTCGTGTCAGAATGTTACTGATTCGTGCCATAATCTTACTGATTCGTGTAATAGTCTTACTTATTCGTGTCATAATCTTACTGATTCGTGTCATAATGTTACTGATTCGTGTCATACTGTTACTGATTCGTGTCATAGTCTTATTTATTCTTGTCATAATCTGTCTCCATCAGCTCCATTAGGATCAAATAATCTGAGCCATTAATTATTTCATGTGCATGATAGATCGCCTGTTATTGCAACACTAATGATTAAAGCTGCTTTTGCCATTTCGTATTTAAGCTACTTAATGGTAATGAATTTTGATACTGCTTCCTGTTTTTATCACGCACATTTTTAAAACTCTCGCTAAAGTGCAAAATAATATATTATCGTTCTGTTCCAAACAATATGGGTAAGGGATCGTTTATAATGTATTATTATAAAAAATTAAAAAAAATTTAAAAATAAAAAAATTAAAATCTTTTTAAAGTCTTTAGTTAACTAATCATTATTGAGTAAGCAAGGCGATTATCGTTTACCTGTTATCCAATACAGAATTAAGTCGTTGTTAATAGATTCTCTGTTCAAGTTTAAACAAATTTATTCCGTAACAGCGCAAAGGACGTTATTTAGCATCTGATGTTTATTGTATTATATGCAACAAAACCGTCTTTGTTATATTATTATCAAGGTTTATATTAGTAAATGACTACACATATTCACAATAGCATCATGGTTGTAAGTCTAATTGATCTAGTACTATATATATTTGCATTTGTTTCGTTTGTCATCCAACTCCTCTTTCTCTTTATCGACCGTTTATAACAGTAAATGTTTTACTCTTTATTCATATTTCATTGTTTAATTAGTATTGAATGTCTCCATGATTTCCACTTTTTCTGACTTAACAATATCAGTTCTTTCACACAGTACAAAAATCGTCTCATGTGATTCAGTTATGTATGGCTCATTCATTCTTGTAAACGTTTCGATCAAATCAGTTCTTTAAAACTACATATTACGACCATACATTGTATAGCTAATCATCGATTAACATTTAATCTGCATTTTAGTTATATTGTTGTCTCTCAGCAATTTGCTCATTTTCAGACTTGGTAGAACCTGATCTTTAAACTTTTATTTCAAGGATTTGTCAATGTTTTGAAATTGAATCACTATGGTTAAAGCTCATACTAAATGTCCCTCCCTCTCTTGCTTCTTCTGGCTTTTTTCGTTCATTTTTTCCAGTTGTTTAAGAAATTGAGACTTTTTATTTTCTAGTAGTTTATTAATCTGGCCAAAGAGATTCAAATATTTACTGCTTGAGAAGAAGCAGGTTAAAGGTTGATCCATTATCTTAAACACTGTGACCAAATATTAACCTGTAAACTTAATCGTCCGTGATGTTTCGTCGACACCATGGTCTTGGTGCCATTGGATTTTCTGTGACATCTGTTGCATTCCAGTCGCCTTTAACTGACATGCAAGATTTCCGTCCAGATGGAGTTGTACATCCTCAAATTGTTGTGGGTAAATGTAGAAAACAAAGTTTACAAAGCGTATTGAATCCTTGGCAGGAACAATATCGTCAGTGTGGTCTATGGATTAAATCTTTAAACAGATGACTATCCTCGGCAGGAACAATACTGTCAGTGTGGGCTGTGGATTAAATTTTGAACAGATGACTGTCAGAGCAATGATCAGCTCACCAATGGACAATCAGTGTTACTTATCGCAAAACAGACCTTCTCACCTAATCCTCTGGATCTAGCGAACAAGCAAGCCGGTGTTCTAATATTTACTCTTTTCAAACCTATTTCCATGCACGAACAAACACCATATACACGAAACTTCCATTTTTTGTGAAACCATAGCATCAATTACAAATAGAAAGAAAGTCCAGGAAACTATCAAGAAGTAGCAGAACAACACGTCGCAAGGATGACACCAGATTAGACTAAATTATTCCAGGGTATGACCTGAAATTACACGTATTACTAAATTCCGCAGCACCACAAAATATAAAGGAACAGCTGGCAGTCACAGCAGCTCGACTTACTTCGGAACCCCGAGCCAACTAACTCCAATTTGGTAAGGTCAAGTGTGTAACTTCAGAGATATCAACTTCACGAAATCTTTTCCTGATATTGGCCAGATGCACCACAAACATTAGGTCGATCGTCATCGGGAATTAACTGACAAAATCGATAAGAGGGTCTTTGTAATTATGTTTTAATTTTACATTTTGTTCTAATACCTAAGTATTATACAAAACATACATTTATTTTATGTGTGCATCTTCGTTGTCTTTCCTGTTTATCTTTGTGTTATTAGTTATTTCTGTTAAGTCAGATTTCTTGGGGGGGGGGGGCTGGGGGGGAGGGGCAAAGACAATAAGTGTTAGCTGCTATCGTTTCTTTCAGTTTCATAAAATTAGTTTTATATTGCTTTTGATGTAGTCTTTCTGCTTTATCTTTTCTACATAATTATGACGTTTGTTATGTTCTACGTGGGCTTACCTTCTCTGTTAATTTCTCTACCTATGAACTTTTTCCAGTTTTGCTTTCACCAAGTTCCAATTAATTTGTAAGACAATTATCAATGAACATTAGTTTAATTTCAAGACTAGGTTAAGCTATTCGAGACCCTGTTTTATGGTAATGATCACTATGATTATTAAATTACTTTCATCGTGTTTGGGTTAATATATTGGTTGGCGGAGACACGGGCAAACAATTTCCTCATTTCCTCATTGTCGTGTATGGGTGTTTGGGGGTTTTTTTGCCTTGAGGTCGTGGTGGTTATAAAATTGTTTTTCGTATTGGGGTGGGGCATTGATCTGAAAATACAATTTTCCTGTACAACCAGTAATACTCGTGTTTTGTGTCGTTATCTTTCAGTCTGAATGAGAGATAGTGGGGGGAAGGCATGAAAATCGTACCTCTTGCATTCAGTGTATGTGCTGTCAATAGCAATTATCAACCATGTTGTTTACTAGAACACAATAAACGTGATTGCACTCGAAAAACTGCTGCTTACGTTTTGCTCAATGTATACAGGACCTCGGCTCTTCTAGCCGCTGCTATTGTTTGTTCTCAGGCTTTAACAGAACGTTTGTTCCGACCGAGATTCAGTAAACCAAAAGCATGGCCTTATACACATGCGAAAACGGGAACCGTGTAAGAAAAGATGGCGTTGTCCTGTCTCCCATTTTGCTTCCGTAAAAAATACTGTTAGACACTGTGGCGATAAGTGTCCGCCATCTTATTACTGGTGAACCGAGAAAAAGTCTGAGTTACAAAAAGGTCGGACCAATGAAGAAAAATTAACACAAACACGATGAACAAAACGACCGAACAATGGTCAGAATAAAGTTCGGTCTGGTCACAACACCGACAAACAAAAACTTGACCACCAATGACTCATGATTACATCTCAGTTATTTGTTGGGTATTTTGTATTAGCAGTGATATTACATAATAATTTTTGGTTGTGTCGAATGTCTTTGCATTCTATATAAAAGTGAACATGGTGCAACGTGGTGTGGAGCTGAAATCAAGGTCATGATATCACTACTTTGGGAAATCGCAAAGCTGCACATAAAAGTAAATTTCAAGTCAAATGAAACAAAAGATTCCTGTGTTGACCCTATGATGCATACCAAGTTTTTTAAGTCGCATGTCCATGACAAGTGAACTTTAAAAAATATTTGCTTCGTACCTGTTTCATACATTATAATATTAATATAAGCATATGTTTATATTTTCTACATGTACCACAATTCCCTCTATGTCTGTGGATAGGGCAATGTGGGAAAGGAATTGTGCGACTTCAGATGTCAACACGAAGAGTAAAATCTGCAGTCCTGATAACCTTAAAGTTATTTATGGTGAAACAAATATTTTAGAGTTAAAAGACGAAATACATGATAAAAACTGAACGATTCTCTGATTAGTTTCAATAAGTTTCAATTAGTTAATGTGAACTGGTATATTATGTTATTAAAAGAGCATGTTTCCGCCTGAAAATGGATTATGTATAGACAGTTGAAAATATCTGCCTGATGTTTGTAATCAAGTGTCTCTCTTTTTCTACTGAAGTAAATATACTTAAATGATGAATACTGCAACATTGCATGAAAACAAAAGTTATATACATACCTTATTTTGGTAATTTTCTTGTGATGAATAGCGGATAAGCACCAAAAACGACAGTATAATGTTTAGCTCACACGATGAATGCTAAACACAGGCTTGTCAACCAATGCTCAAACAGGCTGTAAATCGGACTGTCTGCCGCAGATATTTAATATTCTATATATCTTGTAATTCCAGTTCCATTTTATTGACGTTTAAATTTTACCCATTCAGACATGCGCAAGGTAATACGGCATCAGCTTACTCTATACTGTCGTTAAATCTGGAACGTTGTTCAATAATAGACACCATAAAAATGGCGTTTTGGGGGGATCCCTAGAAATCTAGCTACGTGGACACTCCATATTAGACCTTACAGCTCAAATTAAAATGTTCTCTCCAGCATTTCACAGACAAATGCGTATACACCAATGCAGTGCAAAAGCTGATTTTGTAAGCAACACGTTGCCGTTAGAGAAAATAATTTCATTGCTATAGTAACGCAATGTATTTAATAAATCCAATATTACTCAGCCACATCAGGTATATGCACTTCACTGCATCACGATTGATATTATTTCATTTAAAATCCGAATGAGTTATTTCTATTCGTACCAATATTATGGTTACGATGTGTAATCCAAATGATTTATTAAATCTTTGGCAAAACAGTATCCGTAATTTGACGGTGTCGCACGACCAATCTTGACCTTGCGACTTTCACGTACATTTTTAATGGGATCTTAACTGTGAAATCAACACCATCTCATATTTTTGTTTCACACGACATTGACTTCAACATCAAAACGGAGAGAGCCAGAGAGATACATTAGGCATAATTTAATACATTTTCATGATGATGAAAAGAAACAACATATGAATTATGAGATTAACCAAGATCAGAACTACATACATACATACATACATACATACATACATACATACATACATACATACATGCATGCTTGCATAGCAATCCAAAATAATATAAGCATACATACATACATACATACATATACATACATACATACTGTTGTTTACAAATTGACAACAATATTGCAATAGCGATATTATTATGAAAATCAAATTATTTAGCCAGATTGTTGTGTAGTGTTAAGCCAACGTAGTGAAAAACATATCACTTGTTTCTAAACTAGAAACATTTATTATGCATTATTACCAAATTATTCGCTACTTGAAGCCAATATTCACTTAATTCAGTGCTTTTCATCATTTTTCAAGCATTAAATGACAATCATCGTTTTCGAATAAATTAAAGGGAGTCATCTTATATAAGGTTATGAGTTACATGTAATAAGATCTTTTGCTTTGTTTTCCAGTCGCTGTTTTCGTTCTTTCATGGTATTTTGGATTTATGTTTGATGTTACGGGGAAACCCAATAACGAAAATTATTCTGTATTTTAAACATCAATAGCTTGTCACGAGCAAATCATAATACTGGCCAGTCGCCTTTTTAATTAACAATGTCTTGAAAGAAATGAATCCGTTTGCAAACACAAATCATCAGTCTCAGAAGCACAATAATAAACAGCAGCATTTGCATAGTATCTTTTGTTCTTTCAGTCTATATGGTTGACTCCAGAAGAAGAAAAAAAGGTATTACTCGAGACTTTCTTCTTCTTGGTTCATCCAATTTTCATAATTAAGTATTTACATGTTCTTCTTTATAACTGCGTGCTTCAGTGTTCATTTTTTATTTGTATCTCGATAGCGTTCGGTTTGCATCTGATTGTAAATCATCTTGGGTGTAAGTAAAGTGTTTTCTGTATGACTGGATATTGCACGATTTTGTCATAGAATTTTACATGGAAAACACTAGACTACAAACTTGTGCAGTCATTTACGTGCTGGTCTGAACGTTTTGTCTTGATGAGCTTGACTTTTGGCTCTTTCCATTCATCTATGTCTATCATAAAGAAAATTCTGGCAACATTTAAGAATTAAAAGTGTACGTCTATCATAATGATAGAGCGATGTTATGTTGAGATAAGCATAAAAACCAACACAAAACATGACAGATAAAATATACAAGATTTAATACTAAAATAATGAATCGAATATATTTCGGTATATTGAATTGTAAACTAAATTGTAAATTGAAAGCTATCTATATAATATAATGTGACAATTAAATAGTTTAGTAAAGACATAAATGTGAAAAGCGAGAATTATCGAAAAAGTAAATGTTCAGAATGTTATATCAGTTTGTAGTTTTCTTATCGGCAACTGAAAAGATTGTTTTATTTAGGGATGTGTGTCGCCATTGACGCCACGTTATGGTACGTATCACGTTAAAGAAGTTGCAATTCTGTACGTATCACATTACGGAGGATGCAACACTGCGTATCATGTTAAAGAGGTTGCTATATGACCGTATCACTATAATGAATATCACCGCCATTGTTGAAAAACATGTCTGATTTGAGGCAAGTTTTTACCTCGAATATTGATATAAGCAATTTTGGGGGTGAAAACGAGGTAGCGTACAAACATACGTTGAAATAGCATATATTTTTCTTTGCTTTTGATGTTGTTTTTTTGTGTATCTGTGATGCTTTCTTTATTAGGCTGAGTTCTAAAGCTAATGCAGAAAAGGCCAGACTCAAATGACCCTGACATAGTATGGAAAAACTGTTCCATTATGCTAACATTGGATAATTTTTGCTTTGTTATCGAAAATTATTACTACCTGCCCACTAGAATATTGTTTGAACAAAAAAAAGCAAAAAACAAAAATCCATGCAATTGAATCTGTCCGCAACTCTAATAACTAGCCAACTTGTAAGCGTTAATAAATGTAACAAAATATGCCATTAATTCTGTTCTTATGTATTATTAGTCATATTGCGATGCGGGTGTGACAATAAGTTTTATCGTACATATATAAAATATCGATATTCTGAATTCGAAATTGTTTTATCGTCACAGCTCTTGGTTTACTTTTTTTTTTAAAAAAATGAAAATAGCTCTCATTTAATACTATAAGGTGCATAAACATGAAGTAAATCTTTCCAATTAACCCATATTAAAAACCAGCAATGTGGTTTGAGCATGTCGATATAGAAGAGAATATCAATTAATTAAAATAACTTAGCCACGGTATGCTTGAAGTTTGACAAGAACCAATTAGTAGCATTGTCTTTTGGCACATTCTGACAAACCCCGTCATCATCTATTCGTTCAGTACCATAATTATTTACATACAGGCAGTGGAGATTTCATAGATGAAATTAAAATGATGTCACCAAATACTTGACTCCGTGATTACAATAACAAATGGATCATTGTAAATTGCTAGTTAGAGCAAAAACAATCTTTGTTATGGATGCGGTGTTTGGAAAAACGGGAGATTGTGACATTATGTCCGTTTGGATGTGCGTGTGTGTGCGAGTTATACTGAGCCGCCACTCCAACGCAGTTTAAACTTTGGGATACAATTTGGGGTTGTATGTTAATGTGGATAATGATTTCCAAAAAAAAATCACTCCTAGGGGTTAGGGTGGTTTTACAGGGGCAAACCTGCTAATCTGATACATATAAATAAAAATCATTCTCATTAAAGACCTGCCTCAGTGGATACATTTTTGCAAAGCATACCTGCTTATAAAAGACCCGCTTTAGTGGAGACCGTTATACAGACCGCACCTGTTCATCAAATAGAAGCCTTAGGTACACCGTTAAACAAAATAAACCTGATCATCAAGGACCTATCTCAGAGGACACCTTTATTACAAACACACATTCACATAATGGATACGTTTTGAAAGTACACCTACTCATAAAGGACCTGGCTTAGCGGAAGCCTTAACAAAAACCAACATGCTGTCAAAGGACTCGCTTCTGAGAACACATGATACAAAACGTGTTTGTTCATAAACAAACATGACTCAGCCGACAACTCTATAAAAAACACACATATTCACAAAGGACAATGTCAAGGATTATTATAGTATGGCACTAGGTAAAACAAATTTTGATATATTGAGTGGCTTCCCCTGTACCTATATGATTTGACAGCGTGCTTGTTTCATATTAACCACCAACTAGTCAGAGACCAACCAGTCTTGAGCCCTCAGCTATGACAGTCCACTACAATTACATACACGTCGTTCTGCAAAACCTAGCCCAGAAACAAACTTCCGTCAGAAATCGATAAACTTTCCTTTTGAATTTCATCTCAGAATGAAACGTATCGCCAGACAGTGTTATTAAATTAAACCAGTTTTTGCGCAGAATTCATTATGCTGGATCAGCTTCGTTTTAGTTGTCACCATTGTGATCCTGAAAAGAACAATGCTGAATTGGCTGATTAAAGAGAAAGACGTGATGCGATCCAGGTACCCTTTAAAATGATAAGATAAGAAAACAATTCTGTTGGGGCCTTGGCACCTTGAGAAAATAGAAAGCGTTATTTTGAAAGCAGCTGGAGCGGAAGCGTTACAATAGAAAAAATAGGTACATATAAAACGACTCCGTCAATGCAGGCAAAATAGTTCATTAGGTAAAACCAGGTAATTTATCAAGACAAGTTACAGTTAATTCATTGTTTTGGCATGTAGTACTTGGGTTCTTTTAACAAGGATTTTTGAAGAAAAAATTACAAATCGTCAAGAAATCGCTAAATTTGTAATTTATGTGCAACGTCGATGCACAAGTGATTAAATACGCAAGGAAGATTTAAAAAATTGGTGACGTCATCAAAATGCACCCATTAACACATTAACCACTTTTGTTTTCGTCTGAAATTCGAGTAGGAAACGCATTTTGAAAGCTATTTTTGAATACACCCTAAAACACCAACTTCCAGGTGATCTTCCAATAATATACTGCCTAGCTGTGTTAGAAACATCGCTTTTCATTAGCCATTTGGCTCGGGGACGAGCAGAAGGGTAAAAGTTAGAATGTTTTAATTTTTTTTTTTGCTTAACGGACCCATTATTTTCGTATCGAGACCACTCTTTATTCCAAATGCCCATCTTATCCTATTTTTGGCAAAGGTTCATCTGTCTGTTTGCAGTTCATACCGGTCTGCCTTAGATCTGAGACCAGAAAGTCTAAAATCCGGACACAAAATCGGATTCCGACCATGGGCGAATTTTGGGTAGAAAAAAATCGGGTCCAAAAAAATGAGGTTTTTCCCTCTGTATTTTGTAGTGCAACTAGAAACTCCAGATTATTTGGTATCATTGTAGAGCTACATCTGTCTACCTTTCTATATTACCACCCACTTTAGTGTACCTTACATGACCTTGATGCTACAGAGCTCAGCAGTAGGCTACTACCTTAATGTGTTAAATACAGTATTGTTCATTTCCATCTGTTCTTTAAATGAAGACATCGCATGTCAATATGGCTTTAGACATCTTGGCAGACTCTTAACATCAGATCCCGTTTTCAACAGCATCTCAACACTTATCATATCAGGGTTGTAGCAGCCGAAAACTGGATAGAGTGGCTGCGACATATTGATCGCATCGAAAGTGTGTAAGATACGGTCCGCACCCACATCTAGTATTATCCATTTCTTCCGTCGGGCATCGAGGAGAAATCCGTAGGTCACATGAACTTCAAGACCCGCTTGATTTTCCGAAAGCGGGACGTAGGCAAGAAGGTCGCGATCATGCCAGAATTCCTGAGCCAGCTTTCCACCTTCTGGGTATCTAGCTACGTAGAACGATCGCGCATGCTCATGACGTTCGACAGTATGGTGTTTGTCAATATCTTCTAGACGACACAGTCCGATTTCAAAGACCAACCATGTTTCTTCAAGTGGTTGTTGGATATTGAAAGTTACATCAAGTTCAAAATAAAATTTCCCTTGACCCTTGAAACCACGCGTTCCCTTTGTCCCTTTGTACTGTTTAAATTGTTCATTAGACGTGTTGGATGTGTCACTGCTACCGATTCCGGTTCCTGTTTTCTTATTTCTTAGCAGCTTTCCATCGTGTACAACTTCTCTTTCTTGATGGGCCGTCGTTGAGTCGAAAAGGAAATCTGGACCTGTAGATAAGCAAAGAACTAAGAGGTATTGTTGACTTTTTTAAATATTACATTCTAACCTTTTGTAAAATTTACAAAAATCAAAACAAAAGACCGTCTTGAAATATACCATTTAGCATTATTCTATTAATTTTTTTTATTTTCTTTTCAAAGTTGCTTAAGTATCTAAAATATTTTTGAAAGATATTAAGAAAACCATCTCTTTGTGGGGAAACATTTTCACTTAATTCAACAACTCTTATCCGTTTTCTGTCTATTGATTCTCAACGCATGGGGGGAGTGTGTGTGTGTGTGTGTGTTGACACTCTTGTACACTTTACGTTGGTACTATCTTTTTTCGTCATAAATGACAATGGTCACACTAATAAATTCTAATTCTGTTTATATTTATATATTTGGATAAATCTACTATATCTCTATAGCAACCAGACTCAAATGTATAGCTAGTACATGAACCATAAATTAATCAATAAATAACGCATTACTAAAACAGGTTATTTCCTTGTGATCAATGTGTCATACCACAGACAGTTCCAAAGCCTAAAAACGGAATATTATGTTTCCAAGACTTGACCTGCATACAAAAAACGAAAATGTTACTGATTAATTTTAATTTCAGCACTAATTTCATGAACTAGTATATTATAGTCATTATTATCGCTATACTGAAATCGTGCTACGTCAGTATGTTGCGATCTTAAAGTTCATGTATGCAGTAAAAATAAAAGCAAGTATAGTGCACTGCCGTAAGTGCAGTGAATCTAACACCACACAGAATATGTTAATATTGTTATCTTATACGAAATTTAGTAAGAGGTTGATGGTTATGGTGCAGTTTCTGTTATACTGCCTGCACATGACAAGATTTGGGTGTTAAAGGGGTGATGGTCGTGGTGCAGTATCTTTTATACTGCCTGCACATGGCTGGGTTTGTGTGTGAAGGGGGTGGTTGTCATGTGAAGGGGGTGGTTGTCATGCTGCAGTTTCTGTTATACTACCAACAGGACAGAGCCTAAAGATACTGAGGTAGGTTGTGTTTGTATTTTGCAAAGCATTTTGATAAAGGTTAAAGTGACTCCTCTGGAAGGTTAGTGGTGCAATTTCGATTTAAATATACCCAGGTAAGATTATCTAAAGACAGTGAGGGGGGCATTTTGCATTTTGTATGACGTTAAATGCTTAAACACAAATGGTTACGTATACATCGACGAACTGCAAGTTAAATAAATGAAAATGGCGACTTCTGTTCTCGATGAACCTATGCTAAGACAAGTGAGAAAATAATTTATAAAAAATAACGTTTTTAAATAAACAAATGTAAACATAATCATCGCTAACAAACTTATAGATTCATCATAAAGATATATATATATATATATATATATATATATATATATATATATATATATATATATATATATATATATATATATATATATATATATCAGAAACTTTTTAACAAACCTCCTACACCATAACATACAGATAACAAGACTTGAAGAAAACAGCAAACAAGAAACCACTGACCGTGATCAAATATAGTAAACAGTTAACTGGACACAGTAAAATTTATGATGTGAAAGTTAATTGGATATCCAAATGTTTGCACGTTAGAGAGGGTTAAAATTGAAGCAGCGACTAAACAGCGCATTTAGATTGCATTCGTCTCCAGGTGAAACCAGCTTTTGATTTGTCAAACGCTAGTAATGTCGCAAATATATAAAAATAATGGATTTGAAAAAAGTTATTGCTTACACTGTATGTCTCCAAATGAGGTGACAGATTGGTTAACGGGACTTACTGGCGTTCTGGGTGTTGTTGGCGTCGTTGGTGAGAATACTGGTAAGAACTGCGTCAAAGATGACGGAGACTGAATGACAGGCGACCTGTCATGTGTATAAGAAACTTCATGTGTCTGCCGATTGTTGCCATCTAGAAAAAAGCACGTGCATGTCTACTAACCATGTTCATTTCAATTCAAGAAAAAATTGAGCTAAATATATTGAATAGACATTTGAAAACCTACAAGTATGACGCTATTTGCAGACATTCCCAGACATTTTTTATAGTTTATAAAATATTCATAATAATGGAGAAATCCGGCAGATATAATGGATAAGAAAGCAACAAGAGGTTCATATGTGCATTAAAAATTTTAAATTGTATTTTTTTAGAGAAAGTTGCCTTTGACTATGAGAAATATTTGTCAATTTAAATTAACTTCCAATGCTTAAATTAAATTAATAACAAATAATATTACTATCAGCTACTCTGTTATAATGTAGATTACAAAAAGGCACCAAATAAAAACGTACAGTCATGGAAACCGTTACTTCCTCCTGCCGCAGGCTGAAGGCTTGCATTGAAAGGGTACTGACTTTCTGATGAATCCAAGCTTGCTCCTGTTAAAATATTTGTAATAAAGACAATAATGTATTCCATGTACATGTATGTAAGTATGAATGTATATATATTTATATATGTGTGTGTATGTGTGTGTCTGTGTGTGCGTGTGTGTGTCATTTTGATATTCACGAGGAACCGTTCAAACATTTTCTGAATAAGAGTGGGAAAAAATTATTCATTTTAAAAGGGAGACAAAAATTGGCAGTTGTATATTTCTGCAAAAATTTTAAGATAACATAGTTTCTAAAATATGAGCCAAAATCTGTGTTGTTGCAATTTAAATTAAGCAATCATTAGGCATCTATGAAAGAAAGACGGTAAATATATTAAATGTTTGCCTTCCGTATGTATGTAGGTAGGAACGTATGTGTATGTTTGTCTGTCTTTCTGAATGTATGTATGTACACACCTACATATTTATGATACTGGGAGGTATTTATGCGTCTGTTTACTTCATGCGTATAAAATGCCATTGTTGTTTAGTGATGACATTAGTTATTATTTTTAGAACATGGATACACTTACAAATGGGTACGAATTACGATTATTGAGTTAGAGTTCGAATAACATTATCAGATTGTGTGTGTGTGTGTGTGTGTGTGTGTGTGTGTGTGTGTGTGTCAATTTCTGAGAAATCCTATGTATGATTTAAATTTAAATATATTCAACTTGAACGGGAATTTTTATTAAAGAAGTCGCACAACCGTAATGCATTATATATATTAAGACAATACCATAGCACGTACCGTGATGAAATGTAAGTGTGCATGCCAGTGAAAAACGATCTAAGCAAATGCTGGAACGTGCTCAGCCTGATGACGAGAGTTTTGTGAGAAAGGCATGCAAAGCTGTTACTTAAAACATTGAGTGTGCACATAAAATTAATGAGATATTAAAGTAAACCAAAATACGGGTTGAATAAAGCCCAGA
The DNA here is from genome assembly GCA_028554795.2 of Sinohyriopsis cumingii. Classification (NCBI taxonomy): domain Eukaryota; kingdom Metazoa; phylum Mollusca; class Bivalvia; order Unionida; family Unionidae; genus Sinohyriopsis; species Sinohyriopsis cumingii. Next base: position 73,987,846 of record CM068828.1, read on the forward strand.
GTAAATATGAGTAGGGATATTTTTGTATAGACCCATGCACAGAACTAGAAAGATGAAGTCGAAAATATTATAGTGAAATATGGTCAGTAACACAGATCATAGCTATGTGCATCGAAATCTCTCTTGCTCTATCATCTGTAATTGACAAAGTTTTGTTGTTCTGTTCATAAGATTCTTTTATGTTTGCTTGTTTTGTTGTTGCTGGGGGGTAGGGATAATTTCTCTCATTCGGTTTTCACAATAATGACGATGCGCCTCCTAACTTGTCAGCTACTGGAACTCGTTCGACCTGTACTTTCATTGATTAGAAAATAACAGACTGGTGACTGTAGAACGAACAATCACAACATCTCGGGTCCTTCCGCCAAAAGCCCTAAAAAGCCTCGCATGCCATTAACTGTTCTTCCACATTAAAACTATTTTTGTAAAATCCATAGTAGGTCCACCACTGAGTCATACTTGGTCTTAAATGCTACTACTGCCAAAAAATCCCAAAAGTATTCCGATTGGAATTCGATTGACTTGGGTATCGTGTCCCTATGCATGGTACCCTACCCGTCTGTATTTTTGTACTGATGATAGTGCAGTTAACCGTGATACCTGGATATCACAAGGATTATACAGTAGACGAGGAAACCAAGCGTAGACACACAGCAGACTGCAATCGGATCATCGTCATATTTTGTCCAAAGAGACACACTTGACTGTTTACCGAAAGATGTGTACACAAAACTGCATGCGTAATTTGTTCCGAGTCAGTGAAAAGAAATATTTGGATATGGCGTAGGGATACATCAATGCAGTCATGCAATAACAAACGAGTTATTTCCCCCGACTGAGTACAAAAGAAAAATGTGGTTTTGCATTTATTATATACCCCCCCCCCCCTTTCTTCGCTTTCTAAATATTTTCTAAATATTTATATATTTACTGTATGGATAAAATTCAAACGAAGTTTATAATAAATAGTACCACGCGAAGGTCAAAGAAGGCAGCTACGTGGTTTGAATCAGGGTGTGCAATGCGGACATAAAGACTAAACAGCTGAATCGAACACCGGATCAAACATTTACAATTAAGTGGGTATGTAAAACAAATGATCCATTTGAGTAGTAAACCGTGCAAGCCTTCATATGCCATTCGTTTTGACCTTCAGTGGTTAGTTGTCTTGTTAAAAGAAAGAAAACAACTTCCACCATCGGAATGACATTATTCAAGCATTTCATACCTTCAGTTAATCTTCGTTATATTTTCTAAAAGGTACTATTTTTGGTTAAAGTAAAATAGTAACTTGCATGATACCTACTCGCTGCAGGGAAAAGATATTATTACACAGCTGTGTGATATTATTGGTTCTAAATATTTATTCACATGTATATCACAATATACAATACATTTTCTGTCATTGGATCAGACAGTTTCATTTGAAAAAGACAAAATACAACCACTATTACAACGAAAACAAAACCACCATTAAAATAACATTAATATCAACATTACAAAAACGCAATTAAATGCACCATTAAAAAGACCAAAAACATCATTAAACTTATATATTCAAAAACATAATTAAAAAGACCTAATAAAAACCAATATTCAAAAGGAAAAATTTAAACCACCATCAAAAAGACAAAGTAAAAACAATCACAAAAAAACAACAGAAAGCACAGTGTGTTATTCTGTAAAATCGTGTTATACAAATTTATAATTTTACAAATATAATGAAAAAGTTTTGATTACAATAGGGACTGTAACTATGAGAAAGATCATTACCTTTTTTGTCATTAGATTCCCCGACGTTAAAGACTCAGTCACAAGAAATTGGGAAGAATATGTAATAGAAATCCAAATAAAGTTCAGTCGTTGAATGTGCATGGAGTCTTGATGAATCAGAAAGAAATAACCCAAAACGCCTTTAAACGAATTCGAAGCAATTCAAGCAGTTACTAAATCCAAAAGGTCGGAGCACTTTGTAATTCCAATGAATAATCAACATAAAAAATAAATCCACTCAAATGATCACACTTATTTGTCTCTTCTAAGACTGGTGTTAATTTCCAGTAAATCATCCCTTATATCCAAAACTGAGTAGCAATACAGAAAGCAGAAAGAAGCTCATTTTGGCATTTCGAAATCACTAATTGTAAACATGGTCAGTACTTTATTATCCAGCAATCAAGAATTAGGTTAGCTGGATTCCCTTTGGAGGAATCATATGACCTGTACTGAACTCATCAACATGTTTACTTCAAAAAAGAACTTATCAATATCCTTGATACTATGAATAACCCCATCTTAGAGTACAAACCCACAAATATATATATATATATATATATATATATATATATATATATATATATATTATTTAGTAGTTGACCTTTCAATATGAAATCTTGAAGAAAAAAATCAACACACATAATATAGATATACATAACATGTCCCAATCTCATCCAACTGAACTAGCGCGGCTCCCAGAAACCAACACAGAGACCGTCGTGGTAGATATATACAAACCGAAAGAATATGTTTACGTAGGGTAATATGTATTAAAAAAACGTCAAGTGGCACAGATTTTTGCCAACTGCAGATTTACTGGAAAATGCAATCTATGGATTAAATAAATATAATAATTAATGTTGAAAGCCAACATTGTTAGAAAGACAGATATTGAGTTGTGATTTTCTGCCATATTTATGTGGATTCTTTAGTTTCTTGCTCTTTTTCCCATCATTATTGGTAACGTTCTGTTGGAACAATATTAATACAACAACAGAGAACCACATTGAGGAATCTTAGATTTTTTGTGACGCCTGTTATAATAGTTCAAATATTAATTTCATTTCTGTTTTCGGCAAACGTCGTTAACATGGTGTTCTGAAATATAGCCATTGATTTCTTGGCAACTAAAAGGGCAAACTACATGCAAATCTGAAAAAGCCAAATCATAGCAACTTGGGTTTTATTGGATGATATAAACTCGAAGAAATTATTTTAGTAAGTAGTTTTAATCAACATTGTACCATGACACATGTCCTCTTTTGGCTTAGTTAACCTTTACTTTATTAGTCACGTGCTATTTCGCTTAAGAAAGATTAAAAACATAGATATTTTCAGCAGAGTTTACATATTCCTTTGATCTGGCACCTGAAAATAACTTTACAGTATTTGTGAATCAGTATTTAACAAAACCACTTGCAATTGCTGCTGGACAAATTTTCTGCTTTATCCAAACACTTTAAAAGCGATATGGTCAGAAGCACGCTCCTTTATTTTTTTTTATTCTCTGCTACCACGGATATTTTCAAACAACCGCGGCAATTCATTCCTTTGTAAATCTCATCAAGCGACCTCGTGCAATAATTTCAGAGCTGCAAAAAAATGTTTGTTTACTACAGGAGCAATTATTGTTTGGTCATAATCATTGCAGCATTACGAAAACATCAGCACCATTTCCCAGCTCTCCAGAATCTGGCAACTTTGCAAAAATGTCTACGTATTTCACCATGTCTCAGTTAAATGGGTGCAACTTGTAGAGCTAAGGTAGCCTCGGGTAGTTCTCTGTTATTGTCCAGTAATGGAATATATGATTTAAGATATAGCAGGTTAGTAACATGCAAAAGATACGAAGAGCAGGAAAGACAGCTAATTGTAACTGACCGAAGTTATCCCTCAAAAATAATTTACTCTTGGCTTGAAGCTCGTCTGGAAAATAACAAGGCCATTAAATAAATTAGACGATTAAATTTGACGAATCGTGATAACAAGGCTTTATAACAAGGCAAAATCTCTCTCTCTATCAGCCGATCGATCGATCAATCGATCTCGATATATATATATATATATATATATATATATATATATATATATATATATATATATATTGATATTACTTAGAATATAATGCAAGTTTGATAAAGCTCCATCTAAAAGTATTATAATCGTGTATCGACACTTATCTAGCTCGCTAGCTAACGGTGTTTGCTCGCTTGCTTGCTTACTTCTCGTTCGCAAACCAGCTTATTAGTTTCTTCGTCCTTTCTCTTCTTTTTTACCTTTCTTTTCTTTATTCAGTGCCATGATTGCAAAAGCATCCATATAAAGTTAATTCCTGAACATGACTAAAATATGCGTACAGTCGCATTTTGGGGGTACAACAATCGACTACAGGACGCACTAATTCAGCTGCCTTTGTAATACCGTGTAATCCAGTAACTTTAAATTTCTGAATCTCTAAATGCTCATGATCAAATCAATATTTCTCAGCATATACCCATCCTTGATGCAAGCTTCTGTGTAGAGGAATCCACTCGAGATGAGGCATATTTGTGGTCTGCATAATGGTTAAAATATGTGTTTTGAATTCCACACCTAAAGAATCGGATGCAAATTTAAAAATTAGAGTTTCGAAGTCAACTCCGTAAAAGGACTGAAATTCCATCAATAAAATATTGTCTCTACTTTGTTTAGCTTGTCAGTTACAAATAGGATGGTTCTTACAAGATCATTTTAACAAAAATGTTTACTTTTCGTTATCAACCAAACGTGGCCAAACAAACCGAAATAAGCACTTATATATCTTCACTCCTTTTAGACTGGTTCTCATTATTCCATATAATTTGTTATTGTTGTTGTTTGGGGGTTTTAATGCCATTTTTTCAGCCAATGATAAGCGATTAATGGTGGCCAGTATAACTGCTGCTGGAAGAATCCAGGAAAATCCCGGTAAAAACCATCGACCCACGGGAAGCTACTGGCAAGCTTTCTCACATACCCACAATGGCCGAGCCGGAGACTAGAACCCACGCGGACAAAGGTGCGATGGCAGTAATCTTTAAAGGCGCGAGATTTAGACCACTCGTCCACCCGAGGCTCCTTTAAATAATTAATATCTTGAGTCCAGTCCTTGTGCAAACAAATTAATTCGACATTTGCAATTCGCGCTTCCTTTGTGTTATTGCATTATTCGCTTGGGTCTGTTGTATGCATATAATGATCAATATGGTGTGCGTTGACGCTGACCAAATAACTAATAACATAATTCACTGGTATTTGCGTGATCTACCCTAATATCACTGACATCAAAACTCACTGTAATTAACGAATGCCACATAAATCACAAGAAGGTGTGTGATCAACCATGACATCTCTGTTGATTTGGGATGCTTTACATTATCTTTTTTCTGGACATGTCCACCTTTTCGGTTCTTACATTTCTATACAGATAATGATACAGACACGCCCACTATCCGGATATGGATTGTCCTCATTTTTGAAAGTTCAGATATGGTAACCCAGTGTTCATGTAATTGACTTTTATCAGCAAGTTTCGTTTTGTAAAAGTACAGCAGCATTGTTTCCAGTTAGATGCCAATAAATAAGCTACAAACACAGATTTGTACACACGTCCATTAAGATTGGGAAGAAAACGGCTGAATGATTTCAGTGTCTCATAAAGCATAGATAGTGACTTGGTATTAAGAGTTGGTACCTAATATCTGCAGTAGTTGTCCGAAAAAGTAAACTAATACAATATGATAATGAGTAGCTGGACAAATGGGCCGACCCAGTACTTCCGGTATTTATCATCTTTACCTTCTTGCTCTGATTGGAATAATGCTAAACCTTCTTCATCTGTTTTGCCGTAATGTTTATCTATATGGCATTAGTCAGTATACGGATAGCTGGACAGACCCAGCAGGTCCGCTATATATGTACGAAATCGCTGCCCTTACTGGCTGTATCTAAACACATTTTCATTTGTGACAACTTTATGTCTCTCCGTACGAAATTCACGGAGTTTTAAGGAGACGGGAAAATTCTTAGCAAGTTAGCAACAGACAACAACATAGTGACAGTGGTCGCCATATTTGCAGTTCAATAAAATGTGGACAACATTCTTTCACAACAATAAAGCAAAATATTTGGCAGCAATCTGTTTAAATAAAAAAGTAATTATGTTTTTGTTTGGGTTTTATTGGGGGGGTGATTTTTATAATAGGACACATGATGACTAAATCTGTTAAAACCTTGTTCCATCTATGCGAACGGAATATGCATAGTCTAATACGTCATACGAAAACCTCTAAATAGACAGAGAAAATCCTAGCAACAAGAAGCAGCATAGCAACAGTGGTCTGTGTTAGATTAATTTTAAAAGAAATAGATAAATCAGTATATTCAAAGTGAAAGAGAAAAAAACATTAATATATAACAAGCAACAAAAAAAATGGAATAGCAATCAAAATATGTTTAAATAAGAAACTTAATCCTCTTTTATAAGAAGAGTATCCAGGGGGAATAAATCTTTCTGGAACACATTTATAAGGAGTTATTGAGTGTGACAGAACGGCCATCATAGTGTCATTCCATCTTCGCGAACGAGATATGCATAGTGCAACAATATGTCGAACAAAACGGGAGAACTTAGTGGGGGAAATAATTTTATGTCAGGAGGGAGTCGTGTTTATTAAAATTATTTGATAGATCGGGGAAGTTTTGGTTGATATTTTGTCTCATCTGTGGTATAAAATACAAAGGAAAATAGAAAATAGGCGCACTACATATACAACTGTACCAAAAGGCGGTTCAATTTCACATAAGTCACTATGTGGCTATTAATACTCAGTAGGTATATTGACTCTGAACTCTCTTTTCCAAGTTGCATACTTCTGTTTTGATGCATACCAATTTGACTGATAAAGTGAAGACTAAATTATAACTACAAATAATGCAACGTTATAACCTTCAAATTTAAATGCAACCTATCAAATGTATACTCACTGAGAAAATCGCCTAAAGCAACGGGTTCTTTCCTTGGCGAGAAAACCGGAGAGCGCAGTCGCAATGGGCGGCCCAGAACGTTGTCTTCTATGGGAGACACCTTGACGGCACCTGAAAATTAAAATTTTGTAATCGTTCTCAATGCTCTGTCTCGATTTTGCAATGATGATCCGCTTCAACATACATACTTCGTTAATGTTAAATAGGGTATATTTTGAAGGATGGAATATGTAGGAAATCTTAATAATGATATTAAATTGAACATTGTCAGACCCAATTCGAAATAAATCTGTATATTGTTTTTGGACACAAGTTAACAGTTTAGAAATATGGGAAACGTCTACACTTTTTTCGAGTGGAATGAAATCACATCCTCGAGTCTAACCTACAAAATATAGTCAAACCTGTCATAGTGGACACCTTCCTGAAAAGGACGCATAGCCATGAAAGACGCGGTTATAAACTCGCATAATTAATTTTACTAACATATTATATCTTTATGTAGAGGTCAAATTTCCACAAAGGACAAAGTCTGTGGTTCTTTGAGTGTCTGATGTGGACAGATTTAATTGTATCTACAATTGGTTTCCTTATTTCCATACCTAAGAACTCTCTGACTTATAGCGAAAACAAACGAATATCAAAGAAGAAGTCCAGTTCTTTACTACTAAGAGAAAGTTAACTCCTTTGTGTGCCACGCAGCCCATATATTCCACAGACATAAAAGTTGGCTCTTTTATTCAAAAACAGATTTTAATTTTGACTAGATACATTTTAGCGATTAATGATCTGGAAATTTTGCACTAAATATAAATTTACTATTTTGATTTTTACGATCTCGTTCTAAATCATCTCTAAATCTGTTTATTATAAATGTGTTCGCTGCTAAAAGTTTAACGTTATACGATTATAGTATAAATGTATGTTAAAGCCTGTCCAAAAATGTTATGATATTCGTTAATAGGATATGTGTATGTTAAAGCCTACACAAAACTGTCACGTGATACGATAATAGTAAAGATATATGTCAAAGTATGCTAAGAAATTTATGTTATACAATAATATTACAGATGTATATTCAAGCCTGTCCAAAAGTGTATGTTACACGCAATGGTACAAATGTATGTGAAAGCATGTCCACAAAATTGTCTGTTATACACTAAGAGTATATACGTATGTTAAAACCTATCCAAAATTATTACTTTACACATAATCCTGACAAAAGGAGAGCGACGTTGTCATCAATTACCTTTAGAGGAAGGAAAGGTCATATTTAACGTAAGGTTTGGCCTCTTGCTGCTTGTATTAATGACCTCGTTTGGCTGGGTTCTCCCCAGTGTGTGAGTTTCGGATTTTGACTCCAGGGTTCTAGTCGCTTCTTTTACATTCAAACCATTACTGCCTGTCTCAAAATCAAGCGATCTTGCTGTTCGCAAATGAACATTGTTTTTCTGAGGCATTCGTGTCGCCGGGGTGAAGGCAGAGTTTCCGTTGGATACAATCTTTGGCGACGTAGCTCGGATATATGACGTTTCTAAGTCACTTAGCAGTCGTACATTTTGGGCGTTCCGTAACTCAATATCGTCTTCACTCTCAAGGTCTTTGGCCACGTCTTCTGGTTTGCTTCTAACACTCTCAGTTATGTTGGCATTTGATTCTCGTTCTATTTCGTTCATGTCAGATGATCCGTCGTCAACGATCCTGCCGATGTTTCCAACAAATTCTCGAAATGTCTTGTCCTCGATCTGTGGATCGAATTCAATTTTTATCGAATTATTCCTCTCTTGCTCTGCGTGGCACTTCATTTGGGACTGGAATCGACGGTGAATATACCCCTTTAATCTAAGAAACTCGCACGGATTCGTGAAAGCCAGCATTCGAGAGACATAGTTGCATGCGGTCTCCATATTAGTTTTTGAGAAACTAACATTCTGGTGCAATTTCACCATAGATTCCTTCTTAACTCGACATATTTCGTCTATACGCTGTTTTAAATTTTCCCTTCTTTCTCGAAGTACGTTTTCATATGATTCAAATAGAGTGTCAATATTATTTTTTATTTCTCTTTTCCTTTCTTCCACAGATTTCTCCAGAGCTTCAAGAGAGTTCAGAGAACTGGAAACCGCAGAAATTTTATTAAGCATTTCACCCATCATCTTTTCGACTTCAACTTTATTCTCGTTACACACATCATCCAGGTTTCTGATCACATGACCATTAACTTCCCCGTGCTCCTTCACTGCGCATAAAGGGCAAATGGGAATTTGGCAGTCCCTTTTATCGCAGTAGAAAGTTAACTGCTGGTCCAAGTGACCCTCGTGTGAACATTTATCTTTCCGGATGAAACTTTCCAAACCTGATTTTTTTAAACCCTGAATTGATGTAATGCTATGCCGCCTTGTTATATGCGTCCTCTTGTGCGCGGTGGTACATTCGATACACAAAAATGCGTAACATTCCTTACAAAAGTTAACTCCCTTTCCATCGTCTGGACAATCGGAGCACATAATACCGGATTCTCGTTGTATTCGGATCATGTCAAACATATTCTGAGTAGTGCTGTCAACTGGAAGTGGTTCATTGTTATTTAAGACATGTTCTTCTGTACATACGGGACACTGAATCAAGCCATTGTTGGCTGAAGTCTGTGCGCATATGCTGCAGATAGTATGGAGGCAAGGAAGTAGCTTCGGGCATCTTTTGTTATCATCATATTCATCCTTGCATTTTTCACATAGCATGAAATCCTCTCCTAGGTCATCCAGATTTGTCATCTTTATGAAAATGTCGGACTGAAAGAAACGAAGAAAAAAAAGACAATGTTACATTGATATGATAATAGTGGTTACATCATATCATATGGAAAATACGGTGTTAGCTGTTGACAATATGTTGTTAAGCAAACCTAAGCCGATGAAAATGATATGAGAAAAATATATGGATAGCAGTTTAGTTAGCTAAATGATTAGTAGTTTAGTGAGTTTATCCGTTCGTGAGTTAGTTAATCAGACGATTAGTGAGGTAGTTAGCTCGTTTGTTATATAATCAGTCAGCTGGTAAGTCAGTTATTTCGTGTTTTCTTATGTTCATTTGTTTATTTGCTCTTTCATTAGTTGGTTATATTAATAGTCTAAATTAATTATTTCCCTCATAACTCGCGACTATTTGCGAACTTCGTACTTCAAAATATGCATAATGCGCTGGCAGATCAGTCTCTACGTTGACTGTTTTAAATTATAGGTAATACGAACAGCACTGATACCGAATCGCTGGCGCATTATCTCTGGTGAATTATGTGACGGTAGATCGAAATCGTTGCTATCAGCAGTATTACTGCGTGCGTGAGTGTTATATAAAGTTATATACGGTTCTACTAACTCCATTAGGCGACACGAAAATAGCATTGACAAACAAGAAATTTGTAGGATTCTGTCACGTATAAACAGTTAAGCTACACTTGCATAAGGCTAGGATAATCTAAAAATAATATCTTGTAGTCACGATTCTTGAATAATACAGGAAACGTGAAATATAAAATAATTTTTTATTATAAAATTAAAAAAAAGAATCGAAGAATAAACTAAATTTTCGTTTTAAGTGGATGCCAATATCTCAAGTCAGATCAATAGGGTTCTAAAATAAGAGTACATTAGCGTTTACATGGTATATATCAGTGGTTTCCAATGTGGGCTGTACTGATTATAGTCAGTGAATTCGATGTTACACTATATATATATATATATATATATATATATATATATATATATATATATATACCTAGGGGGCGCTAATGTTGAATAATGCTTATTACGGGGTCGAGAAGGAAGCGCTAAGGATAACCAAAGGGGCAGTGACCCGAAAAACATTGGGAACCACTGGTATAGATGATTATGTTCCATAAGTTTGGCTAGTTATCGTTTCTTTTTTGCACAGCTGTTTAAGTTTTGGCTTAATTTGTAAAGAATTCTTAAGCTTTGCTTTAGAATATCTAGCGCATAGTAGCATAAATTCTGATTTAATTATGACTTATCTTTCAAACAGTATTTGTGCATATATGCATTATACACGTTTTGCTGTGTGATCAAAAAATTTCTAACCACAATGGATGAGTTTAAACCCTAAAGTACAGCGTCCTTTGTGTGTGCTCTGGTAAACGCGTGCACACAGAAAACCATGTATGATAGATATTCTTCCATGACTAGTTACGGAGTAAATACAGTTGATTACCAATTACGGGCAGAGTGGAATTTTAACACGTACTCAAACAACACTTGTAATTTTAAAGTCTGAGTACAGATAAAAACCTGCCTGATCATGTAATAATGCCAGATTGAGTATTTAGATAAAGAATATGAGCCTGTTGTTAAATCAGTCTTTGTTGTATGATAAATTGCCGTGATATATATATCACATATACACGATCTGCTGAGAAGAAGAAAAAAGATTAAAAGCTTACCGGTCAGTATTATACCATGCAGCTATATAATATTAATAAGATTAAATTCAATACCGTACGTATACCTGATATGTAGAGGGGATAAGTATATACGTAAAACTTCACCAGTAAGAAGAACGACGGAATCAACTTACCACTCCCAATTTTAACTTGATATGATTAACTATATGGCGCGAAACTGGCTTTCAACAAATTCCAGATATGAAAACCAAGTCTGTAAATCATATCAGCAAACATTCATTTGTGGACATAATGTCTGTCTCGAACGTCAGTTAAGAAGATAACTCAGCAATGGCCTTTTATCACGGTAAGGACCACGTTAATGGAATGATTAAAGTCAACGAATTCGATCTTACATTATATATATATATATATATATATATATATATATATATATATATATATATATATATATATATATATATACACACACACACACACATACATACATATATATATATACACACATACATATATATATATATATATATATATATATATATATATATATATATATATATATATATATATATATAGATACATACATACATACATACATACATACATACATACATTCATTCTTTCGACATGCCTACCTTCCTACCTATAACAAAAATGTCTTTATACATACACACATATATATCTTCTTTCCACCTACATACGTACCTGAGAGCGACGTTAGCTCATTTGGAACAGCGTCGGACTCATAATCCTTGGGTCTTGGGCCCAGGCCAGCCCGAGTGTGCCTACCTCAATGTGTCTTTGGGAAAGGCATTAAGCTCCCATCTCGTAGAACTTTTTAAAGTTCAAAAATCAGCCAACCTACTTACCTATATACCTACCAACCGAACGACGTTCCTACCTACCTAATTTCTTGCCCACTTTGTAGGACCTGTGAAATAGTGTTTAGCGCTCTAGGCGAACCTTCCACCTTGCGGCACCTCACCCCACCTACTACCTCGAGGTATCACTTATTACAAACTGTTCATTAGAAATGATTCGGTTTGTTAAGTTATTAATTTTATTTTTAGTCTACATATTTAATCATAAGAAATCAATAACAGTGTACATTGTTTTTCGTACCCCAAATTTTGGCGCGCTAGGCAGTCGCCTAGTTAGCCTTTTGGTTTGAACTGGCCCTGCCTCCTAGGCAAATTATTTAACAGGCAGGCCCGGCACTAGGGCAAAGCCCCGCGCTTTCAGGAAATCAACCCGGCAATGCAATTTATTTTGCTTGAGGCCCCGATCTCATCGCTTGCTGCTTTGGGCCCCGCACATCATAAAGCCGGGCCTGTTAACAGGTGTGACTATAAGATGTGTCTAATATGCAAATATGTCGTCAAAAGGGAGATATAAAAAACGTGGTTAGGTTGATACTGACAACCGGTACACATCCCGAAAGGTAATTAACCTCAGGAACAACACAGTCATTTCAAATATAGGTTAAATATGTATTGATCGTTCATAAAAAAAAAATCTTATTTAACACTTCTTATGAAAAATTGCGATTAGTCATATTTTCATTCGAATAAAAAAAAATACGGATAAATTTCTCGTTCCAATTTTTGAATATGACGTTAGGGTACATGAAAGATATCGGGACCTTAATTTTCATCCTGTTCAATTGAACGACCTTATTTCAGTTTTTATCTGAATATGAGAGTTAATCAAAATTCATGGGCATTAAATGAGGACCATTAAATATACAAATTGGTTTTCTTTTCTATAACTCACTGTATATAGATAAGTATACATCTATGACAGGCGCTATATTCTGTGCACAATTAACACCTTTGTATGTGTGGTTTCGTTCGATAAAGTTATACGATGAAAATAGAGTTTCATCGAATATCTTTAGACTCCTCGCGAAGTGAATGGCTGTGTATGAAAACTGATCTTTACTTAACTTTAATTAGTTGTATTCAGTAAAGGTACATGACCTATAGCCAAAGCGCTTAACAAATTGCCATAAAAAGCAATATATTCACAAAAATTAATTTGCACCACCACCCCCTCTGCCTGCTCACTCTTACCCCACAACCATCCTCCGAAATGAAAGATTGAACCGTGTTATATCAAGCACGTTTTTTTTCAGGAAGTGTTGTATTCATTTAAACGCTAACAAACTACAGCTAACAGTGCAATTGATAAGTGGAACATATGACCATACTGAAACGTAATAAATATCGATCACAACTACCAAGTCTGGAGAGAGTCATGATGGTTCTGTGGTTAGCATGCCAGACCTGTTACTATTGGAACGTGGGTTCGAATCCTACCATCGAAATAGCCTGGGTCAATTACTGAGGTGTGGTCTAGGGCTAGGCAGTTTACTTCAACTGTCTCGGCACTAAACAATCTACTTATGTTGCTCTGTGTGTGTGTGTGTGTGTGTGTGTGTGTGTGTGTGTGATATTTGGATTTTTAACGTAGCTTTAACAAAAATCAGTCATATCGCTACGATGTCTGCAGTGTGGCAGTTTATAGTGATGTCTAGCACTTGGGCATCATGCCGCAGACATGTATCGTGATGTCCCACCCAGTCACATTATTCTTACACCAGGCCGGACTTTCCTAACGCTAACGTCTTAATGCTGAGCGCCTAGCGAGGCGGCTGTTAGTATTATTTTTATTAGTATGACTCGGCTGAGGTTTGAACCCGCGACCTTCCGCATCTGAGACGGACATTTTAACACTAAGCCACTGGATCGGCCTCGTGCATTTCTGAAGTTTTTCACTATTTGAAGACAAGCTGATGACGAGGACAAAGGTCAGATGGGCAGGACCTTCGCTTAGGTCTTGATCTGTGCAGATTTGACAATGCCATTTTTTTACATTTGGAGTGTAATATTCTTACATGCACATTACATTGTGCAAAGTAAAATCGAATTAGCTAAGCATGTTATAAAGATTTGCAAGGTGATTATACTGTTAAACGCAAGGGATCTCACACCGATCGAATCCAACAAGTGCGGCTTGGTAGTCCATGTTTGCTTCCATTTCCAAGGACCTTATGACAACAGTTGTTGTAAACTGAAAGGTCCTTGAACACGCAAACACTATACAAAATTTTCTCTAATCAACTAATGACACATATCATTAAACTCTAATAATTGGTGTGATCCCATAGTAAGCCTTTCTAAGCCGAATAATATTAATTCACGACATGCGACAACAATATGACCAGAAACCTAATACAAAGAACTATTCTTATCTCAAATTACTAAAAACATTTGTCTAAAAATATCCAGATCATTCCCGTGTTTAGAAATTAGGAGGGTCCATTTTACGAAATTAATCCATATTGTCAAAAACCCTTGTAAATGATGTGCATTATGACGTCTGCTCCTAGCAACTGGCTCATTACTGGGGCTGAAAAACATCTTCCCAACACCGACTTCATATAATGATACAAATAATCATTAGAATAAAACATAATTATATATATATGGATACATGGGATAAAGTATTATTCAAAGTAAAATCCAGGGATGAGTACAGTGGCGGAAATACTTTTATTTAAGCATTGAATATGTATCTGTCGCTGCAACAATTTAGCTCTGTGTGTGTGCGCGTGCTCGTGTGTGTATGTGTGTGTGTGTGCGCGCGCGCTTTGGATTTTCAACGTAGCTTTAAAAAATATTTCAGTCAAATCTTTACACTGAAGTGTGGCAGTTTGTAGTGATGCCTAGCAATGGGGCATCATGCCGCCGACATGGAGCATCATGTCTCACCCAATCACATTATCCTGACCCCAGGCCAACCAATCCTAACACTAACCTGATAACGCTGAGCGCCAAACAAGGCAGCTGCTAGTACCATTTTTATTAGTCTTTGGAATGACTCGACCGGGGTTTGAACCCGCGACCTCTCGCACTTAGGGGGACGCTCTAACCAGTGAGAAAACCTGAGTGGTCTCTTCAGACGGAGAATTGGCAGGCGTTACACCATAGCAGCATACATTAAATAATAAGACCGGACTGAGAGTTTTATTTATGTCATAATAGGATGTATGTCAGCTTTGTTTAGGTATCCAACGTGTACCAGATGATAGTCGATATCCTGCTCAGAATGATTACCACGATTCTGCCATAATGCGTAAGTATAAGCATGAGCATACGGTTTTTAAAAGCATTATGCATCAAATGTTTGATATGAAATAATGACAAGTTCAGTCAGTCCGATTTTCTTCCCAGTTTGTGACGAGAAAAGTAAATATAGTTGCATAACAATTAATGATCTGTGGGAGGGCGAAAAAAAAAATCATCAATGTTTTTTTTAAATCATGTCTGCTATTTCACATGCTGGATATAAACTGGGATGGCATTTAGTTTTAATCCATGTTAGGAAAAATATGTTTCCTCTGAAGCAAGCTGAATAAAATAACTGCCACATGTGTGCTGAGGAAATTTCTCTTGCAATAACACTAAGTACGTTTATTTTGCCTGTCCTTGTCATATAGAAACGAAGTTTCCACGTGTATGCATTATGTGTATGCATTACTAATTTCTGAAAGTGTACTTATGAAATTTTAACACGCTAAGAGCTCTATAGTTTAACTCTGATGTTCACGAAGTAAACAAATACGCAGAGCTATACATTTTTAATGAGATGCACATGCGAATTAAAGCATATCTGTGTACTCAAAGACCCACATCAACGCCATATTTAAATGTCAAAGTCAACAGCAGAATATCTCGTTTCATTACAAGGATTACAGGTGGCAAGAAAACATCTAGGGTACCTTAAAGTCAACGTTGATAGGTAGGTAGAAGAGACCAAGAATCGTTGGCGCATTATGTCACAGTAGATCTGGATCATCGATGTTAGCAGCTGTGTTCTTGTTAAAAATATGAAACTCAAGAGTAGAATCAAGCACAACCATTCTCAATTTCGATAATCCGAAATCGCGCTGAAAAGTTTTGTTGCCGCGAGATCAAGGGAAATGAGGATCGTGACACAATGGGAATTGCATTAAAAAAAAGTTTGTACTCGCTAGAAAATATTTTCATTTTGCTTATGTAATAAGCTGCTTGAATATGCATGTTATTGTTGTTCTTACTACACATTGAAAAAAAATCAATACAAAAGACAGATTACTTAACCTGAGTTGCAGGAAACACAAGAACATTAACTCTAAATTGCGTTTTATTCTCATGTTCAATGTATATAGATTTGGCGAGATTGTCCAATCATCTTCATTGTCTTCTAACTTCACTTATTCGTTACTAAAATATTCAATCACACAATTTATTATTCATGAAACATTTAATAAAAATACTTTTAACAGTAATCATCTTCGACATTGTATATTATCTGTACAAAATGATGGAATTCAAGAGTGGTATTTTAAAATTGCATTGCTGTTTCTTAACACAATAATACGTTCCAATATTTTAATTTCAAGAAACGATCACATATTTCTGAAAGAAAATATGACAATGGAAAAAGAAATCCTTAATAGTTTCCACTGAAGTATCATAGTCGGCAGATTATATTTCATGCTACATTATTTTCAAGTATCCTTCGACTTGTCAGTTTTAAAATACCCAGAATCACGGAACCTATTGCGGAAACATAATGCCATTAAATGAGTAAGCTAATTTGTCCTTTGTATCTTACATATAGGTCTTTAGTGAAGCTCTAATTATTTTACTAAATTTGTCCTGGAGTAAATCAAAATCTTAACTGCTTTTTTAATTGATAATTAGACCGTAATTCTCTTAAATCTGTATATATCGTCACACCAATCAAATAATGGTTGAAACTCTTTGACATGCAAGATAAGCGATTGCCCAAATTATATTATACAATAAAACCTTTCAATGCAAGATAGTCAGTTAACCAAATTGACTTGAGGGTACCAGCAGTAGCTCTTCAATTTGGGCTCATAATGTTAATACATTTTTACTGAGTTTACTGAGATAGATTTTGGTGAAGATTGCTTTAACCATGGTATGGGGAATTTTTATATCTTTGATGAATTTTTTTAAAGTCGATGTTTAAAGATATACAGAACTGTCACACAGAGGTGAATAAAAGGACATATAGAGAGTATGATGGATATTGTAGTCAGATGTATGCGCTAAGGATTATCTACTTTGTTTACACAAGCGGAATTGTATGAATATATTCTGTAATTGAGAGGGAGCATACTTAATATTGAGGTTAATGCAGGACGTATTGAGAAATTTAAATATAAAGATGGACACTCCATACTGCGATCATGACATCGTGGAAACAGATTTTAATAGTATTTGCTGCTATTCAACCGTTATGGACACTGAGAAATTTTTAGATGCCTTAATTTTAAAAAATATTGTATACATTTTGGAAGTTTTTATTCCCTAGAAGGGTGAAACGAAAACTAGTATCAAACTGTTTTACTTGCCTCATGTATGTATGTATGTATGTATGTATGTATGCATGCATGCACGCACGCACGCACGCACGCACGCACGTACGTACGTACGTACGTACGTACGTATGTATGTATGTATGTATGTATGTATGTATGTATGTATGTATGTATGTATGTATGTATGTATGATTTAGAGTTTTTAAAATGCGCCTTTCTTACGTTCTTTTTAACTAAACTATTAAAATTACCTTTTGTCTGAAGTAACCTACATTGGTAGAACTAATCACTGCTACACATTATTGCTTGAATTATTAAGTACCAACTTTGCGGACTTGCAGATGCTTTGCTTTACTAGTAGTTTCTTCTCTCAGTTTCGGAAACATACATTCTAAATATAATTACTTATTTCAAATTTCGTTGTAATAGATCATGATATCTAAATGGGCAACTCGGTACTTCATTGCTTATTTTTTTAATTTTTTGTTTTTGTTTTGTATACTCAGGGATCAGTTGGCTTAAACCGAAATAATTTCTTTTTCATCTCTATATAGCTTTTTGGACTTGTTCTAATTAATCCTTTTCTTTCTCTTCATAAGACACGTGCTCTCAGCAAAAGTCACGTGCTTTTCAGTAGACTGATCTGAGAGATATTGTTTTAATTTTTACTTGCCGCAATTACGGGAGACAACCCATGTATTTACACGATATCACCGAGAACGTATGTAGAAGCAACACTCCTATCTCTTCTATCAGCATGCCTTACTTTCGATCACCAGAGAAACTTTCAATTAAAGCTAAACTTTGAAACTAATTTCACAATAAATTTAGAATTTAACAATTGAATTCCGTATTTTAAAAATATATGTCCTTCTAAATTATCCGCCCTTGTATTGCCTACATTGTGTTCTTATGTGTGATTCGATTTCACGTCAGGTAATGTCTTTCAAAATCGATTTATACCAAAGTTTCTTTTAGCTACCTCATAACCTAACATTCATTTTCCTGAGCTAGTGTATCTTGTTAATATATCTCGAGTAGCTTGGGTGAAACGAAAGGTGCAGGGAATTTTTTCATCTGCGATACAAACGACGGGTGTGTTCCATCACATAATTGATCTAATGAACCACGAACACACTAACAGCTTTGTCATAAACAGAAAGCTCAACGCCTATCGCATTTAACATGGTTTCAGTCAGGAAATAAACACACGGATATTATATACTTTTATACAAACATAGTTATTGTGTGCAGTACTTTCAAGGTGTCACTACACTAGGATAGCCCCAAAGAAAACGGTTCATATTTTTACTCTGATTTTTTCGTGGACATTTGTTCGCCAGTTAAGAATGCTACATGTATTAAATTCGTAGCAGTAACAAAATTCTGAATAGAACAGAATATGCTCATTAAGCTCAGCCTGTTGACGCTTTCTGGATTGCCACAAATGCTCTCTCTCTCTCTCTCTCTCTCTCTCAAACACACACACACACACACACACACACACACACATACATACATACATACATACATACACAGGTTTCAAGATAGAGAGATATAGATACAGATAAAATTCGGACTGTCCTTCAGCAATCCCTAAGATATTTATGGCATAGCAAGGACAGAGACAGACAGACAGATAAAGCGACTTACCTTTTATTCTGTTCACATTGGGTATAGTTTACTCCACTTGGACTCTGGAATAGGAACGGTAATTGTTTTGTTTGTACAGGAAACGTCTTAGCCTAAAGGTATTAACTTCAAAAATGAAGTAGATAATTGAACTCAGGTTGACACAAACTTAACTATGAAATTACAAAATGTAGACTTAAAACCTACTGTAAATGACGTTCAAGTGGTAGGACTACCTTCGTTCGGTAAGTAAATCACGGGTGAAAAGGCATCGAATAAACACACACTCCTATACCAATTAAAATATATTTGGGGATAGCAAATTGCGGGAGTGACTACGTAAGTGAAACTATGTCTGAACATGCAACCGATTGACTTCGAATCAATTTTATACAATTTCTATTTGAAAAGTTTGCTGATTTGAAACTGACAATAAATTCTTTGATAATGATGGAAAACATGTCCGAACGTTGAATAAATTCCACAGTCTGACCGCTGTTTACCTGGCAGAGAATAGTTAATACCTGGCCAGGTGGAATAATAATATATCACGGTAGCACGGCATCTTGCACAGGTAATCGAAATGAACCTTACCGACTGGTTCACGACCAACATCAGAAATCGGCACATACCGATTAAAGGAAGTTATGAATTAAAGAGAATATTTGGTTCAAATAAAAATTTGTATCAGAAAGGCATATCCTGGAGAGTTACAATTTTGTTTACTCTAGACCTGAATTATCCTTTCTCTGAAGGAGTACGGTAAGGATTCGATACCTGTTAAGGTACGAGTTAGATATAAGTCATTATCTTGAATAGTTTGAAGACCACACATTACTATAATTTGCTCATCTCAATTGAAAATGGCAACAACAAAAAAAAGAAGATCGCTGCGATCTCAACATTGAAAGAAGTTGCTACTTGCAGTGGGAGTCATAAAACTGAATATATTGCAGTCGTTCTTCTGACACAAGCTAAGTTAAGAGTGTGCCGGCGCATTTAAGTGACTATGATGTATATATACTATTACTGTAAAGGTTCAAGAATAGTCTCTCGGCAAGATTTATATCGGCGAAGTTAATATAGAGGGGTATTACAATACATATATATACGTGTAGAAAATGCCGCGCATGCGTATGCGTGTATGCCATCACACTACATGACATTACCATAGATCAAAATTCTTTTAAGACAATATACTTTAGTAATGATTGGTTAACAACACTAAGTCATTGAGAGCGCAGATTCGTGTGTCTGGCTATGTGAGTATATACGCGTACTCAAGTAAAGATTGTTATCCCTCATTAAATAGACTGAGCATATTCATAGCCGAAACGGGGGGGGGGGGGTCATCCGGGCATTTATCACCGGGGCCCGGGCCGAAGAACACTGTTTAATTTTATATAAGAAAAGTTTGTTTGAACAAGAACTAGGAGACGCCCGGGTATTTCTTACCCCTGGGCCCGTGATCGCTTATTTACAGCTTTGAGCATAGTGAGAAATTGGAACATCAAGATTAAAAGGACGAGATCAAAACCGATGAATTCCAAACATAGAGAGTAAAGTTTTTAGCTACGTGGTCTTCACTTCGACTACTAGATGGCACATGTAAGGTAAAATGTTCCCATGCCTGGGACAGTAGTTTATGCACTCAAACAAGGGAGGATCTGGGATATCTCATGTGCGTTGAATATGACAAACATAACTACCTATCTACCTACCTATTTGCAGACAAACAGACAGTCGGTCAGTCATTCAGTCGGTCAGTCAGACTATTGGCAAAAAACAGCAATAAAAGGACACTGCATTTCCTATCAGTAACTGTATTGACGTTTAGGATTTTACTGACTCCACCCAAACCCACTCCAACCCCTCATCCCCATCCCCGATTGTGGGCACGATATAACGAGGTACTGGGTCCACTATTGTCATGGATATTACGCCACACTGTAAGCTCTCTAAAGTACGTTGTAGGTATCTGTATGGACGAGTTAAAGAAAATAATGTTTGAATGATAAATGTACGCATTAAAGAAAACAATTCCAAATATCGATGGTGTCTACATCACTGAGTGATTCATTTAACAGTACATAAAACTCAGAAAACTTCGAACAGCAACGTTTAAATCAGATTTCTGCCGGCGACTGATTGTCTGCACTGTTCGCTCCAGGGACGTCATTTCAACTTTTTCGGGGGGGGGGGGGGCCTGACGGGCTTATTAATTTTCGCATATAAGCTACAGCAATTTTACAGCACACGCAAATTCGTCCCTGGTTCACTCTAAATTGATCTCAAGCAAACATCACAAACCCTGATATGTTATCGTCTTCTGGTTTCGTATGGTCGCTGTGGACACTGTTATTTTTAAGTACGGTAAAAGTTTGCAATTGATCATGATATACAAGTACTTGACTCCATACTGCATGTATAAGACACTTCCTGTCTTAGTAATTTTTCTTCTGTTGTATTTTTCGGGGGGGGGGGGGGGGCGAATATAGAGATGGGGAGGGTGTGTGTGCGCCTACCCACCCTGCCTATAGCAGGGAGTCGTTACAGATTTATATGCCTTTGAAGAGGTTTCATGATGTCCAACCTCTCCTCAACCCGGCCACAGACCTGAGATCATAAACTCCGAGTCTGAGTTAAATACTGATATTATACAGTAAGACTATTAGCAGCGACCGAACATAATTAACATTTTCTGTGAACTATCGAAATAGAAATAACCTCATCTTGATTAATCGAAGCAAAATCTCAGGCTCAAGGGTTTTATTATTTCCAGACCATGACATTTTATGCCTCAATTAAGAAATATACTATTTCAATTTTTTTATTTAACAAAACACGCATATTTAAGCTTTTGAAGGGCGATGACAATGAGGTAAAAAGATAAAATTTAGATGATTTCTTATTTAAACAATATTTAAGCATAGTTGCCCACAAGGCGCTGGAAGAATTTGTATACTCTGCTTCACAGACTATGTATGACTGGCAAATGCAATTCTTCGCCATAGCTGACCGTTCCGGTGGCGTAGTGGCTAGACTCTAGAGCGTCGTGCGTGAGGTCGTGGGTTCGATCCCCAGCCGAGTCATACCAAAGACTTCTAAAAATGGTACTAACAACTGCCTTGCTTGGCGCTCAGCATTAAGAGGTTAGTGTTAGGACTGGTCGGTCTGGCGTCAGGATAATGTTACTGGGTGGGACATCATGCTTCACGTCTGCGGCATGGTGCCCTAGTGCTAGACATCACTGTAAACTGCCACACTGCAGACATCGTAGCGATATGACTGAAAAATTATTAAAGCTACGTTAAAAAAAAACAACAAATTACACACACACACACACACACACACACACACCATAACTAATAACAATATAACAAACGCGACTCTGAACCAACTTATGAACCGGAAGAAGGTATTTAATGATGAAACAGATGGTTGGAGAAAAGATGTTGTGATGCGCTCGCTTCAGCCTCTTAGCCGGTAGTGTGGTAACCACAAATCTCCAACCAAAAAGAAAATGTTCTTGTGTTTCTTTTTGTTTTCCTTTATATTATCTTCGTGCACGTCAAATGCGACCAAATGGGGACATTTGAGAGTATTTTGACATAAATTACTAAAAGGAACAAAATATTCATCTGAAAAATAATGTTCAATTAAACTGTGATATAACCTACCGGACTTTTACAGCTAGATTCCAAAACTCCAAAACTTATTTTGCTCCATGGAATGGAGAGTCCTGCCACTCTGCTTCGATTTGTTGTAGGAGAAGAGACACTATTTACATGTCGGTTCGCCTTACCTAAAGGCACCGGATAACGGTAACACTTATAATTTCCATTCAGACATGAACAACAGCTACGAATAATACGGATAGTATCGTTATTTACTGAGTCCAATACAATACGACTAGGGTAGGACTTTTTGTTGAAGTATATGGGCTATAATTGCGTGACAAATCTCCAGTCTTGGGTGCCTGCCATAAGAGCAGACGACGTTTTTATTGAAAACGACCCACTTACATATGTGATGAATAAATGTGTATAACAATGATAATTATCGGTAATTTACAACTTGTACCTTGACAAAAGAAAATGCGAAGACTTAATATGAGATTGCAAAAAAAAATATGCAGAAAATATACACTGAGCTGTGATTTTGTTTTGTAAAAATACTGGTTGAATTTTGTTACGATTTCACATTTTAGCAAATTACCGATAAGAGCTTTGTGTATATCATAGATCATACATTGCAAATGTATATGATATTTTATACTTTATTCGGTAAGAGGTCACGTTCAGTAATGATGGCCAAAAAATACAACAACAACAAAACTCAGCCCATACTTACAGATTTAGAATACGTTCCAGGACGCCATCATATTTCAGCTATTATATTGATTTTATTATCATCAAGTATTGATTTTGTCATCATCAAGTAGATATGTGCAGTCTGCTATTGTAGCATAAGTATGTACAAATGATGGTTGGTAAACAACTGAATGTCCACTTTTTGTACAACTCAGACAAAAATACACACGTAGCAAACTACTGTAGTGAAACAACGCTGTAGAAGAGTAGGCTGGATAAATACAATGATGTATTCAGCAGTGGATGTTAGGAGGGCGGATTGACTGTTTGTACAAACTTAATTATGTGGCATTAAAGGAAATATAAACACCCTCAGTTGAGTAAAAGTGTCTGGAAAGGACAACTTTTATTAATTGTCCCTATTGTGATGTGGATAACGTTCATGATTGCTACTTATAGTCCCTTGTTTGATATGGATAGTGTTAGTGAATGTTACTTATATTCCTTAGTGTGATGTGGATAACGTTCATGAATGCTATTTATAGTCCTTAGTGTGATATCGATAGTGTTCATGAATGCTTCTTATGGATCCTAGTTTGATATGGATAACGTTCATGAATGTTACTTATAGCCCTTAGTATGATTCGGATAACGTTCATGAATTATACTTATAGTCCCTTTTTTATATGGATAATATTCATAAATGCTAGGGCCCCGAGTGGCCGAGTGGTCTAAAGCGCTCTCCGTTACAGTTCACTGACATCTTACCTCTGTCTGTGTAGGTTCGAGTCTCAGATTCAGCCAATATGGGTATGTGAGAAAGCTTGCCAGTAGCTTCTCGTGGGTCGGTGGTTCTTTCCGGGGATTTCTCGGGTTCTTCCTCCACCTTTAATACTGGCCGCCATGTATAGCCTATCTTGTGCTGAAAAATGGTGTTAAACCCTACAACAACTACAGCAACATAAATGCTACGTATAGTCCATAGTGTGATATGTACAGTGTTCATGACTGCTACTTATAGTCCCTAGTGTGATATGGATAACGTTCATGAATGCTACTTATAGTCCCTAGTGTAATATGGATAGTGTTCATGAATGCTACTTATAGTCCCTAGTGTGATATGTACAGTGTTCATGAATGCTACTTATAGTCGTTAGTGTATATGTACAGTGTTCATGAATGCTACTTATAGTCCCTAGTGTAATATGGATAACGTTCATGAATGCTACTTATAGTCCCTAGTGTAATATGGATAGTGTTCATGAATGCTACTTATAGTCTTTAGTGTGATATAGATGTTGGTCATAAGTATTATCTATAGTCCCTAGTATGATAGGAACATGTTCATGGCTGCTAATTGAATGATTTAGAAGTCTTACACGTGTTGAAAGTTGCCAGAGAATCGCTGCTCAAATGGTGTTCAGTTTGCCGTACAAGAGATGATTAAGTTAATATTGGACTCCCCAACACCCTGTCTTCAAGCGTGAAACAGCTAGAGCTTTTCAACGATGCAAAGGATCTCGGTTACTAATATTTATAGGCAGGGCCTTAACAGAGGAACTTTGCAAAATCGAAAGGTGCGACCGTCTAATAATTCGGGGCAATAATTCCACAATATGATGATGTAGCATGTTGGGAATTAGACTCGTGTAAAAGTTTATAATCATAAATCTGCACGTTAAATTCTCTTGAAATCCATTGTTTTCTGGTGTTGTTTTGCTGCCGAAACCTAATTCTAAAGAACTGGAAAATCAGGAGGACACAACAATACGTTCGGCGTGGAGAGATGTTTAATGGCGATGTTGATACAAACCCGTCAGGCATGCTCTGTCTCCAATGCTGCGGCCGCTACTGCTGATGGTGTTTCTTAGACGCAATAATTGATTTTAAAATCGACGAATAATTGATAGCGAAACTTCGTTTTACTTAGGATTCAATAAATAGTACAAGCATCTCGGCGTTCGGATCCCTATGGTACAGATGCAATCACAAAAGAAAGACATTGAAACTTTCGTTTTCAAATGAAAACGAGCCGTTAACAAATGGACATAGGATCCTGGATGAAATAACATGTTTTCATTACGCAAAATATTTTATCAACGATGAAAAGCAAATATATTTGTCGATTTTGTGACGGCAGTTTCTTTGAAAGTTCTTTTGTAGGAATACGAACAAAGAATACAGTCATGACAGATAAACTAGTGATGCATTTCAGGGTCATTTTGGATGGGTTTGTTTATCATATGTTTTGGCATACATCAAGCGGATATCATAGTTATAAATAATACCCAAGAACAAAACAAAAATAGAGAATTAAAATGTGTCGCTTCTTACATATGTCGTGAGATCTTGCAAGGGAGCCTTTTTTTAGGTAATTCCAGTTAGTTTATTCTATATTTTGCCTTTCACATGAGGCAGAAGGAAAATTAGGTTGTTATGTACCGATCGAAGTCTCTATTGGTGTCAGAGTGTTCTCAGTTTTAGAATCGTTTCGTCATCTATAGACATGCAGTTTTACGTGACTACGAATAAACAAAGGATATTTTCCCAGCCCTTGTATCTGCAACGTTATTTGTGAACCTTCATTTCACCAAAAATCTTCTCTGGCAAAGTTGTGGCTGAGGATGCTTTGGTGGTCAACACAGAATTGTGAACTTCAAGGGCACAGTTAAGATATCAACGGCCAGTGTTCAGCATAGAGATGGCCTTGACTATACTGTAATAGGGTGACCACACGTATTTGAAAAGCAGTTTTCATTGGTATATCACTTTGAGGAAACTGGTTGAAGTAAGACAGAAATGAAGCATCTTTCATCTTCATTGTACTTTTCTGTAATCCATTCGTCAAGCTTGCATTATTTCCAAACACTATAGAGCACATTTGTAAATTAAATTCAAGTAGTATGTATAAGTGTGCGAAATAAATGAACGATGACTCGGCTCAGAATCTAATATCAATAAAGATTATAAAATGTTACTTTAAACAACAAAAAACAAAAAAAATAATCTTTGAGAATGAGGTCGTTAAGCCTTATTGTTACGGCTGTATCTAGGTCCGTATTATCAGTTTCGGAAAAACTCGAGGATCCATATTCTCGTTTCCGGAACGAGCTTGTACGAGGATTTGTAACTCAAACTATGTTTCAAGGTCCCGCTAAAGGATTGCTGACAAAGGAGTTTACAGGATAGTTCATTAAGTCATGATATGTGTTGATATGTGTTGAATCAAAATGACACTATCACTGCACACAGTTCGTATCATATGGTATCATTCGGCAAGGGTTAAAGATATCATGCCTAATGAACAACGACTGTCACATCTTATTTATCAAAACGCTACAAATAATTTTCTTTATTCATTTACGTTCATGTGTTAGATCATAGCGTGACGTACGTTATGATTTTCGTGATGTAAGTATAAATGTGATTGAAAATAACTAATGCAATGTAATCTAAATAGTTGTGCATCTAGTTTGTGAAACAAAAGGATATATACATATATATATATATATATATATATATATATATATATATATATATATATATATATATATTCCGAGGGAACACAAAATTGGAAAAACGCTCATTTGTACAGCACTGAGGAAATATGGTTCGTTTTTAAAGGCAATTTTGCATATTTTATCATGCAGAGTAAATGGAAGCTAAGTGTCTTTCTAAATGACACACCAAGATAGCTAACTGGGGCTGGCAAGGGAGGGTATTGAACCGGCTTCTCTTGGAGAAAGGAATCTGACACTTCACCAATTAACTACCGCACATGTAATGTAGATCAGTTTGTGGGTACTGCCATGAATATTGATTTATTTATACAGGCTGACCGATTGATTATTTGTAAAGAAGAGGAAGTAAAAAACAAATTGCACAAGTTAAATCATTTTTGGCAGAGATTTTATCTTACTTTATCAGTAAATTTGGGCTTTTAGCTGTGATTTTCCCAACCCAACCCCCAGTTAATTAGTGTTTACGCGTTGTTCCATATAGCGTTGGAGTATTACCAGCACTGCATATCAGAAAGTGCCTGCTGTCAAACAACCTTAAGATAGTAAGTACAAAGACGTTGACCTCGGTACGTTGAGAGTAATAAATTTCAAAAATGTAAACATTCTGCAGTTAGAAAAGATATAGCGTTACAGAGTATGTAAAGGTAATAACAATCATTGACTGAAAGAAAAAGTCACATGTTACAGAATGATACAATATCACTTCCCGTGGGGTCGATTTTCATTATGATATCGACCAGAATTTGCATGCTAATTGAAAGCAACTTATTTGGTTGCCAAGACAGTGACAGATATAATCAGCATTTTTTAAATAGAGCGGATTTGGATTATGCGTCTAAATACTAAGGCTGATTGCCACATTGGTGTTGTAGTGTTGATTGAGAGAGAGAGAGGGAGAGAGAGAGAGAGAGCAGGTCCAGCTTTAGGATGTGCGGGGCTCAAGGCAGCAAGCAATGAGTGGGGTCCCAAGCAAAAAAAATCTGTTCAATATCACCACAGTAAATAAAATGTATAGCCAGGAACGCGCTGAAAGCACGGGGCCAAGGGCGGTTGCCTCGTTCGCCTTGCCCTAGGGCCAGGCCTGAGAGAGAGAGAGAGAGAGAGAGAGAGAGTATCTGGTTAAATAGGAATTCTCGTGTCATTCCTTCCGTTCGGCACACAATATTGCGATTGCAGGTAGCCCCCTTGTTTGTAATGCATTGCCGTGAACTTGGCAAATAGTATGACCATCACTTGAAGATATGCATTTCAACAAATTGGTTTGCACCCATAATTTTGAAAGAGTTATTGTACTTTTTCTACTTGCACCTGAACGCGGTGTGTGACAAATCTTGTCAACGCAACTAGCCTTTCAGTTTCGATATATCGCTGGTAAACACAGTGCATATGATCGTCATCATTGAAAGATATGCATGTTGGAAAATATATGTACTCTAGCGAGGAATGCAAGAAATATTGACCTTTTTGACCTTCAATTGGATGTATGCAATATGCTCAATATGGTAAATATTTGCAGTCATTATTCGAAGATGTGCATATACTTTCTGTTAGAGTTTATTGTCTTCCTGATGAATGCACTGTAGAGTCAGTTTGTGAACACAACTAGTCTCAGAGCATTGTGTGGATCGTTATGAAACTTTCAAGGTATGGCTATCATGAACGTGCTCACATTGTCCTACCGCTGTGTTCCTGCGATTTTGTTAGAGTTATTGCCCTTGTTGACATGGACCCTGATGTAGTTAGTATATGATGCAGTCTTGTGAGCACAGATAGAATTGAAGTATTCAGTCCATCGCCATGAAAGTTTGAGGTCCTTACGGTCATAATTGATGATAGAAATATTGACAAATCGCAACGTTCTCGCACTTTTTGTTACTGTTACTGCTATGTTTGTATTGCAGCTAGATACAGAGTATGATATAATCTTGTGAACACAACTGTTCTCAGATTTTTAATGGATCACTGTGAAACGTGGTAAATAATATGGTCATTGTTTAAGGATGACACATATTGACATATCACTGTGCCCCTGCACTTTGCTTGAATATTCATCTTCGATACGAGGGGTAAGGGTGAGATGCTGGACGGATGAAAGTAAATTCCTCGCAGATCGTCTTATTTTGTGTGTTTTTTTAAATTGAAGTAGTAATCAAAGCAGTCTTTTTATTATTTTTGTTATATTTAATATTAATAAAAACTGTTAACCACAAGCTAGTTGAATAACAGACCAATCGAATGGATATTTTTATCGTCTCTTATCAATGAACAGCTTTACTCCAATTTCCTCCTAAAGGGCAAACTAGCGCCACCAGATGAACTGTCCCTGTTGAAAGTAGTTTGTGTAGTTTCTTGCACACACACACACACACACACACACACACACACACTTCACCTCCCATTGACACAATCGCATTTTGAGCTTCACGATCTTCCTCAGGTCTGCATATTGGGACCTGGTCTTCATGTAGTACAGTACAGAATGCTAACTTATGTGCTTCTACTTCTCATTACCTAGTACAGGCTATTTCTTTCCTTTGTGTTCCTTTCTAAACGTTTAATGCACACGCGTTATGTTAAATTGGTTAATTACGGTTTATTTTGATTATGTACTGCCACAAAGTATTTAATTATTTCGAATCTGTCTTCGACAAACTAAGGGTATGAGGTGATACATTCGTGTAATTCTAAAAAATGTGAAAAAGCCATAAACATTAAGTACGACCATTTTTGCTTGGAGTGAATAATATAATGAGCACTTGCAACCAAAATAGCAGTGTTATTCCTGCTGTTATCACGACATCATTGATTAAAAAGAAACTCGGGCGGTAACTCGAACAGATGGCCGGTTCGATTTTCTGTCTCCTACAACGGAAGAGAAGAACCAGAAGCGGAATACTAAGTCTAAATCAAAACAGCCCACATACCCCAAGCACTGTCATAAAATGGCAAAGTGCATTGCCACTGCGTATTGGACAGTGGCGATGATGGAGGTAGATGATATACATTACTTTCTACATTTGTAGTTTGTTGCCATTTTCTTCTCAACTTGTTTTGCTAAGTGAAAGCTTGGCGCTCATTAAATGCCGATATATATGACCCTTAGGCTGCACTGGTTATGACCGCTGTCAAACGGTACATACAAGTGAACGTAAATACTCTGTTCACTTGTTGGGGGGGGGGGCTGGAACAATTTACATTTTCTTTAAAAGTATCGCTTCAACATTTTGATTTAAATTTCCTTACGTGTGGTTTGAAACTGTTTGAAAGAGTATAAGCCCGAACAGAAAGTCATATTTAAGAAGGAATTATAACCAATTTCTGAAGAAAAGTGGAGATCATAGGATAATAGTCGCTTTAGGCAATCGCAGCTCCTTTAAAGATAAGTCGTTGCTTTTTCTTTCTATTTCGATACACCACCTTACAATATCTGTACTGCTTGTACAGCTTGATTTTTGTACCATTCGATTCGTATTTTTGATGTATTTAACTGTAATGTTCGTTGATTTCTAAAATAATGCAATATAACACATGCACACACGTATGTATGTATGTATATATACATACATACATACATACATACATACATATATATATATATATATATAGAGAGAGAGAGAGAGAGAGAGAGAGAGAGAGAGAGAGAGATAGATTAGTGGGAATTCATTTCCCCTGAGTTAAATCATTCCCTATCAAATAATTGCCATCAGCGATCCGTTTAATGCCATTTACCTTAGATTTAAAACTATTATTAGGAAGAACTTGTATTTCTCTACTGTTACTTTTTCTGACTTAAAAACTAACTTCTTGTCTCATTTTTTCCCGTATATACGAGATCTAAATTTACATGTATATCTTGCAAACAAGAAATATTTTGTTTTGTTTTCTTTTTTTCGTAAAGTGGAACACTTTGCCTCTCTTTTGTATTTCATGATCGCTGACAATATTGTTATACAATTTATGTAATATTATCCATTATCAACTATTTTTTTTAAACAAACGTAAATAGGAATCTGTTTTTTTTTTAAAAGTGATGTAGTGTAAATATTGTCCAGTAAATTAGATTGCACAACTTGACATCATTTCGTCACCACTTAATTATGTCAAAATGTTTCAATGTTCTACACTAGCTATAAGCAGCATCATTAAGTGTTTTTCGCGTGTTGAATATCAAATCTAGTTTGAGATGATGTTGTTTGATTGTAGTCATTTATATCAAATTATATATTTTATTATCACTTTAATATTTAATCACAGTTCGGTGCCAGCCAAGAATACTATGATAATCCGTTTTGCGTGAGTTCAGTTAAGGCTTTATTGCCAATGACACATAATTAAACGGTCAATAGTTTATTTTATCTACTAATTACTTCGCTAGACGTTTGTCAGATTGATCTAACGGTCATGAAACTCAAAGGATATCAAAGCAGATAGTATCTTTAGATAGTAATTAACCCTATTTCGTTTTGAACATGCTTGTTACGTGGCGGTTGTGGTGGCTATCGTTATCTAAAGGATGATCGACTACGGTGTTACTGCCCGGATTTGGGTGGATAACAACAATATGAAATTAATGGATGGAGTAAATATAGATCTGAGCAGTGATATAGAAAAGAACAACGCGAGTCCCCCCCCCCATAAAATATAACAAATTAATAAATTAGAGCGACAAAATAAAATTGTACGACACACTTGAAGAATACACTTCTTTTAGAAAATAATTGCAAAAGGTTATTACGAAATGCAGTTAGCAGTTCGTTAACACAGATAAAATCGAGTGAGAGTGTTTGAACTTAATTGTCCGGTATGACTGCAGAACAAGCTGAATGTTTGCGGGTCACTCCAAATTCAACAGCGGTTTAAGATTGGGGTGATACGGCTTCTTGCATCCAGCTTCTTGCGGATTTCAACTGCAATATGGATCCCTTCTAGGTCCTCGTTGCGTTACGTTGTTGTGTGGAACTATTTCCCTTTAAGATATATTAGTTTGTGTAAGCAGTTTGTTAGGTCTTTAGTAATCAGATAGAAAAATGTCTCCTCGTTACGTCAGATATCGTCACATCGTAATTCAAACGGATACTAATTGATAATACGATTCTCAGGCCACACATTTGCGTACTAAGTGTAATCTGTGCACATACCACAGATTACACTTAGTACTTAGATACTTATTGAGTTTTGAGACCAAACATTGAATACGCGATTCATTATTGATCTCTGGGACGCGAACATCATGCACGTGAGTAAAAACTCCAAAGATAATAGCTATCTCAGCATCATTTGCATCTCGTCCCCAGTGATATTATCATCAGAATAAATTGATGATTTAAGAAGAATATGTTTGCAGGCCAGGCTATTATCAAATAAAACCAAACGTTTATGAATAACCAATGTGGCTCATTGGCATGTACATACACATTGTTTAAAGTACAAATTATATGTTTTATACATGTTGTTTAAATTGGTGATGTTTCATGATTTGAAAAGAAAAAACAGAAGAAAATCATGCTGCCGAAAAAGCCTTTCATTTCAGCCTCAATGGCACCAATTGTTATTAAAGAGAGATAGACGATGCCGTCTCTTCAAAGGCGTTGATAAATGTATATTTCTCAATCTCAACCAGCACACTTCATCTCTCTCCAACACACACAAAAAAAAAAAGTTTCGCAACAGAACAAGTGAACAAAACCAAACTTGAACTAAGAAAGCGGGTAATTCAAACGAAGCGATAGAAAGAAGGAAACAAATGGCCATAAAAGTTACTTGTGGAACTGAAAGAACCGTGACATATGGAATCACTGAAATATTAGAATATATGAAGACAGAAATAAAACACAACATATTGGCCCGTGTTTGTAGAGAGGCGAAATCCACGAGGCTATAACTGAAATGGAACTTTTGTAAAGGAAATAGAACATAATGATGGCGGTTGTAGCTCTACATGAGGAGCAAAAACTGATGAGAGACAAACTCCGTGAGGACAGATTTCAAAATGAAACCTTAGCCTGAGACTAGGAAGAATGGAGAGATATAATAAGGCAATGAAAGAAGAAAACAATGAGTTGCACACATCAAATGCTGCATTGGAACGGCGACTTGATAAAGTAGAGCAATACAGCTTTATGCACAATATCAATTATGCAGCACTGAAGATTTAAGTAATGATGAAAGAGTAAGTGGAAAATGATACAGCGTAGCAGAAGTACACCTCCCAAGAGAGTATGTGGAAAGTGATACAGTGTTGCAAAAGTGACCCTCCTAAAACAGTATGAGGAAAGTGAAACAGTCATTTTGCAAAAGGAAACCTCCCAAGAGTGTATGTGGAAAGTAATTCAGTGTTGCAAAGTTAAACTCCAAACCAACGTAGAACCACGTGCTATTTGCAGTGTCTATCGTTTCGGAAAATAGGAAGAAACCAAAACCAGACCCATAATCTGGCAGTCCACTAGGTGCATGACAAATATAGAAGTTGTGCAAACAAGGGATATGTTGAAAGGATCAGACATAATTGATAAGGGAAGATGTTACAAAAGCAACGTTGGAGCTCATGGAAAAGCAATCAAACTGGAGAATGGACACAGTACATTGGTATATGACTGTAAAGTAGTCGTTAAACTCTGCAATAAGAAAGTTCTCATCTCATAAATCATTGACTAAATTATAAGCAATAAAGCAAACATTTTGATAACTGAACCTCTTGACAAATGTGCACAGGAAAACAAAAAGAACGAAACATCAGTAAGAATACGGACATTTAATGTTTATAACAATATGATGGAGGATAACTCACCTAAGTTAATGTGAATGCTTAAGAGTTAGATTCCCAATATTCTGTCAATGCTTAAACTGATCTGCATATTAGAGACACTGTATCAGTGTGAATTTGGTTAGATGTTATGCCTAGACTGAGTGAACGATGCAGGGTCAGCGTAACATACAGCCAATGACGAATGTGTTTAGGTAAGGTGATACGATTATGACCTGAGCAAGAATACGGTGCTTAATGTTCCTGGCTTAGGCATGATTGGTTTTTAATGAGGGTCCATTTGAAGACGGTCAGGCAGATCGGCCAAGGAGAGTTGAATTGGGTTCTAAGTATTGGAAACTGCCAAAAATTGAAATGATGCAGACAACTTTCGTACTTGTTGAAATTTGTGTCAACTTTCCATAAGGCGCCGAGGTGTTACTGAAACATCAATGACCATTATTAGTAATGGCAGTTAGATAAATGTCATCACAACTGGCTAAGCTACACAAGTGATGTGCCTCTCGTTTTTTTTTTTTTATAAATGTTCTACATAGCAAAATAAGTCGGTCCATGTTTTGTGTGAGGCGAAAGTCTCAACTCTGAGGAGAAAATAGAGTATTTGATCTTGTTAATTGAAAGTCTAAGAAGACGTTTACTGGAAGTTTTGAGAGACAATTTTGTAAAAGTACAGAAATAATTCTGGAAAAGGGGAAAAGAGAGTAAGGTAGCGTATATTAATTTCAAGTTGTTTCTTTGATATGATTCTGAATATAAATGTTCTAATTTAATCGTCGCCAATGTTATATGATTCGTGTATGCTAAGAATTTCATATATTATTTTCTTGGCAGGATTTTTGAAATAATTGTTGCATTTATAGGTTTATGGCATACGAATCATGTATGCTAAGAATTGATATCGTTATGGTCCATAGAAAGAGATGACACTGGATTGTTAGTTAGCATATATGGTATCTGATACATGAAGTGAACTTTGTTAATTCATTTGTATATTTAAGATCTGTATTCTTTTAACTGAGAATTGATTGTGCCTGAAGGGCTGACAGTGAGTCCAGTGCAAACTGGGACAAGGTCAATATCACTTAATCAGGTCTTGAAACCCTCTCAGGGCATCAACATATTCAATATGGCTCCATAGTTTTCAAGACATTTTACCTGCAAACTCCATGTGATGGAGGGACAGAAAGCCCATGGATGGATAATGAGCATGCTTGAATTTCACAGCCCACTAACGAAAGGACATGCAAATGATTGCAATCACAGATATAATGTCTCATTTCATTCAGTCGAGATCAAGTATTATGCAGTGGTCATTATCATTGTTCTAATAAAAAAAATCTACCTTTATCTGAAATGATCTCAAGGGCAATAAACCAATGTACAAAAAGAGTCATAAGTCACATGTACATTAAAGACCAATTATCCCCCTAATTAATCTGTAATTTATACAATAAAATACAATGATGCTACAGCAGTGGATATATAACTGTTTTATAAAACTTATTATAGTATATATAAAAACTGACTATTGCTTAAATGTAAAATGAAATTATTTTTTTTACAAGCCTTTCCTCTCTCATTAGGCGCTGGCTTCACAGAATCCAAACTGAATTTCCATTCAATATATCAAATATAATAAACATTAAGATAACAAGACAGATTTCAAAGAAATGGAATTTTATTTTAATATGAGCTGAAAAAAATGTACAGAGACTTTTAACAGAAACTCATTACAACACAGAGCTATATGCACTTAACAAAAGCTGAAATGAACAGAACAAGTATATTTAAGATATATATGTACATATGTTGTAAATCGAATTTCAGTTTAAGATGCAAGACAAACTCGATTCACACCTTCTCAGTACCACATTGCTGTAAGGCATTGTTGAAGATAAATTCTGTAAAAGTTATTACTGATGAAAATACTAGAAATGTGTTCAGGGAACATGAATGCCCTGCAAAAGTGCCTTAATACCCAGCCAGTGTCTGTACACCCTGCCACAGTACCTGAATACTCTGCCAGTGTCTTAAAACCCTGCTGAAGTGTCTGAATACCCAACCACAGTCTGAATATAATGCCAGTGTCTGAAAACCCAGCCACAGTGTCTCAAAACCCAGCT
The DNA here is from genome assembly GCA_028554795.2 of Sinohyriopsis cumingii. NCBI lineage: Eukaryota > Metazoa > Mollusca > Bivalvia > Unionida > Unionidae > Sinohyriopsis > Sinohyriopsis cumingii. The sequence goes on from CM068828.1 coordinate 74,023,792, forward strand.
GCACGTGTCTTAATACCCAGATGCATGGACTCTGATTACCCAGTCAGTTTCTTAATACCCAGCCAGTGTCTTACATGGTTCCCATGCTTTTCTAAAGATAAATTTTCACGTCATTTCCAGGATGAAATAAAAAAATGTCAAGGTTCACATATGATCATTACTGAATGGAATTAAAGAACATTTTAGATTATAAAACATGCATTTTCTAAATCTAAATATGTTTCCCTTTCAAGACTCTCCAAAACATCTAAGTCAGAAAAGATGATCATGTACAAAAACCACAAAATGTATCATACAAAACAAGTTTGATTAAATTCCTATAAATTGTCAAGTAAAGTCATTTCAAGTTAGAGGATAAAAATTCAGACTTTACTTTGCTGACCTGCATTATGTTGCTAAGTGGGAACAACATAACAAGCATAAATTAGTTTTGTTTCCTTTCAAACCTTTAATTCTAAAGAATTATAAAGCAATATATATACGTCTTAAACATAGTAAACATTTCCTGTTACAGTATATATAAAAAAACAATAAACACAAAAGAATTAGAATCTTGTCTTGTAACAAAATGAGTTTAACCCTGAATTTATCTGTGCCAATAAAATCCCAAACAAGATATTTCAAACAACCTAATCTCCTCAAGACGATCTAGTTAAAAAAACATTTTCAAAAGGACTGATTAAAATTTTGACAAAAGACCTTCAAAATTAAATATTGTTGTGTAAACAAAGACTGAATTTTCTGTACAATCAAATTGTCTTCTTGTAATTTGTTAAACCAGTCCCCAAACCTACAGGTGCTTGTATCAGTTTTTAATATTAATACAAGGGATGACAATTTCTCATTTCAACTATGAGATTCGACATTTTGGACAACAGATTTGGCTTAAAACGAATAGCAGTCCGTTTTCTAATCTTGATTTCCTCCAAATATTCCCACCCCATTTTTCACATTTATACTGGAGTGTAGAGTCATTGCAATTGCATATCGAAAATTTGGAATATGCCACCACCATGTGGTAGCGGCATATGGAAGTCATTTACCAGCAGGCCTAGCAAATTTAAACTTATGTTATTTCAACTCATACCTGCATGAAATCAATAGGAAAATGATTTATTTTCTCAGAAATGGCAAGCATTATAATTGTTACATCTTTAATCCGCTGATAGACTTGACAAAATTATGGCATAAATGAAACCTGACCCGGTACTTGCCATTTACTAGTCACATGACTTCATAAATCTCAAACAATGCCATTGAAAGTTAAAAAAGTCACACGATATCAACAACACACTCCTTTTTAATGTTGTTGTACAGAAATTCAATTATATTAAACAAAAGTCAGATAACTTTTGTAGAAACCAGAAAGAACATAAATCTCAACATATTTATTTTGAGAAAAATGACAATAAGCTTGTCACTGTCACAGCAATCTGGCCTCTCTGATCCATCAAGCAGAGAGCACATGTCAATGTGGTAATCACATGATACAACAAAACTCTGGAAGTTGTTCTTGGAATAAATATGGAGAATTTTGTGCTTTTTCATTTTTTTTTTTTTATTACAACCAGTATATGACTTTCATTGAAGTTTTTAAATTTTTTTCTCTACAGCATTCAAAAATGTGGGTTGTGAAATTTGTGTACTCATGTGACTAGCAATGCAAATACCAGATCATATTTCGTCAGAGCTGTAGTTTTATCTGGTCTTTCAGCAGATTAAAGACATAATGATTTTAATACTCGCAATTTTCTTATCGATTTCATGTATGTATGACTCGATTTAACAACATTTAACTTTGCTATGATATTTGGTAAGCAGCTATGCTTTGCCACCACCTCTTATGATGCTAGCCTGGTATTCATACCTTCACTGTAAGATAAGGATATTGAACTGACTGAAAATAAAAGCCTAGAAGACAAATCTAATCCACTGAGCATTTGGATTGACTCAGCAAATCTGTTTATTGCAAGCACCCTTATGATCTATACTGCACCCTCAGAATATTTTGGTTAGAACTTGATAAATTTAACTCATGATCAGTTTAGTTACAACTCAATTATGTGGTTGTTTTGGGTGTCAAGTGGTGGCAGAAAATTCCCAGGTTTTTCCTGACTTTCATCAATATTTGCAAAATTCAAGGACATCTCACGGTCGGGAAAAAATATAATTTCTCCCGACTTTTTTCCGATCTCCCAGCAGCATGGAACTCTGGTCTTAATACCTACCCAGCCAGTGTCTGAATACCCAGCCACAATGTCTTAATACCCAACCAGCCACATGTCTAAATACTCTACACAGGTGACGCCATAGAAACAATCCTGGGTTATATAGTTTATTGAAAATTGACATAAAGGTAATTTTCCCATAGGATACTTGTAAATTATGTTACTTCTTGAGCAAATTATACTTCAAAGTTTTCAAGTAATGATTCTTTATTCATAATTTTCACACAAATCAATGCATTGCATAATGTGCTCTATGCAGTATGCTGTCTGAAGGGGTAATCTTTAGAACAATACAACATAGTCCCTGATATGCCAGCACATTCTACATGGGTATCAGGATCTATTTTGTTTGCAGTTGGATTCAAATTGTACATGAGTATATACGGTATGTTACAATAATGCCTGCTGCCTAAGATCACAATTCTATAAATGTATGCACACTGCTGTCACATCTAATCTCTACTGATGCCAAAAATGAAGACAGTGATGTTGAAAACAAACACACTAGCATACATTGGTGGTACAACATTTCAACACCTCATAAATGTGGTACAATAGAGCAGACATTTTCTCCACAGCCTCATTGAAACTGCCCTAGTTAGTTAAAGAAAAAAGATTTTCTAACAGTCTTATGAAACTCTGAACATCTTTCAATCCAGCATTAGACTTTCAAAATACTCTCTCTCACTTTCTAAAACACATTGCCACATAACTCCCAAAACTTATGCAACATTAGGATCAAATTTTGAACAAATGAAAGGGGCATTGCTAAATGTATTATGCAGTTATTGATAAAAAGATGTGAACATTTAATGTTTTTAGAAGATAGTTTAAAAAAGTTAAGATTTCATAAGAATGACGTGGATGAAAATTCATTGCAAACTTTCTGTGGATCATAAAGAGTATTTATTGGCTCCACCCCCACTCCAATGACATATGCTCCACCCCTTCTCCTATGACATTTGCTCCACCCCCACTCCAATGACATATGCTCCACCCCTTCTCCTATGACATTTGCTCCATCCCCTCTCCTATGACATCTGCTCCATCACCTGTCCTTTGACTTTTGCTCCATACCCTCTCCTATGAAATTTGCTCCACCCCTCTCCAATGATATTTGCACCTCCCCTATTCCTATGACACAGAACCATAGTAAAATGTCTGCTATCAATCAATCACTGCAATAACTGTTTTTTTAATGGACAAGTCCACTTATGAATATTACTGTAAAATGGCAAACCAACCACTCATTAATATCATGCATTTCCAATCGTATCTAAATAACTTGGGTTTATGCAAACCAATGCTTAGGGCTGTTCCATTTAAGCATACATGGTACCCAGGGAAGGCAGTTTTTAAAAACAATATATATGCCAGGTACTTTAATTTCATCTAGTTCATATTAAAATGCTAAGAAAATTCAAACATGCATCTATGGGTGAGTACCCCACATCAAAAGTGCCTTCCCTGGGTCCCATGTATGTTTTACTGTAACAGCCCTAACCAAAAGGGCATAAAAGCCACTCTGTTTTTTCTTGCTGAAATTTCCTACATTTTAGTATGCATATAGCCTATCATGTGTCTGAATACAAGTAACATATCATAGAATCACATATTTAAAAAAGATCTTTCTAAGCATCACTGGCATAAAATAAATGTTCCTTATTAACAGAAAAATATCAACAGCTCAAATATTGTGAAGAGCTGTTTCAGATTTTGTTGACATTTAAAGAATCTGACTGGCAAAGTATAATTATCATCAAAGTCATTTAAGGCTTGCATTCATGTGCTGTACAGTATAATCCGTTATGAAAGACTACCACTTCTGCCAAGAATCAAGGTCTCTCCAGACAGGTCATAACATTCAATAAATCCATGCAGAGAGAATCATGTGCACCAAGACAGGTGGTCACTTAAAGTAGTAGTCTTTCAATACAGGTTTTGCCAGATTTCTATGTTGACAAGACTATTCTTAAACTAAGCCTACCCCTACTCCTCTGGAGAAACTTTTGGAAGATATGGCGTCCCTTAACACCTTGAATTTTGCTGTGTGCAAACAGGAACTGTATGATGATCAAATTACATTTAATAAGCTAACTTAATTGTTAGGAGAAAAAAAGAAGACCTGATCCTCCAACAAGAATGATACTAATGAGTTTAATAAGATTGTTCAATCAAAACATTTATCCTAAACAAAAATACATTAACATTGCTTGATTCTATGGAGATTGTAGTTCGATACAAAATTTTGCATGGACTTTCATGCCTTACTTTTCACTTCTCTGCTCTAATTTATATAATTCTGGTGCTATTAATATGACCAGATGTTGCAATTTTGTTAGTCTTGTTGACACTGACAGGTTTAATCCAACTCTGCATCCTCAAACTGTCACATTTCCATGGCAACAGGTTTAATCCAACTTTGCATTATCAAAACTGTCACATTTCCATGGCAACATGTTTAATCCAAATCTGCATCATCAAACTGTCCTGTTTCCATGGCTTCATCAACTGCCTCTTCTGAAAAAAAAACAAAAACATAATAAAGACACTAAACTCTGTGAAGGAGAAAGTATCTAAAAAACCCACAATCCAGATTTGACCACAAAAGAGATTTTTTTCTTCAAATTTTGATTGTCAAGATGATACAAAAACAAAACAGAAACAGGAGAAGGTATCTTAAGGGCCCACAATCCAGAACTGGCCATAAAATTAAAACTTAATTCAGTTTTTAATTTTTAATTATTTTTTTGCCACCCTCAATTAGAACTTTTATTCAGAAATTCTTATGGTATTGAAATTGGTACCCCATACAACAACAGTTTACAGTGCTAGAAACTAGCTTTTGTCCACTGGCCAGACATTAAAAAGCATTTGTTGGGTCAACCAAACATTTCAGTGGCTGGTCATTTTGGATAGCTCAAAACATTAACAGCTTATGAAAAACAAATCTGGAAAACCAGTGAATAATTTGGAGATAAGGAACTTTTAAAAGTTGTTCATCCTTTTAGTCAAAACAAAATGTATGAAATGTGGGGAACACTGTTAACAAACTAATGCTTTGGGGATATTATCACACAGGTGTTTGTAGATTTATTGCACATGAACAAATTATGCTTGACTGCCATCTATGTTCACCTATTGTAATGCATTTTGACTGCAGTGCTGGCTCTAGTCAATGAAACAGTTCACTCACAGAAGGCACTTGGTTTTCTGCTTACTATTATTAGTAACTGGACAATATCTTTTACTGGCTGTTCCTTTTCACAAGGACAACCAGTTGTGCTAGAAAGCATGCAATAAGATTGATAGAAGAAAACAAAATTGTAAAACTTGAAACTTAAAAGGAAAATGCTACTGTATAAACTTGCTTTTGAAAATCCTATATGCGTTATTATAAACTTCATTTATGAATTGCATTTAAAAGCATGGCCTTTATGAAGTTAGCACAGGTATTACATGCCCCTGATATGTAGAGGTCATACTATGAAAGGACTTCATCCCGCAACATTTCTCTATGTTCATAGAGTAACAGTAGTTTATGATTTTTAAAATTATCCCTGGACTTAGCAAGTAGTTACAGTGTTGTATCCATGGCAAGATGTACTGCAGCCTTTGCATGCCTTGATATCAACATCACTAACAAAAGAAACTCCACAGTATGTTTGTTTTATAGCTGATCATCTATTTGAAACACTCTTGATAACTGGATGTCATTTTGCTGGGCATTCCCAACACATCAATGAATTCATGTACAGTGAGCAGGATTTGGCAGGGGATGATAATAAAGGTTTATCTTACTTTACTTTATATGTCTTTCCTAAATATTTGTCTTTTTGTCTGTCACTGATCGAGTTGCGCAAATAATCCGTATATACACAGCATTGATGACAAACTATCCAACTGTACATGATTTGAAGTGTCATGCATATCAACGGATATTAACAAAGTGAAGCAAAAACTGTCAACATTTCTTTATAGTGTGTAAAATTTAATGCACTGTGGAAGTCCTTAGAATTCAAACTAAGCTATTCTGTGTTTTAGACATTTTTGACTCAATCAATGTGGCTGTACACTTAAGCGGTAGGTCACTTGGCCCTAATGCTGACTTCTTGATGGGGGACCAAACCAAAACTCCTGAGACGAAAACATTTACTAGGGAACTGACAGTATTTTTATCATGCTATGATGTTGATAAAAATGGAAAGTGGCATTGCTCTGTCTGCCAGAGGTTAGGATTGATAACGCATACTCTAGATGACATGGAATCCTTACAAAAATAAATCATTCTTTTCAAGCAGTATGCAAGTTAGTTTCTACAAGATATTACATCACTATCACAACAAATATTTATAAATACTTTAAAGTTGGCATCATTAAAAAACAATAAAATAATAATTTCACACCAATTTTATTAAACAAAACATTGTCTCTTTGATATTTCAATAACTTCTTAGATATACATGAATTACATATTGGACGAAAAAAATCTTTAATTCTATCTATTTTTGTATATATTTTTTAACATTTTTCTAATTTCATGGTGTTTGTTTTTGTAAAAATATTATTATATGTTTTTTTACCTTATAGGTGTTGTCTAATGTTGTAAAGTGCTTAGAGCTTCTAAAGATTAGGTGCTATACAAAGTCCTCATTATTATTATAATCCAACATTATACTACTATTACTATTATTGTATTAGTATCATCTTTATAGGCATGAAATATACAGTGAAATATAGTTAAAGATTAATATACATTTTTCAGACAGGATCTGGGTTCTTTAGAATAAAAACCAAAGTTGGGGGGTGCCTCCCCTAGTGGGGATTCAAGGGGTGGCACTGCTGATCAGTTGGTGCATTTTAGGTTCTAACAGCACACAAACCTGCTCCTGTAATATTATGTTGTTACTTCATTCATACAAAAACAATCCATTTTTGAAAAACAACAACCCACCCAACTTCAAACAATACTTGAAGAATTTTGCGATGTTTTACTATCACATCAACTTATTCTACAATAATATTAGTGTTGAAGTTATTACATGAGCATGTGAGCGTTCACACAATTACTCAGGCACAAATAATTTATTAATTTTTTCAGCACAAATTACATGTATTTTAAACTTTTCTCATACAAAATAGTTTTATTACCATAACAAATTATATTTTTTTCTCGCATGGTAATTTGTTTTTATTGTATACATCGGTGTTATAAAAATATTCAGATAAATTCACTTGTCTTTTTGCCCCATTGGCAACTATTTCTTATTACAAGCTGTTGATACAGATCTTGCTTTTCCGGAGCCTTGGCAAATATTTCTTTTGCTTTCCTTTGTGTAACAATTGATTTTGTGGCTGAGATGTTCAATATTTGTTAGCAAACTTTTTTTAAACCTTAAAGCTGCACTTTGTATTGACCACATGTATTTCACATATTCCAACAGCAAAGGTCTTGCTAGGATTTTAAAACTAGGAGTCCAGGACTCCCATTTTGGTAAAAACAGGAGACCCACCATCAAAAGTTGCAGTTCTTTCTTTCCTAGAGAATCAACACAGACCTGAGTGCATCTTTTTTTAGATGGAAAGGTTTTCGTGATGTAATCACTCACTTTAATATAGCTTCACTACAACAGTCCATTGACAGGATTGCAAATTTATGGTTTATTTATTTGTCTGCATCCTTGTAGTAATTTTAGGCAATGGTTAAATAGTATCTGATTTGCTGTTCTTTCCCCTTATTTTCACAAATACGTGTCAGGTCGGAAAACATCTTAGACCGTAAAGCACATCCCATGAATTCCACAACATAGCAGTGTCCCATACATTTCTGACCTACATAAGTTGCATTTTAAAGTTAAATCTTTAATAAAATAATACCTTGGCTTTGATTTCCATGATCTGTATATTTTTCTGAAAATATCTGCCCGATGATTTACGAAAACAGACAATCTAATAAACTGGTACATCCCAGACTTAGCGAAGTCCGCCATTATTTCCCGTTAGGCCTACTGGTTCACTTACAGTTTCAAACTAATTTAATGATGAAATAGTGTACAAGAGGCAGTTAATATATATCCAGATCACTGGTTCTGATCTTAAAACACATGTTTGTATGCTTTATCATCAAAGGATATCATGCAGGAAATTGATAGTTGCTACCTTACTCGGAAAAGGGTTAATGGTCAATCAGCTATCAAAACATATGCTTATGAATGGGCAAAAGTTTGTCAATGTAATTGGTATCAAAACTAGGCCTAGCTACTGATGTCTTGATGAATACATTTCGCTACAACACTAGAACTAACCGGGCTAAGGCGAGGGGGATTTGGAAAAATGTATGGTCAGTCATTGTACCTCTTAAATAGCTCTTGTTCGTCCATCAGTGATACTGAATTTTGTCAATCCAAATAAGGACTTATTCCAAAGCTTTAGCACTCTTCTTAATCTCGTTACAATCTTCATAAGTTTGCGTTTAACCCCAAAATACTTACCCAAATTTATGAATGGCATTTTGTCTAAGTCTCAACATGTCTTGATTCTTGTGCACTACTTATTCTGATACATTCAGAAATGAGCACAATAACGAAAGCTAAAGTTGTTTATCTTATGTACTTTTATAAATGACCACACGTACATCTCTGGGTTTTTCTGACTCTGAATTCAATCACTGTAAATATCAATACTTTTTCACATCCGGCTGCCAGTCAAAGCCTTTGAAGTTGCCGCCGAGCTATTGCATCATGTTCTTTTTGATGTACTCTTATAATGGCAACATGTATGTACATCAAGGGGTCTTTCAGCCACTGAATTCTGTCCTTGTAAATATCAGCACAGCTAACTGATCAACACATTTTCCAACAAAGCAGGTGGCTGAAGCAGGAAGGACTGGCAAGTCTTTGAATTTTGCCGCACATCTATTACATGTATACAGAGGACTCCTGCCTCAGTGATTTCTGCGTCTCATACAAAAAAATTGGTGTCCAAATAAGCGTAATTAAGGATTTCCGAGATCTCTGCAACAGTCTAGCATCTGCTCTCTCATGCAAAAAAGTCATAAAACACGCTATTGCATTCAGACCATATTTTTATGTTTTGTACAAAGTTTTAGGTTTCAATTTTTATCCATTTTGCATCATTAATATCATTCACGTCATTGAAGAATGACTACCTGTGGGCCATGAAAACAGTTCAGAATAGATATGACTCTCTTTTACAGCAAGAGCGTCTGGTAACCCTGTCATCACTTCCCCACCAGTGATCTATGTATTGACCCTTCTAAAATTCTGGAATCTTCCAGATTCATACTGATCCAACTACAACAATAGTTCAAATCTTTCTGGCAATGGTTACAAATAGTAGTCCTCTAAAGTTCAGTTTTCTTTCAAAATAACCAGCTACATTTCCAGTGACTTTGTGTTCAGGTCACTCTCATTTACACATTTTTCAACCTTTATCCAAACTTTAGGGTCTGTGTCTCTAATGATAATCCAAGATGCCATGTTTGTCAAACAAGCTTTTGTTGCTGTTGTTACAAGAAGAAAAACTTTTGACCAATCAATATACTCTTTACAATGATCGTCTGTTAATCAGCATACAGAATAAATATTAAGTGGACAGACCATTATTTAAAAACCAAATCGGAGATGACAGAAGGAAAGGAAGACATCAAGAAAAATTAAAATCTGCCCAGGAGAACAGTGGTATTCCACTTTAAAACAAGACAAAAATTAACAATATATACATATATACAACCCACCCAAAAACATGGTCACATTTTAGACTGGATTCTTCTTAGACCTGATGATAACATTCTATGGTCCTCCCTGGTATCCCATGACCTTGCATCAGATCATCTCTGCATTATATGCCATCTTGACGTATCAGTCCCTAACCCTCCACTTTTATCTGCTACTAAGAGAAACCTTCGTATGATAAATAGAACCAAAACTAATGCATGACATCCAAGCAAACCTAACAACTTGCTTACGTCCTACAGCAGAACAACTCAATAACGGCCTGCGTTCATTGCTTGACAAACATGCCCCAGGCTACCAAGTGCAGAGTATCAATTCAAAAGTGTTCTCCATGGTATAGCAGTGTTAGGGACCAGCTTCGCACTGCTAAAAGAGACCGCCCACCGTAAAGCTGAGAGGCTTTGGCTTTCCACCAGACTCACTATTCATAAACAAATGTATGAAGCCACTAAGAAGAATGTCATAAATATAGTCCATGCAGCGAAATCAGCCCACTACACTACTACGATCATGGAAAGTTCCAGCTGCAAAGAGCTCTTCGAGATTACTAACAAGCTAATGTCAAGGAACAAATCTACACTACTTCCAACTACCTTCTCTCCAGTCGACCTTCCGGACATGTTTGCAAATTTCTTCCGTGACAAAGTACAAACCATTAGAGATAAGCTTGACACCACAATTTCAACTGACTTGTCGTCACCATACAGTTGGGATATAGAATTATAGCGGCAACCATCAGCAGCATTTGAACCTGTCTCGTGTATTCCGTACGTACAATGCTGATGAAGAGTGCACCAAAGTCATGTGAACTTGATCCAGTTCCGACATCACTGCTGCTTGAGTGCTTAGATCCAGTATTGCCTTCACTAACTGATGTTATTAATACCTCTCTCTCATCCGGAGAATTCCCATCATTTTTCAAAACTGCCATTGTAAAGCCTCTGCTAAAGAAACCAACACTAGACCATAACGATTTAAAGAACTACAGCCCAGTTTCTAATCTCCCATTCATATCAACAATCTTAGAAAAGGTTCTTCTATCCCAGCTTGTATCTCATCTGAATTCAAACAGTCTTTTTAGCTATGTACAATCTGCATATCGCCCTTGCCACAGTACTGTAACTACTCTTCTAAAAGTAGTTAATGACATTCTCTCTGCGTTGGATAGCGGAAAGATTACAGTCCTCACCCTCCTTGATTTGTCTGCAATATTTGACACAACAGACCATGATATATTACTTCACCGTCTCCAGCATGTATTTGGCATTCAATATACAGACTTACTGTGGTTCAAGTCCTACTTGGTCAACAGGACACAAATTGTATCTGCAGATGGAATACACTCCAGCCCAGTTTATCTATGTTGTGGTGTTCCACAGGGGTCTGTTCTTGAACATGTTCTCTTCATTCTGTACACTCAGTTGCTCTCAAGTGTCATAGATCATCATCCAGTGTCTCACCAATTGTACGCTGATGACACCCAAATATACAAATCTAGCCACCCAACTGAAGTTGATGCTACCATCCAAGGTGTAGAGAGGTGCATTAGTGATGTGAAATCATGGATGATATGTTGCTGTTGTTGTTGTTGTTGTAGGGTTTAACGCCATTTTTCAGCACATGATATGCTATACATGGCAGCCAGTATTAATGGTGGAGGAAGAACCCATGAAAACACCGGAAAGAACCACCGACCCACAAGAAACTACTGGCAGGTTTTCTCAAATACCCACATTGGCTGAATCCGAGACTCGAACCCACGCAGACAGAGGTGAGATGGCAGTGATCCATAATGGAGAATGCTTTAGACCACTTGGCCACTCGGGGCCCCCATGGATGACATGTAACAAGTTGCAGATGAATGATAATAAAACTGAGGCCATTCTGATCACAACACAAAGACTTTCTCATTCACATCCCTTACCTCAAACAATAAACATCAGCAATGCCAACATTAAATTCACACAATCAGTATGAAACCTAGGTCTTACTTTGGACAGTATTCTCACATTGCACCAACATGTCATGAACATATGCAAGGCTGCATATCTTGAGCTCAGACGCATCAGCTCAATTCGCAAATATCTTTCAGTTGATGCCACTAAAACACTTGTGTGTTTATTAGTACTTTCAAGACTCGACTATTGTAACTCAATTCTGTCTGGTTCATCTCAATATCTACTCCAGAAACTTAAAAAAGTTCAACTGCTCGGATCATACTTAGAGTACCACAATCACAGCACACCTCCCTGCTGCTCTGTACCCTACACTGGCTATCCATTCGATCCAGAATCAAACACAAAATTTGTTCTCTGTGCTACGTTTCACTGTCGAACTCTAGTCCAACATACCTATCCGATCTCACCCATGTGTACACACCAGCATGATACTTACGCTCCTCTTCTGACAATCGCATACTCATTATTCCCACTATGAAAACAAAGTCATATGGACAGCGTTCTTTTGCATACCAGGGCCCAGCAACGTGGAATGAATTGCCCCCTGAACTGAGACACAAAGATCACATTTAAGAGATCTCTCAAAACTCACTTAGTTTCGACTGCAAAAACAAACTTAAAGACCTAATAATATTTCCTACCTGAAATATTCTCAGCATGATTTTTATTTTTTAATGTTTTTCTTATTTCATGGTGTCTGTTTTTGTAATATTATTATGTTTTTTTATCTTATATGTGTTGTTTAATGTTGTAAAGCGCTTAGAGCTTCTAAAGATTAGGCACTATACAAAGTCCTCATTATTATTATTATGTCATAGTGACAAAGAAGCCATCTTTTCTACAACATGGTCTGTAGTATTATTGGGATATTAACAAAAATGAAAAAACAAATTATTAATTTTTTTGGGAGGGGGATATACTTAAAATGTGTATTCTGAATACGTCTATGTGTAAGGCATAATTTAGTGAAAAAAGCATAATGACTATGCCAAAAGCATAATGGCTGGCATGTATGGGTAACTGTTGATGATGCAGATCCCAATCTAATTTGAGGAAACTATTTGTCTCTTTTCAGCCAGTGATCTTGACCTTTCACAATAAAATCTAAATATTACTCTGTTACTACAGGTGCATGCCATCCATAAAGTTTGGCAACTGATGGTGGAAAACAGAACTTATTGCGCAGGAACCATGTTTTATATTTCAGTCACAGTGACCTTGAACTTATACCTTTTGTCCAAGAATTCAATTCAGTTCTTCCCTACCCCAAGTGGAAGATATCCACAAAGTTTGTTGGAGGTACATGCTGTAGAATTGAAGTTATTATATAGAAGATGGAAAGTTAAAGCTGGATAAGGTGCTCAGAACAAGGTGGAAGACTAAAAAGTAGCCCATTTTTCATCTTTAATTTGTGACCACATATTGCACAGAGTCAATAATTTTTGCTTGAAATGACTGCACAATCAATGCACTTATACATCAGTAGCAGGTTGTTGTTGTTCAGCACTAGATGGGCTATACATGGCCAATAGTATAAATGGCGGAGGAAGAACCCTGGAAAACCCAGGGAAGAACCACCAACCCACGAGAAGCTACTGGCAGGCATTACCACGTACCCATGCTAGCCGAGCCTGAGACTCGAACTCATGCAGACAGAGGTGAGATGGCAGTGATTCAGAATGGTGAGCACTTTAGACCACTCGGCCACTTGAGGCCCCCATCAGTAGTGGCCAGATTCATTCTAGAATGACCACATATAACAGGTATGGGAACTCTAATCATGGGAGATAATGCAACCAGTAACTTTGGACGATATTACATCTTCAAGTTTTACAGTACATTTTAGGAATTCAGCCAGAATCAATTGTAACAGAAAAATATTTTAAATTTACATATAATATTCTAAAAAGAAAATTTTAAAATCTACATATTGAAGATTTTCATCATAGTTAACAATTAAAAATGCAAATGTTTCTCAATAATTGTGAGTGCTTAAATGTGATTGCTACTGTACTACATTTAATTCAACTCAAGTAAGCTCCAACAGTTCAGACTATCCCTGTTTGTACTTTTCATTTTTCCAATCTTATGGGTAGTCAAGAGTGCAGCAAAGATACTACAAACATGTATGTAAAACGTTTTTTGGGTGCTAAGACCTTTTTAAAAGTAACATGCGAGGATGAAATGCAAAAGGCATATACAGTGTGTAAGCAAGTGAAAATTTTAAATGAAATTAGTGTGCTGTAAGTATCATGTTTGAAGAATGCATCACCTTTCCGTACCTGTAAAAGATTGCTAAAAAAAACAATTGATATTGAAAAACATTCTATACAAAATGAACTTACCTTTAGCTTCTAAATTTAATCATTTTATCAACAGAAGAAGAAGAACCACGATTTCTTTTACAAAGATGTGTACTTTCTGGCAATTATTTTCATAGTGATACTGTCAAATCTTCTTTCTTCATTTTATTTTTAAATTACAATGTTAATTATGGTTTTAAGCAAGGGTTTTCAACTAACCTGTTGTATTGCCATTCGTATGTAAAGGTACAACATCTCCCTGTCCAACCTGAAATATGTTCTCCAAATGTTGCAGAGTAGCATGCCCATGTTCTGTCAAGTGTTCAGCTCCTTCACATTGAAAGAAGAACCCCTCTAAAACAGAGATGAAAGTCCGTCAGCCTAAAATCTGCAGATTCCTGCATTGCGAGATTTTTCATATAAAATTTTATGAAACGTTGTCAGGTTCAGGATTCAGCAATAGATATCAACAATAGTGAGTCCATTATTTTGTTTGAATACTGCCATACACCATTATTTGGCACTTTAAAAGATACAAAATGTCACATGTCTTGTTATGGATCATGGTGATCTTGGCCACTTACACCAAGGGCAAGTTACCTACAAAGGACTGCAAAGCTATATTCAGTAAAATCCAATTCTGCAAAACTGATTTCCTATTTGCAAACATTTGCAATAAGTAAATTTTGATGCACATCTGTTCAAAGCATATTCACTGCTTTACTGTCTCCATAATAATACTTCAAATGAAAGTTTTTATTTTAATGTTGTTGTTGTAAGGTTTAATGCCATTTTTCAGCACACAATAGGTTACATGTGGCAGCCAGTATTAATGGTGGAGGAAGAACCCAGGAAATCCTTGAAAAGAACTGACCCTCGAGAAGCTACTGGCAAGCTTTCTCACATACCCACATTGGCGGAATCTGAGACTTGAGCCCAAGCAGACAGGTGAGATGGCAGTGATCTGTAATGGAGAGTGCTTTAGACCACTTGGGGCCCCTTCATTTTAATGTAGATTGTGTAGGTAGTGATGATTTGCTATGCTTTACTTACTTATCAGTCATTTTTGTGCTGATCTGAAACTCCATTAGACTGTTAACCAATCTCAGCTTTGGCTTGGGTGCATCCTTACACCTCAAAAGCAGCTTGACTAGTTCTTATTTGTAATGATTTTCTGGTAACTGGACTGATCACCATCACTATTTGACATGTACAAATGCCAACTGATGTAACTTCATTAATTTACATATAACATTATTGAAACTTCCCCAAATTGGCCAATCATTTATGTTTAATGAAGCAGTAAAATTTTTCACAATGTTTTGTTACTCATTTCAACTGTCTAATTTTAAGGTTATTTTCTCACAAATTTATAGACAATATCTAGGTGTAAAGAACAGGACCTGCCTACATCGACATCCCCCTCTTAAGTGTGCAGGGACAAAACAATTTAGCCGTATTAAAAATCACAACCAATTACCTGAAGAAAACTTTAAAACTGGGAAGGGGGATTTTATTTAAATTTCCCCAATATGTAATGAAACAACACAAGTCTACACCAAGCTGAGGGATTTCAAGGCAGCCGGACATAAATTTATAAGCTACTGCTTCTTTACTCTCAGCACAAGTCACAATTCATCTGCATAAAATTCTAAGTTAGTATAAAATTCTAGAAATTTTCAAGGATTTTAATAGACTTTGTTTTCTAAGGAACAAAAGAATGAAAATTTTGTTCTTGTTATACAATTTTTAGCAGTGTACAATTCAGCCATCACAGCTTATGGGAAGAGGGAGCAAAAGAATGTCGACTGGTATGAGGCAAACTGGGAGGAGATGGAGCCCGGGACTGAGGCAAAGAGGAAAGCCCTCCTGGCATACAAGGCTGCACCTAGCCCCAGAACACTACAAGCCCTCAGGATTGCAAGGAACAACACCCAGAAGACTGTCCGCCGCTGTGCCAACACCTACTGGCTGAACCTTTGCAACAGTATACAGACAGCTGCTGACACCGGGGATACAAGAAGAATGTACGAGGGTATCAAAAAGGCGACAGGCCCCCACAGCTACAAGACCACTCCCCTCAAGTCCAAGACGGGCGAAGTCATCACATACCAGTGGAAATAACTGCAGCGATAGGTTTAGCACTATCTCGAGCTATATGTAACCCAAAACAATGTCACTGGAACTGCCCTGGACGCCATTCCAGACCTGCCTGTCATGGAGGAGCTAGAAACACAGCCCAACCTGGAAGAGCTCGGAAAAGCCATCGATTGCCTTGCCTGTGGGAAGGCTCCTGGAAGTGACGGCATTCCGCCTGAAGTCCTCAGGAGCGGAAAACCAGCACTGCTCCAGCCCCTACACACACTCCTCTGCCTTTGCTGGGAACAGGGATACATCCCACAGGACATGCGTGACGCCAACATCGTCACTTTGTACAAAAACAAAGGAGACCGTAGCGACTGCAACAACTATCGGGGCATCTCCCTTCTCAGCATCGTTGGAAAGGCTTTCGCCCGTGTTGCCTTGGTGCGCTTGCAAATCCTAGTCTCCCGCGTCTACCCAGAGTCCCAGTGTGGATTTCGAGCCGGCAGGTCAACTGTAGACATGATCTTCTCACTACGTCAGCTGCAGAAGTGTCACGAGCAGCAGATGCCCCTCTACATTGCCTTCATAGACCTGACGAAGGCATTTGACCTGGTTAGTCGGAGTGGACTCTTCAGACTCCTGCAGAAGATCGGCTGCCCCCCACATCTGCTTGCTGTCATCATGTCGTTCCACGAGAACATGCACAGCACAGTGTGCTTCAATGGCGCAACATCTGAAGCATTCCCAGTCATCAGTGGAGTCAAACAAGGCTGTGTCCTTGCGCCGACGCTCTTTGCCATCTTCTTCTCCATGCTTCTCCAGTACGCATTCAAGGACTGCAGCGAGGGATTGTACATCCATACCAGGGCTGACGGCAAGCTGTTCAACATCGCCCGTCTCCGTACTAAGACTAAAGTCACAGAGGTACTCATCCGTGAATTGCTCTTCGCCGACGATGCAGCCTTGACATCACACACGGAAGATGGACTGCAGCAGCTGGTATGCCGCCTCTCCCATGCTTGTAAGGAATTTGGACTGACCATCAGTTTGAAGAAAACGAACATCATGGCGCAGGACGCAGACTCCCCTCCCTCTGTCACCATCGATGGGTACAACTTGGAAGTTGTCGAGAACTTCACATACCTAGGGTGTAACATCTCCAGCTCACTCTCCATTGATTCTGAGGTGAATGGCAGGACTGCC
Source organism: Sinohyriopsis cumingii (assembly GCA_028554795.2). Classification (NCBI taxonomy): domain Eukaryota; kingdom Metazoa; phylum Mollusca; class Bivalvia; order Unionida; family Unionidae; genus Sinohyriopsis; species Sinohyriopsis cumingii. The sequence continues at coordinate 74,041,323 of CM068828.1, forward strand.
AAGGCAGCAGCAGCAGTGATGGCCAGACTTAACCAGAGAGTCTGGAACAACCCCAACCTCACAGAGAAGACCAAACTGCGTGTCTACCAAGTCTGCATACTCAGCTCACTTCTCTACAGCAGCAAAACATGGACCACCTATGCAAGACACGAGAGGAAACTCAACAGCTTCCATCTGAGATGTCTGCGGCGCATTCTGCACATCCAGTGGCAGGACAAAGTACCCAACACAGAGGTTCTAGAACGCGCCAACATGAACAGCATGTTCTCCATTCTCAGCGAGAGGCGCCTTCGCTGGCTTGGCCATGTCAAAAGAATGGACCCAGGTCGCATTCCCAAGGACCTGTTATATGGGGAGTTAGCAGAAGGTGCACGACCAACTGGACGACCACATCTGCGCTACAAAGATGTTTGCAAGAAGGATATGAAGATGGCACACATCAATGTCAATGACTGGGAAAGCTGTGCAAACAACCGTTCCAGCTGGCGCCTAGCTGTCAGGCAGGGAGTTCAAAACGCAGAGGAAGAGAGAAGAATAAAACAAGCTGAAAAGAGAGCTAGAAAGAAGGATAGACAAAAGCTTACTTTGGAGCTACGCCATCGTCTCCCGTAGACGGATGGATGCCAAGATATATATATATGAATCAATGTGTTGATTCATATCTTCCATCCATCACACAATCTCATGAATACAACTAGTCCTGCTGCCATCTAAAGTGGGGAGCTTCCCCTTGTCACAAAGTCAAAGGGAAAAGCCATATTTCAATATTTACCCAACACATCAATATCTGTTTCTCCTTATTCCTGCTCCACTCTGGGACAGCTCTATTGAAATCAAAATATTTTAAAGATGTCATCTCTAGCTGTATAAGCATTAATCTGTTGATTGTTTCTGCTCTTAATTTGTTCCCTATCTGTACATGAATGTTGTTCAGTACCGAGATCCCTTTTTCACGGCCTGCTATCTGAACGGACATATAGATAGCAAGCTTAGACAGTTTGAATAAGCAAAGAAACCATGTTTTAAAGTTGTTATGTACAATTTTCCACACCTCATAGGTATTGCCTTTTGGACACTTCTGCTACAAAATAAACATTTAAGCTAACTTAAGCTTTGCCAAAGTTACACTTTCTTTAATCAGTGCACTGCCGACTATTATGACAGATTTATAATCTGCTCTAAAATGCTATATTATAGTTGCAAGTCCATCAATGCCATATTGTCCATTTTAAGATAGAGCTATTTTTATCAAATAAATATCTAAACTGTTTATTTTCATTTGAAGTTCTTATTTATTCAAATTTATCTTAAACCTTACAGGGTTATATAGTTTGGAAGCAAAATATCCTGCAGAGAGCAAAAATATGAAAATTGCACTCTACCTTTAAATTGTCTGTATTTTAAATAGGCTTGGTAGATAATTTTGGGATTAAAAATCACTCACTGGTATCTTCATTAACATTTTCCCAGTTCCAAAAATATGATATAGTTCATAACTTTAAAAATTACTGCCATCAGCACTATCACCAGCCATTATTTCCACAAAAAAATCTTCATCTAAAGATGAATCATACTGGGAATCAGCCATTTTGGTGTTCTAATTTGCCTGTATTTTAATCATGCATTTGTAAAACTTCCTTGATGCCATGTTCAAACAACAGAATGCAAATTCCCAACATGCCAATCAAATTTAGTTTAACAACCAAAAGAACCCAGATGTTTAAAAAGTTACTGACCTGAAAAAAGACTGATGTCAAGGCAAATGATGCAATGCCTCCACTGGTGGCATGGCTTATGTCATGAAAAGCACTTTAAGAGTTAACATTTAAATAAAAATTGTATACTGAACAAAGTACAAATTTAAATGCTCAACTTGAAAAAAATTTGCAGGAGTTCTCACATATCACTGATCTCCAAGTGTGCAAATTTCTAAAAATTTTGTGTGATTCTCACATTCGCATGTCCCTGCAGCATCTCTGCCAATGTGAATCCGGGTATGTATTATTCTCCTCATATAAATATGCATTTATCAACTAATCACTCTGCAGCTGCAGTTGTTTTTTTAATAAGTTATGGACACTTTTGACCTGCAGCTTGATGTTTTAATGACAGAATCTTGTGAATGCTACTTGTCTCAGATTTCAATGAAGCACAGTGAAACCTGGGAATTTGTATCGTCCTTGAAAAGGTCTGGAAAAGCCAATTTTGAATTTAAGATTTTTTCCAAAATTCCAGACCCATGCAGAAACCACAATATAAACATGGACAAAAGCCAATACACAGCAATATTTTATGCAAACAAACTGTTCACTATTCCTCTACTTTCATTTGGTTCTTAATCAACATATTATGCTTCAATTATTTAGTCTTTGTTTCAATCAATTAAGAGCTCAGAAAATCATATTTGGCTTTCCTATAAAGTTCAACACTTCCATACACTTCATTTGTAGTTACAAGCCATGAGAAGGGAGATAACCCTCACCATCTTCCTCCTCGTCCTCCTCCTCAGAATTGGTGTCATTTTCATCTGGATGAAGGGCCTGGCAATCTGACATTGCTGAGAACATTCCTTCCACTAGAATATTTAAGACAGTACAGAATTATCTTTAATTATCTTTAAACATTTAAAAATGATTTGTGTATTTAAAAACAGTGATGCAAAGACTTAATACAAGAAGCCCAAATGGATCAGCTATCACTTGCATGGCTTACATTTGACTTGATAGTTGACCACTTCACTAAGCAGGTTTATTGTTAGGAAAATAACCCATAAAACTGTTTCCCACACTATTTTATGTTGATTTTGCCTCTGTTAGTATATCCGGAAACACTGTTCTATCTAAAGATAAACCCATAATATGCACAATCTCTTGATCGTAATCAAAATCATCCATGATCTGTCAAGATGAACCCATTCACAAAATTTAATAGAAATTAGACAAATTATAGTCTCTATCTCAAATGGTAACAAGCCCAGTCAATGAAGTTCATTAATATACATAGATCTCACTTAATACAGAACCAGTCTATTAAAATGACAATAAAAACTTAAAAGGATTCCTTTTTAAATACGCAAAGGTCGTGATAAAAATCATCCAACACCCTGACAATATTATCCTATTTAGCAAATCTGATTAAAATCGAGTCTGAAACTAAATGCAAAAATCAAATCCTTAATATGCATGGATCTTACTCATAACAATCGCATCAAGGATATTAATGAATGGATCTCACTCATAACAATCGCATCAAGGATATTAATGATCTAAGCCTATTTGATCAAAACTGGATCACAAAATACAACCTCCAGAGCTGTTACAAGCTCTGCCATCAAATACAAGATCTTGAGCATAAAAGCTCATACTAAAACTTTTATCAAAATCAGAAAAGAAAAGTAAGACCTCTGGAATGGTAAGAATATCATCCAATCATATGCAAGATCTTATAAGTAATATGAATGATCATGATTATTATCAAACCCATCCAAGTGTGTGTGTGTGATTTGGATTTTTAATGTAGCTTTAAAAAAGTTTCAGTCATATCACTACGATGTCTGCAGTGTGGCAGTTTATAGTGATCTCTAGTACAGGGGCATCATGCCGCAGACATGTAGCATGATGTCCCACCCAGTCATTTATCCTGACACCTGGACAACCAGTCCTAACACTAATCTCTTTTTGCTTAGCGCCAAGCGAGGCAGCTGTTAGTACCATTTTTTTTGTCTTTGGTATGACTAGGCAAGTGATTGAACCTATGACCTCCCACATTCGAGGAGGATGCTCCAACCACTAGGCCACCAGAACAGCAACTCATCCAAGATCTTGAAAATACAAGTCCCTGTTCCAAGTTCGATCCAGATCAGATCAAAATTATGGCCTCCAAAAAGTGAGCCAATCATATACCCAATCCCCTCAATAATATGCATCAATCTTGCTCGTTATATTTAAAATGTCCACCAATCAGGATTTGTCATCTTGCTCTTTAGTGAATCCATTCAAGATCTGGATGAAATATGCCCACATATCAAGTGTGATCATAACCAGATCAAAATTATGGCTTCTAGAGTAGTAACAAGCTCACCAAGTCAAACGCAAAATGACTTTAATTATACCCACCTCTTGCTCAGTATCTGTATTTACAAAAATCTTGTTCATAAAAAATACAAAAATCTTGTTCATATATTAATAGATTCAAAGGTTTGATCAAATTTGACCAGAAAAGTACCCCCCGATTCACAACAAGCTCAGTCAATCATATGTGAGATGATCTAATTCATATGCATAGATCTTTCTCTTTATGAAAATCCTCCAACATTTTATTGATATTAGCATAAATTCCAGTCTGATCAAAAGTGGATCAAAATCATGTCCTCCAGAGTGATAACAAGCTCAGCATACTGGGTGTTGGTCCTCAGTATACATGGAGCTCACTCTTAGACACACATAGTTTGTAGAACTGCATACTCAGTTTCCTCACTTTATTATATTTTTTTTTACAATTATACTATTGATAATTCTATGGATTATGCTTGTTTCCCCAAAAGCATGTTGTTATTTGATATAATTTCTTTCATAAAAAAAAAAACTACAGCAACATTTTAGGCTCATCATTGATAATCTCCAGGGTTCTAATTTAAAACAGTATTAGATATATTCTAGACCATCATGTTTACATTGACTTAGGGTCTTAAACTGAAATATGTAGTATAATATGCAACCTTATGCAATAACTACATAACTTTTGTTAAAACAATATTTGTAAATGTCACTTAATTAATTTTATGTAAACTGACCTTTCTTGTACTTGATGTAAGTGTTAGCATTTAACAGCTCTTCAATACAATATGGTACCAATAAATGAATTCTAAAAATGAACTTTTATAATAACACTGTTCAAGAATGTCTTAAAAATATACTGTGTTATATGCAAAATGCCTTATATTGGAGGGGGGTGCATTCTACACATATTATGAACTTCTGAGACAGTGGCAGGAGTAAGGCGAAGTTGTTTACATTTGTAACAACAGAGGAAATGTTGGTATAGCTTCATGTTACTTTCATGCACTGTGGCTGAAATTTCTTTGATTATTGTACTTGTATAAACTGTACATGATCTAAGCACACAGCTAATTAAAATGACTGCTCCCTTGTTCAGCCTGAATTACTCTAAAGTACACTATTTTTACTAGTTAATAAAATAGGGAAAACAAATTTTCCCAGACTAAACAATACCAGCATCTGAAAGTACAATGAATGAATTATCAATTAACTTTAGTTGTAACACATACAGTGCTCTTTATTAGTTGGTATAAATCTCAACTCGACAAGGGATACTTCACAGTCTTCTTGAGCATCTTCTTCATCTGAGATGTTTTGTTGATTTTCCTCATCATCTAAAATAGAACAGAACTACATAAATAAAAAGAGGTTTGTTATTATTATACTGAATAATCACATGCTTTAAGCAGTCAAAACAGCAATAAAATCCATCCAATGTTAGAAGTGTGTATGAATGAAATAACCAAATTGACAGATGGAGCTCTTACAAGACACAAAACACATTTTTAATTGGTAAATATATCATTGAATTCATTTTCTCACCCATGCTACTGAGAAATCTAGCTGTTTTGTTAACCTTACTTTTCTTATCTCAGTCTAGTCATCTCAGACCAGTTGTTTCAGTCAAAAGAAACCCTTGTTGTCTTCTGCTGTGCCTGATGTTACTAGTTGTTCTAAAATCAAACAACAACAACAAATATATAACAAAAACATAGTAATTTAAGGTAAATCCATCTTTGAGAACACACCATACATAAACATTTCGAGATAGACAAAGACACACACACATATGATGTTGAGCTTTTTGGTATTATGCTTCTACATTCCACACAGCATGTTCAATTTTATCCCATATGTAGGCCTAGCTCAGTACATTTTAAGGTCAGCGTCATTAAATGTAGTTAAAGCTACATAACTAGTTTTAAATACTGCGTGTGAAACAAATTATATACTATTAGGTACATTGAATGACAATGACTTGAAGATTGACTGTGCTACACATATGATAAAATTCTCAACGCTGTGTGAAATGAACCATAACAGAAAACATACCAACAATATTTGATGACAAATAATGCACTTACTAGCCAATAGGAATCATTTATCCATAAGCAAACTTCACAGTAGCACTTGCCATATTTCCAAGACAGAAAAATAAATTTCCAAATACTCTGTGAACTTAAAAGTTTAGCACATGCTTATCTGCTAGGGTTCATATTTGTAGGGTCTTTTATACACGGGGGTAATTTTATAGTCTATATTAAGGTCAATACAAGTATGTCACAAATAGTTTTACTTCCTCCAAAGAAAAGGAGTTATATATGATAGTGTCACATATCACTAATTACCCATGAATAATTGAATGCAACATGTTAATCTTCGTAACACTTGTACTAAGTATAACTACAGTAGAGCTGAGTACCCAATATCATCTCATTTTTTTATAATATCACTTTTCAAACTGATGAAAATGAAACAGTTTCTTGTAATAAATATTAATTATTTATTGTGAATTTCATATAACATTCATATATTAAATGTGATAATACTTCATTACCATGCAACGTTTTGTGTTGTTATTTTTCCTTGCTCACGTGTATAAACTGTGTACTTTGGATGAAACGGTCACATCACAGCCCTCATTAACATACTTGTATTAATGAGCCACATGTAAACATTTGCATGTGAACTATATTACACTTTGAAAAGTTCTTTTTACTTTAAAGGAAAATATTGGGTGAGAAAAATAATCTACGTTGGGGTTTAGATTGAGACAAAGAAATCCCAGTCATTGGGTTATATTATACATCTCCCCACTCAGTAAGCCTCGTGGAGAGACAAATAATGTAACCCCATGACTGGGATTTCCTTGTCTCATTCCAAACCCCAACATAGATTCTATATATCTCTCTGCACTTAACACAAAGTCTTTTAGTGAACACCCCCATTTTAACATGACCATCCATTCAGGTGGAGTAGCGATAACAAGGTTCTAAAAGATTTCTGCTGTGGTGGCCATATAATATGTCTGAGCAGAACAATTTTATTCAAAACTAGTGAACAATGCTCTGGTGAAAACTCCATCTTGATGTGACTTTATCTTAAGGACGAGTTATGCATGAATTCCCTATAACCTTGCCCTACAAGAGTAATATGAGCAATAATGCTCTAAACTAGTGGAGTATGGTTGACTCTGGAGATTACTGACCTGCAGGCACATCTGACCTTCATCATTGGTAAAGGTGCAAATCTTGAACTATACTTACTAAAAAAAATTATTTTCTTATCATACTTTACAATGACTATGACCATCAACATTTATATGCCAAAACCAAAAATATCTTTATTACCTTATGGGACCATCCATTTAGTATGTATGCATGGAGGCGGGGATGGGGATCCAAATGCATATGCTTGGGGGGGGGGGGACTACTGTAAATGTACGTATCCATAAGAAATGGGAGGGGGGGCCTCAATAATAATTTGTCTAATACATAACCTGTTCGACTGGGTTCAGTCAGCATTTGAATTTTAGCAGACACCAGACAAACCGTTCAAAGTTACCCAGCTTATTTCTTTGATGCAGCCAGACATTCAACATCGGTGGACTATCAGTTTTATTAAACATGTTAATATCATTAATCCTGTATGGTTTCTGTGTGGATTACACATAGGCTGTTCTGTAGAATGGGGTGTGTGTGCATCAAGCATAGAGTACACAGGTGAGGAGTGCAAAAAAGTATGCAGGGTCAAGCTTTGTCAGATTTTTGCATAGTAAATGGATGACCCCTAACTGCAAGCCTGCCACAATGTATGATCAAAGAATTTATTCTAGAACAAAAGCTACTGTGCAAAAAAAAAAAATTCAGTCACAACAACCACCTTCTGACCCAAAAATGACATGATGCAAGCCTGCACAAACTCTAGCCAAGGTATGCACCATAGAACTAAAGTCATTATGCAAAAAACACTTTTTTCTTCCATCTAATGGACTTGTTATTGGCCAGAAAATCAATTGGCTTACCCAATGTGTACTTTACATGAACATTGGTGAGAATATATAGTCCAGAACTATGCAAAAATACACATTATTTATAGCACCAATGACCATATCAGTCAGCTTCTACCTTGGTCCAAGCATAAGCCATCCATAAAGTTTGTCTAGGTCTATACTGAACTACTATTACTGTGTGGAAAACATTTTTCCTCTTAAAGTTAGTGACCTTGACCTTTAATCTGTTTACACCCAAATCAATAGATATCTTCTGTACCCCAAAAAATTTTGTTGTCAGTTTGAAACTCTAATGTTACTGTGAAGAATTATGTTTTCTTCTTCCTAACTGACCTTGACATTTGTCCTTTGTCCCTGTAAGCTAAAGGACTCTTGTTAAACCAATACTGTAGTCCCCGTCTTGAACGGCCCCCCTGACCAGTGGCCACCCACTCCTTACGGCCAGAATCCATTGGCACCGACGAGTTTGTGTTCAAAAGTACCCCTCACGAAAGGCCACCCGGCTAACGCAACCAGCATATTAGTGCAATAATATAAAATTTACCCCTCACAAGCGGCCGCATTTTTATTTTGATATGTATCCAGAACCAGTATTTTATTCATAACGTGTGTTAAGTAATCCAATTTCCATTTCCCGATGTCAGGTTTTCGTTACTGAAAGAAGTGTTGACTAAAGTACATGTACCACTAAGGTTAATATTATATCATTTATGCCTCACGAGAAGCCACATTTATTCCATAAAGCTGAGAAAGACTCAAATTTTAATCCATACAAAAGGGTAAGTACGTGTAATCCCATTTGCCTTACTGTTCTGTTATCTTAAGATGTCCGGTTTTGTCACTTTGATAATTGTTAAAATTACAATTATTGAACAGTAGTAACAGCTGAGAAGTGGCAGCACTGATGTACAATACACAATTCAGCAGGAAAATGGTTTGATAGCCAATATGGCTTCCCTTAGTAAGATGTTCACTTTGACAATTTGTGGCTATTACTAATGACAATAATTGTCAAAATTACAAATCCTAACGGCCATGAGGTCAAATCTGCGTGATGTTAAATGGTGCATATCTAAGCCGTTTTGGCTTCACTCACTTAGTGTAAAGAAACAGGGTACCAGACTGCGACTAATGAATCAAGTGACAAGATCACTTCCTTTAAAAATACATGGCAATTTGTTTAGATGCATAAAAAATTGTTTTATCAGTATTGTAGTTGGCAACATGAATAACTTACTGCAAAAAGATCAACATGTCATCGAGGAAAATAAAAATTCTCAGTTTAGAAGAGAAAGTATTTCAACTGACCAAGAGGTTCAAGTGGGGTCGAGGATCCTTGCAAAAAACGATGTCGGAAAGACTCAGATAAACAATATTGTGAAAGATAAGGAAACAATTCTGCAAAAGTGGGAAGGTGAAATGGACAAAGAAAGGAAGATTGTTTGAGCCAGGAGATGTCTGTATCCTGATTTGAATGTCAAGAAAAAGCAACAATTTTGTTAGTTGAATTGAGATATGACTTTACCGCAATGGATGGTTGCACAGATTTCAAGTGCGACACAATATTAAATGTTATCAATATTAAGTGTTACGTCCTTAGTGAAGAATCAGCTGATGTTAATAATGAAGTTGTCGAAGATTGGAACAAAAGACTAAACGATATATGCAGGGGATATGACAGCAAGGATATCTTTAACTGTGACGAGACTGGTTTGTTTTTTAGCCTGTTACCAACAGAGTGACAGATGATGTGATCTGTAACATAATTATAAAGACAGTTTTAAAACTATATCAATGGTTATTCATAACATTCTTTTGAAAATGATGAAACAGTTTGTTTTTCATTTATTTCACAACATGCATGTTATATTTTAATGAAAATATTAAATGTTTTAGAATTAAATGTACTTGTGGCTTTCTTCATATGTATTTACTATTTACATTTGTCATCCCCCTCTAGAAAGGCTACCCTCATTATAAGGCCATTTCTCTGCTGCAGTAGGGGTGGCCTTATAAGAGGGGGACTAACTACTGTACAAGCTATTTACAAAATCTGATAAAGGTCGATAGTGGAGAATGAGTTAGTCTGTATTTGCCATTAATGAGAAGAACCTACCTATCATTTTACCATCCACTTGCAAGTAGAGACATTCATCTGGAAAACTGTTTAAATCCCTGGATATGGCATGCAGACTGATGGCTGGGTAAAACAAAGAAAATCCATGTCCTTGCTGGCCTAACCATGACAGCTGACTGAATATAAGCAAAGAGAGTGATATATGAAATGATTATATATTATCTGAAATCTGAACATGTTTTATTTGTATGGTAGAAAGTATAAATTCCCCATCTCTTAAAATCTTGGGAACAATAAAATATAAAATATCAACATGAAATATCAGAATGTTCCCTGCACATCAAAGATGTTAAGTAGCAATACTGCCTAAGGTTGCTTACATACTACATGTAAAAACTGGCTTCTCAAAATTCCCCTTGTTTTTGAAGAAATAAAAAATGATAAAATCTTCCCTATAAATGAACAATAGGAAAAGAACAAAATCTACTGTACTAACAAAATTTCAATAGAATCTTCAAAGCAGTGTGTGAAAGGACATACAAATTCTCAAAGTACCCCACTTTTTTCTTTGTTTTTATATTTTTTCATATGTCCCCAAATATGGGCCAGGTGAAAAGGTCGCACCTTATTTTGCAACTGCACAAGCCACATATCTCGCCAAAAGAAATTCAATAAAATGGCAATTTTAATGGATGATTGGCAGGATTTTATAGTTTTAGTAAAGGTGGATCTGTATCATCTTTTGAAATCTAAGACCTTGATGCCAGGACACTGTTTAATATTTGGTTGAAATTAATATAACAATTTGTGAGAAGTTAAAAATAGCAATTGTTGTCAGGAGGTCAATGACTGACGATGGCCATGTATACCAACCTCATTCTGCTTATGCCCAGGTGGACTACAATCGCCTAAAGAAAATGCAGTTGTGTATCTACAGCAATCACAGACCGAGCGCAATTTTAATACAAGTCTCCAAGCAATTTGTGACAACTGATAAGGTGGCGCTATACAGTTTCGCATTTTGCATAGGGTTAGGATTTTAAAGAAAAAGAATTTCCCCGGCTCTCCTCACTGGTTTTACTGGCTATTTAAAAAAGACTGTATATCTTAGGTATAATGCAAAGAACCTTTAATTCCCTTTATTTTGGTGTATGGTTGATGGGTGTACTATGGGTTATAGAGTATACAGCTTGGCCTTACTTCAAATGTGCACCTTTCAAAAAAGTGCTAGCTCTACTTGGTCATTTTCACTTCCTGAACTTCAGAGGTCAATTGTATAAAAAAGAGCCGATAACTTCTTTTACATTTTATATATTTGGTAATTCATTCATTGTACTTTCAGAAGCTGGTATTGTCTAGTCTGGCAAAATTCATTTTCCCTATTTTAATAGCTGCTATGTATAGTGCACTTTAGACTAATTCAGACTGATTTTTTAACACAAGGGAGCAGTCATTTTAGTTAGCAGTGTACTTAAATCATGTAAAATTTCCAAAAGTACAATATCCAAAAGAAATATCATCCACATTACATTAATGTAGCATAGAGATATGCCAACATTCTCTCCACTGTGCATGTTTTAAATGTGAACTACTTCACCTTACATACGTCACTCTCTCAAAAGTACATATTATCTGGTGAGCGCCACCATAAAGAAGATATAGGTATTATTTTTGTATGATTTAATTATGTTTATATGGCTGAAACATTTAAGTCGCAAGCATCAAAACAATCCTTTGGAATAATTCTCCTGCCTTTCCCCCCACAGAACAGTATTTATGAGTGTCAGAGTCTCTAACAAGTCCAGCCTCCCCCCCCATGATAAAAGTGAGCTATTTTAAGAATGCACATTACATTTTGTAAACATAGCAACCAATGTTATGCTGAATGACAGGAACATGAAACTAGCCATAATTATTTCAGAGAGATCAACAAAGAATTTTACAATTAGAAAAGGGAGGTAACTCATCAGGTTCATAAAGGTCAAAGGTCAAAGTGTAAAATATTTGCCTATTGTTTAATATGGAAGAAGCGAATTCACTTTCTCTTCATTTATTTTTTTATTTCATTGCAAATAAATGAAAAGAAACATTTTCACCATATATTTCTGTCACTTATTGCAACAGTTTTAAATTTAAGTTGACTCTATTCCTATATTCTAAGACTTCTAATTTCCCCATAATTAAGGTCACTACTCACACAAACATACTCATGGCAAATTATGTAAGCAAGAGAAAAATGATCATAATTAGCTTATTTTCATGCTTAACATCAATATGAATGTACCATTTTATTCAGAACATCATACATAATTATATGAAAATAAAAAAAATAATTGCAAACATTTTTATATTTTCTTTAAGGTGGCGCTATACAGTTTCGCATTTTGCATAGGGTTAGGATTTTAAAGAAAAAGAATTTCCCCGGCTCTCCTCACTGGTTTTACTGGCTATTTAAAAAAGACTTTGTATATCTTAGGTATAATGCAAAGAACCTTTAATTCCCTTTATTTTGGTGTATGGTTGATGGGTGTACTATGGGTTATAGAGTATACAGCTTGGCCTTACTTCAAATGTGCACCTTTCAAAAAAGTGCTAGCTCTACATGGTCATTTTCACTTCCTGAACTTCAGAGGTCAATTGTATAAAAAAGAGCCGATAACTTCTTTTACATTTTATATATTTGGTAATTCATTCATTGTACTTTCAGAAGCTGGTATTGTCTAGTCTGGCAAAATTCATTTTCCCTATTTTAATATCTGCTATGTATAGTGCACTTTAGACTAATTCAGACTGATTTTTTAACACAAGGGAGCAGTCATTTTAGTTAGCAGTGTACTTAAATCATGTAAAATTTCCAAAAGTACAATATCCAAAAGAAAAATCATCCACATTACATTAATGTAGCATAGAGATATGCCAACATTCTCTCCACTGTGCATGTTTTAAATGCGAACTACTTCACCTTACATACGTCACTCTCTCAAAAGTACATATTATCTGGTGAGCGCCACCATATGAGCTGAATTCTCAAAATGCCCATTTTTGCTCTCTTTTTTTTCCTCAAGAAATTTCCTTTGAAGTGGGCTGGAGATAAAAAATTTATATTATTGCCCATCCATACAATCCTCATACTCAGGCTACAATGTTTCAATAAAATCTTCAAAGCAACAAAGCAGTGATGACAAACTGAATTGCCCAATTATTCCCATTTGTTCTATAATTATTCAATACATTTAAAAAAAGGTGGCCCATCATCCCCAAGTAAACCTTATTGTGCACTTGCATCAACCACACATCTATAGTATTCACACTCTACCGTCTGTTTGTACTGCACCCTCCAATTTTAAAAACAAAAAGCAACACAGATAAAAACACTGCACAAAACTTAATTACATTCATCACTTTATAGCTTCTGACCTGATTGTCACCAGGAGAACCTTAATACTATCAACTTATTGGCATTTCAAATGAAATGGAAGCTCTTGATATAAACATGCAGAAAGACTGCTCACTGTTAATTTCTGGTGTCTAGAATAGTCCATTTCAGTAAAAACTGTTATCTGTGTCCAATACTTGCAATGTCTAGTTTTAATATTTCTAAAACAAACTAAACAAATAAATAGGAAGAAGTCGCGTACATGTGTTTGAAGAGATGTAATTCCAAATTCATGGAATTACTGAGTATCAAAAACTGTGAACTACATCACAACTGTTGCTTGAAAACAGACCTATCCATGTAACTATGACAACAGTATTACTAAAGAAATTCATGTTCATTTCAAAACGTGAATAAGTTAATATTGTATGGTACTCTGTCAATATTCTAGTTAGAACATATACATTGCTGAATTAAAGGACTATGTTTATGTGCATATTGTATATCATTTAAGCCTTTTGTTGTTGAAATTGATGGGGGAGGAATCAAATAAACGGGAAAGTGAGCCAATAACATACGATTCAAACAAATCCTCCAAAAATTGTGGAAGTGACAAACATTTCACCAATACTCTTTTTATTACAATTTTAAAAACATTTCTACTTTGAAGTACCCGTGTGATATTTATCTACGTTCAAAGAGCAAGATAATAAATTCTTTTAAAAAGTTTCGTGCCACCCATTATAATGGACTTGTCTAAAACGGTTATATATGCTTGCCTTGTCACCATTCTTATGTAACATGTTAGTCACTTAAACACGGTCCCCAAACAAGTACATAGTAACCAAGTATGGGAGTAATATAAGCACTGCTGAGAGTCATTTCTGTAAACCAACTGTATATTGGACCATAAGGCTAAACTGTACCGAATACTGTAAAGGGCCTACATGATGGTACGATGTTGCAATAAATATTACAATTACAACCACCTTTCTGTAATGTAAAGAGTCCCATTTCCAAGGTCTCTTCCTTCAATATTTGCCACAATATTTTCTTCTTTATGACGAATGCCTTCCTCTGGCGGAGAAAGGCAAGAAATGGTTATTTTAACCATTTCTGTATTACTCTATTCAGCGTGCGTCTCACGTTGGTAAAATTTAAGACCCATAAACGCTTGTCTTAACGTCACAGATATCAATTTGCAAACGTCTAAATGATCATGAACAGAAAATATATTTATCCAATCATTTTAGAAGAAAGCATTCTTATCCCGAACGGAAAAGGCGAATGAATATACATTTATAAATTTTGCAGACGCTCACCTTTTGAAATAAGACGTGGACATACTTATAAAATATTTTCAAACTTGATGACTTATTTATTAAAATTTGGCTGTCTGTACATTTATTTTGTAAAATATACTGTCTGTTCTTCACGTATGATTATTCGCAACAGCTGCTGTACTATTTTATTGAATAATAAAGTTCCCATATAAACGTTGTTCGGCCAAAACCCCACATCAAATGCTACCTGCATGCAATTTGGATACACTGACCTTAACAGAACAATATACATGTCTTTGTTAAAGCCCACTGCCTCCGTTTGTCACGCGATGGACGTTTACTAGATCTGAAACGAGCACAGATGTTTCATATAGACCTACGTGGAGAACTTGGTATGTATACTAAAGGCATAAGTCACGAATTCTGTAGTCCAGGGTAAGGAGGTTGCGATTTGGTCCATAAGTTACGGCATAATGGGGCGGATTGGTAGCAGAGTGGAGGATGTTGTCCACTTTTGGACTGTGTTGTGTTCAGGATATCATATTTCTAGAACCCACACGACCCTACCTTTCATGGCAATCCACCACAAATCCTTTCCGATCTGCTTCTAGCCCAAATCCACGTGGAATAAGCCAGCCGGAGTAGGTCCAGAGTCTGGTATCATGGGGAGGGGGGGGGGTATCAATTTACATCATCAGGAAAAAAATTCATCATATATATAGAGATATATCTAAACTTTCTTGTTTGTTAAAATGTTTAATTGATATAAATTTATGTGTGTGGAGTTGCAAAGTCACTAACATTTCACCAGTTTCTTAATGTAAAGAATTCATTGATTTTCGATGTAAGCAAAGGTGTATGTAACCGTGTACATTAATATTTTTTTATAGTGTCTGCACCGATTGCTGCATGTAACCAGTTTCCACACAATTGTTATTTATATATGATTGTGCTGTATATTTCGAATCTACACTTGACAGATACTGTATAGTATTCAAAACAGTTAACACACATGCAGTACTGATTCCATGTGAAAACTGGTGCAGACCTTAAATACTGTATTAATATAAATATGACTACAATTTGTTTCAAATGTCTTAGCTTGCAAGAGGTCAGTTGGATGCATTGATCAGTTAAATATTAAGCCTTAAATATTTACAATGCTGTTGGGCATTTTTGAGCACATAATGTTTCCGTCACCAATATTGAAGCAAAACGCGTACCAAATTCGACCGATTGATGAAAATAAAATACTGCAGTGCTTGCCATTTGAAAAGAAACAATGGTCACCGGAATATTCTGTTCAAACTAATATTAATTTTGGATGCACAGGGTACCACTCCCATGTTTTCATGGCTCTAGATATGTTGCCTATTATGCACACAGCTCTGAAAAGATGTAATGTTTATTCATTGGGCTATATAAATGAAATACATTACTTTGAACTGTTTCTGTCAGCAGTTGTCGAGTAATTAGGTCAGGTTTATAGCTAGTTTTACAAAATCCAACATAACAGTGCCAGTAACACTGGCAAGATATATTAGGCAGACTAAACCAATCTTGTAAAAAAAAATTAATAAAGTTAAACATTTTAGAAAAAATTAGCTATTGTGTGGAAGAGAAACAATGAACAGGATGTAATGTGTTTGAAATGTCTTGTTTATTGGGGAAAATGACAAAAGAATTCAGAAACAGACTATATGCCTGAGAATTTCTTGAGAGTTACATTCTAGCATCAAGTTGACATGTTGGGTAGCAGACGATTTTGCACATGTGGGTAAACTTTTTTTAAGGTAAACATTTTCATCTTTTAAATTATGTATTTATTTATATGGTTCTAGAAGATACATGTACATAGTAAATAGAATTTTCTGGGTTACTGGTTCAAGAAGGTCATGGAGTGGGTCTTCATGTTGACATTTAGAAATTACATTTTCACATGCATTTCAAGTCGAAATGGGGGTGTTTTTGTACACTCCATGTACGTCACTTTTCTTAATTAAAGTATGATCTTACTTTCTTGGTACAAAATGGATTTTTGACCCAAAATAACACATGATCCATTGTTTACAGAAATGACCATATCATTGCGCAGAATTGATTGACATGGTGGTTCATGTTAACAGCTTAGTCTAGTTTACTGCCAGTAAATGTTTACAAAATCGATGCAGAAACTGCACCTTTGTAATTATATATTTATAAGTTTTGGGATGGGCTTTTAAAAAGTGATGTTGTACAATTAAAAATAAGTTATCTACTCATATAAGCCTATAGAAAGTGACTGGAAATGTGAATTAAATATGTACAGTTTTTGTCTGAGGCATTGAATACACTTTGAAACAGGAAATAGATGGCAAACTTAGCATTGTTAAGTATCAACAGGGAGCTGCAGTTGGAAAGTATTGGACTTATAATTCAAGTTTCACAGGTTTAATACCAGCTTGTGTCCCATTCCTCTACATAATATCTACAATTTCCTTGTCATCATCTAGGCATTAATGTGTTAAAAGTGTTGTTAAAACCAACAAAGCAAAAAATAAAAAGGGTATTATCACCACAAACACCTCACATAATCACAATCACATAGAAAATAAACAAAACAATACACCAAGTTGCTGTCTTTAAAATCCGTTGGACAGTGGAAGTCAGCGTTTACTAAATGCAATCTTTGCTATTGTCTGTAGATGTGGGTGGTTGAAGTTAATGCAAGTGTACAGTCCTCTTTATACTCATCCGATTGTGTATGGCATCATATCAGCTGTGTATGGCACTGTTGCTTCAACTTTTCCAATGATCTTGCAAAATTTTCCATGGCATAGAAGATGATCTTTCTGCAGTAGCTATGAGTTAGTCAAATATGCAATACTATTTGGAATGTTTAAATGTATTAATAATTTATAGGGTCAAGTTCTGCATTTGTGCATTGTCCTGATGCTGGATGGTGTTATTATGTTGACAGTCAAAAGTAACTGATGGCGAGATTGTGTTTGCACTAAGTGCATTTATTAAAATCCTCTTGCATGCTGTTGAACTGTAATGTCACCCTCTTAGTAAGAGGGGTGGTTAATTGGGTTTGGCTGGCGTTATCTAGAGGGTGACCTCCCTTGATACTATAGCCCAACGGGAGTGAAAGAAGAATGGAAATTCAACAGAGAACTGAGTGAGAATACTGGGAAGAAATAAGGCAATACTAGCTCCCGTTGACAACAAAATAACAAATTTAATCAGAACGAATTAATAACAGCAATTCCAGTTCAAGTTAGATTATATCAATAGAATTTAACAGGTGTGTCTAATTTGGATATATTTCATCATCATAACAAGAGGTGAAAAGAGTGCAATGTCCACAATTGATTTGCATCATCTTCCTGTCTGGACTGTATGTCAGCGTCTCCAAGTTCATCCTTCCTAATCTCTATGCTTTGTCCCCTTCATGGAATTCCTGGTCCTTTTATTCTGAACTGGTGCTTCTTTCCCTCAGACTCCTCTCTTCAGACGATACCATCTTTCTCTCAGAAAGCTGTTCCTTAAAGGACAAAATTACCCCATAATTTGGTGTACCCCACTCTCTTGATGTATATACAATTCACTTACGTTATTCAAAGCATGTTGGCTCCACACACTGTGTAAATTCTGACTTTGTACAGTTGGATATTGACCTCACTTCCAACATCAGATCTTAAATTACCACTTGAGCCTCTATCGAATATTAGTGTATTCATTTACATGCTACTACATGTTCGATTGCTATTGCATGATATTCACAAATTGTAACCCACAGCAACCCTTAACCTACAAGATTATTCAGACGTTACAAAATCGGATATAATTAGGTAATTATTGTTAACTCATAGTAGTATGTATCGTTCTAACAAACAAAGGAAGTTATTTCGTATAACCCTATGAAATCCTACACATGACATTTAGATCGCATGCAATCAATTCTTCCAGTGAACTAATAACTGTAAAATTAAAAGGTAAATTGCATAAACTCTAGCAACAACACATTTAAAAAAATTGAATAAACGATACATAATATGGAAACCTAGTGATAGCAAACATATTTGCATAAAACAAACAATGAAATAATAGAATATTATGTGAAAATAAAATTGCATACCTTATTACTGTTCTCTTTCAGAACTTCCTTATTGCTATTGTGCGTCCTAGCACTAAACCCTGTCATTGCTTCATTACATATCTGTACAAACTATGCATTGGGACTTCAGCTTATGTACACTACTGTTTGAAAAGATAGGTAATGTATTTAATAAAATAGGAACATTTAGTTGAAAATATAAAGCGTATTTCATTTGTCTTTTTAAGCAGAATATTAGATATGTCAGTGATAGAGTTAATACATTCTCAGATCAAATATATGTACAGAAAGATACATATAAATTAAATACATCTTAAATATTTGCGCCATCATCAAAATGTACAAAAAAAGTTATATCAGTTAAAGTGTCTTTCTTTTTACAAGTTGACCACCTGGTCTCTTTCTTGTCTCACCAGGAAAGCACTAATCTCTTTATGCTTCCATGGAGTCAACTAAATTTCTTCTTCCATGACATTTTAAATAATTTTGACTAAGTTAGTCACTTTAAAGTCTGATTGCTGTAAAGTGTATGCCTAATTTATTTGGCCCAGTCGTAGTCAGCGGTCCCAAATTTTTCCCAAAGAAATAATTCCTTTCCTCATGTTTAGACAGCTCAGAATCTGTGAACGACTGCGTGACAAAATCTCTTTGAAAAAATGATAAGCGGACATAGGTTCCTAGCAAGCGGTTAGGGTTGGCAGCTCAAATGTTTACTTTCTAAGGACTGTGTTAAGATACCCCAGTCAGTTTCACTGAGTTGGAATGCTCCCCCTTTGAAGTTTACATTGACATGGGGGGAGATAAACAAAGAAAGGTCGAAGTGATCCATCACAGGTTTTTCTGGCTTAAATGCAGTAAAATTTTAATGCCCAATGCATTCAGCTTTAAAATTCACAGCAATTCAAAATTTAGTTCTTAGTTCTGTTTGGCATATTGTCAGTGGCACATGCTTCTCTGAATCATAGCTGTATTTTGAAATTTTGCCTTAAAAAATGATTCATACTTCCACACTGTTCTAAGTAGTAAAATATTATTGAAGGAAAATCTGACTTCAAACAATCATTGCCACTGATCAGGAACTAGTCAATAATCAATACTTAGTGCCAAGGAAGAGTAATTTTTGTTTCTTTAGCATACATCTCTGTGATCTACCTGACTTTACATGAATCAGTTGTTCCAGTTTTGTGTACTTTACCAATGCAAATCAGCCTAATGGGTTCTCCCACATGACTCTCGACACATCATGCCACCCAAGGGTAGAAAATCCATTGCCTGGGAGCCAGCAACAACCAAAAATTTGTCAGGCAACCATTTTTCCAATGTGAAAGCCCAATTATTCAACCCCAAAAATATTACACATGTATAGAAAACATTATTTTAAAAATTCTAATGGAATTTTATGATTTTGTATTGAGTCAGATACGTCCATCAGAGTATTCTCATCTGTCTGCCCATATCCGTATAATACTGTTGTTGAATACTGTGTAACATCTACATGCATAAGTAAAAAAAATTCCATGTGTTGGGTGTCTGTTACCTGATTAATTGGTCCTAGAACATGCTACTGTTCCCTCAGGGTGAATCCTCGAAGAAACAACACTAGTGAATGCCATTATTTTGTCAATAACACAACAGATAATCTAGAACATGGTTTCCCATTGGTAAGTGGATGAAATGAGAGCACTCACTTCAGGCATGTGACAGCTGTTTATGTTGGCTAGCTATGGCTAAAGGAATATGGCAGATATAAAGACAAACCAGTTGCAATGGTTGTTGTATTTGCTTGTAGAGTAATGACTGAACAACAATTTTACATGAAAAGTTTACATTTACCTATCAGTTTTGACATCGCCATAATAACATCCGATTAATGATAATGTGAAATTAAATGATGCAAACTCGGATGAATATAAATTATAGATAAGTTTCTGTTCAGGGGTGGTCAGCTGCTTGAAATCTAATGGACATCAAGGTACCAAGTCTGGTTACCCAACAGTACCATTATATTTTGGGGTACGATTTATCAGATTAAAACACCATTAAAAAAGGACTTGTTTCTCTTTTAATTCCTGATCTGAAATAAATGTCAACAGGTATGACACTTTCCAATAGCATGATTGATGATGAATTACTAGTGTCGTATGCTCTGTGAGTGTGTGAGAGGGAGACAAGCTTTTGAATATTTTGATTGCAGCCATCTTGGGCAGTTGCAGTAATTTACCATGCAATCAGAAAATTCTAGTTACCATTTTTTCAAAACTCAGAAACAACCATAAGTTATAAAATTTGTCTTCCCCTACCTCAGTCAGCTTAATAATCTGTGCAAGGATAGATGTTTATTTCTGACCTACTCACCTTTTTATCACCTCTTTGACAATCACTTCTTTAATCTAACCCCTGGAGATGGTTTTCCAAGAGCATTAAGCATGACTGCTTAGTTTATACAGGTGAAGAGCATATATTATGTGTCAAGAAAAACCTTTCTCTTTTTTGTCATGTTACATTGACTGAAAACTGTTTTTCAGAAGGACCATGTTGGGTGTCATTTGAATCAAAAGTCTTTTGACACATTTTAGAAGTTATGAAGCCACTGTGTGGTTTCTTGGTTGTTGTAGATGTCACAAAAGCATATCTTCTGCATGTCCAGTCAAGTTCCGCTATAAATTCTTTTCATCATGTACATATGTATAACAGTATCAGGATATCACACAACCATAAAGGTGTTTTATGAAACTATCAGATATATTCCACAAAGACATGTCACAAACTGAATCATGTCCATATATATTCCACAAAGACATGTCACAAACTGAATCATGTCCAGATAAGAGGTATAGAAAACAAAACCTTTGTAAGTTGTACAAGGTACAGTATGTACGTTATAAAAGCTGTCAGCTGATCAGTAAATTTAGTGGGTATATTTAGGTGGGGGGAGAAGATGACTTGCTGATCATTTTAATTAAATGGGATCGTTTCATTAATTATTGACCATGTATATTTGTATACATTTAGGTAAACAAGAAAAGCATTACTAAATATTGTGAAGAGAGAAAAGACAATAAAGTATTATTAATATAACCTAAAGAGAAACAAGCCAACCCACCAACAGAATTGATGTTTAGTATGTGGACATATTTCAATGAGTCCAGACAAGAGGTGTATTCCACTGAAAACCTGATTAAATCTCATGCACTTTGATGTTGTGATGAATGTGCCACCTGACTGAAAATGTACCATCACCTGCATAATGGCAATGATTAGACCTGATGTCCACTACTCTTGACCTTGTTTAGAGCTAAGGCCATTTATAAGTCCAGTACAATCAATAATTTTTGTCTGGAAGTTTTGTGATGACTGTATAGGTGCAGATCAGTCAGCAGTCAGGGTTTTAGTAAACCTAATTTTTTATTACATTTTTTAACACATTATCCCCTGGTGATGAGTTTACGTGGCAGGAGGTAGTAGCCTACTGCCATGCTCTGTAGTGTCATGGTCATGTATGATAAACTAAAGTGGGTAGTATTATAGAAAGGTAGACTGAAGTAGCTCTACAATGATACCAAATAATCTGGTAGTTCTAGTTGTACTACAAAATACAGTGGGGAAAATCCTCATATTTTGGACCCAATTTTTTTCCACCCAAAATTTGCCTGTGGTCGGAATCTGATTTTGTGTATGGCTTTTAGACTTTTTGGTCTCAGAACTAAGGCAAACTGGTATTATCTGCAAACAGACAGATGAACCTTTGCAAAAAGTAGGATAAGATGGGCATTTGGAATAAAGAGAGGTCTAGTTACAAACATAATAATAATAATAATAATGAGGACTTTGTATAGCACCTAATTTTTAGAAGCTCTAAGCGCTTTACAACATTAGACAACACATATAAGATAAAAAAACATACAATAATATTATTACAAAAACAAACAAAATGAAATTAGAAAAACATTAAAAAATAAAAAAACATGCTGAGAATATTTCAGGTAGGAAACATTATTAAGTCTTTAAGTTTGTTCTTGCAGTCAAAATAAGTGAGTTTTGAGAGCCCTCTTGAATGTGATCACTGTCTTTGTGTCTAAGTTCAGTGGGCAATTCATTCCATGTTGCTGGGCCCTGGTATGCAAAAGAATGCTGTCCATATGACTTTGTTTTCATAGTGGGAATAATGAGTATATGATTGTCAGAAGAGGAGCATAAGTATCTTGCTGGTGCATACACATGGGTGAGGTCAGATAGGTATGTTGGACTAGAGTCCGACAGTAAAACGTAGCACAGAGAACAAATTTTGTGTTTGATTCTGGATCGAATGGATAGCCAGTGTAGGGTACAGAGCAGTGGGGAGGTGTGCTCTGATCGTGGTACTCTTAAGTATGATCCGAGCAGCCGTGTTTTGAACTTTTTGAAGTTTTTAGAGTAGATATTGAGATGAACCAGACAGAATTGAGTTACAATAGTCCAGTTTTGAAAGTACTAATAAACACAAGTGTTTTAGTGGAATCAACTGAAAGATATTTGTGAATTGAGCTGATGCGTCTCAGCTCAAGATATGCAGCCTTGCATATGTTCATGACATGTTGGTGCAATGTGAGAGTACTGTCCAGAGTAACACGTAGGTTTCGTACTGATTGTGTGAATTTAATGTTGGCGTTGCTGATATTTATTGTTTGAGATAAAGGATGTGAATGAGAAAATCTTTTTGTTGTGATCAGAATGGCCTCAGCTTTATCATCATTCATCTGCAGCTTGTTACATGTCATCCATGATTTCACATCAGAAATGCACCTCTCTACACCTTGGATGGTAGCATCAACATCAGTTGGGTGGCTAGATTTGTATATTTGGGTGTCATCAGCGTACAATTGGTGAGACACTGGATGATGATGATAATGGGTCCTTTAAGCACAAAAAAAGAAAAGAACAACATTTACCCTTCTGCTAATGCGCAGCAACTAGGCATTATGTTATTGGAAAATCACCTGGAAGTTTATTAGGATTTATTCAGAAATAGCTTTCAAAATGTGTTTCCTACACGAATTTCAGGCGAAAACTACATAAACATCCAGAGGTTAATGTGTTAACAGTTGTTTCTTTAAAGTAAATGAATGTGTCTGCATGACCACATTGACTTACTCATTAAGGGCCTGTGGAAGAATCACTTTGGAATTCTGCAATCTTGCAAGAGGCAATTGAGTACTTTTAACCTTTTTTCATAATAACGTGAAATTAGTGCTGTCACCACCACCCAGATATATGTGTGTGTGTGTATGTGTACACTGCATAGTTTTAAAAAAAATGGTAATTATAACCAGACTAAAGAATTGGACCTGTCTATGTGTTTTTCCATAAACTTTGGCATGTGGTTTTTCTATTAAAAAAACAATTGATTACAAACAGAAATAATATGAATTTTGGGTATGTTTTTATAAAATTTGACTTCTGCTCCAAATTGAGACTGAATTCTTGCAATTTTGGGTGCTTAAATAACGAATTTGAATGAACACTCCGTCAAACATGACATATCTGTCATGCCAAATATCCCAATGCAAAAAGGATGCCATTCATATCTGCCCTTGGAGAAAGTGTATATTGGTGTATTTGTGCCTATGTTTACTGGAAGTATTCTGGCTTTAAGGTCTTGTTGATTTGCATGAATGACATTTGTCCATTACCAAATATGGCCACTGTTTGTAAAATTCATGCAGAACAACCATTAAACAACTTATTTTGTTTTAAACTGCACTGCAAAATTTGGCATAATTAGACAGCATCATTTCATCAAGGCGTTGCAAATTTATACAAATTGTGCTAACCTGCTTTCAGGTATGGCCGTTTTAAAAAGTTTAAATAAGCAGGGTAATGAAACTTTCTCATGATTGCAGCCAATTAGTAATGAGAATAATGTACAAGAATTTCATTGGCTTATTTGGACCAATCTGAAGACATAAAGTGATATTTAAAATGTTGTAATATCAAAACTATGAAACTGCACATTCTGTATGTAGAGTATAATGATTATGTGTTGTGATATTATCAGAGTGCCTGGTCATCAGTCACATGATATCTCAAATGTTATTACACCACTCCCTCGATAACTCGCGCACATCGGGGTCCAGAAACATCGACCGCACTATAAGCGAGGGACGAGTTATCGAGGGACCTATAAAATAAGCCCAAAACCAATAAAGTGATTGACGACATAACGGAAAAATGGGGGGGGGGTAGGCAGATTATACTGTTGAATACTCACTTTATAATCGTTCTGAGATTAACTGTTAGTAAATATCTCTTCATAACGGTGTACTTTATTATTTTCTCATAGGACAACATTAAAAATTTCAGGATTAATTACAGTATATTGAGGCGATCATCGAAAACATTATTCCACGTGGTTTCCGTTCGCTGAACATGTGTACCACTTCACACATTGTGTACTACGTCACTAAGTTTTATGTTGAATTGTATACATTCTAGTTTTATTGTTTGAGCCAAATTAGAAGTTTTTTATACACAAAAGATCAACTCTTTTCGAGAAACAGTGTCGATCGAACGATAGATAGATAGATAGATTTGAATGCGATAGAAGTAAAATGGAAAACAAAAAAAAAAAAACAAGAGTTAATCAGTACTGACATATTTAATTGGTCTACAAATTTAAAACAACGTAAATTAGGACAAGTTAATACTTGCCGTTTGTGCCACGCTTGACAAATATCAATACACTTTTTGAAAAAATCAGTTAATTTTTTTTGTGTGTGTTACTCCTTGGTTTCTCTGCCGCCAAGCAAAATCCCTCAGATTTCTCAACTGCATGAGCTTTACGTAGTCAACATTTTGGGTCTCCAGCCACCTTATGGCAATATCAAAATATTTGCTTCCTGTGCAGAGGGGTGGGGGTGCAACATCTGTGTCTGCATCACTTTCAACACTTGTGTTACTCCAGTTAGAATCGTCTTCTGCTGCAAATTTGTTCGCTATAGAAATAATTATAGTTTCATCTGACATGTATTCGGCTGTAGGGCAATCATTGTCAGCACAAATCCACTCCTCCATCAAGAGAAACGCCCATCTCAGGACCATGAGTCTTTACTAATTTCTCCCAAACAGCCTCGGCATTAATGACATCAGTTTCACTGAAACATTCGAAGTCACTATCGTCGTCGTTGTCTCTGTTACTGTTTTGCTTTACGTCAAAGGCAGCTCCAAGACCCTTAATTCAGCACCCGAGGTCTCTTGTAATCGATATTTTTTTTAATGCAACAAACACTTCCCCAAGTTGTTGATCAAAACAAAGCCGGCATGTACATGTAATTAGGTTCTCACAGAAGTACTCACGGGTTTCGATGTGACGGTCGATTGACTCTTTTCATGTTTTCAATGAACAGACTATGTTGTGATTATAATGTTTACACTGAAACGGAAATAAAGGATTAGAACGTGACTTTCACACAGGAAGTCGTTTAATTGGTGTTTATTTCATTCTCTGTTGCCACCTGTTAACAATTATCAGAAGTTTTCATTGATCGCTATTTCACCAGACTGTTTATTTACAGTATAATGACAACTATTTATCCTAAAAACTTACATAATATATGATATCTTTAAACAGACGTCTCACTAGGATTTTAAAACTGGGTCTTTCTGCCTCTGAATTCAATCACTAAATATCAGTATATTTTCTCACTCGGCCGCCAAGTCAAAGCCTTTGAACTAGCCGCCTAGCTGTTGCATCATGTTCTTTTTTTTTTAATGTACTCTTATGAAATAGCAACAGTACATCAAAGAGTCTTTCAGTCACTGAATTCTGTCATTGTAAATATCAGCACAGTAAACTGATCAACACATTTTCCCACAAAGCAGGTGGCTGAAACAGGACCGGCAAATCTTTGAATTTTCCCGCGCACCTATTACATGCGTACGGAGGACTCCAGCCTCAGTGATTTTCTGCGTCCCAGATCAAAAATTGGCGTCCAAATACGCGTAATTAAGCGTTTTCGAGATCTCTGAAATTAATTCTTCTCTAAAGATATTTTAAATACATTTTGTCTGGAAAAAATCGGGAGCCAAGACGGACACCGCGTTATAAGCGGGATCGCGAGTTATCCGGGCGCGAGTTATCGAGGGAGCGGTGTATATCAAATTGTCTATGCTTTGTTTATCTGTTATAATGCTACATGTATATTTGTATGTATGCATGCATGTATATATACCAATGTACCTTTATCATGTATGTGTGAGTGTGTTGCTGCTCGGTTCTACTATGCCCTGTAGTGTGAATATGCTGTTGAAAAGTATCTTTATGTCCTTGATTAATTAATGGTTTATTGTTGGTACATAAAGCTTCTGAGAGCTTGGGTTTTAGTAATTAATATTACTTAAAGATTTAACAAAGCAAAAAATAATCCTGACAGTAGAGAAACTTACCACACAGCCAGAACTGATCAAATCAAGGGTCTATAGGTGACTTAGTGGATTTGCTTAATGGTCTCAGCAAAGAGCATATGCTTACAAATATTACAGATGATAATTTGTTGACCAGTATGCATTGCTGATGTTTATATGGCCTTCTTCTGATTTTACTGTGCTGAAAGGTTCCGGGCTACAGAAAAAACACTTCTGTAAGACAGAGTCAAAGCAGTTGGGTTTTCCTTATGTGTGACATTTTAGTTGTATACAGATAATGCTGATATGCCATCAAATGGTGCTTCCACTGTAAGAACAACAATTAAACTTTTAGTGGCACCTGACATTAATCAAGAAAAACACAAAAATAAATTTGTTTGCTTATTCTTGCATCATGATCTTTCTTCTCATACTATGGCAGCTTTTGGCAAATATCATGGATGACTACGACAGCTTTTGGCAAATGTCATGGATGACTACGACAGCTTTTGGCAAATGTCATGGATGAGAATGATCTCAGGCCAATTTGGGCCTCTTTAGACTTCTGTTTTTGGAGGTAATGATTGTTGTAAAATTTATCTTTTTTTTTTTTCACCTCAGTGTCACAGTACGATATTGTACAAAAGTAAACGGAACAGAAAGAATCCTCATATTGCTGTCCCATTCAGTCCTTCAATTCATTAATTTAAAGGAATAATGTGTTGACAGCTGATCAAGTTACTGGTACAGAACATATAATATAGGTTGTACCAGGAAGAGGACATTTTATCCACAAACTGAAACACTTGGAACAGCAAAGCATTGTTGTTTCTCATTTTTAATTTTACAATTTAAGAATTATATTGTTGTGTATATTCTGAAACGACTCATGTCAGAAGATAGATGGTCAGACAAATCCTGTTCCTTGAGCCCATTTAGGTTCAAAATGATATAACTTGCTCTGCAGTTTAGAAAATATATCAAATCAAATACTTCACAAAAGTGAATAGATATAAATGACTCATGAAAAGGTAAAAGGAACTCCTATAGTAAAAAGCTTCATACTGCAGCCTTCTTTTCTGGTAAGCAGCCTGTTATTTTATACATTTTTTATTAGTTTACTTTTTTTTACCCTGTGAGGCAGATTACCTTCAAAGATAGGTTTTTTGCCTAAACGAGGTTGTTTTACAAAAATAGGATGTATAGAATCTTGAAGTGGGTGAGTTTGATACATGTCAGGGGTGAGTATTCGATACACGTCATTTCACATTTTCACATTATCTTTGGAGTGTAATTCTGTACCACTTCCTACATGTATATGGAACCAGGCACAGCATGGTGCATGTTTATTTTTTTATTCTCTGCAGTGACTACGATGGTAATGTAGCCGATGAAATAGGCATTTATATATCATTAGGTGTTGTTTTTTAGGGTATGATACATTTAGTGAATGTCAAACATAAATATACCTTATGCGGCAACTCGTACCATGCGACAGATGGTGCAAACCCTTTCGGGCAGATTTGACAGTAATTAAGGTGATTACTCACTGTCTGTACAAATTCAGGGTTAAGAACTAGAACATGAATCCTTTAAATTTTATGTCTGCGAAATCAATACACGCTGTAAAGGATATATTGATTCATGCTTTATTGCCTTTTATTCAGTGTTTAAAAAATGTATCCATTGTCTTATTGTTTGTTGTAGAACTCTGAACCATGAGTCATTGCTTCCCAATAGTGACTTTAATCAAACATGTATTGAATTTCATTTGTACTAACCCCTTGCTTGAGTTTTCCTGGTCACATGTTTGCTGCTTTTGATTACTTTTTTACATTAGTAAGTACTTTCTTTTGACTAAATTTGTTGTCATAGATTCATCATAATAATGAGAGAAATAATTTATCTAATGGGAAGTCCAGCATATGTAGAATCTGAATAAGATTCATGGTAAGTCTCTTTTTTGTTTCTCTTTTCACATTTCGATGGAAGTTAGGGCTTCAGATGTTGAAAGTGATATGATCGGCAAGTATAACAATTATTGAACACAAATCCAGCTAACTTTCATACACCAAACATAGTTGCTACAGTATGTATGACATTCATTAGAAATTATTCTTCAACATCCACTACCCATGTGCCACACTTGAATTATATGATTATCAATGTGGACTGAAAAGGAATTAATTTTTTATTCTTCAGGGAATTTTAGTCAGACATGAGTTTGAGGTCTAATTCACTAAACTGTTTGGTGTTTGTAATGAAAGGGATGTACTCCCTAAGGAATAGTTGGAAGAGACCCAGCAGACATGATACATCATTAATAAATATATCCCTTAAATATATCACTTAAACTATTTAGTTATGGTACCGTACAAATTTTGAGTCAGGGGCCACGAGTGGTCTAAAGCACTCTCCATTACGGATCACTGCCATCTCACCTCTGTCTGCGCAGGTTCGAGTCTCAGATTCAGCCAATGTGGGTGTGTGAGAAAGCTTGCCAGTAGCTTCTCGTGGGTCGGTGGTTCTTTCCGGTAGTTTCCCCTGGTTCTTCCTCCACCATTAATACTGGCCGCCATTTATAGCCTATTATGTGCTGAAAAATGGCATTAAACCCCAAAACAACAACTTACTTCGAGTCATTGTATAACGAAAAAAAGTGTTTTTCTACCGATACATCCACTGTTGGCAAAGAAATGAAACTGTTTTTACTAGTTTGTATTTAGATCTTCTTGCATAGGCTTATGGTATGACCCCCTTGTCCAGTGTACATTCTGAGTCTGTTCTGTGAACGCTTTTCTTATGAACACACTTGAGGCTTCCTTATTATCTTAATGGATTGTGATCAAACTTGGTGGGCCCCAAGGTACATGTATAGTGACAGACTAAGGGGCCTGGTGCAGGGTTGGTGTTGGTTTAATGTTTAGCTAATTGTCTGCTTGCGCAAAACTCAATGACCAGAGATAAATACTTGCATCATAGCTAATGTGCATTGATTTCTATAAAAATGTACAGAAATTAGACATGGCTTTTGAACTGTTAGCTCCCTCCCCTACCACACCCTTACCCCTTACATCAGGGTATGGCTGTTTTTCTTCATTTCCACATCAGGCACTTTTGCAGCATGCATTTCCATGTCCAGCTTTTCTGCTAATTGTCATTTTCACGACAGGCAGATTGACAGTAAATAAAAAAATCTATTGAAAATTAAAGGGTGAAATTACATTTTAAGAAGGCAATATGAAAGGCAGTAAGAAGTTTTAGAACTGAAACAGAATAGGCAAAATAATATAAAATTTACACTTAATTAGATGAAACTCAAAGCTTTACAATTAACATTTAATTTGCAGGTGTTATAATGACATTAATCTTTTATAAATACTGTATTACATAGATTTAGAAAAATCAAACCATTATTTACAAAGTCAGACTTAGTTACTATGAAAGGTATACAATGGGCTTGTATTGTCAACAACAAATGAAATTTTGAAAGCAATTACAAATAATGAAAGAAAATTATCATGTGGCATAATAAATCAATCAGTTTTGAGTTGTTATGTGCTAAACACAATTACTTTGTGAAATGTCAATGTCTGTGCTCTGGTGTTGTTGGCGAAGAGTGACCACTCAAGAGTTCTGCATCTTGTACTTCTTAACAGATCTGCCATGCTTACTTTGATCATAATTATTGCAGTTTAAAAGGATTATCAGAATCTCGCTCCATGTTTACTTTATACATGAATTAACAGTAATATTTTCTGCTGCACACTTTTTTACTCAGACATGGACAAAGGTGGCAGTTGTTATCTTGATTATTTTGATAATGATTATTGCACATGAAAAGGATTAGCTTAGTTTAACTACTGGAAACATACATCATCAAATAATTAGCTGCAATGTTTTCTGTTGCACTTATTTTTAATCTACTCATGCCTTCTTTTCATTTGCAGATTTGACAGTTTATTATGATGTCTATGATAAATTAAAAGGATTTGTTACTTTTCAAAATTGCCAAAATCTAGATGTTATGTTTAGTTCAAGCATTAATTAGCAAAATTTTCATTTTGCACTTGCGTTCAAAACTCGTCTAATGTGAACATTTTGTACAATTAATCACTGACATGGCAGTCGCTGAGGAAATTTCATTTGCTGAAGTGACGGGTGCAGAAATGCCAGTTGTGGAAAAATGGTAAACCCTTAAAAGTAGGGTAGAATTCACTTTGATGAAAAATTTAATCTCTTTCTTCAAATTCATGTCCATAGTTTAAGTGTTTTGTGTTTGCTCGTGTTCATTGTCATTGTGGACATAAATGAATACTTTATATACTTGTTTATAAGTCAAACCCAACTGCAGACTACACAGACTCAGATCTGCAGTTGCATTATGCACCAATAGATCTAGGTTTGTGCATTTGTTAGGAGTATTCAGTAGAACAAACAACATAGACACTGATTTATGCAATGGCTGATCACAGTTTATGTTGTTTGCAGCTGGACTTGACTTGTGAGCATATACAGTATGTGTTATCACTGTGATATAATTTGTTTATATTTTTGGTTTTTTGCAACTATTACATTATAACTTGCTTTAAATTTAAAATCATGTTCTAATACTTTTAATTATATTCACTGTTAAAATTGGTCTAAAGCGCTCACTGTTTATGGATCACTGCTTTCTCACCTCTGTCTGTGTGGGTTCGAGTCTCGGATTTGGCCAATGTATGTATGTGAGAAAGCTTGCCACTAGCTTCTCATGGGTCAGTGGTTCTTTCCAGGGTTTTCCCCGGTTCTTCCTCCATCATTTATACTGGCTGCTGTATATAGACTATCTTGTGCTGAAAATTGGCATTAAACCCTACAACATCAACAACATGTACTTGACACAATGAATTATGCTACTGTAGATGCATTTATGTATATTTTGAGATTTGCCTGTTTACATACGTTCAGATTTTTTTAAGAGAACATATCACAAAAAAGAGGACTAAAATTAAAACTAAAAGAATATTATTTCCACAGACAGTTGCCAAGTTTTGAAATTGAAAAGGACAAGTGGCTTTGTTTTTTGGCGGGGGGGGGGGGAATCAGTATGAGGACATACAGTAATCAGATAATCAGGTTAAAGATGGTTGTATACTTCTCTTATTTTCTCTGATGAATATTTTAAGGAATTATAAATGAGAACTCATGTTAATGGGAGAATGTTTCATAAAGTTTACTTAAAGGTGTGTTGCTCATTACATTGTCTTGTAGACATAGATGAGTCATTTATGGGTTTTGTCTCATCAGCTCCATTTTGGGTAACGTCATTGCCCTTGACAGTTAACTTTATATCATCATACTGCATGCTGCTTGGAACCTATGTTCCATTAAATATATTAGTATGTAATTTGGTATGAACATATTGTCTCATGGACCTAGATGTGCTTTTTTCCATTTTTTTTTATTTAGTGCACCCATTGTCAGATAACTTAATATTTTCACATGGGATATTGTTTGTTACTGGCATAGCTCCAGAACCATTCATTGTATTCTGGTTCAGTTTGTCTTGAGCATTAGCCTTACATGTACCTCTTATGGGTTTAGACTTTTCTACTCTATTTTGGACACAGGTATGTCATTTATAAACCAAGTATTATCTTCACATGGAAACCTGATTTGGTCCTTTATGGTATTATAGCAACTCAAGAAGATTAATAAGTGCCAAGGCAGTTGACCTTTACGAGTAATGATAGATTGCTCCACCTACCATATGACACGATGCCTTGCTAACTTGTGAAAAATATGCATTATTTGGTAAAGAAATATGTTTCAGCTTAAGTGATATATTTATTGAAAATGATTTCTGTTACTCATAAAATTGTAAAATTTCAACGTTGCATAAAATTTATTGCAGTAGACAATAGTTACCGTATATACTTGCGTCACCATGCAGTTGGGATACAGGATTTGAGTGGCAACCATTAGCAGCATTTGAACCTGTCTCTGTGGATTTTGTACATACAGTCCTGATGAAGAGTGCACCAAAGTCATGTGAACTTGATCCAATTCCAACATCACTGCTGCTTGAGTACTTAGATCCAGTATTGCCTTCAATAACTGATGTTATTAATACCTCTCTCTTATCGGGGGAATTCCCATCATTTTTCAAAACTGCCACTGTAAAGCCATTCTGAAGAAACCAACACTAGACCATAATGATTTAATTCTAATCTCCCATTCATATAAAAAATCTTAGAAAAGGTTGTTCTATCCCAGCTTGTATCTCATCTAAATTCAAACAGTCTTTTTAGCAATATACAATCTGCATATCACCCTTGCCACAGTACTGAAACTACTCTGCTAAAAGTAGTTAATGACATTCTCTCTGCGTTGTATAGTGGAAAGATTACAGTCCTCACCCTCCTTGATTTGTCTGCAGCATTTGACACAATAGACTATGATATATTACTTCACCATCTCCAGCATGTATTTGGGGTCCCCGAGTGGCCGAGTGGTCTAAAGCGCTGTCCGTCACGGATCACTGCCATCTCACCTCTGTCTGCGTGGGTTCGAGTCCAAGGCTCGGCAAATGTGGATATGTGAGAAAGCTTGCCGGTAGCTTCTCGTGGGTCGGTGGTTCTTTCCGGGGTTTTCCCGGTTCTTCCTCCACCATTAATACTGGCCGCCATGTATAGCCTATCTTGTGCTGAAAAATGGCGTTAAACCTTATAATAACAACAACAACCAGCATGTATTTGGCATTCATGATACAGGCTTACTGTGGTTCAAGTCCTACTTGGTCAACAGGACACAAATTGTATCTGCAAATGGAATACACTCCAGCCCAGTTGATCTATGTTGTGGTGTTCCACAGGGGTCTGTTCTTGGACCTGTTCTCTTCATTCTGTTCACTGATTCGCTCTCAAGTGTCTTAGATGATCATCCAGTGTCTCACCAATTGTACGCTGATGACACCCAAATATACAGATCTAGCCATCCAACTGAAGTTGGTGCTACCATCCAAGGTGTAGAGAGGTGCATTACTGATGTGAAATCATGGATGACATGTAACAAGCTGCAGATGAATGATGATAAAACTGGGGTCATTCTGATCAAAACACAAAGACTTTCTCATTCACATCCTTTACCTCAAACAATAAATATCAGCAACACCAACATTAAATTTACACAATCAGTACGAAACCTACGTGTTACTCTGGACAGTACTCTCACACTGCACCAGCATGTCATGAACATGTGCAAGGCTGCATATCTTGTGCTGAGACGCATCAGCTCAATTCGCAAATACCTTTCAGTTGATGCCACTAAAACATTTGTGTGTTCATTAGTACTTTCAAGACTGGACTATTGTAACTCAATTCTGTCTAGTTCATCTCAATATCTACTCTAGAAACTTCAAAAAGTTCAAAACACAGCTGCTCGGATCATACTTAGAGTACCACGATCAGAGCACACCTCCCTGCTGCTCTGTATCCTACACTGGCTATCCATTTGATCCAGAATCAAACACAAAATTTGTTCTCTGTGCTATGTTTCACTGTCAGACTCTAGTCCAACATACCTATCTGATCTCACCCATGTGTACACACCAGCAAGATACTTATGCTCCTCTTCTGACAATCGTATACTCATTATTCCCACTATAAAAACAAAGTCATATGGACAGCGTTCTTTTGCATACCAGGGCCCAGAAACGTGGAATGAATTGCCCACTGAACTTAGACACAAAGACACAGTGATCACATTCAAGAGGGCTCTCAAAACTCGCTTATTTCGTCTGCAAGAACAAACTTAAAGACTTAATAAGGTTTCCTACCTGAAATTTTCTCAGTATGTTTTTTATTTTTTAATGTTTTTCTAATTTCATTTTGTTTGTTTTTGTAATAATATTATTATATGTATTTTATCTTATAGGTGTTGTCTAATGTTGTAAAGTGCTTAGAGCTTCTAAAGATTAGCGCTATACAAAGTCCTCATTATTATTATTATTATATAAGCCAAATAATTTAGGAAAAAATAAAGGCCTGGAAGAAGGGGGCTGCTTATCTGTGGGCCATTGTGTAAACTTGATATTTTTTTAGGTCTTTTGTTGACTGCTGTAATGGCTGTAAATCTTGGGACACGAAACAATACTTTTTCCATGTCCTAAGACATGGGCATGTATTTTAAAAAAAGTAACTTTGGTTGACCTGACAATTATTAAACTGTTTTAAAGTACTTACTATGATTGATTTTGTTATTATTTTGCATGTGCATATTTTGTGATTTCTCCAACATGAAGTTAAATAGAGGTCAAAATGGACTTCATAATTTGCAGGCCAGTTGGGTTTACCAGGTAGACCAATGCATAACCATAATGTACGTTATTTACACAGTGCAAAGCGTGCATAGTGTCACTTAAATCCTTATTTATTCCCAAACATATTAGATGCAGATTTTGCTTTATTTATTGTTTCGACCAAATTGTGTTCTTCCACATAAAATTTCAGCTAGGCCTTATTAGATGTTTCATTTACCTATGTTGAATCATGAGCTCACGAGTTACTTATTTTCAGTGATATAAGCGATCCTACAAAAATTGAGGTAATTTTTTAAAAAGGTATGCAACTTAATGTACAAGGCACATAACCATCATAATTTACATGTTTATGAAGAGTGGTAATACTAAAGGCTAAAATTCTGTGAATTTGTCTTTCGTTTTGCACCAACAGTACAGGCCATTTAATCATTAAAACCCTGAAACTGGCTTGTGATAAGAGGGAATTTTTACCGGTAACTATACCAGTTTAACATTGGTATATACAGTACAAAAATGGCAGGTGTTTACGCGTGAAAGTTTCTTTCTGGAAAATGGAGTTTTAGCATTCATAGTGAATCTGATCATTCTTGGGATTGAAATTAATTGTGGACGATTTTATTGTTGTGATTTGTTTTGTTTTTTTTGTTCTGGTTTCTTTTTGTATTATTGTGGAGGTAAAAAAAAGGCATTAATTTACATGAATAATGTTTAAATTTAACATTCTTGTTCGTGAAGAAGCGAATTCTTTAATACTAAAATAATTATTTCATCACAACAATAATTCACAGGTGATACAGCAGAACATGTAGGACTTTTCTTGTTTTAAAGAAATAAAAATTGAAGCCATAATCTAATAATCAGGAGTTCTCTACCGAAATCAGAAGATATGAAATTGGGAGGTAGGCATGGAGCGACCCCAAAAATTGGAAAATCAGGATTTTTTTCTTTTCTTCTCCAGGCATGAAAGTTGACAGGTATGGTGTAAGGTCACTTACATCAAAGCAAACTACAATTCAGCTTTTATGATATTAGCATTATTTCTGAAACATTATTATTGTATCTTGGTGATATCATAAAAGTTGAGCGCACTGTTGCCCATGATTTGACTCCAAGGGATGTACTTAATTCAGCACGTAATCAGACCTACAATGTACATGCGGTGGTGCCATTATGTAAACACATTCAGTAGCCTAATTGCGAGCATTTAATCCAACCAAATTGTTTGTTCGTTATGTTGTCATGCTGGGATTACACTTTTATAAGTTTAGGTATTTACACTTTCAAAGCAAAGTAAAAATGTAATTACCGGTGCACTGATATAAAATGTCCAGTGCAATAATGTATAAATAATCAAATTGTACACAAATCTAAATCAAGCAGAAACAGTAAGAAAACATAAAATGAAATTGCTTTTCAAACAAGTTTATACCATTTCTTTTTAATAATCCTGCATGCCAACCTCAAGATAAGTATATATGTAATTTTTTTAATACAAGTCTGCCTAAATAAATGCATTTAGAACTTACCTTGTGCATCTTGAGATGCCTCAAATTTTTAAGTCAACTTATACACGGGTCATGCACTTTCTAGTGTCTATACCTGTTCATTTTGGAGGTCGGCTTATATGCAAACAGGCTTATACGCGAGTATATATGGTATATTTGTAGTTCAAGTTCGTATAGTAATAATCTAAGTGTTGTATTTCAGTAAATAATACAAATCAATTTTAAATGTGTGCGAGAACTTATTGATGTACAAGGAAATTCCTGAAATGTGGGGGGGGGGGCTCCATGCATATTCTATAATTACATATATTTTTGCATTTCAATTATTTTTTTCTTCAAGCCATCAACTGGGTATTTTTCTACATACGTTTATGGAAACAAACCTAATTGCCATCAATTGTTTCCATATTCAGCTGATCATACACATGACCATAAAAAAAGTCTTTATCCATCGAAGTTTTGTCTATGTTTTGGGAAGGGAATAAATTTAATTCTTTCAGTTAGATGATCTGGATATTGACAGTCAGAATTATATGGCTCCAACTGCCTTCTCACCCTTATTGATTGAGAAATCAACAAATCATTGCAAAAATTATAAATACTTTTCATAATCAATTCATTATTGCCACAAGCAGCTTGTTAAAGGAAAATGGCAGATGTAAGCAATGCCTGGAGGTGTGTCTAATTTATGCTCGCTGATTGGTTAATTGATCAGCATGATGGACAGATAGTGATAGGTCAGTGTAATGTCCAAGGATACACCATGGTAGGCAACCTGGGCTGATCTGAAGGTATGACCGTCACCCTGTTCAGTCAAAAGTCTGGCAGGCTAATCACTGCACTAATATAGCTTTTTGTAAACTTGAAATGTTGCTTGCAATCATCATAGCTTGAGAACCATCAATTTAATATATTCTAAAGAATCTGTGATAAAAACATTGTAGATGTCTATTATGAGTTTTCACATTTCATTTTGGGTGGTGTTGCAACCCTTGTTGATTAACTTTATGTCTTCACATGGGGTGTTGCTTTTATTGATGGGTCCTTTTGAAGGAGTTGCATCTTAATTCAAACATACCATGTTATCATTGAGAAGAGTCACGATTTCTGAATGCTATTACATCTTCACTGACATTGCTTTCCCAAAACAAAGATTCTCTTTTTGAGTTTGACCGGAAGAAAATTTTGTGTGAGTGGATGAAGCATTTTTGATGCGCACAATAATACAGTAGCTCCAGTTAATATTGACTTTGATGCATGTTTTGAGCCTCACTGTATAATCTGTCTGTTATAGGATGCAGAGATTGCATGATTCATGCAGATTTCTTTTGACTGGCATTGAACTTACTAGGTGCAATGATACACAATCTTGATAGTGGAATAAGGGAAAATTATAATTTTTCATTGAAATAGGAGTTATCTGGGTGAAACGAAAGTAATAAGCAAGTCCAAATATTTTGAAGAATAATGTTAGTGTCAGGGAATAAGGGACATCTGAGAGATAAATATTGGGCACCATGACAGAACTGTTGTGTATATATGAATTTGTTTTTTAGCAGAGTGTATTGAAGCAGAGTTCCTCTATATATAATTTTATTGAAACTAGTAGAGATGTGATCATGAGCTTGTCTGTAAATAAAAAATAGTGATGCATGCTTGTTTAAATAAGTTTGAAGTGAAATCTCCTGTTTAGATTCTGTAAATGCCCTGATTTCGCTTCTTTGGAATGTTACATTTCTGCAAATAATGTGTATATACCATTACATTTGGATGAAGATAGAATAAATATGGATGAAGATACAAACAGTAGAGAAATCCAGAATCAGTTGTTTGTTACATATGCATGAAATAGCATCGGAAATAATTTCGACAGAAAGCATTCTGCTGACTTGGATTTCTCTTGCATTTGGCTATTTGGCAGATATAAAAATGTGAGTAATCTCACACCCACTTGGGTCTCTTTTTTCCATTGATATTTGGAAGAATTATAAGAAGAAGAATATGAATAATAAGAATACAAAATTAGTAACAACAGTCTTATTTATAGAAGGTGACACAATTAGTTTTGTGGAACAAATCTTTGTTGTGGTCCTCAATTATTTGCATCAATGCTCCCTGTTTTGTGCATTTTTCTGGCTATTTTAGTGAAAGTTTATTTCCTAGTTAAATAAAATACATGTCATTTTATTTTCAGTAAAATCCTTCTCATTACATTTGTTTGTGACCAAAATATATTCATGAGATCATATAAGACCCTAATAAATTGTTTTTTTTAGAATATTTTGTATACAGTATACTTTGAGAGCAAGGAAAGTGAAGTACTGATACATGTATGTAATGAGGGTACAAGTCATTACTAGCAAGGAAGTTTAACTTTTCATCCACTTTATTAGATGATAATGCATGTCACTTAGTGTTGAGCTTATTTCCTTACTAAGTTCTGAACTGAGTGACCTTGAATAGTGAGATATTTTTTTTACTAGCTCTTTGTTCAGTTTGGGACTAAGAAAATGGGTAGCTGAAA
This sequence comes from Sinohyriopsis cumingii, assembly GCA_028554795.2. NCBI lineage: Eukaryota > Metazoa > Mollusca > Bivalvia > Unionida > Unionidae > Sinohyriopsis > Sinohyriopsis cumingii. Next base: position 74,080,938 of record CM068828.1, read on the forward strand.
ACATCCTTAGGGCTGCAACGGACAGTTTTTTATGTACAAATGTAATGCTGCATTCACCTTCCTAGTATAAAAGAATCATAAAAAATAAAATGCACTAGTGAGGTCAAAAAGATTCATGTTTTCGAGAAGCTTAATTAAAACAAAGCACAAGAATATTACTTGCATCAACAGATAAGCCGGTGGTAGTTCATGACCATAGAAGTTTATGCACCCCATCCTCAAATTTATGTATTTCTCATGACCAGAGGTCATTCTTGAAACCATGTGATGTTTACAGTGCAAGTCCTTTTCTTTGGTGATATATCTGCAAAACATTGTGTACTAAAACAGAATGATGCAATTCAAAATAGTTGCCATCCAGACTGTTTTTGAGATAATTTACCTGCCCAGAACCCATGTTTGCTGCTATAGGTGGCTAGCTCTTCTTCCTCGCCATCTATTCGTATTTCACTGTTAAGTAACTACACATGTATGTGACATGTATATATGCCTTGCAGCAATTTCAAGAACAATACAAGCCAGAAACGCCTAGTTCAGAAATATATCTGTATCTTTAATTAGTAGACAATAACAGTTGAAAAAGTTGCACCATAGTCTTTAAAGTTTAGACATTTAACATGGGCATGGACTTTTGAAACCATCCCCTGCAACCTTAAATTAGACATGCTCTCTGATATGAAGTAACTAATACACACAATGTACATTGGAGCAGTGTTATTTGAAACTTTTTACACAGGTTCTTCAGGAAGTGTCATTCATTAACTGCACAATGTTTATATTTGTCATTTCATACTAAATATCCATGAAGTTGTCAGTGACGTTTACAGGTTTTGGTTTTTGCATGCAAATAATTTATATATCTTCTTATGAGCAGATGTGTTTCTCCAGACTATAGCAGTAAACTAATGGTTGACTATAGCTTTTGTTATACATATATATGTGTTTGTTGACAGATATGCTTTCATTATAATTAATAACCACAACAAAGAATAATTTTATTTTAATATTCCCTTTACATAGGTAGCTATGGATCGTGGAGCCATCCCACATAGTACCTTACAATATTTTTATTTTCAACACGTCTTGTCTTTTATAGGTTTCAGTCAGCTAAACTTTGATCTATTCAAATGGGGAACAGTTCAGTTGGACAATAGGATAACCAGAGAAAGAAGACTGTGATTATATATAGTATGTGTGTATGTATATCACAATCTTCTTTCTCAGGTTATCCTGTTGTCCAACTGAACTTTTCCCCATATATATATATGAAACAGTGTTAAGAAACTTTTTATTCCAATTTCTTTAAAATGTAAGCAAGAAAAGAGAAGTATGGACTAGAATAGATTAAGAAACTGAAGTATTGTTAGAGTATACTATATAATCAGTATACATATAAATCTATTAAGCTTTAGTTTAAGATGATATATATATATATATATAACCTAGAGATAATTCAGGATTGAAGATGCATTAGCTGATTTTCATAAATATAGCTAAACCATTTCCGCTAATTGAAACTATAACTGCTATACTTCTGGATTAATAAATGTGTGCCATTCAGTTTCAAATAATTACAATTTATTGTTTCTTTTGGCTAATTCCATCTGGTACCATTTTAAGAAGATTTTATACAAAGGTAGACGTTTTCTTTCACGGTGCATAATATATATCTTGTAGATTTTAGCAGTATTGTTATGTATATCTAATTCGTATTTGTTAGTTTTTTTTCTTCTAATTATATGTTATATATAATGTTATATATAATTGTATTTTAGACTTGACCTTGTTCAAATCAAGTTCGTTGTGATTCACATTACCTGACTTGGGACATTGATGTTGGTTTGATTTTGTAAACAACATAATACATGTACATAGCTATTATTTTCTTACCATTGTGGATTAAGTATTCAGATTATTATAAATGTAATATATTCATTTTAATCTGAGTCCTGGACATTGTAATCCCCCTCCCCCCAAAATAACCTGGTCTTAGCAGGTGTACTTTATTATGATTTTAGTGACAGATTGTTCTCATTGACAACTTAGAAGTTTTTATAAATGAACTGCTGACCCTCATTTCGGTTCTTTTTTGTGTCTTAGTTTTTTTATATATAATCTTGTTTACTTGAGAAATTACTCTTTCATGCATTTAATGTCTGAGGCAGAATAGTCTTATTGTTGTCATGATCAGTATTTGATTTGGGTGGAATTATTTATTCAAATTATTATTCACTGGAAATACAAAGTGCTCATATATAATATTTTTGGACTGGAAAATTAATGTAAAATTACAGTGATTTTAGACAAGAACATTTTTGGATTATGTTATTATGATACATCGAACGACTGTTGGCAGATCACCACACTACAGGCTACAGGTACATTAGTATATTCAAGACTTAACAGACCTATCAACACATTCAGTATTGGAATGTACATGTATTTGGAATACCATTGGAATTTAGTTGGAACTTTATACATTCAGACTTGTGATGAACCTTTAACACCGTTTGGGATTAAATTGAAATTACTGTAGTTTCTGTTTAAATTTTTGCTCTGAATAATTGAGAAATAAATTATATGTTGACTTTTTCAAAACTTGATAGTTTTCGCTCTTTTCTGTTACTTAGTTTAAGACAATAGAGTCATAATAATATAAAAATCAATTACACTGAATGCCTGTTTCTAACATAGCTACAGTTATTCCTGTAAGTGAAAAAGTATGCAGGAACTTAATGCTATTTCTAATCCACTGTCTTAAATCATTCTAAAACTGTTTTACAGCTGCACGGACTTAAAAAAAGATGAATTAATGTTTCAGATGAATACATACAAAAAGAACATTTATTATTATTTGCTATTCCAGTTGTTTCTAGAAAAGTGTTTATTGCAAGAACTCTGTGGATTAATTTACATGCATACTGCGGTCAATTTAAATTATAATATTTTGTAAATTTTTTGTATTAAGGCAAAATGCCTTGTCCAGTTCAATTGGTTTGGTAGATTATGTTGCATTTCCATTTCGTTAGTGTTTTAGTTTCTGATACTTTTGTGTCTTTCACCAAGGTTTCTTAGTTTCAAGGAGAAGTAACGTCATTTTTGCATTGCAAGATATTTTTTAAAAATCTGGTTGGCATTAGATAGTGTATTCAAATATGATTTCATGGAGTTAAGGACCCCTGTATATTGTAGAAAGTTAGTCACAACATTATGTATTTGGTTCACACTTTGCCATGAAAGGAATTGTCCGTTCCTGTGGACAACAACATTTTTAAATAATATACCTTTCTCATACCATTTTTTGCTGAAAAATAAAGACCCTCTGACCTTACACATCAAAAAATTTATTTTGCTATACTGAGCATAATTATGAATTTTCAAGTGATTTCCCATTAACCTAATACCTAGTTGTGTTAGAAATATCGTTTTTCATTGGCTATGTCGCTCGTGTGTGAGCAGAAGGGTAAAAGTTGGAGGTTTTTTTTGTTGCTTAATGGACCCATCATTTTTGTATCAAGACTACTCTTTATTCCAATGCCCTTCTTATCCTACTTTTTGCAAAGGTTCTTGTGTCTGTATGAAGTTCAGACTGGTCTGCCTTAGAGCTGATGCCAAAAAGTCTAAAATCCAGACACAAAATCGGATTCCAACCACAAGCAAATTTTGGGTGAACAAAAATTGGGTCCAAAAATTAGGTTTTTCCCATTTTATTTTGTAGTGCAGCTAGAACTTTCAAATTATTTGGTATCATTTATAGAGCTACATCAGTATACCTTTCTATAATACCACCCACATTAGTGTATCATATGCTACAGAGCTCGGCAGTAGGCCGCTACCTCCTGCCATGTAAACGCGGCACCAGAGGTTAATGAGTTAATTGTGCTATGAGCCAGACATGATATTTGTGGTTCCTAACATTGTTTGCTCTTAGGTGTCCGTGTGCATTATGCTTTTGCCTACAGTTCGTGTCATAAGGCATGATGCTGTTATATTTGCATTTATATGTGCATTGTGAGGAGTAGGACAGTAGAATATCAAAAGTAGGTCTTTATGTTTATTATGACATAATAATATTCATACGCAGACTACCGTATAGTTTTGCATTTGAGCCTCTATTTTCAAAAACAAATTCTGGTGTGCAAATGGTTTTCTTTTCTTTTTATTGCTCCACAGCTGAAATGTATAAACTCGATCCAGAAACAAGTTTAATTGTGAAGTTTTGCACTAGATGATGTAATACAAATTTTAGATCATTGGTGTGTATGAAATTTAATGAGCAACAAGACCGATCGTATTGACCTCCTGTGTGCTTTGGATGCAGATATTGGCATGATGTACTCTTTTGTGGGTTTAAACTTACAATCTGCGGGAGGGCACATGCAATGGTGGCTCAGTGGTTGGCTTGCTAGACTCGTGACTGAAAGGGTGTCGATTTCAATCCTACATTGGATCAGTCATGTGACAGCTGCTAAAGTTTGTTCTTGGGCACGAGACTTTACTCCATTTGCCATGGCTGTAAGTAACCTCCTTGTGTTGCTTTGCTCTAAATTATGTCAAAGCAAATCTATCCTAGTCATGTTGACTTGTCAGTAAGGATGTATTTTACTTATTTTGTAAAACTTAATATTCATCTCAACAAAAGTCTAACTTGTGATATTTGTGAGTGCTGCAATAAGAAAAAAAGAGCCATAAACAGTTTTGTATAATGAGCATGAATGTGCATGGAAATAGAGATGGTGGATTATCACAGCAAATGTTGTTCATTATGATAAACTGTCACTTTCTTAGATAAAAGTTACCACAAAAACTAAGTGGCAAAGCTAATGGGTAATGCAAAAACTGGGTTATGCTGTGGAGGCTGTATAGTATCTCACATTATTTATGGAGTTGTAAATGTACATGCATGTATGCTTCTAATCTTTAAGATACAAATATAGAATGATACATCATGAACCCTGCATGCTGTATCAGTTTTAGCAATATAAACTGTAGTAGACTGTTCGTCATAGATAGGTTTCTAACAACCTAAATTTATCTGTATGACACTATACAACACTGTTGACTAGATATATATATATATATATAGGTGCTTACAGATAAGCTACCATATGCAGTCTGAATTATGGTAACTTGAAGACTGAGCTTTAAAACTGACCAGTTGGGCTACAATATAGAGGTACAGTAGTTGCATGTTAGACATAGTGGAATTAAGCACTTTAACTAAAGTCAATCAAAGTGTCAGAAGCCCAGTACATTTGCTGATCATGTGGTATATTGAGTTTAGGTTAATTACATCTTGTATGCAGCTTCCTGGCATTGATAGGTGATCAATACAGAGGTCTCAGAAACGCTTAATCACGAATATTTGGAAGCAAATTTTTTATCTGGGACTCAGAAAATCACTTATACAGGAGTCCTCTGTACGCACGCATCTGCTGGACAGCAAATTCATTAGATTGCCAGAGCTGCTTCAGCTATGTGCTGAGTGGGAAAATGTGTTGATCAATTCATCATTTAAGTTGTGCTAATATTTACAGTGAGAAAATTCAGTGGCTGAAAGACCCCTAGATGTACATGTTGTCATTGTAAGAGTACATCTGAAGAACATGACCCGATAGCTTGGCGGCAAGTTGCAGAGTGGTGAAAAAATGTGCTGATATTTATAGTGACTGAATTCAGAGGCAGAAAGGTCCATTGATGTACTTGTGTATAAGAGTACATCCAATGAACAACTTTAGCTTTCATTTTTGTGTTTGTTTCCAAATGTAGCCAAATAAGTAGTGCATGTGACCTTGAAATCGAGACATGTTGAGAGCTAGACAAAATGCTGTTTGCAAATTTGGATAATTATTTTAGGGTTAAAAAGCAAATTGATGAAGATTGGAATGAGATTCAGCAGAGTGCTAGAAGTTGCTAGAACTGTTAGTTCATTATGTGTGATGCCTAGCTTAGTGCTTGGAATAGAGCCACTTCAGGTATGCCCAATATGCTTCTGCTAGGGCACTGTAACTTTTGCTGATGGGACTCCTGTTTTTCCCAAAATATAAGTCCTGAACTCCAGGTTTTAAAATCCTTGCGAGACATCTGTCAGTATGATGTCACACTTTGCCCTGTCAGTCAGTGTGTCTGAAAATTAGTAGCTTAGCCAACCAGCCAATGAAATACCCAGTATGAGAAACATTCATCATTGGCATCTTTAATAATAGAACTTAGGTCAAATTAGCTCTTGTTATTTGTACAGGTTTGGCCGCTAATAATAAAACCTTTTGTAAATGAGTGTGGTAAAATTTGGATTTCTAATGTAGCTTTAACAATTTTAGTCCTAGTGCTAGTGATGTCTCGTGTACGGGCATCATGCTGCAGACATGTATCACTATGTCCCATACAGTCACATTATTCTAACACCAGGTTGACCTGTCCTAACACTAACCTCTTAATGCTGAGCACCAAGAGAGGCAGCTGTTAATACCGTTTTTGTAAGTCTTTGGTATGACTCAGCCAGGATCTCAACCTGCAGCCACTCACTTCTGTCTTTTGTAAGTAGCCAACAAACTATGACATTATTGACTCATAAAAGAGTTTGATACTTACTCAGCAAGTCCAAATGCAAACAATATAGACCCTGATCTGCCACTGCGGTCACCTTGTGGTTAGAGCGTCCTCCTCGGATGTGGGAGGTCATGAGTTCAATCCCCAGTTGAGTCATACCAAAGACATAAAAATGGTACTAACAGCTGCCTTGCTTGGCACTCAGCATTAAGAGGTTAGTGTTAGGACTGGTCTGCCTGGTGTCAGGATAATGTGACTGGGTGGGACATCATGCTGCATATCTGCAGCATGATGCCCCAGTGCTAGCCATCACTATAAACTGCCACACTGCAGACATTGTAGCGATATGACAAAAAATTTGTCAAAGCTGCATTAAAAATCCAAATCACACACACAGAGACCCTGATCTACCATGACGCCATGACATAATGTGCCAGCAGATTAGTGTCTGTTGTTCTACTGATTACTCCTAAGAAACTGCAAAGACCCAGATCTGCTAACACATTCTGTAACAGCCATTTTGAGTCTGTGCAGTTTGCAGTTGGACTTGACTTGTAAGTGAGTACAGTATATAGGTGGTAATAAAGATTATTTTGTTCAAAAATGTGTGCAAAGGATCTTGGAAATGTGGTTGTTGAAGACTGTGAATTGCTTAACAGAGTTTACCAGTAGGACCTTTTGTATATAGGCAGTCACATTCTTAAAAAAGTAAGCAATTACATTTTTAGGTCAAATATGGATGTTTCTAATTTGGAGACACAAATATGAAATGTCAAAGGGTTTGCTTTGACCATAGAGTTCAGATTTTAGCATTGCTGATTACATACACATTTCAGCCCTTCATTGCATTTAAATCTCTTGAGCACAGTGTAGGATTTTAAGATGTAGATCAAGATAGATTTGTTGATGGATGATAAATGAAAAACTTGTAGGTTAGTATCATCAGTTCATTACCTGAAACCACAAGTGGAACACCAAAAATTAGTGATTTGACAGATGGAGAGTTGAATGCAAGGATGGATAAAGTAAATATTTTATACGATTTTTATCTTGAAGTGGGGATATAAATATATTCCCATGCCAGGACTCGGATGTATACCCAGAGTTGACAATTTTCAGGCAACATAATGGTGTCACCACAGGAAGCTCACTGCTGGATTCTATGAGGTATACAGTGCTTCAGTGATCTGCCCCTATCAGGGCTTTCCTTATCAGTTAGGTGATTTAATTAGCTACTTTTACATGTACTTTACACCATGTTACTTTTTCAATATAAAAAAACCCTGTATCTCCATTGTGGGAGGTCCTGTCCCCCCTCCTGCCACCACCACCACTTTGGCAACTCACCCTCTAACTTTAATGGAAAGCCCTGCCTATGTCTAGTATGCATTGGCTGTGAATTATTCAAGAAGCCATGGGCAGAGTTAGAAATGAGATTCCTTTATTTTGTAGATGATGTTATATTAAGTAGCTTAGGAAGACACTTTTATTTGTAACTGCTAGCTTTCAAAGCTTCTTCTGGACCGCTCTGGTACCCTGATGGTTAGAGCATTCACCTTGGATGCAAGAAGTCATGGGCTGCCTCGCTAGACACTTGGCATTAAGAGGTTAGTGTTAGGACTGGTCGGCCTGATGCCAGTATAATGGGACTGGATGGGACATAATGCTACATGTGTTGTGGCTTGATGCCCCAGTGCTAGCCATCACTATAAACTGCCACACTGCATACATCATAGCGATATGACTGAAATATTGTTAAAGCTACATTAAAAATCCAAATCACACACAAATCAAAGCTTCTTAATACAAGCAAGTTATGATCAGTCTCATATATAACAGGCATTTGGAGTAAAATGCCTTTTCCAAGGATATGCCATGTAAGCTGGTCCCATGGTAGGATTTTAACTCGCATCATTTTGGTTGTGAGTCCAGCATGCTAGCCACTGTAGCTTCTTTATGTGACATAGTTTTATAGTTTTCTGTCATGAAAGAAAATTACAAAATACCATGACATACTATCCCACTGGGCTTACACGTACCATGACTTTATAAATAATAATGAGGGTAAAATGAAGTACTGCATACAATTTGTGTATGTATGGATCCATGCGTTTTATGTGTGTATGTGTACCTCCTGTGGGCTTGCGAATGTGGAATAGGGCTGATGTGACCTCCAGCCTGTGGTAAGAGGCAACTAATGGAGGCAAGTTTCATGGTCCTTTAGTGATTAGCATGCTAGACATTTGGCTGAAAGGATGCTGGTTAAAATCCCACCATTGGATTATCTCAGGTCAGCTACTATCATGCATTTTTAAGTAAGACTGTTTACACCAAGTGCCTTAGTACTAAATAACCTACTTGCTATAAAATAGCAAACCATATTTATGTATGTATGTGTGAGGTTTAAAAGCACACAGCACATTTCTGTGTATATGGTGCTGGATAAGTTGAGATTTCTCATAAAAGGCATACAAAACCAAGATAAAGGCAACAAAAAGGTAAACTCTTACAATACAAAGTCAGATTTTTATATAAGCCACACTATTACAAGGGTGGGCAAAATACGACCCAAGGGCATAATCTAGCCCCATCTAACATTTCTTTTTGGCTCACCATGACTCTTAAGGAAACTTAGAATCTTCCTCCATTAAGACTAACATAAACTTTAGATAAATTCATCTAAATGTTATTAAGTGTATTTACTTTTTTGTGGAAAGAACATTTACGTCCTGGGATGACTTACCAAAATTTTTGGAATGCCCAATGCCCCTTGAAAATCATTGCCCACCCCTGCTCTGTGGCAAACTCTTTAGTAGAACGTCAAAATGGCATGCAGCCCAGGGTGTAAATGTTACACCCTGAAGCCCACAGGGTTTGGTACATGTTATAGGTTTTGTGCTAGAATTTACACTTACTGAAAATCATATTTAGTCTTACTTTTGTCTACTTTCAGATTTAAGTGGAATGACTCGTGAATTGCTCAGAACATTTTAGCAGCAGTCTACCTTAATAATGATAGGCACAATGACAGCAGGGGCAAAATCTTGGATCTACCTCTTTGAGTGGGCATATTCAGGCGTGAACTTCAGTCTCGCTGGAAATGGGGGATCTGAATGTGTGGACTTCTTACCGATGGGGCAGAGAATTGCAGAAAGTATTCTAGCATCAGTGTTTTCAATCCTTTGCATCATTTTTGCACTAAGTAAAATTACCTTACCAGCAAAAATACCATCTGTTGAAAGAACAGATTTCTGTGGAAAAAGAATTCTCTTGGTTGTGATGTGTTTAACATTTGGAATTGAACTTGGATTCAAGTTTGCAACACGACAGTTTATTTATATAATGAACCCCTGCCATATCACAACAATGGTCCAGGTAGTTTTCTATATTGTCTTTTGTATATGTCTACCATCATAACGTGGAGTGTATTATGATCTTGTCCACCTATCCGTCTGTCAGTTACCAAATTCATTTCTGCACATTAGGTCATTTTGTCCAGCATATACAGCTACCAAACTTTGTCGATGGCCTGCATTTGGGCAGAGGAAAAACCCTATTGATTTAAAACACTAAATCTCAGGGATCAAGATTCCTGTGATCGAAAGAAGAATATTAGTTTCCACACAAAATCTCAAGTTCTTCACCATCATCATTTACTCAACTTTGCACTTGGTCAGGAAGAAACCTATAGATTTCTGGGTCAGAAAATCAAAAGTCCGGTTCACTGAGTGAAAGTAGAAAGCTAAATGGTATCTGCACAGTAGCTCTAGTTCTCAACCATCTAGAGTTACCAATATTTGTGGGTAACTTGCACCCAGTTGATATTGGAGTCAAATTTTTAAGATCTTGGTCACTCTGACTGAAAGAAGAAAAATGATGTCAGCACATTAAAGGACTATTGGGCAAAAGTATAATGTGCTAGTATTCTTGTTTGTTTGCTTATTCTTTTGCCTCTGAAGTAACTTATATGTAGTTATTACTTTCCTGGCATTGGTGAAAAGTATTCAAGAAAACATATTCATGTATGATTTATTATACATGTGGTGATTCAGTAGAAATTTTAACAATCACTAAGTGTCTACCGACTTAAAGTAGGTAAGTCATATACAAGTATAAACATGTACATAATCAATTCTAGTATATGTAAAAGAAAAGATAAAATACACATCTGTGGTTGTTACTTGTGTATTCAGTAGCACTTGCTTTATCTTGGTGTTCAATAAATCTGGACCATGGATTGATTTAAACTAATAACAATGCTGTATACATCATCTTCACTATTGTTATGATAAGATAAAGTTGGGTAAGACAATTGATGTACATCTGGTACAGCAAGCTGACATCGTGTCATGTTATCAGTTTGTATTCTAGACTGTTTGCAGAAGGAATTTGTTAATATTTTAGCTATCTTTCCATCAACTTGCGCAATATTTAGATCCATATTTTTTTTCTTCTCTTTTGATGATATAAAAACTAGTGTTGTTTGGTTTAGGGTGTGTTTTGCTCAGTCGTAAAGATGGATTCTTTGTTTAATGATTTTTCTTGTTTCATTGTCCATCAGGGACGGGTCTTAGCCTGAATCATAACCATTTATATGGCACAGACTTACTTCCTGCTTCCCAAACGAGATTTGTGAATCTGGCAATGCTATCATTAATATCGTTTGTTTTTTTCTTTAAGTATTCAATCCTATTGAACATTCTGTAGACATGAATTTAACAAAGTATAATTTCCTTTATCATATAACCATATCAATCTATTATAGCATTCACATTTTGGAATAGTAATTTTTAAGGTGGCATGTACTGGACAGTGGTATCTGACTCTGCTAGAGTGAAATTTATCAAGGATACCAGCACAAAATACAAATTCAAGGTCTCAAAATATTATGCACAGTTTTGTTGTTTCTTGTATAATTTACTGTAGGTTACAAGAATGACATGGTTTAAGTACTTTATTGTGAGGAGCAAGATAATTAGGTAATCGGGTTTAATATTCTGGGCCCTCTCAATGCTTAATTCTGTACAATCCCAATCAGATGATTAAATATTTTTTGGTCTATATAGTCCTTCAGTCAGTATTTGCTACTTATTTAGATTTATTTCTGCCCAGATGCATTCTTGTCCCTTTAGATCTATGGTCTCAAACTCAAGCCACCCTGAGGGCTGCATGATGGCATTTTCGAGGGCCTAAGGGCTGCACAACATTTGTTAACTCTCATGACATGCAGCCAGCGCACGTGCCTTGTGTAGAGACACTTGCATTAGTTCAAGAACATATCGTGGAGTTACATGTACATCACTTCTGACATATACAGCTACCCCACCCCATTGGTTTTCATATCCTTGCCTTTATATGGAACATGCACAAGGTAGACAAATTGGTATAGCTTCTTCCTTGAAGGCCAGAAATAGTTTTCCATAAAACCATTAAGCTTTTGCTTTAGTTTCTTTTGCAAAAATTAAAGCAAAATATGTTTTAACTGATCTGGTCATAAGGTCAAGAAACCTTAATTGTGTGGCTGGTCAGTAGTTGTGGCTTGATTTGCCAATGTTTGCTGTTTTCTGCTTCTTTTTGAAAAGCGGTTTACTAATTTAGACTACAAAATATCAGAAAAAATTCCAACATGAATGCCTTTCTGATTAATATATCTCATGCTAATCTGCAATCACATGAGGCCACTATTTAATTTTATAAAGGTAAGGATAAAAACCTTTAAGACCTATAGAACAAGAACCTTTCCAAAAGCCCCTTCATCACAATCATACAACTGCAGTCTTGTATCCAGAATGATGCCAAGTGCTGTCAAATACAGTTGGTGTTATTTACAATAACACATTTTTTAAAATACCTTATCTCATAAACTGCATAATAGAATGGCCAAACTCTGACAAATAATTGTACAGAGTAAAGCTGTACCGATTAATCCGCCATACTCATAATCAGGCTGATTATTAGAACAATTGGTATAATTGGTATCGGCAGAAATAATCGGTGCCGATGTAAACAAATTTCCAAAATATAAATTCAGTCATAACATTCATCTTGACATGGCTTGAATTTTAAATCAGATTTGAATAGTGAAAAATTAAGGAATAAAAGTTTGATTTTTGGGTTAATTGAAAGACAATATATTCTTAAAAGTAAATACCTTATAAAACACTTGCTGTAAACTACTGCTGATTGTCTGCACACAACAAATTATCAATACCATTCATGCACTCATCCCAATCATAGCAGCCAATGAGGCCTCGTGTGGCTGTTGAACTTCCAGCGTACTCATTAGCAGATGGCTTGGCAGATTAGATAGCTAGCGAAATTTCCAGCTGCTACGTAACTATGTCTCACTATAGTTAATCTGTTCTTTAGCCAGTCCTGCAATGCTGCCATTCAACAAATAGCGGTCGCATGCTGAAGCAGCTGAATGCTGACATACAAATATTATGCAGCATTTATATTGGTATGCCAGCGCCAGTAACATTACCTCAGCTGCTGAGCTGCTTCACTGCACGTCTCACAGCGTGGTTTGTGCATCCAGCCAGCCATATGGATAACTTAGTAGTAACTTGCTTGATTTAAAACATTATTTCAAAAGTGCGAATCGATTGGATTATTGACTAGCGATTGTACACTGTTTAATATACTACCAAGTCTATGCATAATGTCAAACTCGAAACACTCAAGTTTAGTCTGGAATTACAAATTAAATGCAGTCGACAAGTCCATTGCAAATTGCACACTTTCCAAAGCATGATTTCCAGAGGTGATAAGGATCCTAAAAGATATATGACATCAAATCTTGTCCAGCACTTGCGCTGCAAGCACATCATCGAACATGGCCTGTTTCTGGCGGATAAAAAAGAAAAGGATGTTGTGCAGTTAACCTCAGCAGCTGCAGCAACTCCTCACTCTCTTAACTTGATACTATGCTGGACCGGAAGCAGCTATTTGCATCTGATGACCCAAGAGCTATTGCAGAGTTCATGGCAATAGATGTGCAACCATTTTCTATTGTTGAAGACATTGGATTTTGATGTCTGAAGGCCAAGACAGGACCGCTCTATACAATTCCAAGTCGGAAGTACTTTCCACATCTTTGATACCTGACATGCATAAGGCAATACAAAGCAAGGTGCGTGATTTAGTTTCTGTCTAATCTGACCATTGTTTGACCTCTTATATGTGTTCAGACCCGCCCATCATCGTAACCTTGTCGAGTCTTACAACACACTGGGTGAAGGAAGACTTTTGGAAACAGGTGATTTAAGCAACAATGCCTCTCGATGAGTCACACACAGGAGAATATTTGATGAGCAGACTGGACAAATTATGCGAGGAATACAACATTCCCAAAACTCATATCCATATTCTTCTGTGTGACAGAGGTGCAGACATGGTTAAAGCAATGCGTCTGGCTGAATTCGACGACATCAGCTGTTTTGCACACGTTGCAGCTTGTTGTCATTGATGGCTTTCTGTCACAACAAGTTGTCAAAGATGTTTTGGCGATCTTGTGAGACATAGTCAGCAAGTTATGGCACTCCATCCTGGCACAACAGCAGCAGGAAACATTGGCATTGCCCATAAGAAACTTGTCCAGGATGTCCAGACATGCTGAAATTCTGAATACAATATTTTGGTTTCGTTATATGAACAAAACAAGTCTTGGGGGCTTACGCTACACTCTATGACCTGCCTAGTCTAACAGCCCCACAGTGGGTCTTGATTAACAATATTGTGGACACGTTAGGCCCATTTACGGACATTACCAAGGAAGTAAGTGATAGCCAAACATCAGTATCCATCATTCTTCCTATGCTGAAACTGCTCTGAATGTTGCTGGCTCCAGGGCATGACACTAGTCAAGGTATTCAGACAATGCACCATGATATGTTGACATCACTGAACACACGCTTTACTGACGTTGCCAGCAACAAGAGGCTTGTCTTGGCCACCATGTTAGATGCATGATTCAAACATCGCCTATTCAGCGAAGAATTACTTGTGACCAGATCCAAAGAATGGCTTAGAGAAGAGAGCATCATAGTTGCATCAGCTGACAAGCAGGACGAACCCCTGACCAAAAAAAAGAAAAAACTGAAACTGAAACAAATGCCACTGGCCCATCAACGTCGAATCTCTGGGATTTGTTTTCTGTGGCCTGTGACGAACCTGTCTGTACCGTCAGTGAAACAGCCTACATGGATGACACAATGCTTGAATTGTATCTGGTCAGCCCTCTGTTGCCACAAGAAGAAGACATATACGGCTGGTGGAATGCTCACAGGTTTCAGTTCCCCTACTTGGCCAAATTATCTAGATGCTATTTGTCTGCACCAGCTTCAAGCGTCCCTAGCAAGCGGCTGTTTGGTGGCGCAGGTCAGATTTTTCGGATCGTCGTAGATCGTTACATAGCGAGAGGGGAGAAATGTTACTGTTGCTTAAATACAACCTACCTCAACTAGGTTTTCAGTATTAGCTGCAGCCAGCATACAGTGACGTCTAACTTTAGTCTTAAAGGGTGTGTATTATTAATTTTAATTATTATTGAGCTAATGTTATTAACATTTTGTAGTCATTTATTGAAATCTAGTAATGGTGACCTGCATCATTGAAAGTAAGTTAAAAGACTAGCTTTATACATTTTCATTCATTTATATCTTTAATGGCAAGCCATGCGTTTTATCAGTGTTAGTTTTAAAGTTTTTCAAGTTTTGTGTTTGTGTGATCATTGTTTTCTATAAATAGCAGTGTACTTCTTATCTGGTTTCTGTTTGTTTTTGTATAGAAGTTCAAATTCACTTGCTGAATAAACAATCTTGTTATAACTCACATGGCAAAATACCTGCATGCATTACACTAAAAAGTTTATACTTCTGAACCAGTCATTGTTATAAAACAAATAACAATGAAATGATCGGTATCAGCAATTTTAATAATCGGCTATATGCGGTATTGGCATAGTCTGCAAAAAGTGACATCAGTACAGCTTTAGTACAGAGGTCTTTTAGGCTTGTACAAAGAAAGTTGATGTACCGTCAAAAATGACATAAACTATAAACTATTCGGCAAAACCGGCTCAACAATGTGCAGGAATCTCATTGGCCTTCACCAGTGTCAAAAATTGCAATATGTTTTCCTTGTTGGTTACAAAAAATACCATCTGGCGATTTATTTGGCAACATACATTTCCGCGTTTTAAAACTTTTACATACAATCTTGGGTTTGGATAGGAGAAATTCAAAGATTGGTCCCCTTCTGTATTCTAATTTGCCTGAGACAACTTTGATTGCACTGTTGAAATGCAGAAATATCTTTTCATGATGTTGACGTATGTGCCATAACATGGTATGCCATGATAAATATGATCGTTTACTCCCAAACCTTTTTGAAAAACTCAGTAATCTTTGAAAATAGAAAGAGAAAAACACCACTTCAGTGTATGCCTTTTACATTTACTGGTAATGTGTATAAATGGTAAACAGCATGATTGGAGCTGATGTAAAACTGTTCTTACGGCAGTTTTGATAGTAGCAGTTAAAAGGCAGAGGTCAGACCACCATTTCACATATTATTTATTGGCTGTCAATAGCTGATGAGATTCAAAGTGGGTGAGCCGTTTGTGCATGGGTAACTGTCATGATGTGGAACAACCCAGTATTAGTAAATCAAAGAAATGAATGTAGGAGAATAAAAGTTATTACATATCATTGACTTGAACAAGAATGTTTAAACCATATGTATTAAATACTGTTGACACGTTTGTGAACTAGGACAATGTTTCTTTGAAATTGGATTGTACTCCCATGTATAAAACACAAGGCATGATTATTTCATTTGTCTGAATATTGTTCAAGATTGAATCATTTTTGATGCCGATTTTGGAAGCAATTAAAGTTTGAATAATTTTTTATGCTGATTTAGGAAGCAGTTTGTTATCAGAAAAGCAAGTAATTCCCAGGAAAAAGAAATTTTGAAACTCCTGAAGTTTTACTTTGTGAAACACACCAGCAAATGGGAAGAGGTGGGCATTTTATTCTGTATGAATGAGATTGACGTATTAATCATCCGTGACTCATCCTATATTGCAAACTATAATTATAGTATGTTAATATTAACTAATGACCTTTACAAAATTATTATGATGAAAATAATATCCATAATATAGATATATATAATGATATTTCTTTAATAGACATGGAAAAATATTGAATCCTTGTGTGGTGACATTCTTTGAAAATTGGCAACAAAATAATGAGGTTGGTAGTTTTTTTAGCATCAGCTTTTTTAAAGCCAGTGTCGCCCTTGACATGGAGCAATTCTAAGCAAACTATCAGTGCCATAATTCAGAATTCATCCTGGCATTAAGATGTTTTGAGTCGAGATTACCCAGTTGCCATTGCATGTACATTTGGTTTTTGTGCAGCCGCTTGGGCCTCCTGTCAGGGTAAGGAGTTTACTAATAACAAGGAAAGAAAGCACTTCCTACTTAAATGGTAACTATATATGCAGGAAGTTCTTTCCTTCCTTGTTTGACAATATACGCAGTAAGATTTACAAGATAGCATATAGATAAGAAACTATGTATATGTATAAAAAAAACTGATGTGTATATGGCAAATTTCAATTTGGAACAAACTTTAATGCAAGGCAGGAAAATCATTGCATGGATTTTAAAGTCACACAGTTCAAGCACAAAGGACTGTAACATTACATGTTGAACATGCAGTGTCAGCATTGGTACAATTTCCTCATAACTATTTATTTATGTATGACGGAGAACTTAATAATAGTAAGAAAAGAAATGAGATGTTTATTTTAAAAAGGTGGCTTAATTAGTTATAAAGAAATCTTTTTTGATGGCCTTTATTAAAGATAATATTTACAAAAATGTGATTGTGCACAGTGGGATAATTGTGGGAGATCTTCTCCACTTAGATTATATATAAAAAATGAAATTGAACATGATGTGAGAATGATTCATGTTTTCTCAGAAATTATAAATTGCAAAATGATGCAAACTTCAGTTAGCTGTTCTGTTACTGATAGAACCAACTTCATTATATGCTCGAGTGTCAGATTGCCGGAATGACAGCATCATGTGGTGCCTCCATACTTTCCCATATGAATGCAAGTAATCGTTCAGTATTTCCTTATTTCTTTCCTTCTCTTTTCCTCTCTCTCTCTCTCTAGCCTCTTTGGGTCATCAAGTTTTATTTATGGACTGCACTCTCATTTCCACTGTACAGTCAGGTGTGGAACAATTTTGTTTTTTTCCCCTTGAAATAGCCCTCTCAGATACTACCATCGTCCTGCTGTGGCCATAAATTTACAAGCTGACCTATCAGTTGACACAGGTTTGAACCCCGGCTGAGTCATACCAAAGACTTATATAACTGGTACTAGCATCTGCCTTGCTGGGCGCTCAGCATTAAGAAGTTAGCTTTAGGACTAGTCTTCCTGGTGTCAGGATAATATGACTGGGTAGGACATGATGCCACATGTCTGGCATGATGCCCCAGTGCTAAACATCACTATAAAAAATGTCTCACTGCAGACATAGTGGATGTTACTGAAAAATTGTTAAAGTTACATTAAAATTCCAAATCATGCACACACACACACCACTCCCCAGACACGTCAGTTGACACACATTCTACACCATCAATTCATTTAGAAAGAAGTCACAACTTAATTATACACAAGTTAATAGACTTTACTACTACATTACTTTGCTAATTAGCTATTCATAGACACAGGTTTTCAGATGTAGAAAAATAATTCCTCATCATAAATAATGCAAATCATTTAAGACAAATAAATTAACTTCTCACAGTTTGTATTTACAAGAAATGTATGAAATCTTACTACATGATTTCTTTTGCATTCAGTGAGCTAAATCTGAACACGTTCAAAATAACAAACATGAATCATTAAACGTGCATGTATTATTTCTGAACTCAAGGACAGTTGAGGTATGAATTTAAAAATGAATAAATTCAACAATAATGACAAATTTACATCAACGAACCATCTCGTGTAACTGAGACTAACTTTGTGCTTTATCTTAGGTTAGCACCTCCATGAGGTGTCTGGTCTATGCCCTTTGCATGTCCATCAATTTCTGATAATCTAAACAAGAAATCTTATATATCCTGGAGTCAGGACTTCCCCTTTGGCATAAAAACTTGGGCTGATTAATCCTGAGAGGGGAACTGTTTTAAAATTCCTGAATTCCATCTGGGAATACACCCCCTCGTTTAGCTTAGCCAATCAGGATTGCTCTGTTATCATCAGGCCCCTGTATGTTCTAACTGTTAAACACAAGGGTCCTAACTAAAACTCACTTTATGACCCAGTCAGAATAGATTAATTATTACAAGCTGCCAGGCTATAGTGATCCTAACTTAATGTTTGTGTCACTCTGACCCCCCAAAAATGCACTATTAAAGAAAGTATTGTGAAATTAATACTAGAGACAGGTTTCTTTTTGTTAAGAAATTATTCTACAAAATTTTGCACTATTACACAAACAATATATGTTTTAAAAGTTGCACACACACACAGATACACAGTACACATTTTAACCCATGTATATGTAGCAGTATATATACACAATGCAGATTTTCATTTGTGTCTGCAAACAATATACAATGGCAAGCATGTGATAGTTTATGTTTACATGGAAATGTCTGCAGGAAATGGTGGAAACTAAATATTTAACTTTAACTCATAGATTTCATCCAGGCAATTATCCTCTCATGAATGGAATGTCTAGTTTGAGCCTGTTTAAATTTCCTTATGGATATTATTCCATACTGTGGCACCTGAATAATGAGCAGAATTGCTTATAATGTGGCTTTTCGTCCGTTTTTTTGTTCATCTGTTAGCACAAGTTTGTTGTTGCTATTCATTCTAAACTACTTGGAGGATTCCCACAAAATCTTACATGAACATGAAATTTCATCCTATGATCTAGCTGGTCCTCAATGAAAATGGGTACTGCTTGATCCGGTATGGCTGCCACAGTGGCCATCTTGAAAATCATGTTATAGCTATTCCTGAATTCATATTAACATGAGGTTTATGCTAAAATACTTCTTAATTGTGTTAAATTGATCCTGAATAACATTTGTGCTGATCTAACATCTAGTATGGCCACCATGGCAGTCATCTTGAAAATCTTGTTATTGCTACATCTCCTGAACTGAATGTCATATTGACATGGGGTTTCCGCTAGAATGCTTCTTATATTGTTGCTTTTCCTTAATCAAAATTGTGCTGATATGAAACCTAACAAGGCCACCAAAGTGGCCACATTGAAAATCTTGTTTTCTCCATTTCTTACTATAGGATGGTCATGTCAACATTGGATTTTAACTTGAAGTCTTGGTATGTTTAGTCGGTCCTGAAGGAAAACAGTATTGATCTGACATTCAGTATGGCTGCTTTAAAATTTTGTTTTTGCTACTCCTTCCAAACTAAAAGTCATATTGACATGTGGCCTTTCATTAGAGGAATTTTTACGATATTTAGTTGAACCTAACTGAAAAAAATAGTGCAAACCTGTTGTCGGATATGGCCACTATAGTGGCATGCTTGAAAATCTTGTTATCACTATGGATGTTCATATCAGCACGAGTCCAAACACAAAAATGTGTTACAGTCAGCTTACTATCCCTAGAACTTTTCCCCCATTTTAAAAAGTCACCCAAAAATATTAAAATATATATTTTTTTAAAACATGACCTGTCTATACCCAAATCTTAAAACTAGTGCAATAGGATACGCAATATTTTTGGGGTCTAATGGTTTTACTAGAAGACTTATTATGATGTCTGGTATTTGCTAAATGAAAATATTGCTGATATGACTTACAATATGGCAGTCATGTTGAAAACCATGTTATTGCTACTTTTAAATGGAACGTCCTTATAAATAGGGTTTTAATCAGAACAATTCTTATGATGTCTAGTAGACCAGTCCTAAATGAAAACTATGCAAAATGACTCCCAATATGACCACCATCAAGGCTGTTTTACAAGATTTGATTTGTCAGAAATCTGATTGGTTTTGTATAGATAGATCTATGTTATTGTATAAACAAAATTACAGAATCATGCATGTTTTGCTATTAATTTTGACATGAAATGAATGATGAAAATGCATCTGCATTTGCTGACTCTATTCTTTATTTCATTTTTGAAGAAATACGTCACACAAGGTAAAATCTTACATGTAATCAACCTGTCAGTGAGTTGTTTGGCATATTTAACTCTTGAGATTATACCGGAACATGTCTGTTTACTAGATTTGGATTAAGTACTTCATACCTCATCAGTGTCTTAAAAAACTTCATTTACTATCCATGTAATTTGCCAAAGACCTTGTTTTAATTTCATTGTTACAATTTTTGAAAGACCTTAATGTATTGTTTTATGTGAACTAAACTCTTTATCGTTTTGGTAATGATCACTTTGAGCAAGTGTGGGAACATTATCATGTTTTATATTCTCGTATGAGTTTGTGTAGATATGATAAATGAGTGTCTGAAATATGTCACTTTAGTTGAAATGTTGACATGTTGCAAAAGCCAAAACAATCCAGTGGTCTTTTAAGTAAATCTTGTTAAAGTCACTTAAAATATGTACATCAAACCCCTCTTTTGTGACATGATTAAGTTAATTTCATTTTCTTCATTCCACTATTCAGAATACCTGCATGGAAAACAAACTATGAGCTTGTAGGGTTTAACTGAAGCCATACAGACTCAACATCATTAAATTCAAATTTCTCTTTTCTGCTCACAATAAGACCAAAAAAATTTAAATTTAAAAAAAAAAACATTAATTCCACCACTTTTTGCTTTATCATCTCTGAAAAGGGCTTTTCATTGGCTATGGTCATTTATAACAGACTGAAGTGTTACTGAAATTCACAGTTAAAAGATTGGTGCATAGGGAGTATAGTTTGATAAGACCAGGGTCTGTTAGACTTCCTAGGCCACTTGTATCTCAGCAATTTAGAACCAGTTGTTACCAGCACAACCTCCATCATTGTGACCATTATACTGTTCAGCAGAATATGAATGCAGCTTTGGTTGCTTTGAATGACTGTAATAGCTACAGCTTAGATACTACACTTTATACGAAAATTGGTTGTTAAGACATTGCATCCATTAGAATAAATGTCATCTTCTGACATGCCCTTTCATGATGTAACGTTAGTTATTAAAACTAATGAGATGGAAATGGTGCAGGAGCAGTAAGGGGTTAACCCCATTTGCATCTCAATTTGTTCCTATCTGCTTTAATGTCTGTAATCTCTGCTGTCCTACCTCCCTCTATCTGTTAGTTTATTGGTTCTGTTACCATATATACTCAGTTATCAGATTAATTCAACTGTATATTGCACAGACCCCAATCTCTTGCCACATGATGTGCTTGCAGATATGGATCTGTTAAGTTTGTTTGGAGGAATTATAAGAAAAAGATTTTAGATGCAGATCAGTTAGCATACTTTACAACAAAAGATCCGGGTCTATGTTGTTTGCAGCTGGACTGGACTTGTGAGTATATATGGAACCAAATTTATCCTAGGATACTCCTCTGCTTGTTGGTAAGCCATACCAAATGAAAATTCCATGCTTGTTAACCATCTGAGCCTGATGATAAGCCCCAGCCAGATAATCCTATGTATCTTGAAAATTCCATGCTTGATAATAAACCTTGCCTGATAATAAGTTCATGTTTGATGATAAACCTATGCTTCATGATAATTCCATGCTTGATGATAAGTGACAACTGGATCAGCCTATGACTCCTGATAGCCCCATCTTGATAAGCCTATGATAAGCCCCAGCCTCCGGATAACCCTATGCCTTATGAAAAGCCCATGATTAATGATAAGCCCTAACCTTATGAGAAGCCCATGCATGATAATAAGACCATGTGACATAATGATAGACTGTATCTCATTATAAGAATTTGTCTGATTATAAGACGATATAGAATATATATCATTATAACAATTTTTCTGATTTTAAGACCATATTTCATGATAAGCCCATGCCTGATTTTAAGACCATATCTCATGATAAGACCACCCATAATTTTTATCCAAACATTTAGCAAATGTTTGCTAAGAATATTTTTTTTTATAGGAACAGATTTTAATAATTTGTTCTTTTTTAAAAAAAACATCAGTTTTTTATGTGATGCTGTATAGGGCATATCTGAGATTGGTGTAACTTGGAAGTGATGGTGGGGTTGAAGGGAGGGTAATAGATACATAAGGAGTATTGTCCTAAATTACTGGTTGCATGCAAGTAAAACCTACACCTGTAGGTGAATAAGTTCAGAGAATATAAGGACTCTAAATGGTGAACAAAATTGTCCTTAGTAACTGCTATGATGATTCTCAATTGCTCATCAAGTGTTATATTTACCAGGAAAGGCTCTTAAATTCTATAGTGCTCTTTCAATTCAGTAACTGCACTGGAAAGATGGATATGCTGTGGAAATTTTGTGAACTTTTAGCATTGATCTTGTACGTTGTTGAAATAGAGGAGTGGAGTGCTGGGTAGGATCAAGGCTTTAACACCTGTAACATTTTACCAGCTGTTAATGCATAGTTAGTACTGTCCAGGAGGAAAATGCCCAAACAAATGATGGAATTTCCATCCTTCCATTACTATGAACCAAAATCTTCAGACACTGAATAATCTCTTACATAAGAACCCCATACCTTGGGCATGTGTGAATGATCCTATTATAATTTTTTTAGTTGCAATGTTGCATTGTTCATCATTGTTGATGATTAAAGAAGATCAGCGCCTTTTGCTTGGTGAATGAGTGATATGGTAACATCCCCTATGTACCTTTGGGTTAAGTTTCCTTTATGCAACTTTATTTTGGGTCAGATTTCTTGCATGATGTAGGAGTGAGCTCTATGCCCTACCATTAGAGCAGGGCCTTTGTTTGCTCTACTCCAGACTGAGATTCAGGGCCCTGAGTGGCCGAGTGGTCTAAAGCGCTCTCCGTTATGGATCACTGCCATCTCACCTCTGTCTGAGTGGTATCGAGTCTTGGATTCAGCCATTGTGGGTATGTGAGAAAGCTTGTCAGTAGCTTCTCATGGGTCAGTGGTTCTTTCTGGGGTTTTCCCGGGTTCTTCCTCCACCATTAATACTTGCCGCCATGTATAGCCTATCGTGTGCTGAAAAATGGCGTTAAACTCTACAACAACAACAACCAGACTGAGATTCCCATTAGAAATCTCTTTTCCTACCCATTAAAGGTTCAGCTGACATTTCAGCCTCCACAATTTCTAATTTAATTGCATTAAGTGCAAAGAGAGCTTGCAACTCTAATACTGATAGGGACCTGTCCTTTATGAAAATTAAAATGTGCCATTACTACCTCATGGGCCTATCTGACTCATTCCTCTTGAGAATGTGTCAAGAGTCACATTTTGGCATTCTGACACTACTTTCTCTTCCTTTTATCTTTCCTCATTGGCCCATCAAAACGAAGGCATTTTCTTTCTCACTGGGCCCTATTGTCATTGCTTAAAAAGTGTCCAGCAGTCTCTTGCTCTCCTATGAAGGTGAGTATTCCTTGTGTTTTTCTGTTGTTTTGGGATCATCAGTCCTCCCTCCAAACTGACATTCACCTGTGCAATAGCATCAACTAAGATATTAGTGATATTAAAATGTAGTTTTTGGAGGGGATAAAACTAATTTTAATTATATAATGCTTACCTGCTGCTATGCCAGTTTCCATTCACCCTCCCCGCACTGATGTCCCTCTATGGACTGCTCTCAAATATATAAAAAGGTCTTTCACACATACCCTAGGTATGGAGCTTTTACTCATGGGCTTGTTCAGTGTTCTGGAAGATTCTGGTTCACGCTAATGGGAGAATAGAATTTCCCTCATTTGGTCAGTATTTTCCTCCTGGAATGTATTAGTTACGCGATTGCAGCAGGTGAGTATTATACAATTAAAATTAGTTTTATACTGCCCCCACCACCAAATATACTGTATATATTAAGCATTCTCATATGTTTAAGTTTTTATTAATATATGATCATCCATAAATACAGGAAGAAAAAAGGCACATCTTTTGAATGTAATAACAATAATCAGTGTTAGATTTACAACTGCTTCATATGTGTCTTAAAAAGTTGGATTTTTTACTCAGAATTGTCAAAATTGATGTAGGGACAATGCGACTTTGCTTCAAACCTTTTCACACACACCCCTTTCCTGGGTTCACTCACCCAGGCCACAAACAAGTCCTCATCTTTGTCTGGTTGGTCCCCAGACACCTGGCCTATTTCAGCTTGACAATGGTTTGTGTATGAAATAACAAGAAAGAGGTAGAGAATAATGCCTGCGTTTTTTTTTTCATTTGCAGACAGTTAAATATGTCATTATAATCTCGGCTGTAGGCTGTAATTGGTCTGAACATAGATTCCCATGTTGATTCTGATATTGAGCAACATTGTCTCACAAGTACTGTATATATTCACTTGCATGTTGAGTCCAGTTGCAAACTGCACATACACAGATCTGCAGTCACATAATGTGTTGGCAGATCAAGGTTAATGCATGTTGTTAAGAAAAATCAGTAGAGCAAAGAACATAGACCCTGATCTGCCAATGCATTATGTGTTGTTTGATGTTGGACTATACTTACGAGTAAGTATTGAGTAACTTGTAATCCATTTGTGTCCTTTATATTTCGCCATTACCACTTCACAAATGGTGTCTCATTCTCTGAGTGCATGACAGTCTTAGCAAAGCAAATCCTGGCAGTTGATTGCCTAGTACCAGCAACAGCATGAATTGTATGTACATTGTGCATCATCAAGTATGGTTAATAGAAGTATACCACTATTGAGAGATCACAAAGTGTAACACATGTTTTAATAAATGGGTTTGTCAGAATTTGAAACAATATTTTTGGAATATTTTCTTTTTTAGGGATAATTTATGCTGATATACAATTTAACTGGAGCACAACATTTCCTGACATTTGTGTCTGTAACAAGCCCACCCTCTAAATTCTGAGAATTTAATTAAACTGGACACTGGACTTATTGTTAAAGAAATAAGTTATGCACAATGGGTTTTTTGTTTTCCAAGAAATGGAGCTCTAATGGCCTACTGGCTTGAATTATTGGACCCATTGCACTTCATATTACTTGTGTAAATATTAGTTCAGGAGCCACTTTAGCTCCGTTGGTAGAGCTACTGACTTGTAATTCAAAAGTTGCAGATTCAGCATCCACCCAGGCTAGCCTGGATTGGCTACCTAAATATGTTCATGGAAAAAGCATAGTTCCCATTTTCTAAGCATAACATAGCTAATTCTATATTAAAAGGAAAGTAAAATCCAACCAAAATCAAAGCCAGAATTGCTTATTACTTTTACTTGCTTATGACATCGCCACATTTATGAAGATCTATGTGAAATACTTAATTCATTTGGCCCTGGAGACTTTTATCATTTTTACCTGAAATTCGGGTAGGAAACGCATTTTGGAGGTTAATTCTGAATACATCTACTTCTAAATTTTTGCTTAGACCAATTCTTAATTGTGCTAGAAACATTGTTTTTCATTGGCTATTTTACTTGCGCATTGTTTTTCGTTGGCTGTTTGGCTTGCGCAGAAGGGAACAAGTCTGATTGTTTATGTTTTTTATTTTTTATTTTTTGATTATTAGACCCATTATTTTTGAGTCCTGGACACTTCTTACTCCCAATCCACCACTTATCCTACTTTTTACAAAGGTTCACCTATGTGCAGTTCAGACCGGTTTGCATTAGATCACAGACCAAAATGTCTAAAATCCAAACACAAAATCCAGTTCCGACAACATGCAAATTTTTGGTGTCAAAAAATCAGGTCACAAAAGATAAGTTTTCCCCTCAGCACTTTGTAATGCGAGTAGAACTTCCAGGATATTTGGTATCATTGTAGAGCTACATCTGTATGCTTTATTGTAATACCACCCACTTTAATGCATCTTAAATGACATTGACGCTGCAGAGCTTGAAAGTAGGATATTGCCTCATCATGCCTACAGGTTTGATTGGGGCTGAACGAGTTAAACGACAGATGTACATTTATAATAGTAGTTCTCTTTGATACTAAATTATTGTTCAATTATTCTTGCATGTTCCGATTAAACTGCAGAATTTCAATACAGACACACATTAGAATTGAATTGACAATACCTACATTGCAGTGCACATTCAGTGGCTCTGCATTGTTTTCATTTAAATTGCTGTACAGTTGTTGCCAAAATGAAATCCTATCAGAATGAATGACATAGGGTAGAGCTACTGTACTACCTCCAGCACTGCCATTGGTGTCCATGCAGATAAAATCTGATAGTCTGAGGTCAATGAATTTGCTCATGAACCATTAAAACCCATGCTGTCACAAATCCATTTCATCAATAAAAAAAAATCCACAAGTTGCTATCAGATGTATTTACTAAAACATAGGGTGGCATAACCTTTAATGGGGAATTGATCTGTACCTACCAAGACCATGCACATTAGGTACAATAAAATTATAAATGCCCATGGCAAAAATAGCCATTTCTTTTTTATGCATGAATTAAATAAAAGTGCTGGTGTCAAAACACTACATACTCTGAACTAGACTGGTATGCTGGCTAATTGTACTTATTTTAGTATGGAAAAAAATTTATATTGGGTATCGGTCTAGTGCCAAAACTTGGTTAATCAGGAAAGTCTTGGCCTACTCCATGAATAATGCAGATTTCATTAGAGCGTTAGTGCCATCTTTATTACATGTAGGTTTAAAATATTTATGGGCTTTTCATATTTTTTGAGTACTTCCTTATTGCACTGTCTTTCACGGTTGTTTTACAAGAAGTTTTGTTTGTAGGAGAATTATTTACCCTGCATGCATAATATAAGTAGAACAGTGAACCTAACAATATTAGATTATCTTTATTAGCTGGTTGAAAAGGAATGTTTATTACAGGTATTATAGAAGAATGGTTTACCTGGCATATACTATGTAAAGAGGACAGTGTACCCAAGAAGGATCCATTATTATCAGTGATAGTTTGTTCGTTTTCAACTTTCTCTGCATGTTTGGTTCAACAAATCATGCCAAACTGCAGTTTTAAAACAAGATGGAAAAAAAGAAAGAAAAGAAAAATAATTTGCTTCAGCTAATGCATCTGATCCACTCTTGGCCTTCTCAAATCAGACATGGATTTTATTTCCACTTCTCACATTCATCTGACACAGTATAAATTTGACAGTGGGTTCATGGGCAGTCCACTGAAAAAACTGATTTTGTAGAAATGTTGGTTGTTTCTTGGTTGTTAAGGGGGTGATACATGTTCTGAAGAGTTTTGAAACATATTGTAGCTTGATTTATCCAGCATTCTTAACTACTTGTACAGAATATACCAGGAAGCTGTTATGAGCATAAATACATCAGACTGCATGCTATGTTATCACAAGAACAAAATCACTAGTGACCAGTCCTGTCAAGTTGTCATTAAATGGTCTGCCATCCCTGGGGGTTGCTATTAACTATCAGCAGGAGTACTTGATAGTGATCACAAACACTTGTTTATACAAACAGGAAAAATGATTGGTGTGATCACATTTGATATCACCATTGGTAAAAGGTATACATGTATGTCGACGTGACCTGCATGTACCTTTCTGGTCCAAGCTTCCTCTGACCTTTCCTACCTAATTTTCACTGGTAGTAGATCTTGATTTAATCAGACTTGGCTCATGAATTAGTGTTGTAAAGAGACGATACATTTTAATTTTATGAACATGAAGAGACTGCTTTGGTGGTTAGAGCAGCAACCTTGGATGCGGAAGGTCATTAGTTCTACCCCCGGCCGAGTCATGCCAAAGACTTATAAAAATGGTACTAGAACCTACCTCACTTTGTGCTCAACATTAAGAGGTTAATGTTAGGACTGGTTGGCCTGGTGTCAGGATAATATGACTGAGTGGAACATGGCGCTACTTGTCTGCCGAATGATGCCCAAGTGCTAGACATCACTATAAACTGCCACACTGCAGATATTGTAGCGATATGACTAAAATTGTTAAAGCTACTTTAAAAATTAAAAACACAGAGAGCACTCTGACTCCCACCTGAACCTAGCAGTCAACTGGGGAATGTCTGAGGTGTGGGGGAAAGTCAGAGAAAATGTTTTTTTCTTTTTTTGTTACTTGTTTTTCTTTACATGCAGCCTATTTTCATCGCCAATGTTAGGTGTATGGTCATGAATCTTTGCGTGTGTGTGTATTCACTTTTGTAATGTTAACATTTGCATCCAGAAAAAGTCATTTATGATCCAGTGACCAACTTGCCTTGCTCAAATACGTGTATCAGTACTACATATGAGTGTTTGGGCAGTACTGGTGTAGCAGCCAAGGCAGACATTGTGTGTGTGTGATTTGGATTTTTTACTAAGATTTAGCAATTTTTATGTGGGAAAGCTGCCACTGGTCAACTTCACTACTGTAGCTTTTTGCAGGTCAGTAGTTTTTATTGGGTTTTTCCTGGTTTCGTCCTCCACCAGGTATACAGGATGCCATGTACTGAAAAATGGCATTAAACCCCAAAAACAACAATAACAACAATTTGTCCATTTATAAACATGCTAGCTTGAAACAAACTATAATATGTCTAATAGCTTGGCATTATATGACATAGATCTGACTTGGTACAATTAAGAATAAATTCCTAAACATTCAATCAATGAAACATATTACATAAAATGGAATCCATTAGTGTTACGTCTAAGGGACTTAAACTATGTAACAAGACAAGGTACAACCCAACAAGCATTCAATTTTCCAAAACACAAATTTATTTCTCCAAAATATAAAATCAAACAAAGTGAAAGAATTAGAAATAATGGTATACATTCCTATATTTGTTCCCTATGGTACTATCAATTTCACTTAAGGAATATAATAAATAATAATGGTAGCTAATCAAAGTAATTATTAATGCATGAAGCATGCTTGAATTACTGGCTGTCCAAGCAAAGTTGCTCAAAACCTGTGACTTTTACCCAGTAAAATCTGGCATCAAGGATGAACAATGATAATATCAACTGGGCAAATAATGATGAAGAGCATTATGTAAGCATTAATTCGGCAACTAATAGTGCATTCCATGATAAACTTAGAAGAAAAAAACATGAAACTTTTATAATTGTGAATTTTACTATTTTTTTTCTTCATAACCTTTGTCATTTTACTAATATTTTATTAGTTAGCATGACTTTTTGGTGGTGTCTTCAGTGTATGAATAGAAGTAATGGGTTTCTGGTACATAGCTATTTTATAGAAGGGATTCTCCTGCATGAGCATAACAATTTAGTCATCATCAAACAAGTGATTCAACCTATGTGTTGTGTTTTTGTGATTTGGCTTTTTAATGTAGCTTTAACAATTTTTCAGTCATATGGCTACGATGTCTGCAGTGTGGCAGTTTATAGTGATGTCTAGCACTGGGGCATCATGCTGCAGACATGTAGCATGATGTCCCACCCAGTCACATTATCCTAACACCAGGCCGACCAGTCCTAACACTAACCTCTTAATACTGAGTGCCAAGCGAGGAAGCTGTTAGTACCATTTTTGTAAGTCTTTGGTATGACTCAGTCGGGGATCAAACCCACGACCTCCCACATCCAAGGCAGACGCTCTAACCACTAGGCCACTGAAACGGTTGATTCAACCTATAGCAGTTGATATAAGGTTTTGAGATTCCTTAGAGTATCTGTTTATTTACCAAAAGGGTCATATGTATTCTGAGAGGAAGGTCAGTATTCAAAGTAAAGTCATGAAGTTCTTTTAGAACAAAAAATGACTAAGATTTGAATACATTCATGGACTCGTGGAAATTTATTTCACTGATTCATCACTGTCCAGACTCATGACATATTTTCATGTTGATAACAGGCTAGTCTAATACCTGTAAATGCATTAAGTTATACAAGTTATATGATCAGTTTTGTTTGTTCACATGCTTATTTATAAAATAATGAGCAGTTCAAAGATGTGACATGAAGAGAGTAGGCAGTATATATTGCAGAAATGTTGGCATTTCTGCATGTCATACCTGACTAAATTGCCATTGATCAGCACTTCTAGTGATGTATAATGTTTGATATAAATGGCAATCTTCCAAAGCATTTTTATCAGTGTGATTAAGCTTTTGGATTAATGCTGGTGAGGTACGGTAAAACTGTCTGTACTCACTTATAAGTCGAGTCCACCTGCAAACTGCACAGACCCAGATCTGCCTGCACATAATGCTGGTTTGTTAGGAGAACGGGCGTCAGTAGAACGAACACCATAAACCCTGATCAGCAGGTGCATCATGCTTCTGCAGATCAGGCTCTTTTGTTGTTTGCAGTTTTACTTGACTTATAAGTTTTGACTCGACTTATAAGTGAGTATATACAGTATTTTAATGAATTGACTGTAGTTTTGATCCCAGTTGCATACGTTCTCTTGTTAGGATTTTGCTCCTTAGCATTTAAATCCCCCTGATGATTTTTCTACATAGTGTGATGGGTCAAAATGACATATTCAGCCCCTGTTTCATCAAACTTTAATTCAGAACTGGTAGTTGCTAATTGGCTGTGGAATTCTAAATCCATGGATAACATATAGTAGATAGAAAGAAAGATTTTAGCAAACCCTGTATCTGAATGTGATAGATTTCATCAGATACTGATTGATTGCCTGCATGTCTGACATGGGAATAATAGATTTATGCTCTGTTGATCTTGATAAACCATTCTTGATGTAAAATTTTAATTTCCCATTTAACATGTCACTTGCTTTTCAAACTTAGTGTCTGTAACAATATTGATTCAGCGATTACGTTCAGCTTGAATATTATGATAAGAGTCTCTCTCCGAAATTTCTTTTTTGGTATTCTTCTGCTTCATTTGCAGGAAGCTTGCTCATACATGTGGTGAATGAGTGGTTGCTTTAGCATAAAGTATAGCTAGCTATGGGGCCAAATCTGCAGGCTCTTTGGTTGTCTGATTTACCTCTAGGTTTTCTCTTTGCACCATGCTGAAATTCTAATGGCTTTGAGTTTGGTAGTAACTATTTTGTTTTCTTTAAGTGAAATATTTAGATTTTTGTGCAAAATTATTCATGCATACAGTAATTCCTTTCTCTACATTTTATTTAATACAATTTTTTTCTTCTACTTTTATATTGTGAAAACGTATCCATCGACAGTGTGGACTTTCTTTTGGGTCACAAAACAATAAGCACTTTTTTTGGAAGAAAAGCGTGCAGTTTGAACATTCATAGCAATGTCTTGTGCATTCCTTTTAAGATAAACTGCAGCAAAAATTGTCTTATATTTATATAAAATAGTGTTAAAGGGTTAAAATATATATTCATTATAAATCACTCCGCCTTATAAGAATGACAGTTAAGAGCCAAGTAATTGTCAAGTATATTATTTAAGCCAGGATTAATGAATAACTTATTTGACAAAAATTTTCTTATATTTTTTGGACACTGAATGGAAGAATGAATAAATGAATAAATCTACCTGTGAAATTGTTGTAGTCCCACGGAGTGTTTCTCTTGGTAGGTTATCAGTACTACTCCACTGAGATATATATTTAAGAGATCTTGCTCTTTAAAACATTTAAAGTATTTTGGTTTGTGCTCATCCTGCAATTCAGCTGGCAGCTGAACTTGTGTTGGTTCATTTAAAATGCTCAACACAATGTTTCTAATATTTTGTGGACTTCAAATGACTTTTCAAACATTGATGGGCCAACGTCTTCATGCAGGATATGTTTGATATGGCAATTCTACAAAAATTGTCCACATTCTGCCATTTCGGACACAGAAGTTTGATGACAAATACTGGTGATCACTGACCATGTCCTAGTGTGCTTGAAATATTTTCATCCTGTTTTTCCTGAGTTTAGTGTAACACAAAATTACAAATACTTCAGTCTTCTAATTCAGTTTATTAAACTTTTATAAACAAATTGTAACATATTTCTTTTGTTTTTGAGGCATACCTTGTCTGCCTTCACTGAGTGTTTACCTTTTGCTTTGCATGTGACTTTATTATTAGAGAGGTAGGTATTTTTAGAAGGCCAGTTCATTTTACAGTTGATACAGAAATAAATGCAGCTCTGGCTTATCATGTGATTTGATTCTAACCAAAGGAAATCCATGTAGTTGTTGTTAATACTATTGCAGTTATATGCTTATATTATTAGGTCTGCTGTTTTACCAAGTCTGTTCAATGTTTATATCAATGACTTTCCTGAAACACAGTCATGCAAGTTTATGTATGCAGACAATATTGCTTTTGGGACCCAAAGCTGCTTGTTTACTGAGCTTGAGGAGATATTGAACAATGACCTGGAGGAAATGATGGACTTTTTCAAGAAATAGCACCAACAGCCAAGCGCATCAAAGACAGTCTCCAGTGTCTTCCACCATAACATTAACCCCTGGAGGTTTTTGTCGTTTTTGCCTGAAATTTCGAGTAGGAAACACATTTTGAAAACTGTTTCTGAATACATCAACTTCCAGGTGATTTTCCAATAATCTAATGCCTAGTTGAGCAGACGGGTAAAAGTTGGAGTTCTCTTTTTTCTTTTTCTTTTTTGCTTAATGGACCCATTATTTTCTTATCGAGACCGCTCTTTATTCCAAATGCCCATCTTATTCTACTTTTTGCAAAGGTCCATCTGTCTGTTTGCAGTTCATATTGGTCTGCCTTATATATGAGATCAAAAAGTCTAAAATCCAGACACAAAATCGGATACTGACCACGGGCGAATTTTGGGTGGGAAAAACTCGGGTCCCAAAAATGAGGTTTTTCCCTCAGTATTTTGTAGTGCAACTAGAACTTCCAGAGTATTTAGTATCATTGTAGACCTACATCTGTCTACCTTTCTATAATACCACCCACTTTAGTGTATCATACATGACCTTGATGTTAGAGCTCAGCAGTAGGGTACTACCTCCTGCCATGCAAACTCTTTGCCAGGGGTTAATGTGTTTACAATCCAAATGCAAATCATGAGCTTTGCATCCCCATTAGTGGCAGCACATAAACACGACCTGACAACAACATACCTTGGTGTGACTCTTGGACAGATCACAGATATTCCACAACCACTACAAGAAAACGACAGCAAAATTGAGCACACGAAACAACCTACTCCGCAAACTG
This sequence comes from Sinohyriopsis cumingii, assembly GCA_028554795.2. Classification (NCBI taxonomy): domain Eukaryota; kingdom Metazoa; phylum Mollusca; class Bivalvia; order Unionida; family Unionidae; genus Sinohyriopsis; species Sinohyriopsis cumingii. Next base: position 74,114,761 of record CM068828.1, read on the forward strand.
GCTGGCAAAACCTGGGGCACTAGTGCTCAGATACTCAAGACTTCATTACTGTTCAACAGCAGAGTATTGTGCTCCTGTCTAGGCTTAATCATCCCATACCAATCTAATTGACGTCCAGCTCAACACAATAATGCACACAATCTCTGGAACACTATGTTCTACTCCTTTACAATGGCTGCTGGTACTCAGCAACATTCCTCCTCCACATCTCCGTCACCAGGAAGCAACCACAAAACTGCTGGTTAAGGTTTATGCCAGTGAGAAACTTCATCTTTACATGGAAATCACCTCACATCCAGCAGTCCACTTGGGGCTAGGTCCATTGCTAAAGGATATGACAGCTATTTTGGCATGGAGTATTGAGTGAGGTGTTGTAAATCACTACCTTATCATAGAGTCATCTGTCTGCCCTCCTGGCCACAATCTTCCATGACATCTGTGGACCATGCTGAACTGTTTCCAGACAGGACAGGGTCGTTGTACAGTCAGCCTTGTCTGATGGTGCCAGGCTGCTTACTTTTCCTGTAACTGTGGTTCTCCACAGAGCATGTCACACATTGTGAACAACTGTCCACTGGCAAAGTTCCCTGGTGGACTGCAGGCTCTGCACTTTGCTGATGATGATGCTGTTAAATGACTAGGCATGCACTCCACACAATAAATAAATAAATCATTATGTCTCTGATTAGGTTGAATGAATGAGATCCATATTGAATATTAATAATCCATAGTAAATAATCATGTCTCTGATGAGGTTGATAATGAATGAAATCCATGTACAGTTCCATCTAATTGGTTGAGCTTTTGATTACTTTGAAGACGTTTCAGATCCGATTTTGATTAGACTTGTAATGTGTGCTGATATTATTAACATCTCGCATGTGGGAGGTCGTGGGTTTGATCTTCGATCGAGTCATACCAGAGACTTATTATAATTGTATTTGCAGCAGCCTCACTTGGTGCTCAGCATTAAGAGGTTAGTGTTAGGACTGGCCAGCCTGGTGTCAGGGTAGTGTGAATAGGTGGGAAATGATGCTGCATGTCTGCGATATGATGCTCCAGTGCTAGACATCACTATAAACTGCCATTGACATTGTAGTCATATGGCTTAAAAATTGTTAAAGCTACATTAAAAATCCAAAACACACACACGGATTAACATTTCTGAGACCTACAGTAATGAGCAAGATCCACGCATGCTAATTAGGTGATCTCATATATGTTCATTAAAGACCCATCGTACATACTGAATCATGTGTACGGTCACAAACCGAGCAAGTTACATGTAAGGCATGCACATTATAATAGCAGTCAGCTGTTCAATATGCCTATTGTGTGAATAGATGAATGTTTGATTTTAAAGATTTTGATTAAAGTATCATTTCACTTATTCTCAACCATGTGCTCATCTAGAACTCACTTGCCTTACTTATGTTTGACTGAGCTTGTAAATTCTCAAGTTCTAGAGACTATTTCTCATCCAGTTCTATAATATTTGGTAAACAGATTTATAGCTCTTCGATGACTTTGATTATGAGGAAATATTTATATCAGGTTATATTAAAATTAGTAAAATCAGCATGCTATAAAATTCTGAAGATAGTTGACACTGGTTGTGTTCCTACAGTACTACATAACTGTGCTTAGTGAAGTTCATTTTGGGATCTCGATATGAAGATATCATTGTGCCTTTAATTTGATATCATAGAAAAGAATATTCTTTATTGTTCTGCTGATCATATACAGGAAGTGCTCATGGAGGAGTTGATTTCATTCATCAATTGGCACACATTTATTATCACTACTTGAGTTTCTTTGAGGACAGCCAAGAAACATTACACCCATAAACATGGTTTCATTGGACATAAATTAAAACAGCATCACTTTGACATCCACTACCGTCTTGAAAACCGCAATTGCTACCTCTGCTCCTCCATACTGCTGTTTCTATCAGTATGGGGTTTTTGCTAAAAAGACTTCTGATGTCTGGTTAAATGAAAATGGTGCCAGCCTGAACTCCAATTTGGCCATAATGACAGACCTCTTGAAAATCATTATATTGCTATACCTCCTAAATGGAAAGTTGTGTTGACATGCAGATTTCACCATAAGACTTGTTACGGTCTACGGTTGTTGGTAAATCAAAGTGATGCTAAAGTAACACTCAGCATGGCTTTTATGGTGGTCATGTTAAAAATCTTCTTAATGGATGGTCATACTCATATGAGGTTTTAACCTGAACAATTCTTACAGTATCTGCTTGGTCCTAAATGATACTGGTGCCAATCTAACAGCCAATGTGCCCAGCACAATGGTCATTTTGAATTTTTTTTTACCATTACTCTGTTCATGGAGTCTTCAACAGCAGAAGACTTCTTATGATGCCAGGTTGGTCCTGAATGAAAATGTTGTAGACTGTACATCTAATATGACTATTTAGGTGGTTATCTTAAAGATATTGTTATTGCTTTAATAAATCACAGAGATTATCTCAACACTCTGCAGTTTTGAAAAAAAAGTCTTACCTTGGATTACAAGGCAGTAGAGTATCATTCACATTGGAGTATTTAATGCTCTGTCTATGGATGGATGAATGCATGTATGTATGCTGTTTACATTACTGTAAATATGCATTTGGTTTAATAAGATTTTAAATTTTAAAATGATTAAAAGTTCTAGTGTTTAAAAACAAATGTTACTTTGGAAAGTGGCCAGCATATGTTTATCAAGATCATTTTAGTATGAATTGAATTGATTTTCTGCATTTTACTTAATGTTGATAATAATGGCTGCTTGAAACTGCTTAAAACTTCATGGAGATAAGAAATATAAACATTGATTACACTGAATATTTTTTTAGTCAGCCTTTTTATTTTGGGATATAAACAGTGCACTAAATGTGTGTTTGATTGCTGAACTTCCACTTCCAATACTGATACCAGACATTTGTAGCAAATTCCAATTACCACCATTATTTTAAATTTGTTCACTTCCTAATGTCTCCAAATTCATATTTCTTGCATTTTATTAAGTCATCGGTCATTTTCACCTTTATTGACTTAAGTATTCAGTGTGAAAAAGTGAGACATTCTTTTCAATTTGTTCAGTTAGAACATGATGTGATCTTGACCAGTGCCACATTGCCATAGTGATGAAATCATGTGTCTTGATGTTTTAGTGGATTTGTTTGATAGTGCGGATAAAAAAAATATCACAACATAGAAACTTGTATATGTACCATTAACGTACATTTTTTATACTTGCATGAGATCTTTTGAATTTTAATGTGACAAAGTCATAAGGATAGAGTCTGGAGAAAACTGTACGTAGAAACCATTTAACTTCAACTAATGAAATTTGGTATGCATGTGTTTTACCATCTCTAAATGACCTGATTAGATTCTGATGTAGTTTGGCTAATTTTTATTTTAAAAGAGAAAATAAGCTAATTTGCTTTTAGTATGTACTGTTATCGATGTTTTGTTGAAAAGCTTGTCACTACGTTTTCATGGAAACTGAGTGACATATGCAAATTCAATTTAGTAGACAGATTTATATGCATAAGTTGATGACATGATTAGATTTATCTGGCATTTAAATGTTTTTGTAGTTTTATGTCCGGGGGATGCCATTTGAAATTATAATAGTATTAGTACTGGTACATTTGTTTATTCTTTTTCAGATTTACTTGCTGGCAGCTCCTCCAAGTAAATTCTTGACTGCATTGTTTCGACTTCACCTGCACATGTTGTCAGGTGCTCCTATTGCAATATTGTTTCCTGTAATAAACACTCGTTTGGTAAGTAAAATAAGTTGCAAATACTACATGTACATGTATTTAAATTTTTACAAGCTTGATATTTTAAGAATTTAGCACTGTGACTGATTGGCCTTTTTTTTTAATGCAGTAAAATATCTTGGATTAATTTAATTTGAATAATATAAATTGCTCATGCATGATTCACAAAATGTTTTCACAAGCATGAGATTTCTGACAATTTAGAAAATTACCTCTGTTGTAAATAAGTTGGATTTGCTATATTTGCAAAAATGAAATTGTATAATTCCTATTACATTTTTGTATTATTACAGATGTACAGTATAACCTGTATTGATAGACCTTGTCCTCCATGCACAGTTTTGTTAATTATGTAGTGTTATGAAAGGCCACCTGTCTTGAGACCATTAAATGTTTCGCAGAACAGTTGATCTTTCAAGACAGGCTCAACTGTATCAATCTTTCAGTTTTATGCAGATGAAACTAAGATATGTTTTGCTACATTCTGTCATCTTTTAGTTCATAGGAGTGCCAAAAATGTATGAATCTATCTATATAAAAACAATTAATATACAGTAAAACCTGTTATGAGAGACCACCCCTTCTGCCAACAAAAAGTGGTCTCTCAAGACCAGTTGTCTCACATAGCAGGTTTGTACAAAAAGATCAGTTTCCAAGGTCCAGTTTCAGAACAATTTAAAGAAAAATATCCACAATCACTGTACATATATTCTATTTTTTATTAATAGTTCTTGTTAAAATATTGTATTCATTCATCAAAAAACAAAATTATATCAGTAAAGATATACTTCTATCTTTAAACATGAAATCAGATTTACATTTGAAGATCACATATTTTAGCTATAACAGCCTGAATTTGTTTTACCGACATTTAAACCACTTTTTTTGCAAGTGGTCTGCTCTTTTTCACTTCTTTCAGTTACAATTATTATTTTCTCCAGCCTTAAAGTATGTCTCCTTTTTTGTTGGAGGTTAGTCCATTGTTGTTAAGGTTCTGGATGTTAAAATTATTTGTGCTCAGTTATAATATCAAATGTAAAAACGTTTTTGACTGAGCTTTGGGAAGTTATAAAAAATCTATACATGTGCATTGCATATCTAACAATTAATGGAAAAAAAAGAAACAATTATCTCATCCAGAAACCGAACCATTTAGTCAGAGACAAAAGTCAGCAACTTCATTCAAAGAAGACATACAGGGATTAACTCTGTTTATAAACAAAATATGTAACCCAGTCGCACCTACTTGAATAAATGACAGCTTTGTGATTGAGATGTAACAACTTAACATTGGGGAGAAAAACAACAAGCATCGCAAGTCTTGAACACTATCAGTCGAATCCTGCATATGATTCTCTCTTGCTGGTTTAATAGACGTTGACCTTAATCACCCCCTGGCAATACAGGTTAACTCTAAAAACAAACAATACATGCAACCACTATGTGAAACTTTGGAACTACCATGGCAATTTGTGAATTGTACATTAGCCTGGTTTTCTGACTGTTGCATCTATCACCTGTAGCCACAATCCTTCTTTTTTAAATTATTATTCTTTTTATGTTTGTTTTTTGTCAGAACATTCGTTACTAATCAAGAGTTCATTGTAACAATTGATTACGTAAAGGTCAATGGTGTCTGTCTTTGTTCTTGTAATACGGTCATTCATAGGGATGCTAGGTCCTATGATGAGGCTGGGAAGCAGGCTAAGTGCGGGAATAATTAGTCTGGTTCCCTGCTTCTTAAGCTTCCTGCGTTGCTCACCCCTATACGAATAACATAGAACAACACAGGGAGCATACAAAGCAGGGAACCAGACTAGGGAATAATGTACATATACTTTAGTCTGGTTTGCAACAGAAACTATAAAACACTATAAGCATAGCTACAAAATTTCAGATATCGACCTGCCTATTTTTATTTTTTATATATATATTTTTTTTTTAAATGGTATGAGTGGTCATTGAAACTGGGATTAAATAATAAATCCTCGTTTTTGTGATGCGGTCGTTCATAGCAGTGTCAAAATGCATATTTTTCCAAGACATTGCAGTCACAGGTCGTGTTCAGCAGGTGGTCGCTCATAACAAAGCATTTATATAACAAAATTGATCCATACATTACAATTGTGATCGGAAGTGACAGGTGGCTGCTCATAGCAGTTTTTATTGTATACTCATTTTTGTCAGTTAACTTTACATTATCACAATTGTGCAGTATTTTATGATACATTTTCAAAATCTTGCAGTATTTTACAATACAAAACACCTTGATATTGCATGCACGTGACACATGTACCTAAAAAATAGTTTAGTATATTAGGAACTACTTTGTAAATAAACCATGTTAGTAGATGCTTCAGGTTTTAGTTGATTAGATTTGTTTGTGGATTAACTCTTTCATCCATTTCAAAGTATTGATGATAAAGTTAACGATGTGGATGAGTTCACTGAGTCAGAAATGAAACTTTCAAACAAGCATATGAATGAACTTGATATTTGCAATGTCAACAATGTGAGAGATATTGTGACAGTAATTGAAAATACCATTCTGATCATTGAAACAGTTCTTGTCAGAGACATATTCATACCTATTTGCAAATAGAATGGTTCAGACTATGACCAGTGCTCTCTAGGGTTCTTAAAAATATTGAATAGAAAGCATATTGAGGCTAAATGCTATCTCATGTCTATAAGAAATATACCATTTTACAAGTTTATCAAAATACTTTATTCAAGAAAAAAGTCCAGCTGAAGGTTTTGATAGGAAACTATGAGCTTCAGAGCCAGTAAGCCAAGATGATGAAAAGTATTATTTCCACTGGCTAAATAGTCTGTCGCACAACAGCTTGTTTGCAATTTTCCCTCATGTAACTATTTTGATACAGTGTTAAACTAGCAATAGATGACACACACACTGTATGATACAGGTCATAGCTGGAGTCCCTCCAACAGTGAGATGCAATTGATAGGCCATAAACATGTCCTCTTTAACTGCAAATAAGAATAGTAATAAATATACTTACAATTATGCATCTTGAATTTCCTCAAAATGTACTTTGTTTGCTCTGCAGATCTGTATGATATGTCCTGCAAACCTGATACACACCAAAACTGTACTGGAATTTCGAGTACCTTTTCAGCTGAAATCTGTTCTCCTTACTGCTATGAATTGACCTAATAATCCAGTCCATAATACATGTAATCAGAAAAGCAGAATTGTGTTGGATCAAAATAAAAACAAAATCCATCTATTCAAGACCAAATGGAAAAGTAGTTGCAATGAGCATTCATTCACAATATGCCTCAATTTTAATTTTCAATTTCAGTTATAAGTAGACCAAAGCGACAATCCTTTTTTAAATTACTGTCATGCACGCGACAATGTTCAAAGATCACTGGGCGGTGCTATGTGCATATTAATAATTATTGTGTATTGATGAGTCAATGTTTGAATATATGTTTTGGAATATTGTATAAATTCAATTTGTTTCTTGTATATTTTTATAATTAAGCCTTAGGTAGAAAAAGAAAATGGGTATATAATGAAATGGTTACTGCATTTGTATGGGAGAAAATGAACTTGTTTTCTCAGATGAATACTGCACTCAAAAAGGTCATGCAATGTTAATTTTAAAAAATTGAACTAATTTTCCCCATACAAATGCAGTAATCATAAAAAAATTAGTAGCTCTCCAGGCAGTTTGTGTGTAAAGGATGATCAGTCAGTATTTTTACTTTAATATTGTTTAATCAGTAGAAATAAAAGTTATTAGAAAATGCGCATTCTGACCCAAATAATAATAGGTTCTATTGTTATTACTGTTGAGTCACTGCTGATACAAAATACTGTGTGACTCCGCTATAACATGGTAGTTGGGACCCATAGAACCCAACCGTGTTATAGACTGAACAGTGTTATAAGCAGCCAGGTCAGTTCTTGAAGAAAAGGATGCATGTACCCCCAAAAATTTGCAAGGGGAGTAGGTAATAAATGCAGGTGGTAAAATAGGTGCTTCATTGGCACAGTTACCATCTTAAATCGATGCATATTAAATGAGAAATACACCTGTATTGAAAACAGAGAAGGCATATATAATAGTTTACTTTATTTAGAGAATCATGAATTGGTACATATGCATGAATACTGTTTATATATACATGTCTAATGTATAGCATGAATAGAGTATCAACACCGTGTACTCACCCACAAATCTCATCATATACATTGAATCCACAATACAAGTGATTCCATCAAAAATATGCATGCTTACATATTTAAAATTTTGTCACAGGTCATATTGGTTTTAATTTAGTGGAAAAACGTAGCACAATCATGTAAATAATGCTAAAGAACATTTACTTTTAAGTACATCCTAAGTTGGTAAAAGTTAGTTTGCGTTTTAAATTGCTGTTGGTAGCATTCATAGGCATAAACTGTTTCCCTACAGAAAGGAAACTTTCACGGCACAGTTAATGTGTTCAATACACACTGAAAAATGCAAAAATCCATCAGATTCCGTTACTTTTATTTAAGTTTGGCACTGACTTCCTTTGAAGAAATTGTCTTTGTTTTTATTGAAGATTGTAGTCGGCTTACTTTAATGAAGGATGCATGCGTTGTTGAAGTCACCGCTAAAGGATAGCTTTGGAGAACCAAACAAATGCCCATTTCTTATTGTGGTGGCAATGTCAAATAATTGTATTGCATGATTGAGACTGATTTTTTCTTTCATTTGCTGAGTATGTTTTCATAACAATCGGTGCTTCAAAGGTAATTTGTTTCCTTTGAAATTTCAGGAAACTATTTTATCTGGGTACATTTTTAAAAGGGAATTGGCCGTCATTTGGTCTATTCTAGTTGCTGTTCCCCCCTGTCTATTGAATAAACCAATAAGTAAGATGTGTTTTTTCTTCTTTTTTTTAAATACTTTTGTGGTAGCAGCATGATGCTGCCTTCCACACATGCGTCATAAATTTAACAAAGTGTCAATGGACTATAGAGACAGGTGTTCTGGTCTGATGACAGGGGTTATTACAGAAAATGTGAGTGTTGTGAAGGATATAATTCTGAGTGAAAAGAAGAGGAACTTTACCTACCATCCACATACAAATGTCTGTCTATGTAAATAGATAAATTACTAGTGAGCAGCCAAAAATCTGACAAAAGATAGATTATAAGATAATGCCTTGTCCGGTTGATCTCTGTTACCAGAAATGTCAACAACAAAAAAGCGAATATCTCACAACATGCAGTACTCATGCTAGATTTCAAGATAAGTGGATTATGATATAACAATGCATTGTTTAGATGGTTTGTCAGTATGAACAAAGAATTTGTTTATGTAACAATATATAAATTTCAGTGAATTTTATATCCAGTTTGCGGCTTCCTTTCATGGGCCCTTTGAATTTCTCTACTCCAAACCAATGGTTGTATATACAAGTTTAAACAGCCAACAGTGTCGCCAATAAAAATAAATTGCCAGATGGTATATTTTGCCGCCAGTAAGGGAAAAATCCAAGTTGGCGACATTGGCGAAGCCCTATGCGATCCCAGAATAAACTTTTTACACATTATTTGTCATACTTTTAAGAAGAAAAAAACAAATTTCAGGAGCCATGCCATAATAGTCTTGTATTATTCATTTGCGATGTCTTCCCCAAGATGATAATAAACTTTTTACGTTTTTTTGTACTTTTAAGAAAGTTCTTTTTTCGTGTATGAGAAAAATACATGTATATGAAATTTTGGGAGCCACACCACAACCGTGTTATATCTGAATTTGTATTATAATGGAGCGTGCTATAATAGGGTCACACTGTACTGTGGACTTTTTTAAATATGGGAATATACATTTTTATGCTTTTGCAAGTAATTACTTTTTTGTTATGACTGAAAAATTGTTGTTGTAGGGTTTAACGCCATTATTCAGAATACGATAGGCTATACATGGCGGCCAGTATTAATGGTGGAGGAAGAACCTGCGAAAACCAGGAAAGAACCACCGACCCACGAGAAGCCTCTGGCAAGCTTTCTCACATACCCACATTGGCTGAATCCGAGACTCAAACCCACGCAGACAGAGGTGAGATGTCAGTGATCCATAACGGAGAGCACTTTAGACCACTCAGCCACTCGGGGCCCCCTGAAAAATTGTTAATGTTTCGTTAAAAATCCAAATCACACACTTTTTTTGTTGGTATATAAATTTAGGGATTTAAAAAACATTCTGCTTTTTTCAGTTACAACATCTATTGTTATTTGGGGTCTGTAACAATAGTGATTCAGCGATTACATGCTTGTGTTTTGTGGCAGCTTCAAAATAGTCAAGAGTTGATATCCCATGAAAAATAGTAAAGTTATGATATTCAAGCTGATATGTAAACAAAATCACAAGTTAAGCAATGATTTGGTCATTCACTTTTACATTTGGCCAGAATTTTCTGTTTGTCAGCATTCCATTAATCCAGTGGATCAATCCTTATAATATTCCTAAGTTTCTGTCTTGTTCTTGATTTGCAGTATTCTCACATTCTCTTGTATATTAGTTCTGTTCGTTGCATGCATCACAGGTGCAATCTTGTGGACTTAAAGTGGAAATGCATACCACATGCATGGGTGCAGAGTGGTTTATTGAGGAAGGGGGTGCTTAGAGCAAACATATACTTTATGTGATCACCCAAAAAAGTGTATAATTTTCTTTTGCAATATTAATCAGTAGTTTTGGTTCTACTGGTTAAAGACCAGAAGACTGCTTGGTTCGCCACTAATCTGTTTTCCATGTGTCTGTCCATTAGCACAAGAATTTTATTGCTACTCCTCCTACACTACTTTGAGGATTGCCCTGAAACTTCTATACATTTATTCCATATTCTGGATGGTCCAGAATGAAAAATACTCTCTTGGGCATCCAGTGTCGCTATTTTTTAAAATCGTATTGTTTACTCAACATGAATGAATGGGCATATTAACATGGGGTTTTCAATAAAGGCTAATGGTGCTGATCTGACATGCAGTGTGGCTTGCTTGGCAGCCACCTTGAAAATCTTGTTATTGCTACTCCACCTGAATGGAAGGTAACATTGACCTGGGGTTTTGACCTATCATGAAGTCTAACTGAACACAAATTGTAATGTTGCTAATTTTATCATTTTTGCCATCTTTAAAAACTTTTCCCAGTTAATGATTTTAATGACATGGAATAATTTAACTAAATAATTCCTCACAAATTATATCTGAACACAAGTGCAAAACCTGATAACTAATTGATTCCAGAGACTGATCTAAAAGAGGAATGAATTATTTGTTTGTCAAGTCCCTGTTTAGACACATTTTCAGTAGGCACTGCTCCAGTGGCCTAGTGGTTAGAGTGTCCGCCTCACATGCGGGAGGTCATGGGTTGGAATCCCACCGAGTGATACCAAAGACTTACAAAAATGGTACTAGCAACTGCCTCAGTTTGCCCTCAGCATTAAGAGGTTAGTGTTAGGACTGGTCGACATGGTGTCAGGATAATGTGACTGGGTGGGACATGATGCTACATGTCTGCAGCATGATGCCCCAGTGCTAGACATGGCTATAAACTGTCACTCTGCAGACATGCTAGTGATATGACTTTAAAAAAAATTAAGATATGATTAAATTACAAAACACACACACAAACACATTTAAACTAGACCTTGATGTGAGCCATTTCAATGGAAGATTCAATCAAATTGTTAACAAGTCTTTTTCTAGAATATACTAAGCTCATAAACAACCTCTTTATAACCATTAATCATGGATGAAAGTTATTCATGTAAACATCTTGTTTTACAAATGACCATAATCTTAAAGTAAAATCGACAATCATAGGCAAAATAATATATACAGATATTACACAGGAAGACTGCATCTAGTATATGGTGAAGTTGTTCCTGTATAAAAATATTATTGCTAAATATGGCTGCTGTACTGGTCATTCTATCTTTTTAGTACTCAGGAATTTGAGAGATGCTTTTAACACTTAGTAGGTGAAAAGAAGAAACATTGGGTTTCTGGAAATTTTTGTTGGCCAGGAGAACATCTGTCCTAAGTTCCAGAAAGTCTTTTGTACAATCAATTTAAGTTCATAACTTATTAATTGAATGATAAAGTCATCAACTTTCTAAAAGAATAAAGTTTATATAACAAAATTTCTGACAGTCTTTTGATGGATTTCATATTTTTTCACCTTTATCTTTTATTTTATATACATGTAACTTATAAAGAAGTTTTACATATATATCATTTATGCTTTTGCTTATTTTGGATAGGTTTTTCTTCGCAAATTTATTTCAGTTTTTAACTTTGCAAGTTGGAATTTGAGTTTCAGTTTGTACTGTATTGCTGTGATTGTGCTAATATGCTGTTAAACCTCGTGCACACATAAATACATGCGGACATCCAGTTGAAAATTTCCTTTTTCAGCTGCCAAAGTTATTAGCTGATACCACTTGATTAATATTTAGCTTGAAGAAACGGTCATCATCAAACAATTGTTGTATAATGTTTTGTCCCTTCCAAGAATGTGAACTGCCCATCTAGTATATCACTTTTGCAACATAGAATTCATATTTCATTGGGTAACACGAAGGGACATGTATTTTGATTTTATACAAGACAATCCAAGTCAACAGTGGGAGTAGTAAATGTTTATAAGACTATTTGCATTATTGATTCTAGGTTCTCTATGTTTATAGAAACAATAATACATTGTATTGACAGCTACCATCAATGGTAACATGTTTGTTCAGTTTTGCATGGCATCCTGCTTCCAATATCCACAGAATACTCCATATTTCACCAATGTTAATTCCAGGGGACATGTCTTGAAAACTTTTTTAAAAGTGCAGGTAACCTACTAGCAATTAAAGTGATTGATGTTGTTGGTTTATGATAGGCAGTAAATGGCAGACAGTATAACTAGCGGAGGGAGAACCATGAATGCACGCAAAGCTACTGGCAAGCTTTCTCACATAGCAGCATTTGCCAAGTCTGAGGCTCGAAACCACACGGACAGAGATGTGATGGCAGTGATAAGTAAGGGCAAGCACTTTATAACCACTAGGTCACCAAGGCACCTATCAGTGATTGATATGCCTTGTGAACTTAATGGATTCTGCTTGGCTCATGTGTTATTAACTTGAGGAAATGCACCATTTGCCACACCAAACCCGTAACCACATGAACAGCACCAGTTCTTAGATCAGTGCAGAATGTTTGTAAGTGGCAGATGTAAAATGTTTCTTACATTCAGTATTAACCTTTTAAATCTGCTAGTTTAAAAAATTCATCAGTAGTATGGTAATTGGTTTCATGCAGCAACCAATGTAGATGCTTTTTGCTTAAACTTAAGGCATGCATGAATGAATCTCATGCAAATAAGTTTTTATTTATTTCATACCAGTCAATAATTGAAGTCTCTAAGGAGAGAAACAAATATGAGATATCTTACAACAGTAAATTGATCATTATTGTTATACAAGACTACAGAGTTTGTGTTGCAGCTTCAGCAAATAAGGTATTGATTAGACACATTTGAAAACATGTTTTATTTTCTTCCTGCTGGGTATTATCTTTTGTTAACAGATATGTCAATAGTACAAAAGCAATATACGAGTTCTCCAAGTTCCTTCTTTTCACTTTTGTGCTCACACAAAGTTACTAGTAAACATGTATCAAATACCAATAGATTGCAAAAGCTCTTGAAATCTGTTGTATCTGCTATGCATCAGATGTAACTATGGCTTTTGGTTTCCAACACACAGCTTGATCTTTATTGTCTGTTCAGTTTGAAGTGGTTGATACTATATCATACGTTTGCATGTTCTCTTTCTCTATGTGTGCCTTAAGTTTGGTGTACAGTGGTATACTGTTGTCCACCTGTCCATGCATGTGAGAGATTTTCTTGAAACTTGGCCCAAATATATATTGTAACTGGACATTATATCATATACCTTAGCCATGCCCCCATCTTCAAGGGCAAGGGAAAATGTCATTATATGACTTGCATCCTTGTCTGGTGTTTAAATTTCAAATCAGTGGAGATATTTTAATTTTGATTTTAAGTTTGCAGGGCCTGTCCATCAATTTGTTCATGCATCCCTTCAGTTTATGATATATACCTTTGTAGATTTTGTTTTATCAGATACAATTATCATGGAATTCTCACTCAGTTTTACATCTTCCATACAGCAGATCATTTTATTAAGCATAGCTCAAAAAACCATTCAACATGTTCTCCTGGAATTGGAAGTGTACATTGTCTCATTGACCTAGATGTGTCTTTTGAGTTTTTTGGCTGATAAACTCCATCTTTAGCTCAGTTGTTCATAGACCAGAAGAGCTTAAGGGATGGCCTGTTAGCACAAGATTGTTATAGCTACTTCTCTTAAACTACTTGGTGAATTGTCACAAAGTTATAAAAATTTGTCCCAGTAGTGCTACTTAGACATCCAGTATGACCACTAGAATGACCGTCTTGAAAATTGTGTTATTGCTACTTAGACATCCAGTATGACCACTACAATGACCATCTTGAAAATTGTGTTATTGCTACTTAGACATCCAGTATGACCACTACAATGACCATCTTGAAAATTGTGTTATTGCTACTTAGACATCCAGTATGACCGCTACAATGACCGTCTTGAAAATTTTGTTATTGCTACTTTTCCTTAGCAGACAGCCATATCAGGGTTGGGGTTTCACTGTTGTTGTGATTTAGAATGGTGCTGATCTGGCATCCAATATCACCACCATGGCAACCATCTTTCAAATGGAAAATCATACTGAGATGAGGCTGTTGCCTCTTATGGAGTAGATGGTCCTGGTTGAAAATATGATCTGATGACAACATGATTTGTACTAGGATGAAAAGTTCTTGAACATGAGGAGTTCCCTTGAAAACTCCTTGAATATAGAAGAAATTGTAAAGGTGTTATCTTTGAAAAGTTCTCAGATTTGTTTTTAAAAATATCTTGATGTTTGCCAAAAACCTATATGAAACTGAATAAAATGTTGTACCGTTTCAAATTTTGCAATGTTTTCATTGATGTATTATCCAAAAAAAATGAATAACACGGGATAACATTTGGTGGATCACATGATATACAACACATTAGTTAGCAAGGCAAAATATGGAGAAGGTTCAATTTCTGCATGACATAATATTTCTTAAAAATCTTTGGGAGCCCTTTGAAAACTCACTGAAAAGATCTCACCAGGATTGTATGAACTGTTATCTTTGTTATGTTTACTCCTCCTAATCGAAGGTCATGTCAGCATGGGGTTTTCACCAGCAACATCTAGTTGAATCTAATTGAAAAGGTACTGATCTTAACATCCAATAAGGCCAAATCTTGTTGGTTCAGCTCCGGAATGGATGGTCATGTAAGTATGGGGTTTTCACCAGAATTGTTATGATATCTAGTTGGCCATAATGAAAATTGCATCAGTTTTACATGCATATTTACTTGAAAATCTTAATCTAACTACTCTTCCTGATATGATCATATTGACTGGGTTTCTCCAAAAGAAATTGTGCTCTCTATTTGGTCCTGAATGTAAATGGTGCCAATCTGACATCCAAAATCTGAAAATCATTTTATTGCTCAAGAATGTCAGAGATGGTTTAAATGCTCAGAAGGAGAAAATGGTGTTGTCTTGGATTCCCGGAAACTCATTTGGTCATTAGAGCATCAGTCCCTTTGAGGTCTCTTGTTGAAAAGAGTTATGGCCCTTGCCAATGAAGTTCACTTTCATGTAAGATGTTCATTGTAACTAGAACAACAAACTAAAGCTTTAAACCATTCTGAATATTTTCTTATACACTTGAATGTGTCATTTATGGGTTTAGTCTCGTCTACTCCATTTGAATATAATTATTATGTCCCTTGCCAGTCATATTCTTGTCTTCACACGGAAACTTGGAGTGGTCTTTGCAGTCAGGCACAGCTCTAGAACCATTCAACATATTCTGACAAAAATCAAACATTATTTATCACATAAACAATATTAAATATAACACTAGAAAATTCCAAAAGTAAATCAGATTGTTTAAAACTAGTTTTAACTAGATTTATTACATGGTTGCTATTGAATTTAACTATTTTAATACATGGTTGCCATTGAACTTAACTGTCTTATAATTGTTACACAGTAATTTTTTATAAATCTGCTGCTATTATCCACCACACTGCTAGAGTACACTAGCACTAAAATTAATTTTACATTGAGAGATCACATTACTACTGTTTGTCAGAATGTATTAGAATGTGTTACAAATAAATTTAGCTGTTGTTATGCATAGATATGAAATAATATAATCAATTTCACCATAATATGGTATATTATAATGTTGACTACTGGCATCTAGACTAACAGATCTGCTCTACATTATCAGAAGTTGATAGTGTTGTGATGAACACTGTGTTAATGTAAAATTTACTATGCTATATTGAAAGGCATGGTCTATCTCACCTTTATTACTTATTCAATTGTTTAAATCCTGAACTCAGGTGTTTTGTTTATACACCACATGGGGTTTTACAGTATGTACAGGAGGGTTCTTAAATGTTCTTTATCTCATTTTCTTATGAATACACTATTTTTCATATGATAAGGCTGGAGGGCAAGAAGTGGAAATTCTTGTAAAAATTGGAAATGGGCTTATAATTGGTAAAAGCTTTGTTAATATTGCAGTCAGAGTTTGAACAGCAACATTTCCTTTAAGACCAACTAGACCTTGGCATGAATGTGTGTATAAAACTTTATGACAATCCTGCAAGTAATTTAGGTGTGTTATAACTACACCTTGGCATGAATGTGTGTATAAAGCTTTACGACAATCCTGCAAGTAATTTAGGTGCATTATAACTAGACCTTGGCATGAATGTGTGTATAAAGCTTTATGACAATCCTGCAAGTAATTTAGGTGCATTATAACTAGACCTTGGCATGAATGTGTGTATAAAGCTTTATGACAATCCTGAAAGTAATTTAGGTGCATTATAACTAGACCTTGGCATGAAAGTGTGTATAAAGCTTTATGGCAATCCTGCAAGTAATTTAGGTGCATTATAACTACACCTTGGCATGAATGTGTGTATAAAGCTTTATGACAATCCTGAAAGTAATTTAGGTGCATTATAACTAGACCTTGGCATGAATGTGTGTATAAAATTTATGACAATCCTGCAGGTAATTTAGTTGCATTACAACAACAAACTTGTGCTAACAGATGGGCAAATGATGGATAGCAGGTCATCCCATATGAAAGCTATATTTAAAAAAAAAACAAGAATAAATAATAGCCATCCTAAAACCAGGTATGTGCAGCAAAACTTGGTGCAGATCCACTAAATAATGATTACAGTCCATAAGTGAATTTCAGCAACTTTTAGTCATTACACAAATCATCTACATTTCCAATTTAGAGGAAATTCAGATACTGAAAGATTTGTTGTAAAAAAAATATACCAGTATGTATGCTTAGAACCAAAAAGTTAAACAAAACTTTTTTTAAAACTTGCTGTAAAGCCTCAAAAGTTTATTCGTATCATCTACATATGCTTTAAAACTTTCCTTCAGATTTCATTTGTCTATATCAAGTGGTTTTTACTTAATAACGTTAAGAAAATTTGTAAATTAGATTTGGTAAAATTGGTATAATTTTCCGAAAACTTCGGTTTTCACTAAAAAGCCAGTCATGATGTCAGGTTGGTCATGAACAAAAATGGTAGCCACTCTGACCTGCATTATTGCCCCCATTGCATTCATCTTGAAATTCTTGTTCTTGCCACTCTTTCTAAACATAAAGTCAGATCAAATAGGGTTGTTACATCTTCTCTTGTACAGATGTTACATGTAATATTAATGTGGGGGTTTTCATTAAAAGAGTTGATGGGTTAAAATTCCTTATCAGGCTGTCTAGTGGTTCTAAATGAAAATTTTGAAATGTTGAAGTCCACCATGCTTGCCCTCTTGAAAATCTTGTTATTGCTATTCTTTATAGTATAATAAATACACTGTATATAGTTTACCCGAAAAGAAAGTGGTGCCAATCTTATGTTCAATATCAGAGTTGGTTTCAGCACTCTGGAGTTCAACCGCTCCTGTGGCTAGTGGTTAGAGCATCTGCCTGAGATGTGAGAGGTCGAGGGTTCGAACACCGGCTAAGTTATAGCAAAGACTAAATAAAATGGTACTAAAAGCTGCCTTGCTTGGCGCTCAGCATTAAGAGGTTAGTGTTAGGACTGGTCGGTCTGGTGTTATGATAATGTGACTGGGTGGGACATCATGCTACATGTTACATGTCTGCGGCATGATGCCCCAATGCTAGATGTCACTATAACTGTATCACAGCAGACGTCATTGCATTATGACTTAAAAACTGTTAAACCTGCATTAAACATCACACACACTCCTTGCAGCTCTTTTGGCCAGAAGATTGTCAGACCATTTGACTCGTGTTTTTGGTTGCAGAGATAAATTTACCTCAGTTTAGAGAATGAACTATTTTTTATATCAGTTAAAAAAATGTTGCACATAGTCAGGAATAAGTAATAGCTAGTAACATGCCAAAACTTGAAATATCTAGGTGTAAGTCATGAAATTGAGTTTAAAATTTTAAATCTTTCATGTCACTTGAATTGCCAAAACTATGTGACATACCATGTAGGTGTTACTTTTCTAACTGTGAATATTGTGTTACCACTGTTTATGTTAACATTAAGATATTACGTTAACAGAAACATGGTCATGTCATTCATTAAATATGGTACTGTGAAACAAGCAAGTTTCAGCCAGGCTGTGTCCTGTGTAAAAATGCACAGAACAAAAATAAAACAGAAAGAAGCATATAGAGACATGTTGAACCATATATGAAATGATTTTCAATAGACCAGAATGAAAATAAAATAAAACTAATATAAATTAAATAGCAAATAATAGAAAACAAATGTAAGCCATTTGTTGGAATATTCCATGAAGATAACCCATGTTATAACAGGGATGGATGTTAGGTGATCATTGTATATTTATTGGCTAATGTTATTTTTCTTCAGTTGCCCTTTGAGACAGAAGTGTACTACCTCCAGCACCTGTTGATGATGGTCATTCCATTTTACTTGATCAAGATTGGAGGTAATTAAAAACTCTTAGAGACTGTATAATACAATAAGTTCTAGCTTATTTTAATTGGTGAGACTTTCTTATTCTAGCATGTTTCTGGTACCATTTTCATGATTTTGCCAATTGAACTTCATTTTTTATTTGACTGCAAACAGATATAGGCTGGGGACTCTTTGAGTTCCATGAGTGAAGAGTCCAGGACTCATCCTGAAATTCTGTTGAGAGCCCTTTATGTCCACAATATTACACATTGTATTTCTGTCAGGCAAGAATCCATCATTGTCATTCAGTTGTGAATAGTTTTGCATGGGGAGTCAAAGTCCAAGACCTCAGTTTAAAAGTCAACTGTTTTTACCCTGGGTCAGTCTGTTATTGACTGTTTTGAAAATTGTTTGTTATTCATATAATATGATTGGTTGATTGACTTTAGACACCCATCTGACACAATAATTAAATTAATAAGTAAAGCACCTCATCACATATCAAATTTGGTTGGCAGTATAGATCATGGATAAGTAGCCCTTCAGTTACCTACATCAACCAAGGCTTGTTTTTATTTTTCCACACCTTGTTTGATACAGGTAGATAAAACCGACTCTTCTACTTAACCAAATTCTGCTCAGGTTTAGCATAAACTTAATACCTTTTCTAACCTAATCAGTCAGTTTGAAAACTTTGGCCTTAACAACAAAAAATGTGTAAGGGAAATTGTTTTAATCACAATGATATGAGAGAAGGTCTGTTTGTAGAGAAAGTACCATTTAAGTAGCTACGGTATTGTCGGGTTGTTTCTTAACTATGAACTTAAATCAGTATGAGTGAAAGCTAGAAAGGTTTTGACATTTTATCGCTATACAACTGAAATAATGTTCAGTCTTTTGTGAGCTGATAAGCTTTAAAAAAGACATTACTTAGCTCATTTTTCAAGAGACAGAGATTGTAGTTTATTTAGTTAGGTTGATGTGAGGTATTTATTTCCCATCTCATCAGTATGCAAGTTTGTGATAATGTCCCTCACAAGAAAACCAGGTGAATTTAGTCCTGCTATGTGTTTTTAGTTCAGCTGTCTGAAAGACAAAGTCAGCATATGTTATATCCCTGCAACTTTCATGATGTCGCTTGTGCTTAGTCTGTCCTCTATAAATATTTTCTGTTTTAAAAATTTAAAAGAATCACATGTCCAGTATCAATCAAATTTGGCAGGAAGCATCCAGGCATGAAGAGCTTTCAGATTTCTACTCATCTGCCATCCAATATGGCTACCATTACTAAGAATAACCCTTTACATGACAACTTCTTGAAACTTGTTCAGCCAAATTAGACCAAATTTGATACAGGGAATCCTGGCATAAAGGGCTTTAAAATTATGCTAATCTATGATCAGATTTGGTAATTGTAGAAGAAAACCTTTAATTTACTTCTTCTATAAACCGCTTAACAGAGTTGACGAGAATTGACAGAAAGCATCCTGGCATGAAAGTTGCAGATGGTGTATGTCTGCCAACAGATACAGTGTGTCCACCAATACTGAAAATATAAAAACTTTCATGTTCTTTCAATTATAGACTTTTAAAACCAGATATGGCCATTATAAAAAATATTTTCTCTCAAAAGAACCCCAAAAGCAAAATTTAACTAAATTAGACAGAAGGCCATTTTGCTTGTATTGCTTTGAATTCTTTTACAAGTGATGCTGATCTGTCATAAAATAAGGCACCATTTCTAAAAGTTTTTCACCACAAAAACTTTAATTGATTTAATCTCAAAAACCACAAAAAAAATTGTTGTACATTTGACTGTAAGCATAGTATCATGTATTTAACATTTTTGCAAATTATCATGTGGAACTTAATCTGATGCAGCCTTATTGCTAAACCTTTCTGCCGCTTTGTCTCAAAATAAGCCCATTCACATCTAACCAACTTCAGCAAAGAGCATCCTAGCATAACGTTTTCGCTAGCCAAGGTTCCGATGTGTTAACCCTATCTAAACCTTGGTGTATTGAGCAGATATATCTGTGCTCTGGGTCTGTGAATTTCATTGGATGGGGCAGCAAGCCACCGCATCCAATCAAAATTAAGTTGTTCAAATTTGAACACTGTTCCTACATGATCGAGACAAGGGGAGCACATAGCTTGAATGGACTAAATAAGCAATTGTCCAGTGCAGGTCAATGTTTACACAAATACCTTTCACTCAAATACACCTGTAATGGCTTCATTCTGGTACATAGTCATATTTTGATGTTAAACTTCTAAAATATCCTTTTTAGGTCAATTGTCCCCCACCATTTTCAGCCAATGTACAATGCATTACGCTGCGCTATTGGTTAGTTGGCATTACATATGAAGGGAGGCAACTCGTGAAATCCAATAGATGTCGCTAGTACAAAGTACCAGTATATTTGTTCAATCTGTCATGGTGTATATAGGGTTATCTTATCTACACCTTGTGTTATAGTGGTCAAAATTTGTGACAAAGTGACTAACCCAACACATACATTTTAGAAGTGGAAACACAGCATAACTCAAATTTTCCATGTATTCTAAATTAACAGCAAGACATAATAAATACAACAAATTCATTTGAATTTATTTTTAAAAATGGCAGCCAATCTTTCTTGAGAAAATTTACTATATTACATTTAAATGATTACATTTTGAACCTAAATTCTAAAAATTCAAAGTTTAGATATTACAGCACAGAAATGCAAACTTCTTTACATATTTTGTACCCATTGATTTTTCAGTTGTTATCACTTTGTAGAAGTCCTAATTTTTTTCAAATCTTAAATGTATTTATGGTACTGAGAGCATTTTTGAAAATTAAATTATTGAAAAACTTAAAAGTAGAGTCAGTTATCTACAGTTAACAAAAAAAATTATTAATACAAAATCTTCAGAACATTAGCAAACAATACAGGTACTCAGGACTGCATTGTAAAAGTTTTAAGGGACATGCCATGACAAAAATAATGTTCAGTTAATTCTCCGTATTTCAGGAGTGTACACAGCAGAGCCTATTAGGGATTTGAGCTGGTCTATCCTATCCATAGGCTGTCTTTATCTGTACCACTTCATGCCCATGCAGTATTTAGCTGTGGTAAGTATGCATTCAAGTGCTTCTTTCTGTTGATGTAATGCAGATTAACTCATTTGTCAGGGTCACATTTCAAGATGAGGGGAAGCTATAGTATTTTTGATACATAAGCCATTTTTCTGTCGTATTCACACTTCCATCCACAAAAGCTTTGAACCCCTTACATAATTTGATCTCATTCAGTAGGTAAATTGCCTGTGTTTTAAAGGTTTCATCTTGTTAGAACTATTTTGATGAAGTCATTGCCCTTTTTCACACAATTGTCCATTTCAGCTAGAGCAGATCATTGTAACCAGCATTTCTTAACAAACTCTAGTGCAGCTGGTTTGTACATTGGCTCCTAGATCTAAATGACTTTTACAGGTTTTATTTTATCAGCTTATTTTTTGGAAATAGTTTTGGCTCTTGATTGTTAATTTCACATCTTCATATGGGATGTTGCTGATAACTAGCACAGCTCAAGAATCACTAAGCATAATTTGATATCAACACTGTCTCATCGATCTGTATGTGCCTCTTAACTCATTAACCCCTGGTGCCACCTTTGAGCATCAGGAGGTAGTACCTATTTCTGAGCTCTGTGGCATCAAGGACATTTAAGAACCACCAAAATGGGTGGTTTTAGAGAAAAGTAGCAAATGTAGTACTACAAGGATACAAAAAATAATCTGAACTTTCTACTCACATTACAAAATACAGAGGGAAAAGCCTTGTTTGAGACCTGATTTGTTTTACACCAAATATTCACCCATTATCTTAATTGGATTTGTGTCCAGATTTAAACTTTTTGTCCTCAGCTTTAAGGCAGACCGGACTGAACTGCATACAGACAGGCGAACATTGCAAACAGTAGGATAAATTAGGGAATTTGAGTAAACAGATGCCAAGACATGAAAATGATGGGTCTGGTAAGCAAAAAAAATGAAGAACTCTTTTACCCTTCTGCACATGCACAAGCGAAATAGTCAAAAATAGCCAATAGCTAACACAACTAGGCATTTATCTTAACAGAAATCTCTTGGAAGAAGGTTTATTTGGATGTATTCAGAAGCAGCCTCCAAAATGGTTTTCCTACTAGCATTTCCTGCGAAAATGACAAAAATATCTAGGGGTTATTGAGTTAATGGGTTTTGTTACTATTTCAGATAGAGTTATGCCTCATGTCGAGGACATTGTACTCTTCATATAGAAACTTGAAATGTTGGTTGCAATCAGCATTACACAATAACCATTCAGGATATTCTGATCAAATTTGGTAACATGGTCTTTTAGACCAAGATGTCCATTTTATGGGCTTTGTTTAATGTGCACCATTTTAGATGAGTTTTGGCCCTTGTCAGGCATCTTCATGTCTTGTACATGGCATTTTGCTTGTAATCAGCACAGCTCAAGAACCATTCAGTATATTCTAATGCGATTTCATGGAAATATTTCATGACCAATGTGTCTTGTCTACCTTGTTTTGGACAGAATTATGGACCCTTTTTAATACTTCCTATATTTATCTTTATGAGGGATGTTGTCATTATTAATGATACCTTGAAGGAATTGCATTTCAAGTATTTTGCATCATCTTTACAGCAATCATGGTACCTGACTGCCCTAACTTGAGTGTTTCTGTTTAAATCCTTTCGCAACAAATAGATGTGCACAAGGCCCTTCAGGATGCATCTATAGCTAATAATGAGTAAAATGATTTTTTTTTATGATGCACGTTCTACTGGCAAAAGCATAGCCTTAGCATAATTTTATCATGTATGATAGGTGGTCCCAAATTCTCATGCAGTTTAGGGGAACCATTCAAGCATATCATGTTATTAATAGGGTCACCTCAGGAAGAACCACCAATCCATGGGAAGATATTGGCAAGATTTCTCACATGCCCACATCAGCTAGGCCTGAGACTCAAACCCATGCAGACAGAGGTGAGATGACAGTGATCTGTTAAGGGAAGTGCCTTAGACCACTTGGCCACCTTGGGCCCATGAGGCAGGTCTAATGTCAAAACTACATTCATCCTGAAACGGGATTCATGATCTCATTCCATTTATAGAAGGGACCTTGCCATACTGAGGCAGTTTTAATAATAAAACTACATGAGATACTTTATAGAGAGGGACTGTTGTAATGGCAGATAATGGTGTACCTTGTTTGCTTACAGTTATAGGTAGCTCTAACTGCATAGATATATTGTGCAGGCACAATATACAATGGTAAATCTAGATCTACCTGACTGCATTTAGCTGTACTTTATACATGTGTAACTATGCTATATTGACTACTTTCCATTGATTAACTTAAATTCTGCCTCCATTTGCAATATATGGCTGTTACCTATGTAGTTAGATCAATGATTTATTGAAAATGTTTAACATGTACCAAGTCCCCATTTTAATCAATTTTTTCCACATGCTGTCTTCTAATTCAGCTTGTGTTCATACTGTACCTACAATGCCTTTTTCAGTAATGGCTGTTATTGAAGAGGCAGTAAAGGAAGTGGTAGGAACATTTGACATTCACAAACAAAAGTTTGAGGCGGAATGTACTGAAAAGAAGAGTTGGTACAGATCAGTAGAAATATATTCATAATAGCACATGTCAATAAACTTGTGTCAAACACACCACAGTGGATGCAAGGCAATCTTATAATAACTGAAAGATGAGATTGTAAAATTGACCAAAAAAGTACATGGAACCATTCACTGTCATAACCATTTGATACATTTTATAGCAAAGGTAAATGATAACCATAGATACAAATATTGCAACTGACTGACACCATGATTTTGTACATTCATATCAGACATCATTACACTCAGCGTGCATATTTGTATTTTGCTTTGGGGTTAATGCCATTTACAAAATAAATGTCCTTATCAATGTATCACCATCTTCATTATTTCAAACAATAAAAAAATTCTTGATTTTTTTATTTGGGGATAACACTGTGCAATGCATGCATCAAGAGTAATGCCATTTTGCTAACATTTTATGCTATGTTTTTAAAGTGTACTGCCATTGGTCAGCAAGAGATAAGTCATCAAATCAGATGCAAGTTTTTGTAAATTATCAAGACGTACTTTCAGCATTAGTATTCACTGCATTAAACAAACACTTGAACCATGGTGATTAAATAAAAGTTGGATTAATGGTCAGTCTGTCCAAACTCCTAATCAAAAAAATTGCAAAATATTGCCAGTCATCTGAGGACAGAATCCCATCTGAAACACTGAATTCATCTTTAGTAACCAAGGTGGTCAGTTCACTTAGTTCCACATTGACTGTTGGTACATGTAGCCATCAGAAGCAGTAACTACCACTCAACTGTTGGATTTGATGCTGCTGAAAGAAACTGATCTAATCAGATTGCTAATTCTATTTACAAAGAAAGTCAGTAATTGTAGTGGTTTCCATAGACAACGATAAATGTTGTACATCATTTTCTCCAATTCAGAACATTCAATATAAGTTTGTCTTCCATATCAAGGCATGCATGTGGCCATCATGGAAATCATCATGTTGAATACCTAAAATGTGTGACAAGCTGTCTCTTTAGTTAATTGGTTTGTATTGTTGTGATCAGTAACTCTTTTACCTTTAGGCTGCCACTTGTTCAAAACCTTTTTGGCACCAGTCCATCATCAGTTAATATTGTATAGACTTAAAGACTTCCCAAACCTGTTGTGGCTCAGTTGGTGGTGGCATACCTAGATTGTATAACATGAATTGGGTGATAATGAACACTCTTGCTGGATGGGATACCAGTCCATCACAGGTGAGCACTGTATAAATTTTAAGACCTCACAAGCATGCAGCAGCTCATTTGGTGAGAAGCTTAACCTAATTCGTAAACATAAAGCAGGTGTATTTGATAGGTAGCACATTTAACAAGGGCACAACAGAAATGACCACATTCAGGCTCAGGACATCTTTTGTTTCTTGCCATTTATGTGAACTATAGTATTTGCATTTCTGTTTGGCAATTTATGTTTATCAGACTCTTCATTCATCTAACTTTTTTTTTGCCACCGTTGAAGTTTTTTTTTCTTTGAGATAAATTGATGAAACTTGGTTTGATTAAATAGCATTAATAGTAGTCTGTTGCATATTACATAGGTTTATATTTACGGTCAGTGATCAGCATTTTTAAGTTTTTCCTTTCTGCCTGATAACTAAACAGTTGTTCGAGACAGTGGGATAAAACTTCGGACAATAATTATCATTATGTTCCGTCTTGACTTTGAGGTCCAATACACAGATCAGGTACATACTTTTTCCCATTTTCTTAATAATTCTGAAGCCCTTTCACATACAGACACAAAATCCGATATTTCAAAGTACAGTATCACTACCAGGAAATAAGTATCATATGCAGGTTTTTATTTTGAAGGAAAAAGTCAGCAGTCTTTGTAGTTTAGGTGGGGGACATAAATTCACTGAATTTGCATATGGGGCATTACTCAGCCATGCAAAGTGCTAATATAACCTCTCACATTAAACATACAAATTTGTCTATTTCAGTTGACTCAGGTTAATCTCAACAACATGCTATGTCCAGCGGTTTCAGATCCTTTCTATGGGCCTTATTACCGACTCTTTGCAATTGTCCACCAAATGTTGGCACTTCCGGTTCTTGGCAAGTGCATTGTCTTTATATCACAGATAGCTGGCATTAAACCAGACAATCATGTCATTGAAATACAAGCTTTTAAGAGAAGTAATCAGGCCCAAAGGGAAGATAAGCCAGCACATGAAAGTAGAGGTGGCAGCCTCATTGGAGAGGCAGACAGATTGTTACAGTTCAGAGGAAAAGATGACAAGCTGATGAATGGAGTCAGGGAGAGAAAAATTACAAGAGAAGAATTATCCAATGCTAGTCTGCAGAATGAAGAAAATGGTAACATTCCAAATGAGAAAGAATCACTAATGGAAAAACTGTGCAATGTTAATAATGGACATCTAAAGGGAATGTAAACTTTTCTTTTTTATTTTTGGTGGGTTTAAGTTTATAGGGGGTTTTTTGGGGTCTCACCTGTAAAGCTTAGGTGAGACATAGAGATCAGTTTTCCAACAGTGTTGTTATTGTTGTATGCATTAACATTCAGTTTTTGCAGTTAGCTCAGTTACTCTGGCACTGTTTTATGTGCAGTCATGATGGGTATATTTATTTTAAAAGGTCCTATTTGCCATAAACAAAAGTGGGTTATAATGACCTATTTTTTACACTCCTGATTATGTCAAGTTTTTCCATTTAACATAGTTGCTCTGACATCATGTTTTGTTTTGAAATGTCATGGTTTTATTGATATTGGAAGGCACTAGTCACCATTTGCAAAGTTGGTCACAACGACCTACCTTTAATGCAGATCAATTTATTTTGTTAAGCATTTATATAGAGCTCAGTATCTGGAGGGTAATACTCACCACACTCCATTGATTCCATTTAGCTCAGTTTCTCTGACACTGTGGTGTTTATGTTATAAAACTTCATAAAGAGCTTACTGTTCACTAATGACACAACTAGGTCATGATGACTTACTTTGCACACGTCAGTGATTACTTTAGGGTTTTGCATTTAGCCAAGATCGTGTGTAGTCATGAATCTTGAAGGGTATATTCATCTTGAGGACACTAACCACCATTGGCAAAGGTAGTTCACAGTGACATATTTTTCACACTTGAGAAATTCTATTAAGTGTTTGCATTTAGTTTAGTTTCTCTTACACTGTTTTATGTACAGTAATGAAACTTGATAGTTGTCTTTTTCTTGGAGGGTTCTACTCATCATAAAAAAATAGGTCACTGGTTCACTTTTTAAAGTCTAGTGATTATGTTTAATTTTGCATTTAGCACAGTTCTTTAGACACTGTTGTGTGTACTGTCTTGAAGTGTGATGGGTTTATTTATATTAGAGATATGAATCACCTCATTGACCTATTGTCAGTGTCAGAGGGACTTGCTTTTCTTGCTCAGTTCACTATGCAAAAACTTTGTATTATGCTACAGTGGAGCAAGCAAAATGCAGCACTTAGTAGACTTCTTTTTTATTGTTTGCAACCTATGAGACTAGCTTTTGTAAAGGACTGCAAGAATAATGAAGGAGGATAGAAAAATGCATGCAATATGTTTTCATTTAAGGAAGTTGGCATCATTGTTCCTTTGTAATATCAAATGGAAGCAGTAGCATTAATTATACAGTATGTGGTACTTTGTTTGGTAAAATAAAAGGATATTAGTGGGGGGGTTTCCCAACTTAAAATTATTCAAATTGTTCAGTGTCGTTCTTTAATCAAGAGACTTTTAATGATGAAACAGTAGTAGTTAAAATCTTGCTGCCATTGCATTTGTTTGACTTGTAGTGGAAAGGTGCATATTTCTAACTCCAAAAAACCGAATTTAATTCAAATATTTCATCACCTTTGTTACACAGACTGTATATTTGTTTTCATAATTGTCAAATAATTTGGCAATTTAGTTGTCTCAGAACGAATTTTCAATAATGAATTCATGGAAACTTTAACAAATATGCAACCAGGTGATATTACATTGTGTTCATGAGTATGCTATGGTTTATGATAAATTGGTACAAGTTATTTTTGATCTCCCTTTTTCCTCATTGAAATATGATAGTGTTTTTATTCTCTTAACCACTTCGAAAGGCATTATGTGGTCAAGTATTAGTTTATGCCATCATGGGACCTAATTGGAGACAAATTTGCCATGTTGCTAGAGTTACTTCCCTTTTTATTAAAAAAACATGAGAAAATACATCTTTCAGAAAACATGTTTGCAGTAGAATTTTGGGCTAACAGGCATGGTTTGCTAGGAATGGAAAGTGTTATTGGTTTTCAGTGCTAAAGTAAAATCCTTCAAGTTTTTGCAATCTCGATAAGATTGGTAGTTCCCCAAAAATTCCACCCTGTTTAAAAGGGGTTAACAAAGCTAGTAAATAATTTCAAATCTTTGTGGAAAATATTCTGATATACAGTAACCAGATGCTGTATTCTGACAACGAAAATTTTTTTTGCATCCACAATAATAGCATCATCTCACTCTTTTTAACACATGCTACAGTGATTGGTAAATTGCTGATAAATTTCTCATAGAAATATAATGTTAGCTTTTTTATTGTCATAGGAGTCAATTTTCCCGACATACTAAGCATAGATATTTGAAAATCCATCAATTCTAATCTAGGCAATTTAATCATCCTGCACACCTTTTGTAATTTCTTTTGTGCTTTCTTTTTGCATGCAGTCTTTTTTCTGTGTTCATGTTAGGTAAAAGTTATGAGGTGGAAGATGGTTTATCAAGTTAAACTATTACACTGTTTAACTTTTGTCTCAGAACACTAACTCCACCCCTGCTGCTTGCATGAAGGGCATCTTGATTTGGTGGTGTCAGTATGTAAGTACATATGTCCACTGTTTATGTATCCATCTCAAGAAGCTTGTTGGGACATTATGAAAAAACCACTGTGTAGACAAATGAAATTTGGGTTTGCATATTTGTATCCATATGTGTATGACCTTGTTAGGTTCCTAAACCATTACAGGATCTTTGAATTTTTTTAATGCAAACTTTGCTAATTGATTAGGAACAAATCATTTGAAGTAATCAAGTGAAATTGATATGCTTGTTTATATGCGGACATCATCAACTTGATTTTCATGCCATTTTAGCACCAAAAGAAACACAATTGGTGCATATATCCTTTACAAATAAATCTGCTATCATTTTATGAACCTGTGTCAACATATTTTTTAAGATTTTGTGATTTTGGTGCGTACCACATTATTCATATTTTTTAAGTGATACAGTGAAACCTGCATATCAAGACCACATGACCTTAAAAGTCATTGTCATATTTATATGTAAATCAGTACATAGTTGCCTGCATGTTGGAAGAGGAGCTGTTAATAACAAAAGCTTTTAATTTGATCCCTTAGTGTTAGTTATACATTTAGTTATCTGTACCTTTAATTTTTGTAAATATATGCAACATTGTAATTTTGGGGTCCACATGTTTTATGTTATTATGAAATTTCTGCCCAGAGCTAGGATTATACTATATAATCCATGATAATTTCTCCCAGGGGCATTACATTTTCCAAAATGGAGGCATTTTTTAGAGCACAATAATGAAAGTTAAAGTTGTTCATCTGATGTACTTGTATGTTGACCACATGTACATCTCTACATTTTCTTAGAGTAGATGAGTCTTTTAAACTTCAGAATATGTCCAGTCAGAAAAAGGACAAATCAACACTAATTTACAAATTTGTAAAGAAGAAAATGAGAGTGATTCAATACATCAGTCAGATTGAGGACAGAATCTATGGACTTCATGATTGTTTGGCAAAAGTTAGACATTTATGATGTAGACTAGTTTATGTGAGTGTGAATATAAATAATATTTCTGCATGTTTTGTGTTTTTATTCTGGTTCTAATCCACATGAATTTTGCCCATTTTTCCCAAGTATTTTACTGTTCATGAATTATAATTGGATTAACAGTTATCAGCATTTTAAGGAATTAACATCTTTATCAAAAATAAGAAATACAATACATCTTGCCAAATTATTCAGTCAAAACCTTGTCTATTTTAGCACTAAAGTTTTGTAGTATTGAAGAAATAAGTGAAATTATTGCAATATTTCAGGAGCCATGCCTCGACACCGATATATCCGAATTTGTGTTACAATGAAGCATGTTATAGTGGGGTTTCACTGTAATATATTCATAACAATAACAATAACTGATTTTTTTTTTTAAATATGTATTTCCCCACTTCCCCATTGGACCAGAGACTGTGTCTCTTAGGTAGGTCCTTATGGTTAAGGATTGTTTCAAGAGTCAAACATCAGTTGGTTAGGTCTCTGTGATTAAGGACTACCTAAAAATGCAAATGTCAGTTAAATGTATGCAATTATCTTTTCATGCATATTAAGTTGAAACAATGATTATGGGTTGAAGATCTCAATATAAAGATTCAATGGAAGTTGTTAAATCCCTTGGCGCAATGATAGAGGCCATTGTCAGTTTTATGTATAAATTGGTCCTTTGGTGATTAGTACATGTATGGTCATAAGATGGGGATCATAGGTTTAGGGGTCTACAGATGTCTTAGTCTGACATTTATTCTTATTTGCAGCAATAATTCTCAGACATGTGAGGCAAACATCTGTGCCTATCATTCAGCAGATTGCACAAAAACCACAAAGTATAGGCAAACTTTACTTAAATATTTGTATTCATATGATTTGATTAGACTTTAAAGGTTTCACAGCAGCTATTCAACATTTGGCACTTCTTTAAAAACCTTTTTGGACTTTTTTAAATTTTATACTTAAAATTTGTTTGCTCAGTTGAGCAAAAACAAATTAAGGCAAGCTAAGGAAAATTTGTATTTAAGTCAAGATGACCTTGTTATATATTTAGACAAATTGTGTGTTGGATTAATTTATTTTCATCTAAAAATGAGACAACTTTAGTATGATTACCAGGTATTTCTTTTTTTGTTTTGCATAATGACTAATTCAGGAATAAAATTTTCAACGAAGATCTCATACAAGTTGTAATGAAAACTTCCCGAAGCATTGAATCATATTATTTAAATGAAATACCAGATTTATCTATTGTATTGGCATGGAGCATGTAATGCTAACTACAGTAAACTTCTTGGATATGCGTGCTCAATATTTTACACAATACACATACCATTATTAACAAACTTCATTGTAGAAGTGTGCAGAAATCTTTCTTCCATTACTTTGTCAATTTTATCATGTAAATAAAATCTGCATATTTCACATTCTTAACTGTCAGATTTTTTCTCCTTCAAAGAAAAGAGTATTTTCAGAGTGTTGAAACTTTCGGTTATTCTGTAGGATAAAAATCTTATGATTTTTTTTATTGGATTTACATTAAAGGGGATTTGCATGTTGATGCAACTAGATTCTGTTCTTATTCACAAATTATATATACATTTTTAAAATAGGCTCAAAATCAAACAGATTTTTCAGAAATAGACTTGTTATGTAATTATTTATCAGCTATGTTAATATTATTTGTGCAATGCATTGTTTTGAATATGTTAGTATAGTGTTTACAGAATTTTTTTTCTTTATTTTTGAGACTTTGTTGGTGGGATAGGGGGAAAATGTATCCAAGAGTGTAAGAGTAATACTATTGGAAAGAGTATTTTCATTCAAAGTATTTTTTGGAACTACTATGCATATTTGCTTGTAAGTTGAGTCCAACTGCAACAAACAGTCCCTGATCTGTCATAGCATAATGTACTAGTAGATCATGTTTTTCTTCTACTTGTTACTCCTAACAAACTGCATAGATCCAGATCTGCCAAAACAGATCTGGCTCTGTGCAGTTTGCAGTTGGACTTAAAGAATAAGTCAGTATATACTGATGTTCTTTAAACTATGAGTTGGCTTATTTTGGGGGGGTATACAGACAATTCTTGTTGCTTGAAGAAAAAACTGTATAGATACTTAATATGTGTATAATAGCACATTGAATCTGCATCTATATGATGAAAACTTGTTTGTCGGGTCTTAAACCATTTGATTAGGAATAGCCATGATATACATGAAAATTTGAACATCATCAATAAAAGGATATTTACAGTGCTTGAAAAGAAAACCATAATCATTACCTAACTTATCTTTAAAAAGAAACAAGTATAGGTCAGTTGTAAATGCTGTGAAATAGAAATGCTCATGTAGAATTTCATTTCATTGGCATGAGTTTAACTTATTAATAGTTTAGGCATTTGTATGCATGTCTGTATGGGTTCTATGATTGTTACATATTCTAGATTGCATTATGTGGGTGAAAGTTCACTTTTAAAGTGGGTCCCCTGAAGCAAATGTATTATTTACTATACAAGCATTTTAGATCAAAAATTGTGAAATAGCTTTACATGTATTTATTTTGTGTGCATTTAAAAACTTTTTTCACTTATGTGCAATAATTTTTTGTTTAGCTCCACTTGCCATAGACCAGGATTTCTTATGGGTTGCTCTGTTTTCCATCATCCATCCATCATTGAAGGAGACTAGAAATCAATGGAAATATACAATTATAATTAAAACAATGAAGGAATTTATTTTAATTCTAAAGCATATTCTCCAGTCTTAAAATATCAATATTTAATTATTGATACACTGTGTGGGAGGTGAATTTCCATGACCTCATATTCTTTTCCAAAAGATAAAGGCATTAAGAAAATATGGCTACATTATTGCAAGTGAGTTGGTTTCAAATTAAACACCATACAGCATTCTGTGCTCATTATATTTCTTAAAGTAATGTTATGAGAGGGATCCTGAAAAAATGTCTGCTATGTGTTATGCAAATACTAGGGCAAGACTAAAAATTGGCAAACATACCTTTTACTATTCATCAGAACTGCTGCCTTTAACTAACAAATATATTAGTCCCAGCCTAAATAAATCAACATATCCCAATGCGCCAATCATGAGCATGTTTAAATTATCTGAGAATGCCTAAATATGGTATTGTTTTTCCTGGATCATACTACAATGGGCATACTCTAAATAAACTTATTAGACAGTACTATTATTAAACAATAAGTATATATATGCATAATGGCACTATTATTAGATGATAAGTATACATATATAATCTGATGAAGATAGATCTAAAAGCCAATTGGTATTTGCCATTCTTCCACCAAGTCATTGTTATTTTGATCAACACTTAAGACTGAGACTGCATAGAACTCTCATCATCATCAATGTTAACAATGGAAGAGTGATCCATAAGTGTTTCAAGTTGGTATGGTTTGATATCTGTCTCGCTTACCATATTTTTATTTGTATTCTGTGGACCGGCTAGTATTGTGTCACAAAACCATCTGATCTGTCGTCCGATCAAAATTCAGAAAAACTAATGGCATTGTGGTAACATTTTTGCAATATAATTACTATACGCCCATGATATTTTTGTATAAACATTATAGTCAAATTAAAATTTGTAGAGAACTACATACATAAAAGGAGAAGTTTTATTTCTAGTCTGCTTTGAGAACAAGTTTGTTTTCGCTCCTTCTCTTCAGCTAGTTGGTGGATATCCTTGAAAGGTTATGCATATATTCATCCCATGGGCTAGTTGATCCTAAATGAATATGTTGCTGCTTATAACTCCAATATGGCAGCTACAGCAGCCATCTTGAAAATCTTGTCACTACTCCTCGTGAATGGAAAGATGTATTGACATGGGGTTTTCACCAGAAGATTTCTTGTTATATGTGGTTGATTTAATGAAAATGTGCTGCTCAGACATTTAAAAATCATACTATTGCTACTTATTTAGAACTAAATGTCATATCTGAAGCTTGTTACAATGTTTAGCTGGTCCTAAATGAATATGTTGCTGATATGATATTAAATATGGACATCACATGGCTATTTTGACAATCTTTATATCACTACTACTCCAGAATGGATGGTCTTATTCATGGAAAGCATTATTACGATGTCTAGCTGGTCCTAAATTAAAATTGTGCCGATCTGACCTTCAGTCTAGCTGCTGCAGCAGTCATCTTTAAAATGTTATCCTTATTTCTGTAGAATACAAAATGGATCTTTACAATGGGTTTTCACTAGAATATTTTTTGTGATGTTTAGTTCCTAAATGAAATTCATGTTGCTCAGACATCCAGGACAGTTGCAGCAGTGGCTATTTTGAAAATCTTGTTATCGTTATTTCTTCTGAATGAATGATCACGTTAGCATAGGATTTTCACAGACATCTTACGACGTCTGATTGGTTGTAGATGAAAATGAAGTCAAGCTCACCGCCAATATGGCCATCAGACTGGGCTTCGTGAACATTTTATCACTATTTCTAGATGGCTAGTCAATTTGATATTGTGTTTGCACTGAAAGACTTGTGATGTCTAGTTGGTCATAAATGAAAATGGTGACAATCTGGTATCCAGTATGGCCACCATGCCAGTAATCTCATTTGCTACTTCTTCAAACTGGAAAGTTATATTAACCTGGGTATTTTTAGATGACTTTATGCGATGTCTTGTTGGTCCAAAATGAAAATGGTGCCAAGATGACATCCATTACTTCTACCACAGCATCTAATTTTAAGAAAGAAGGTAGAATATATAAAGTGGGCAGAAATAAAAAGTATACATCAATAATTCATACCATAGCAGAACATGCATTTTTGTTATTTCATTGTTAGAATTAAAATGATATAGATTTTGAATGAACGTGTCCACTGCATCTTCCCATGTGATGCACCCAATGTTCACTTGTGTCGTTTAATAATGAATACAGTTCCCAGTCTTATGTATATATTAAAGCCTTTTGCAGAAATGGTCTAAATTATAGAGCTTGTTCTGTCTGTGTTTGTTTTAGCCCAGTATTGTTTAAAAAAAGAAAGAAGAAAAACATTATTCAACAAGTATTTACTTGCTACAGTAATATTATGAGAAGATGTTAAGTTGTTTTGATTTATATGAAAGATTGGTTTTTAAATAGTAAATTTTTTAAATAAAATTATGGTGGAAAAATTGTGACAAATAGTTTTTGTCATTAATAGAAATTGACATTCCTGGGTATTGAACTTTGATTAAAATGATTAAAATACCTATGTATGGTCTTTATTGACTGACAGTGTAAATATTTGAAAATAACCAGACTTGGATATTTATTTATTTGTTTTCTTTCTATATACAAGTTTTTCACCTCATAGTTCTTGAATAAAATTGAAATGTCAGGAGAGAATTACATCATTTTTTTTTACTGGCAAAGACACTATCCCTTGATTGTTGTTAATTACTTTAAAATCTTTCAGATACACTCAAACCTTTCTTAAGCAACCATGTCCAGTAAGTGCCAACAGTGGGTATGAAAAACAGATGGATTCTTAAAAAGGAGTTTTTTTGCAATAATTTTTGGCTGTTTAGGCAGGTAATTGCTTGATAGCTATTTATTTTATGGTAACTTGACCCCCATTTTACAATCAAGAGAATTAACTAAATTTTTCTAACATTTAAAATGTGGTTTTGTTACTAGCCATCATCAGTGAAAGGAATAAATTGCTCTGCAATTAAACTAAATAAATGCAACAGTCTCTCAACACTTATGGGGTACATGCCAGTTTGCAGTTTTGCTTGTACAGTAAGAACTACTTGACCAAGTTGATACATGCCACATCATATTCAACTGATCATTTCCACACACCCAGTCACATGCAACTGAGTGGCATCATATTTGACAAAGTGTCACATACCACTCAGTTCAAGGCGACATAGATTGTATTGTCTTGATTGAATTGGATGGAAGTGTCACTTTTCAACCGAATTTGAAAATTTTATGTTGCTATTGAACCCATGAGCAAGGAAGATGAATGTCAAAATCTGAAGTGAATGTATCTA
Source organism: Sinohyriopsis cumingii (assembly GCA_028554795.2). Lineage (NCBI taxonomy): Eukaryota > Metazoa > Mollusca > Bivalvia > Unionida > Unionidae > Sinohyriopsis > Sinohyriopsis cumingii. The sequence continues at coordinate 74,151,251 of CM068828.1, forward strand.
GTCATGCAGTTTACACTTAATTTTTTATTTAAAATCTGTTCATTTAAATTGTGCATTGAACATTCTTATTACTTTAACACATTTGTATTATATTCATTTTGTTCAGTGACACTCTGATTTTAGAATACTCTTTAAATATGCTACATGCAAATTTAACGTCGTTCAAGTTTAATAATCAATAGTTGAAACTATTCTGATTTGAAGGGAAAAAAATACTGTTAAAAAACAGTGGAGGAATATGAATTTTAGGCATGACAGAAAGACCCAAATACTTTTTATATACCTGTCTTATGTTCAGCCTAGTATATTGATGATATTGTGTGTCCATCAGTAACATTTTCTTGTAATATTTCTTGAGGTTTTCATGAAACTTTGCCAAATATATATCATTACTAGATGGAGTGTTGCACACCATCGCTATTCCCTGTGCTTCTTGGTAAAATACATGGCAACAAGCCAAGAAAAAATGTAATTCAGAAACTTTTAACCATTTATCCAGAGTATACCTTTGAAACCACGGAAGATAGAATAATAAAAACGTAAACAATTGTATATCGTGTATACATTGTGTCACATACCAAAAAATCAAGTCTACTGTCCCAAGGGAAAGGTCATGGCAAGTGAGTAAAAATATAATTCTTTGACTTGTATCTTTTTTCCATGAGTATAACTTTTTGAACCACTGGAGATATTTTAATAAAATTTAAGGCAAGTATCAGTAGTAGTATTGCGGCCCATACCAAAATCATTATGTTGCCTTAAGGTTAAAGTCATGTTAAGAGAAAGTGTAACTCTGACTTGTCTTCTTGTCAAGAGTATAATTTTTTAACAGTTTGAAATATTTCATGGCACAGGAAGATATAAAATAGTGAACTCTGTCCATTTACATGTATAACTTATCAACCAGTGAAAAATATTTTAATGGCACTTTAGCAATTATTATATTTCTTAACAGTCTATTATGTATTCAGTCATTTTCCCTGGTCAAGGCCACATTAAGTAGTAACATAAGTCACTGGCTGACTTTCTTATTGTTAATCCATCAGCAATTGCTTATTATTGCTCCAGAATCCATATTCCTAATCTGATTTCAGTGAAATTTGGACTTGGCATTTATATCATCAAGGTTTTGGAGGGGTTTAGTTGCCACATTTTGATCTGATGATGGTCATATTTGGAATATGTGCTTTTACCATTGAGCTCTTGGATGAGATAATGAGCGAGACCCACACATGCTAATGAGATAGTATTGCATCAGATTTTTTTCTTACCTTTCTGGAGTCTCTATTGCTGATTGGATTTGGACCAGTTTGGTATATGTTTTATATCATTAAGAGTTGTATGGGACCAACATTGAGCAAGGTCCTTCAATGCTAATGAAGTGATTTTGCATTTGAGGTTAAGCTCATTACCACCATAGAAATCATATTTCTGATACAGTTTTGATCAAACTTGAAATATGGGTGCATATTAACAAGATATTAGATTAGTTCAGTCATGAGTATGATATATTAATGAGATAATCTTCATCTGATTGGCTGAGCTTGTTACCACTCTGGTCTTGGACAAGTTTGATAATGAGCGAAATGCGTGCATCTTAGTAAGTTCATCTTGCATCAGATCCTCTGAGCTTCTTCCCACTATGAGAGCCATATTGCTTATCTGATTTTGATGAAACTTGATATGTGGGCTTATATCAAGATGTTGGTTTAGTATAATTGAGTGAAACTGATGCACATTAATGGTGGTACTTTCCATCTGATTGACTGAGCTTGTCAACAATCTAATATCAATATTTCTGATCAGAGTTGGATCAAATTTGTTAAATGGGTTTGTTTCTATCAACATGCTGGATGAGTTTTGACTGAGCTTGTTGCCAGTCTGGAGATTAAATTCCCTTTTGATCTTGGTCCACCTTAAGCTTATGTTATCACTGTCATAGACAGGTTTTATAATAATTGAGATCAACACATTAATGAGACGCCATTCATATGACTGAGCTTGTTCTGTTTCAAAATCAGTAGGCTGTATTTCTCATCCAGTTTCTTAAAAACTTAGTAAATTGATTTATATCACTAAAATCTTGGATGATGATGATGAGTGGCGAGAAGAGACTGCGCATTAATTATGCCGTTATATCTTTATATTTCTTACTAATTTTTACCAGACTATAGTAAAATACTAGTAGGTAGAATCAACATCATATTAAGTTAAGGATATAGTCTACATAGGATGTGTTCTTATGACTATTACATAAGCCAGTGTAGTGAAGTAGTTACCTGTTATGTAAGCAATTTGAGCACTACCAGGCCCACTTGGGTCACATGTTATTGAAGTAAATATATACTTATGATTATAGACGTTGATGTCTCATGTTGTTTCACTCTGTACTTGATTAAATCTTGCACATCAATAAACCTTAAATTTTGTCCTCTAAGTCATCATTTTATTTCTAGTTTTTGTTTTGGTGATCAGTTTTTGAGGCATAGTGAGCTTACGGTATGGCCATGTTTCCATCATCCGCCCATCAATATTTGCTTATTAACAGCTTGGAGGTCAAGTTATTAATACAGTTTTGATCAAACTTGGATTATATTCCTCTGTCATCACAAATCTTACCTGGTTTTGATCAAACTTGGAATATGTATTTACCAATATACCTTCAACCTATTGGGCAAGTATCATCATGTACAAGATAACAGATTAATAAGGTAACCTTCAATCTGATTGGCTTAGCTACTCATCATTTTGTAGGCCATTTTTCTGATTTTGGTAAGACTTGAAAAATATTCTTAGATGATCATGATCTCACACGAGTTAAATAATGACCAAAATGCACACATTAATGAAGTGAATTTGCATTGGACTGGCTGAACTTTTCACCACTGTAGACACTATAACCGGCCGAGATTTTAGTTAAAGTCATTAACAGCCTTGAATTGTCAAGATGTCCAATGAGGTTTTTTTTTTATGAGCGAAATATGTTACCCTATTATAATACATTAGGAAAACTACTACTACGTGGCAAATCCAGCCCTCCCAGATACTGCTTTTAGGTAAAGAGAGCTAAAAGTTGTATGCCGACCTGTGACGGTCGGTCAGAGTGATCTCCCCTTAGTTATAAAGCCATGGCGGCAAAGTCAAAGGACACCATCAGTGACTACCTCCACTCGTGCCAAGAAGCACGCTCTCGTCACGAGACGTCTCAAAATCCAGAAGCTACGTGGAAGTTATACCACTAAAAGTTGGAGGAGTTTTTCACTTCTAAGGAAAATATACCCCAACTATGTTTCCAACTTTTTCTCTTTCTATCATGACAAGGTTCTGCCTTTACAAGTTGCTTACACTCGTCGTCACACATTTAGGTACTTGCACGTGGATCCTAAGCGACTTAATATTTAGTTCGGGCTATACTTATTTTATATGTACAAGTCTCTAGTGTTTATATAACTCCTGTATATGTGTAATTGCATTACGAACAGGTACATATCAGCGAGTTTCAATCTAAGGCATTCGTAGCAAACATTAATGAATTAATTGTATGTGTGGTCTCTGTGTCTTTTACCATACAAGTATTGCCTCAAAATGGATATTGTCGCACCTACTGTGTATGTCTCTACAACGGTACTTAGTTCCCTTTTATGCGAAGATTTTATGTATGTAATGTAGACACCGTGTATATTTCTGCATTTCTTCCTCTCTGGTCGGACAAGTACTGGTCAGCGGTCTATACATGGTTTAAGTCACTTACTACCCATGCATGTTCTTATAGGCGACACTTGAGTCATTTTTATCTGCTTAAACTTTAATGCTTTAATTCATATTTATCGAGCACTTAGTCGCTCGCACGTGTAGCCTATGCAACTTCACAAGTTAGGTTCGGGCTACATTGTTTATACGTGTGCAAGAATAGCCCGAGTACTGAGCGGAACCACTCAACACACTTTGGCCAATGCCGCAATCGCAGCTACCAGTCCAATTGGCGGAACGCAACTCAGTACCCTCTGCCTGTACTTACCTGAAGGACCACTATCCGGCCAAGCTATGAGCAGAGCCTTTATCCTGTAACCTTCTGTTTATGTCCCGATGGATGACGTTCGCGAACAAGCCGTCACGGAGAAATATTTCAATTTTTTTCGCAAACCAAGCGAATATAGCACCGAGAGGGTTCTATCGTTCGTTCCACACTTTTCTTGGTCGCAACGGCAAGAGATTTTGGTCATCGGCCTCCTAAGTGCCCTCAATCGAATCATCCACTCCCCTTGGTTTCCACTGGAAACACCATAGCTAATTTTGAATGTGATCCATGAGGGAGACTTTGCCAGCAATGTTTACTTAGACGACGCATACCTTCATGTCTCTATTCACAAGGACCCCAGGACGCTCCTGCTATTCGCCTACAACATCCTATACCATTTCAGGGCACTCCAGGTGGGGTTCAACGTCATCCCCTGGGTCTTCACTCGTCTCACGAATCGAGTAATGGCGTGTGTGGTGATATATCTCACTTGTTTGAAGCTTTATATATATATATATATATATATATATATATATATATATATATATATATATATATATATATATATATATATATATTAGGGTGTGCATTATTTTTATGGCATTTCCTTTATTCAGGGCCGCTGTTTGAAAATTATTAAGCATTATTTTGTGTTTCTAGCTTGTATTTTAAAAAACAAAATAACCCCAACACGCCATTCTACTGCAACACTATCAGATTTAATTCCAAGAGTAAAGAAACCCACGGACTGAAGAAAAAAACAAACAGCAAGTGTACCATCAATGGCACATTATACTTCTGCACTATAATTAATAATCCTCTGTGTAGATAACTGAGTTTTTGTGCAGAAATCGCCTTTCTTTATTCAGTCAGTGACCATAACTTTAGACTTTTTGATCTTAGTATCAATTGGCTTCTTTATTACAACAAGTTCAAGTAGTCCACAGAGTTTGGTCAAGGTCTATGGTTTTGAACTACTTTTGGGTGGAAACCATTTTGCCCTTTCAGTAAGTGACCTTGACATTTGATATTTTGATTTTAAATGGGTAAGTTTCTTACTTAACCCTAGTGCGAACAGTCTATAAAGATTTGTTGAGATTGGTAATCTTATTGTAAATAAAACATTTTGTTCTTTTGTCATTGTGACCTTGACTTGAATCATTTTGTATCGAAAAATAATAGATTTCATCCATGCCCCATGTACAAGCCATCCAGAATATTTGGTAAATGTAGGCAATATACAACTCAGTTATTATGCAGAAGCCATTTCTTCTACTTTCAGTCAGCGAGCATGACTTTTGACCTTTTGAACCAAACATAGTAGGGTTCTTTCCCCAAGCGCAAGCAATCAACAAAATATGGTAACTATAGATGGTTGAGAACTCAAATCATTGTGTGGAGAAAACAAAATTCAGTAGGACTCTTTCTTGCTACAAGTGCGCGTTTGGTTAATGCAAACGATGAAGAAGCTGAATTATTTTGCAGAACTAGTTTTCTTCATTCAATCACACTAACAGTGACTTTTGACCTCAAAATCATTAGGGTTCTCTTTACCCCAGGTGCAAGCCCTCCACATGTTTTATAAGTGCATATGCTGGAAAATTTAAGTTCTTGGGTAGAAACCATTTATTGCTTTCAGTAATAGTAACACTGCAAGCTATCCACAAAATTTGGTAACTTCGGATGGTGAAGAACTCTAGTCATAGTGCAGCAATCACTTTTCTCATCGCATTGACCTTGACGTGTAAAATAATTATTTCTTACCAAATTGCAAGTCATCCGCAGCGTTTGTAAATGTAGATGGTGAACAATTTAAGATTCTACCGGTATACTGAAATGAAATTACCAACAGACAGACGGGCATCATCATATAATACGAGCTGGCGTACAGAAACAACTTGTGAATTATAATTGAAATTGGTATGATTATGTGGACCACAACTGAAAAGTTTCGCCTGTGAAGTTAACTTTTAATGATTTTGGATACATTCAACCATGGGAAAGAGACTATGAATATTACGTATTCCTTCATCTTTGGAGAATTTTATTACACGAAACTAAAATTGATAAAATAAGCATGATATAAAATATGGGAGATAGGTTATGATACAAAACTACGCAATCCAAGTTAGTGCAGAAATCCACTGTTGTACAAAGCCTATTAAGCGTACCTGACTCAAGGCCAGTTGGGTTTTTATGGAATATTCCAGAATCTACTTTGTTGTACATCGTCATCGTGCGTCAGCTATGGACGCTGTATTGGATTTATTAATTTAGAAAAATCTTTGTCCTGGACAACCATAGCACATTACTATTCGCCTTACTTAGTACATACAACTCATATAGCACCACACATCCAAATACCGTATTAGAGACGTTTTGTCATCCAACTCCATTTTGCATTAATTTATTTTGTCTTTAAACAATCTAATTCTATTGACCAAACAATTACTATTTACTCTCATGTTTATTTCAGTATTGAGTGTCGCTATTTTTCTTCAGTTAGTTTGGTTTAACTGTAACAATGCTACTGCTTAATAATACATGTTTTATCCGTTTATATAATTGTTCAATACAACACCTTAACATACCAGTATTATTAATTAGTTCCAAATTAAAGTTTTGCATGCTTCTGATTATGCTATCTCAGGACAAAAAAGTGTCATAAAACTCTTGAACAGTTACGTCTTATATCAGTTTAATTATATAATTCAGGTCCTATACAATACTTAACAAATTGTTCTGATGTACACGCTGTCTTTCATTTTAGTGATCTCAGTATAATGATTACTTTTAAAACTCTGGCAAAGTATTAGTGTTTGGGATGTTATTGTTTTTAGGTTAGTAATGCTGGTACTAAAATCATTCATTAACCGTTTAATCTCAGGACCGTTTTGTTTGATTGTGCTATTTGCGTCTTTCTTTAATTGTCCAAACTGGGATTACATAGTACCATAATCTTCCAGCGATTTCTGTATCATTTCCACTTTGTACTCATATCCGTCTGATTGTTGCCTTTGTTCAATAGGTTGCAAGTACTGCTGGACATTTGGTATTTCTCCTGCGATTTCTCCTTAATTAAATCTCGGTTTAAACAAGTCACATGGACTTAAGTTATTTTTCCTGTTGTCTTTCTATTATTGCAACTCTTTAATTTTATCTCTCACTTCCCCATACCAAGGCCCAGCAACGTGGAATGAATTGCCCAGTGAACTTAGACACAAAGACACAGTGATCACATTCAAGAGGGCTCTCAAAACTCACTTATTTCGACTGCAAGAACAAAGTTCAAGACCTAATAATGTTTCCTACCTGAAATATTCTCAGCATGTTTTTTATTTTTTAATGTTTTTCTAATTTCATGGTGCTTGTTTTTTTAATAATATTATTGTATGTTTTTTATCTTATAGGTGTTGTCTAATGTTTTGAAGCGCTTAGAGCTTCTAAAGATTAGGCCCTATACAAAGTCCTCATTATTATTATTATTATTATTATTATATTCAATAGCAGCTAATTTATTGTCTACTTATTATCTACGTGAATCTTTTAAATTATCATCAAAACTCTTGCATATTTAAACATCAATATATATTTATAGAGGCTGACTAGCACTTGCATCAACTGATCTTACTGGAGCACTTAAATATATATGTAATACTGTGGTTCTTAAAGTAATTTTTTCGCTGATTGGTCTAGTGTTGCATCATTCTTTTTGTTTTCTCCACGGAATTACAGATAAGATAACTACGAATTCTTAAATATATCTCTGCCAGGTATTTAACATGAAACCCACATTTTACAGACTGTAACGTTGTGGGGAACATTTGTTGATGCTACAGGATAAAGCAGAGGTGGGCAAACTTTCCAGTGCAAGTGCCGCGAACACAAATTTACACCTTGTCGCGGACCCCAAAGTTCATAAAGTAAAATAATTAATATTTGAAATAGCAAAAACAAAAGGTTTTTCTAAATAACATCTAATTAATTTTCAGTTGTTAATATGTTGTTAATATTTGAAAACTTAAACTTCAAAAGAAGCACATTTATTTGATAAACAGGTAACATAAATAGAGTCAGTGCGAGTGATGACCTGTTTCTAGGCCACATGAAAACCCTTGGCTGGCCGCATGCGGCCCGCGGGCCGTAGTTTGCCCACCCCTGGGATAAAGGGTTGGATAAACAAAATAATCAATGTAAACCAAACTTGTGGGGGAAAAGGGAGGGATATACAAAATAACATTCTAAATATCAAAACCGTAATAGACTATATAAATGAAACAGGCACGAATGGTGCCATGGTACTCTTCGACCAAGAAAAAGCTTTTGACCGATTAGAAATAACTATATACAGAAGGTTTTAGAAAAAATTTGGCTTGGGACCGAATTTCCGAAAATGGATCGAAGTCCTATACACAGGGATAACTTCATGTGTACAGGTAAATGGAAAATGTACGAAAGAATTTGAAATACAACGATCAGTGAGACAAGGATGTCCACTATCGATGCTACCATCCTGGGGTGCCCCCCCCCCCCCCACCTACTGAGAGATACGGTAAAAGCTCTAATGGTGCACTTTGGGGGAAAAGAAACAATAGAAAACTACAAACAAATTATCAAAAAAATAAAGACATAGATAACAAAATTTTAAGTAAGATAGACAAAGAGATAATAGACTATGTCTGGAATTTTAAAATGCATTACATAAAAAAGAAACGTTATATAGAGACAAAAGTAGAGGGGCTTGGGTTTGCCAAGCCCTCTACTACTAAAACTAACAAATATAATTAATAGATTTTAAAAAAATACAACCAGACCCAGCTACAGCATGGGAAGCTTGTTGTTGTTGTAGGGTTTAACGCCATTTTTCAGCACACGATAGGCTATACATGGCGGTCAGTATTAATGGTGGAGGAAGAACCCGTGAAAACCCGGAAAGAACCACCGACCCACGATAAGCTACTGGCAGGCTTTCTCACATACCCACATTGGCCGAATCGGAGACTCGAACCCACGCAGACAGAGGTGAGATGGCAGTGATCCGTAACGGAAAGCGCTTTAAACCACTCGGCCACTCGGGGCGCCACAGCATGGGAAGCACTATACATTTACTGGTTCGGCTTCACTCTGAGAAACCGACCAGAAATATATAAAAATAATAAATTATCCAAAACATTAGAAGTACCACGAAGATTCAAATATATTAAATAAATACTTTTAAAGTACAGGGATAAAACGGAGCTATGGAAATTAGAAGTAAGCGAAAGTTATGCATGGATTAGAGAAGAAGTAACGAAATATATAAATGTAGAGTAGAGCAGGAAAACTGGGGGACAAACTGGACCAAAACTTGGAAAAACTGGGGGAAAATAAAGTATCATTTTTAAGTATTTACACAACGCCTAGCTTACAGGCGAAGAAGCAATAAAGCGTCGTATGATAGGGAAATGCCAAAATGTCCGCTATGTAAAAAGGCCAATTTCACCAAACTAAATACGATGGCCCGATTTGACAAAAACAAAAATAATAGGATCAGGGTAATAATGGAAATTTGTAAGAAATACCAGTATCATACAAATAATATTTTATATTTAGATGTGGATTATGATAAAAATGTTTTAAAAAAATAATAGACTACATAATAACTGCGGATAAGTGATTAAGTTTTTTTTTTTTTAAATTAGAAAACCAAATAGAAAATAAACACCATATCTACGATCTCGAGGGGGGAGGCGGGGGAGGGTTTCGATAGTACCGATAGCGGTAACTCAAATGCGAGCCGAACCCTGCCCCACCGCGCGACTAATATTTCCCTGCATATACAACATACTTTCAACCCCAACTTAAAAAGACCTTCAACCCAAACTTATAAGAGAAAAACGATTGGATTTTTTTCTTTCTTTTTTTCTTTCTTTGATGTTTTTTTGTTAGTAGGGGATACAGGGAACCTCTACGTGGGAGAAGTATGTTGCATATACGTCGCAGGGCTAAGTCACAAGGCGCTACGCGAAGTGGACAGGCCTGCGAAATAGTGACAGAAAAACACACGCAGAGGATATGGACAAACATAACAGAAACATGGGGAAATAGTAACATTTAAAGAAGAAGAAGTCTAACAATACTAACTTAACAAACACATAAATAGAAGTTATAACTTTTGGAACTTTCAATAAAGGAGAGAGCTACACTCCTCTAAAGGCGAAACATTCAGAAAATAAATGAAAATGCGGAACCTTTATCGGACAAGCCTCTCATTCAATAAAAGTAGAGAGAAAACGACACATATGACAACTCACTCAAAACAATAGGTTTCTTTTATAAAAACAAATATCACACCGTTTTCTCTACAAAATTTCGAAAACTCAGTCTAAATATTTAGTGAAATAAATATCGTATGAATGCAAGAGAGGACAACTGGGGAAATTCGACAATAAAGGCCGTCCCAGCATATAAACATATAGCACACATACACATAGCATATACATATAGCATACACGGTTCTCTGGTAAAGATCACCAAACATATAAGGGAAGGAATTTCGACATCGGGGATACAACCCAGTGTCGGATTAACAACCCTTTAGATAACACTAGGTATGAAATACCCCATAAAAAAATCAATAAATTTTTTGATCAAAATTCTACTATAAATAATACAAACATACACACCTTCGGGGGTAACAGGAACACATAACAACCTATTCTTTCTTTTGTTTGGAGGGGGGGGGTAATCTGTCTAGTGCCCACCCACCCCACCCCACCCCCAAAAAATAAATAAATTAAAAAGCGGGATGGAATTCCAGTAAATTTATAGGTTTGGATTTGCGAACAAAGGCTTCTTGAGGTAGCATATCTTCACCCGAATTTGTCTCACTTTCATACCTAGCTGTTGTAAGATTGATACATTATTATGTACATTTCATTTACTAAAAATGGAATCTTCCATGTATAGCTGAATTATAAACCTATCGAAATGTATGTATATTGAGAATTATTAATGTATGTAGATTGTTGGACTGAAATCGAAGTGGATGGTATAATTTTCTATGTTGCATCGAATGCATAACTGAATTTATTAGTTAATTGTGTTAATACTTGCACTTGCTTTATCAGTATATGAATATATAGACTGCTTTATCCAGAGTTAGTCATTGTTGGACTTATGCACACATAATTAGGTATTTGTATGTGTCCTATGCACACATAATTAGGTATTTGTATATTTGTATGTCTTATGCACACATAATTAGGTACTTGTATGTGTCCTATGCACACATAATTAGGTATTTGTATATTTGCATGTGTCTTTTATAATTCGTTGGGTAGGAAATACATATGATTGCTATCTATGATGATAGTTACTATATCGAGAAGTTAATCATTAGGGATGTATATGCATGTATTAGAACACGTTAATAATAATATGATTACAGCACAATTGCTATAGAACAAAGCGTGTATGGAATATTTAGATGTGAGTGCGTGAGTTGACTTATTCGCCATTATTTTGATGAAAGGTCTGTGAGAGTGTGATTAATTCTCCAGAGATTAGAGCAAAGAGACGAAAATATACGTCCCTTCTAATTACACAGGAAGCTTTCCTGTTGGGTGTTAGAATCGACATCTATTGATCGGAGACGAAGGAAGATACGTGGAGAGCATGTGGTAGTCGTTTAGTGTGTATTAGGCAGTTTGTGTGGAGGACAGCGTTAGAAGGAGCACATGTGAGATAGTGTACCGGAAGAACGGATCCGGAAGTGCCAGGAGATCATGTAGTCAAGGGTACTGGACGTACCAAAGAGAACAAGAGGCGGACAGGGATCAACAGATGAGTAACAGAGACAACAATGAAAGGAAACACTCTTACTTAAAACTTTTAATTTCATATGATGAAATAGTAATTGGAAACTGTGAATAGGTTATTGATTGTATGTGTTTGAAAGAAATTGCGATTGAGAAATTTTTCGATGAAATTATTGAATACATTTGATATATTTTATTAATTTGTTGTACCTCTCACATTGGCTTATTTACACACCTAGACCGTCATCATAGCTGACTGGGGGCTCGGAGCTACTTAAATTTTAATTGTAAACCTTCCAGTATTTGAAATAATACTGTAGGAGGCGCTTGACACAGAATTCCATTAAATATGACCATTTTTTTGTCTTCAACTATAAGGCTAATATTTAATCTCTTTGTCTTTGTGATGATCATTAACATTTAATGAAGCAATGTGAAAATATAAAACATTTCTAAAAATCAAAGCACGGAATGAAGACGAAGCCCTTAAAGTATTTTTGGACCTTATTTGTCTGATGGAGGAAAATATAAAATATGTAGGTTTCAAGAATACAAAAACTGTATCCGATTTAAAAGATGCTAGTATGATCTGTTAAATTGTAACAATATTTGTTGTAGTTTGTTATATACCGTATTTGGAATGACGAGAACATTTCAAATGTGCTTCAAGTATTGATATGAATGCTTTCTTCACTGGTATTTTCAGCAACCATTCCCTTTTTGTGCATTTCAAGTTTTTTTTCAAGGCATATTTTCCCGCCAAATGTTTCATGTTTGGGGTGAAAGTAAGTATTCATATCATTTGCAATTAATTTTTTCCAGTACAAAGTCAATACAAACCCACTCGTCTTTTATATACACATTTTTTCCAGTACGCGTAAACCTGTAAATATTGTGTTCTACTTTGTCCGATCATGGTTCTAGTATTGTCCCATATTTCATATATCGGAATTTGTCCGAGTCACCAGGTATTGTTGACATTTGCTGTATATTTCACATGGTTAGTGGTGTGCTCTAAGCCAATGTGTCCATCGGCTTGTCAGCCACAATCCTGGCAAACGGTCCAGTTACAATCAAAGCTACAAAAAGCCGCTGTTACGTGGGGAAAAAAAGTCGTATATGCCAAATCATCTGAATAATATGGAATCCTGAAAGATATTTATCCTAAATGTCGTCGAGTTAATTAAAACCAGATAATATTAACGTTTCACCGCATTATGAGTTATGTAATTTCTACATCGAACCGAGAAACACGGTCATTTTTCACATCTCAACGAATTAATCCGATGTTGATCGGCGACATACGTGGGTCATCCGATTTCATTTGATAGGCGGACCACGAGATTTGATCACGTCACCGTTGCAAACATAAGAAGACAACACCACGATATATTGGATACAGTAGGTGATCTTTTTGTGATACCGAATTCTCATTTGCATTCAATTGTGATACAATACTCGACCTAACATTTACGAGCTTTTTATATAAAGGTACAACTGATGTACATTATTTTAATAAGTCCGTGTCGTATGCATACTATTTAATATGGAAATCCACAGCAGCTGTGTTTATCTTCAGTCCAAGTTCGCCCTTCAAAGTATTCCAGTATTCCAATTCCCCAGCTGATCACCAATATTTAGTCTTATTTTATCTAATGCCCTCTTTTTTTTCTCTTATCCGCTCAAAAAAGCGAGCTACCTCTTTTCATTCCCTCTCGAATCAATTTGTGCGACACGAGCAAATGTTATTATTATTATTATTATTACAACTGTTAGAGCTCTCCCGAAAAGGAACGGAATTACGACCGTCTTCTGTGACTCAAGTAATGGGTTGCACCTCAGTTCTAAACTAAATACTTTGTATCTGAACGTCGTTCAAGTCTGATATCTTGATTATTTCAAAGAACAGTTTGTCAGATAGGTTTTTTTTTCTATAAAAAAAAAAACAAATAATTTTCTTCCTTCCAAACTTTAGTTAGATTAGAAGAATGGTGAAATTTATGGAAAACGGTGGCATTGGGCTTTAAAGTTATGTTTGCACAATTCTGGCAGCATGCGCTTGTTGTGACATAATCAATTATGAACTTCCTCGGTATTTTCGGTCAAGTATAAAAGTAACTTCGGATGTAATTCGTCACCATTCATTGAGAGCTATATTCTGAATCACCTTCGTTCACATAAAACAAGATGGCGGCGGATGAAGACAACGTCCCAATCAGAAACTTATCGGTCTTTGCAGTTGTAGCATAAGTGGTGCACTCCGCCAGAGGAGAATCACAAAACACATAAAACATGTATGTGTATTCCTACCAGTACTTCCGATGTTATTTCACGACCTGACGACCAAGTGATGTTCTATCGAAATCAGTCGTTATTTCTTTAGGGCAAACGTTTATTCTGTGCGATTGATAACTGAGTGTTTTTCGCAAGGCGCAATAATTTGTAGAAATAAAATTCGAATTACCATATGCCCTCCTTATACACTCTCGATTTAGTTAAGCGGAATCCTGCAATATCTTAAGAACATATTTTAAACATATGTTATGATCAGTGCTTCAAAATAAGGGCATTGACTCAATGAGCCCATGAACGATAAACGCCGAGTTTTCATCTCAGCGAAATGACAGAACATCTCAAAATATCCAGACTTAAATATTATCCTTTCTGTTATTATGGAATCATGCTGCTTTTGGAAACTTCTCTATTACAGCAAATGTTTTGGAAGTTCTAATAATTATCTTTTAATTTTGATACAGTCACACCAGATTGTCCATAATTGTCAAGTAGAACATACACCTTTGCAAACGTGGTTCATGAAACAAGAAGTTTCTCTGTAGCTATGCACATATGCCAACAGAATTCAGAAGAAGAAAAAATCGTCCACAAATATTGCTTCCCTTTTCTGTGTCCCTGTGCATGAGTGCTTGTGTTTAAATATTTTTCTTTGCTCTAGTGAGGAAAGATTGAAACTTATTGCAAGTAGTCGGTGGCATACTTAAGGTCTGACGGTTAAATCTTAACAGTTTAACTTCATTGTTATAATAGGAAGGTCTAACTATTCAAATTATGGACATCAATCGAATCTCTCATTTTACGCATATCAAGTAGTTTATAGCTCTTTTACACGAATGGCTAGACTTGGCAAATAAGAGGCGTTTGATTTGCATATATTTGGGTGCGTCCAAAAAATTAAGTCAGGGTTTTCCTAACGTACATATAAATTTAATATTAGAAAGGCATACCTCTGACAGAGTGACACGTGTAAAGTAAAATTATATGCATTTGCAACATGCACAGTGGAGAGACTGTTAGCACTCCTCTGTACTACTTTCATATATTGTAAATTTAAATTATTTTTTTTACATATTGTAGTTGTGGAAATGGTGCGTGATCTAATCACACATAAGGTCAAAATAACTTCCCCTTTTATCCTCGAAAAATCACCCGGCAATTAGCAGGTGTTAAAATAGGGAAAAAGAATTTCTGCAGAGTAAACTAAAGACGCGTATGAAAGGGCAATGAACGAATTACGAAATATACGAAAAGTCAAAGAAGTTATCGGTTCTTTCTTTCAATACATTTTACCTTTTAAATCCAGGGCACCGCCTCGGCGACCTAAGTGGTTAAAGCACCCATTTAGTCATGCACCAGAATGCGCCAAAGTACATGGAATTAAAATTTTTTTTAACAACATCTACGATATACAATGTTTTATTTTTAAATCGCCAGAAAATCAGTGCAGAAACCCTGGGAATTCTTTTCCTTTAAAAGTTAAACTCTATACAAAGAACGAAACCGTAGAGCGCCACCATTATGTTATGAACTTCACGTGGTACAAGCGTCCTCCATGCTGATTGGTCAATCGCGCTGTCAGTCTGTAGCTTGCAAAAGGTCACATGTCATATTTCCTGGACAGAGATAAGCGCGTGTAAATAGCATAGCATATCACATTTTATGTCGACACTTATCCCATTTAAATTAGTGTTGATTTTTTTTAGTACACGTTGAAAATGTCATCAAAAATCAGTAATACAGCACATACAAACGTGCAACGGTGCCAAAAAGGCGATAACCGCAAGAAAGCTCACCGGGCCATATAATCAACACTGGAAACCAGAATGTAAAGTGTGAAATGGAACTTTATTTTGAAATAGGAATATAGACTCAAAAAGTATTATACGGAAAAAATAATATTTCAACAATACATAGCTGAAGATTACAAATTGACTGAGCTGAATTCACAATTTGCACGTCAACAACAAAATGTCGAGGCATAGAGAAGTGACATTTTTGGAGAAATATATCGATACCAGAAGAATAGAAACAGAAGACGGAGCCTTTCTCGAATGTACATAAAAGGTTGGCACACGAGAGATAAACATGAGAGAGATGGAACCAGATAAAAGACCAAGAATATCGAAGATACTGACACGTATCAGGTTTTTGGATAAATCACTTATTGACCTCACGGACTCTTTAAATATGAGAGGAGAAGAGCCCTACATAGTAAGATCTAAAGGAAACACACCTATATTGACATACGGGAAACTACAGTGTGAAGATCACCCTAAATATAGTGAAACCAGCACCCTTCCTAAGAAAGATAAAGAAAAAATCAGCAGAAATCCATGTATGATATTCCGCTCGAGATACCACTCGAAGCTGCAGTGGAACAATTTGAGAGAAAGCTTAAAATCAAAGTAATTAAGGCAAGAACGGACACACACCCAGGCTATTCAATCAAAAATGGAGTGAGAATTTTGTGTGAGTGTGTATGATTTGGATTTTTAACGTAGCTTTAACAATATTTCAGTCATATCGCTACGATATCTGCAGTGTAACAGTTTATAGTGATGTTTAGCAGACATGTAGCATGATGTCCCCACCCAGTCACATTATCCTGACACCAGGCCGACCAGTCCTAACACTAACCTCTTAATGCTGAGCGCCAAGCGAGGTAGCTGTTAGTACCATTTTTATAAGTCTTTGGTATGACTCGGCCTCGGATCGAACCAACGACCCCCCGCATCTGAGGCGGGCGCTCTAACCACTGAGTGAGAGTTTTAGAAATTCACAAAGAACAACTTAGGACAATAAAGAAATTATTTGTTTCTTCACGGATTCCCAGTCAGAACATGGTATAAATGCTGCATTTATCATAGGACATGCAAAAAATGTGGAAAAGTGGGACACACTCCCCGAAAATGTATAGCAACCCAAAACACAGAAGGAGAGTCCACAACTATGACACAGAAAAAGACTTTCCAGCAAGAAGTGGCACCAGTACCCAAACCACGTAACAAAGGAAAGGGGAAACAATCGCCGCAACAAAGCAAAGGAAAAGATGGACAAGATAGTGAAGATCAACAAAGCAACCAATCAATAATCTATCAAAATCAACATGACAAACCAATCAATAATCTATCAAAATCAACATGACAAACCAATCAATAATCTATCAAAATCAACATGACAAACCAATCAATAATCTATCAAAATCAACATGACAAACCAATCAATAATCTATCAAAATCAACATGACAAACCAATCAATAATCTATCAAAATCAACATGACAAACCAATCAATAATCTATCAAAATCAACATGACAAACCAATCAACCAACAAATAACCCAAGAGCCTAAAGAGAAACAACTAAAGGAACAACAGCAAAATCAAGAACAAAAAGAGAAAGAGCAGAAACAATAAGAATTGAACTAACCCAGGAAAGGAAAAACTGAACAGTCTTTAAGAACATGAGCAGAAAAACAATAAAAGAAGCAGATAGAACCAAGAAAGAAAAGGGAAAAGAAGAAACAAAGGAGATCTCCACAGTATGATCCACAAAACGATATATCACAATCAACATCTGAGGAAAGCGAAAGAAAAAGAAAAATCCGAGAAGAATATAAACTGATGTTTGATGAAGAACTAGACACAACTGAATATGCAATAGAGATACTAAATTGCAAATTGTAATCCGAATAGTAATCTGAATTTCTAATTTGAATTGTAAATTATTTGTTAATATAAATAATAACATATATATATATATATATATATATATATATATATATATATATACACACACACACACACACACATACAAACAGTCCCAATCTTTACAGAGCATACAAATGCTCATGAATAATTTAAAAAATAACATAAACACTAAACCGGAACATAGCATTTCAGCACACAGATAAGCCTTCGGGTAATGTAATACCATTTAAGCCTTCGGCTAATTGTAACAATTGGGGAGGGGGCCGAGCCGAATGGTCTGCAAAGATCAGACGTGCCCTCCCCACCCCCCGCCAAAAAAATTGTTGAATTTATGACGATAGGAATGTGTATATGATATATTGATAATTTACATGCGGGCTACAACTGGCTTGACGCTCGTATCCAGCAGGTACAAATACATTTAGTTTGCTCGGGTCTTACAAATGTCTAATTTCGTCTTCAGAGAATGTCTCAAAATGGAACTGGAAAAATCTTGGGAAAACATTTCAACATGGTATTTGTTATAAATTGTTAGTGTTAAAACAAAAGTAGCAGGCTAGAAGGATTTTCTTCGCAATCAAAGACAAAGGTCTAAAAGAATAAAAACAGAGACAAAAAAAAACTACTCGAAATTATCAATAGTAGCTTCGATTGCGGACACTATGGCTAAATGTTGGACAAACTTCCGGTGAGTATGTAAATTACTTGATGCCTCAAACCTTTGAGAGCGATAGTATTGCTCGGCAGTCCATAGCTCTCATCACCTTTTAGGATTTGACTTGACGTACATCGAAACATCAGTTGTCCACTACCCTGTTACCCTGGCCTCCTATGCTGCTCCGCACAAATGTGAAGCATCGTGGAGGACAGGGTCCCAGGCTAATTTTTTGCACCTGGTCAGGTGGCAGGTTATATTTTCTTAAATTGGTCCCTATCAAATTTTCTTACCTGAAGATAATGATGTGACTTTTTCATCTATAATTATTTATTAATTTAATATATGAATATATTAGCGCATTTGGTGTTTCGGGCTTACTTTCTTGGTATTGATGTCAGGCGTGTACACCTCCCATAGTTATCTCGTTGTATGTAGGCAGTGGAATGTCATTAATGGGCTAGAAAGAAGAGCTATCCAAGCCTAGTTGTAGACATGTGGGTTCATGGCAAATAGAATATCTCAAAAACGGCCTGGATAGCAACTATTTTGAATTGCATCTTGCTATTTAGTACACTTTTTTTCCCAGAATTATCACATAGAGAATGGACCTGCGTTTGCACTGTCAGCATCTTTTGGTGTCAAAAATGAAAATGGGATGTGAATTGCCATTGACTTGTGAGTTTAAGGGAATACTATTCATATGCTTTGTTTTGGCATAGCTATCCAAATATATGGACCTTTCTTTACCTCACTTATGTATTTTATTTTTGTACGAATTTTTTGTATTAGGTAGGTGGATGCTGCATTAAATCTGTATTATAGCTGTCCCTTGACTAAGATCTTGCAACAATAGTTGAGCAAGAAAATTAACTCGTTCAGGTAATTTCCAAGACTACTCTAATTGTTCCCCTTTATAGTATGACATGTTGGAACTGTAATATTTTTTACCATATGCTAGTCTTGTCAAAAAGGAGGTGGGCGTGTGTACAGTCCCAAGCAATATTAAGCAAACGGTTGAAGGTTAACATCAGAGACGAGACAGTACATATATATTTCTTTCATATCCATTTTTTATACAGATTGCATGCAGTTTTCTGAAACAACGGTATTTATCCACAATACATCAGAACGTTAACCAGCTGTACCTCCTGCGGTTTGCAGAGAACAAAATCAAAGAGATGCTTAGAGTGCAAACATCAAAGTTCCGTTGCTGAAAGAGATGGATAAACAAAACGAACGGTTGTATTAGGGTTGTATATTGTAAGCATGCACAAAGAGTTCTAAAAATGATAATACTGTTAAATGATATCGATACAGTTAACTATAGGAGGAAAAAAAAGCCTTGCAAATAAATGCACATTTTAAGTGATAGAAAGATAAATGTTACAAACTTAGGATATTAAAAACATGTAAAAGATAAATAACTTAAACTTTAGCGGACAGACAAACCAACTGGTGGACATTACTTTGGCATCCATTCTTTGTAATCATTTGGTTGAAGCGGTAAAAAGAAGAGATAACTGCTTGTACCGTTTTGAACTTTTCTATCGTTTCATGGTGTCTTTCCTAGCTGTTATGTGAAAGTTTTACATATTTTACACAAACTACTTAACAGAGGGGTTTGGGGAAGATGGAGCTCTGTCTGCGTGTGTGTGTGTGTGGGAGGGGGCTCATTAGGCACCATGTCCAGGGCTTACGAACACTATGTTACTGAAAACTGTATACATACAGGGCCGGCGCTACCATATAGGCAAACTAGGCAGCCGCCAAGGGCGCTGAATTCAGGGGGCGCATTTTTTTTTTTTTATTGTTTATAAATTTGGAAATTTATATTTTCCGGGGGGGGGGGGGCGCCAGAATCGAACCTTGCCTAGGGCGCCAGATACTCTGGCCGGGTCTGGCGCCGGACCTGTATACATAGGGCCTACGAACACCATGTTAACGAAAAGTGTATACCCGTGTACCTAGGGCTTACAAGGACCTTCAATTTGGCCATGCCAGTGGTCGAGCCAATATTTGTAATTATATTGTGCTATCGAATTCGGAACGATAGAACATGTCATTGGATGCCATATGTCGTGCCAAGCCACACAAGTTACCACCATACATCGAACTCAAAATTCGATCTCTTATAACATAAAAAGCCCCGTATCTTATTTCTAATGTAATATTCTGCCCGTCTCTGCAAAATTAATTCAAAAAATGAGGCACAAACACTACTTAATATTCTTTGAAATTAATGGAGTATAATTTAGCTATTATCCTATTATCTTTTATTTAAAAGCAGCCGCTACAGCGACACAGTTATTGGGTAGGATAAATTAACTCTGAGTTTACTGATTTAGTCCTTAGTGAAATTAGAAACTGACTTTACAATATTCTGACAGGGTCGTATTACTATCATTAAAAATGGAAGTCTTTTAAAAAATTACTAAATAAGTATTCTTGTTATCAAATAGAATTGACATATGTTGGGATTGTATGTGTTTACGGACTTTAACGTATTTGGACTAGCATTACCATATATTAGATAAAATATATATTTCGATTATTCAATATTTATTTTTTTTAAATTTTGTTTGGGGGGGGGGGAGGGTAAATGAGTAGGCCTAATCAAACGAATAAATGAAAGACTTTATTATGAAAGTATGCACGTAAGTTTAGATGGGTAGGCGTGTAAACATTTGTGCACGGAGAATTGTTGTTTCTGATTTTTGTTTGGGTGGATTGTGAAATGTAGAGGGCCATTGAGCGCAGTGGTTAACACACTCGCTCTGTACGCATGTTAGCACCCCATGGAATGAAATAACTTTTGCAGGAAATGGTAAAAGCAATCCAACATGGACAGGAATTATCACAGATGAAAAATAAGTGTATAATCTCTTAGAGCAGGTAGCAGTTCACCTCCTCACCTTTGATATGGAATGATTTCGATACACTGAATGTACAAAATACTTAACCAAAGGAAACTTCAGTATTAAATACCATGCAAATACATGTATTACAGTGTTGTATACTGTGTTCGATTGGGGCTCAGAGTAGCCGAATGGTATAAGGCACTCGTTTTCGAAACCAATCACACATCACACCTCTGTGAGTTCGAGTTTCGGTTAGACGGACGTGGGCATGTACAAGCACTTGCTAGTAGCTTCTCGGGGGTTGTGGATCTTCTCAGGGTTTTCCGGATTCTTCCTACACAAAATATTCTGCTGCCATGATTAGCCTATCAGGTGTTCAAAAACAGCACTCAACCCTTAAAAAAGATATCTTCTCTCTTATGCACAAGGCAAGTACAAAAATGAACCTCCGGGGTTTTCCGGGTTCTTCCTCCACCATTAATACTGGCCGCCATGTATAGCCTATCGTGCTGAAAAATGGCGTTAAACCCCACAACAACAACAACAACAACAACAAAAATGAACCGGATGCTTCAAGGATTTCTAAATTTGCAAATGATCTTAAGATTCAATGCAAAGTCGAGGTAAATTGGCGTTAATCACCCGTTTTGGGGATGGTACTTCTATCTGGTTATTCTATCTCCGCCATCCGAAACTCGTCATCAACAGAGCTGGTGTATCTACTAATGACCAAACCACTGCAACAGGGCCGTTGTATCTAGTAATGACCAAACCACCTCAACAGGGTCTTTGTAACTACTTTTACCCAAACAGTCTCAAAAGAGCCGTTGTATCTACTAATGGAGTGGAGTGGATCCCATTTTTTAAAACTAGAAAATACAAAAAATGATCCCTATTTCTTAAAACTTGGAGAAAATTGCGATCATAATTTGTAGATAAGACGTCAAAATTGTAATCAACTTTATGAAATTAGCAACTTTTAATAAGAAGTCATATAAGTGGCTACATTTTCTTTCCAAATGACAACATTAGTACACCATAATTAAAGATATTCAAGGAAATTTCGTTAATTGATAATATCATTTACTCCTAGTGTAGGCAGTACATTATTACTTAAATACCAAATAAATAATTTTTTTTAAATGAAATTTGTGTTTTAATTCATCGTTTATTTCCTCTTAAATCTAATCATCATAAATACAGTGTGCATTTAAACGTAAAATGTGTCGATCTACCGTAAGAGCTATATCCGCAAGCGTTTCTCTGAAAACCTAATTAAGTGCCGACCTGTTTTAATAACTGACTTGCAAAAGTATTTGTTGTTGTGTTGCACTGAATTAAAAGCGGCCTCCTCTGTATTATCACGTTAATTATGTATTTTCCATCAAATAAAGGAGGTGGATCAATGAAAAGTTAAAAGGCACGCAAATCATACAAACTTAAAATCTCTTGCACTTGCAAGAATCATACTACCAGAATTTGTTTTGTTTGTTTCTTTGTTTTTGCTAAAAACAATATGAGGTATGAAAATAACATCTGTATAACTGATAAATGCTAGAAACTCTAAATTTTTTGATACAGACCTGAAGTGATCCTTTTGTTGCTAACATGAGTCGTTGGTATCTACGTGCGTACAAACGAGGGAGAGAGCGTGTCGATGTAAGTGTGAGTGCGTTATTTTAAAGGGCATTTCTGATGCCAGTGATGAACATTGGGGTGGGGTGCATATGCAAGGACTTGAATTTGGCCGTATATGATTATCACTACAAGGTAGGCAATCTGCCAATGATATAAAACCGATCAAAATTTGATTTTACCCTTGTTTTATTTTTTCTATTAGGGATGCCAAACGTTTCTCAAGCGTCCAATTAGCTGACGATATTTGGGTCAAAGAGGAAACATTGACTGTGTGCGGCATTTCAGTACGACCAGAAGGCACACAAAGTCAGTCAGACATGCAGCTTTCTTTTCGTTTCTTTCTTTCTATTTCTTAAGTGAATATTGCATGTATAAGGGCGGACAGGCGAAAAGTGTTTGGTTTCATAAGAAACAGAAGTTGTAACATCGACGTGTTTAAACATATACACGTAATTCGCTAACCGTGTGGAAAGTTCTCGGCATAATTGTTGTTGTTGTTATCTTTGTTGTTGCAAACACATCTTTTTCTTTAGGCGCACATGATGTTTTCAGTAAAATGCATTTTCAATCAGTGTTGTGTTCAGCGTTTTTTTTCTTCTCGGATTTCTTGTTCCGTTCTTTGAGCGCGCTGTGTGTGTGTGTGTGTGTGTGTGTGTGTGCGCGCGCGCGTTGGATTTTTAACATAGCTTTAACAATTTTTCAGTCATAGCGATACAATTTCTGCAGCGTGTCAGGTTATTGTAATGTTTAGCGCTGGGGCATTATACCGTAGACATGTAGCATCATATCGCACCCAGCCACAATATCCTGACACCAGGCTGACCAGCCCTAAGACTAACCTGTCAATACTGAACGTCAAGCGAAGCATCTTCTAGTACAATATTTGAGTCTTTGGTATGACTCGTCCAGGTTTCGAACCCGCGACCTCCATCATCCAAGGTGGACGCTCGTTTATTTGCTTAAAGGAATTCCTTTGAAATATGATGATAATTACAGATATTACTTCTGCAAAATTTACACAAGAGGCCTGTATACCTGACTATTACTTTCTACATGTAGGGTATGGCAAGCCTGTGTGAAATATTCTAATTTTGATATTGAAAGAACAGAGGGATGGATATGCATCTAATCTTTCCTTTTCCAGAAAGTACAAACATTGTATTAGGTCAAGACGGCTATTCATTCACAGACAATAACAATATGTTGCGGAGAATTAGTTATTGGTCTGCCCATAAACCTGATCATTGCACGGTAGTCTTTTCTTGGAAATGGCAATAATACATGGAATGATAGAATTATGGATCCAACACGGAGAACTAAAATTTTGTTTGTATAAACTGCACATTGTCACTCTTTTCTCATTTATGATTACCTCTATCCCCAATCCCCTTTTGAAAAGTGTTCCCCCCCCCATGTCTGTCTGCGGTGGATGGATCAAAATTCTCAACTGTTTTGTATATATATATATGTATATATGGTTCTTTTTCAATCAAACCCTGTGCTTAAATTTATTGCCTTGAATGATGCTGGTGTTACGCTCCATTAAAGGACAGATTAAAGCTATAACGGTCGACCCAAACCGTACAAATATCAGAGTAGGCGTCTTCCCTCGCAGGGTCCTAACATAAAAGTAAGGGTCCTAGGGTTAATAGCAATGTAGGTCTAAGTAAATAATACATATTAAAAATGAGGGTTTATCAGAGCCTAAACCTAAAGCCTTATCGGCCCATAGTTTAATCTGGCTTTGTCTAGTATGTATGAACGCGCACGCACGCATGCACAGAGTAGCCCACATTGACTAGTTCTAATCAGACCTGACTAAATGTCCTTTCTTGCTTAATGTATCTCCTATTTCAACGATGTTACTTGCTCTTTATATATTTGATTGGTCTTGACATAGGTGATATGGCGGTGAATCATCACTATTTTGTTTTTAATATGTACGTCGAAATCATGAAAAGTCAGTATTTCTCGCTCTTTTTCTGACAGATAAAACTTTCCACCTCATAAAAGTCTGTTTTTACGTAAGATATATTAGTGCTACTCGATGTACAAGTATCTACTCATATAATAAATTTATCCCTGAATTCTTTTTTTTCTTTTTTTAGTATGAAACAAAGTTAAACTTACGGCTGTTGTTTTGACCCATCGTTCACTGACGTTTGGTTGGCCATCTCGCGTTGTAGCCATAGTTACAATCATGCTTTTCCTTCCAAACAGATGTGAAATATTCTTCACAAATTTCTGCAATTTACTTTCATATGCATTGCATGCATATATTATTTGTACGCAAAGCGGAATTTCAATCAAACTAGAAATTTAAAAGCAACAAGAACTGCAATACCCCCCTAAACAAAACTAGCACTACCCTACCACAATAAATAAATAAATAAATAAAGGAGAAAGAAAGAAACGAATGGAACAAACAACACTAATATAGTTTAAACACGTCACTGAAATACACGTGACAGAAGAGAAACCATGCTTCAACAAAAATGTTGAAGTTGTAAAATTGTCTCTTTCTGGGATATAAAATTTACCAACTAAAAAAATGTCATAATGTGAAATTGTTGAGTTTAGGGGAATTTTAAATAGCCTCTTGCTAAAAGGCAGTTTCATCATATCTTAGTTTTAATCAAAAGTTTCTGTTAGTTAATTTGTTTTGTGCTATTTGTTTCATAAATAAGCACGCCAGGTTAAACCAGCATTCAAGCTAAACGTACCGTATGATAACAACACCTTAATGGTAAGAACAGCACAGGCTTTACGGTAATGCAGTCACCTATCGGTATTGCGATATCGGCCTGTGTTCCGTGCTCTATGAATGAAATTTTACTTCACAACTCACCAATCAGGGGCACAGTGTCTATATTTAGTCAGTGTTGTGTCAAGCTATTTGGACAGTTGGGACGCAAGTGTGGTGTTTAGAAATGGAGTAAGCATGGAACCTCGTAGGACGGTCTTTTTGATTGTTGTTTTAGTGGTTCTGAGTTTTGGAGTTACTGTAGTTGCAGGGAAGAATGGTTTATTAAGTGCCAGGTGCGCAGCAAGATGTTTGACAGAGCATAAAGATGATTTAAGCGGGGTGAGTACATGATTTCATTGCGGCTTTCTTTTATTTGTCGCCTTAGGGCTTGCGGACGGTGAGTGGTGTAATGACCAGGACGGGGTAAACCGCAAGTTTGTTGACAGGCGAAGACTAGTCCGGAATAGAAATTTATTTGATAAAGAAATAAATAGAAATTAGACATTTGCTAATTATGTTCATAAAGAATTTCCAAAATATTAAAACTTTCATAACATTAACAGCGCAGCGTCTGTGAAAATAAAAATTGAACTATGAAATGTTAATGCATTATTTGCATTTTGGACAAGACTGTATGGAATTTACCTTTTAATGATAACAAAGACATGGCTTAAAACAGATCTAAGCATTTGCTAAGTCATCCATCTTTAACAATTTATCATCCGAATATAGGCCTACAGTCCTGCATTATTTTAACGTGTTGGCTCAAGTTATAAAACTATCACAGGTAAAACGAGCCGTCGACATCAAAGCGGAACTTAAAAGTTTGTAAAACGTGTGCTGCAAACCGGGTTTTGATTAAATATACACAAGCGTACATATTTGCGGTTTGGCATTGTTGATTTGTGTGACCTGTTCAAACGGAGTATAACTTTCGATTTGAGTGCACAGGTTTGGAGTGCATTACCTAGAGTGCCACTGTTTACGGTATCACATGTCCAAAAATTCAAATAAAAGTTCCTTGATATCGATCACATCGACTTTTAACCTGCAGACATATACACTGATTCTATGGAAAAAGAAATGTTTTCACACTCATCAGGAAAATTATATTTCAAAATGGGTTCAGCGTTTTTAGTGTACAGTTGGTTAAACGTGCCACGGTTCTTACAGTCGTCATGAAGTCGCTATACTGATGACGGTTGATGTTCGTGGGGGATTGCAATGAAGGAGGATGACAAAACTCTCACAAGAGCTCTTGTATTTGGGGCTTAGAACATAGCACAGGTACATTTTATGTCTTTAATCCACTTTACAAGTACCGCTGGGAGATTTCTATTCAGGAATGTAAAGTACTTAATGACTCGATCCTGGCTGACCTGCATATGTTTAAGTCGATGGTAAGCGTGTCAGGTTTTGCTCATCAGTGTTTTGTTTGCGTCCTTAATGTGTTCTGCAGGATCTATATGCCAGTCCGTCTACCCTTCCACCCATTTTGCTTGTCTGTCCATCTGATTGTACTGCCCAATTTACCTACATCTTAGTTACAACATCTTTTATGCATGCATAATATTTAGACCAAACAAAATAATGTGTTTCCTGTTGCATTGGTTTAAAATTAGGGTTGACAGTTTTGTTGTTGTTAAAACAAATTTAATGTGATTTTTGTTATCATGGTGATGTGGGAAGTACTAGGGTCATCAATGAGTGACAGGGATGGTCAGTGGACTGGAAACATGCACATATTTTTGTCTGGCCTTATAGTACATGTATGTTGTAACGATGTTCCCTCTGTGCAAAAGAGTGTTGGTTGATTAGATTTGGCTGTCATTATGTAGAGGATGACCTCCCTCGATTTTATTGCCCGGTTTGAGTGGATAGATAGAACGTCAACAGAGAACTGAGCGTAACTATTGAGAAGAAATAAGACAATATGAGCCCCCTTTAGACAAGACAATAACAATTTAATCTATGACAAACTAATAGTGTTAGCTTCAATTCAAATTTATGTTTACATAATTTCAATAGCAGTATTCTATTATTGATTCATTTCATCATAACGACCCGTACGGAACGATCATGAATAATTCATGAACTGGCATGAACAGAGAGCTCAGTGGTGAAATGAGCACAATGTCCATGCCTGATTTGCGTCACCTACCGTCACTTTTTGGCTGTCTCCTTTTATCCCATGACTTCCCACCTTCATGTGTATACGTTTGATCTTTCTTGATCCTTCTGTCCTAACAGCTTGATCTCTTATCTGAACTTTCCTGTCTTTCAGACTGTTCCAGTGAACTTCTTCTCTGAATGACAAAATTACCACTGTCTCTATTTGTATCACCTTCTATATGTATATAACATTCCCTCACTTTCCTTACTCAGAAAGCATAAACTTGCTATCCAAACACTGTATAAATTCTGACATAAGGTGACCTTAATGGTAATGGTCATTACAAATTTAGTAAGTAAGGTACAGTCGTCATCTCTATTTACCAATGATCCCCGTAATGTACATCTAAGTCTGACTTAATTTGATAGATGACCACCCTTGCTTCACATCAACTGACCATAAATTGACATGTGAGTGGTGTATATAAACGTACATTCCCATATCTCTCTGCATACGCTACCACTTGACGCCTTAGATATTCAGCCTAGTGAGTTCTACTCAATAAGATACATGCTTTTGATTACTGTTACATAAAATGCACAAACTTCTCACTTACGAGCAATCCCTAACTTACAAGATTCTTTAGGCACTAAAAAAAATCAGATATAAATATGCAATTATCGTTAACTCAAGATAATCATTATCATCTTAACAGACAAAAAGAAATTAATTCATATAACCCTATGAAATCCTACACATCTGAAAATCTGGATTGCATGCAACTAGTCAGTTCTATCGATGAACTAGTAACTATAAAATTAAATAAATAAATTGCTTAAACAACCTAGCATATCAACAGATTTCGATGAAATCGAATAAACGATGCATATTATGGATCCTAGGCATATGAAACACGTTTGCATAAAACAAAACAAACAAAATAGAAAATTGCATGAAAAATTAAAATTGTGTACCTTAATACTGTCCTTTCCAAGAAAATGTGCATCATAACACTAAAGGCCTGTCTTTGCCTGCAAGACAAGCCATCTGGTCCCCTTACTTGTCTTAACAAGGAAGCAGTGGCGTAGTGAGGATATTTGGCGCCCAGGGCAAAACACCCAAATTTGTGCCCCCCCTCCGGCCCCGGCTGCCCGTCGCGCAGTTATATTACCTTGTTTCCAAAGTAAACATAATCATTATCAGTCATAATATAATTATTAAATTATTACAATTTAATTGCTAGCAAAAGTATAGCATAGGCTATAAAACGATATTAGCCTGCTTAGAAAAAATAATATCCAAATAGTTAAGTATGTCAATCGGAGATTGCAAATATACATTACATTACAAGTAGCGTTTTATGAAAGATTTATTTTCCTGGCCTTCACTGCTGAAAACTGATCAATAACATCATCAAAGTCAATTGTTTCTAGTGTCTCTCTCTATACACTGAGCAGTGCTAGATTGCACAAACGGTCTTGTCCCATCGACGCTCGCAAGTATGACAGGATCAGTTTCAACTTGCTGAAGGAGCGTTCGCAGCTTGCTATTGACACAGAAATTGTTAGGAGAATTTTCAAGGCAATGCGTAAATTTGGAAAAACATCGTCACCATATGACACAATAAAAGAAAGAAGATCCAAAGGAGACAATGGTAAGTATCTCTGTTAGCATCCAGCAGCATCTTACAATCGCAAATCTCAGTGCACAGTTCTTCCCCGTCAACATCAGTGGCATAAAAGTTTCCAAAATCTAAGCATTTTGACGGAGGACATGCTGGACATCCAAATCATCACTCCTAAGAAGAGTTTGTGTGTCGAGCAGAAATCCAAATTTTGAATTCAGATCGTTCAACCTAGTGAATTGGGTTGTTGCTTCTTGTTGGAAACGATCTAAAACAGATTTCATGACACGCACAAGCTCTTCCTCTGCTGAAAGACCCGAGCCTTGTGCCAATTCTCCCAGCATTCTTCGCCTTCGTCGGATTCGTCTTTCAACTTCGATCCCCCATTCTGCACACCTTTTCTTGGCATTCTCAATAGCATCTCTGCACAGGTCTTCTCGATTTTTCTTAAATTTATTTTCCAGTGATTCAATATCTAATGCTGCATCTTTGAAGTTCATGGTGGGATCATGTAGCCTTTTCTGAACATGTTCAATTTTTCCGAGAAAGTACTGCCAAAAGTGGAGTAAAGTTATGAAGTTAAAGCTTAGCATGTTTCGCAGTAAAATCTCTGCATCAGTTCTCGTATTGTTGGTCTGGCTGTCATCATCAGATAGCTTTTCAAGCAGCTCCACTAGTTCATCGATTCCTTCATAAATTGCTTTAACAGCTTCTGATCTTGAACTCCATCAAGTTTCACATTCATGTTTAACTGTGATAGAAACTGCATTCTTTAATTGTCCCCATCGAAGAGTTGAACCAGAGAAAAAATTATAAATGGTCTCGATCGTATCAAAAAATGTAATGATAAGAGGTTCATGTTTGGCTGAGTGAACTCCAGCCAAGTTTAAACTATGATTGTCACAATTGACGAACAATGCTCGTGGATTTCTGGCACAAATCCTTTGTTGAAGGCCTGATATATGCGCACTCATCACAGATGCATTATCATAGCATTGAGATCTACAATCAGCAAGAGGTAAATTGTCAGATTCAAGTTGTTCCACCATGACTTTTTCAAGGGTGGCCGCATCTTTGGCATATATTTCAATATAACCCAGGAATGACTCTTTGATGACTACTTTCTTCGTCACAAAATCAACATCAACAAATCGTATGACCTCCGACAATTGTTCCCGATGTCCTAGATCAGGTGTTGAATCAATTAGAATTCCATAATATTTATTCCTTTTGATATCACTCAGTAACTTTTTCCTGAGAGTAGAAGCTAGAAGACATATAAATTCATTTTGGATTTCCGGTGATAGATATGAAACAGATCTTGGATTTTCTCTGGCATGTTGTAGGTGGCTTGCCAAAAGAGGATCGTACTGTGCAATGACTTTGAGCAGAGCTAGAAAGTTCCCAACATTTAATGCTTTGTCATCATTTAGATTTTCCTCATGACCGCGCAATGCCAGGTTTTGAGATGCTAAGAACTTTATGCAAGTAAGCACTCGTTTCAAGACATCTCGCCATCTTTGTTTTTCAGACTGTATTTGATGGCCTATATACCACAGACTAGATACGCGGTATGTGTTCAATTAAATCGTTTAACCAGTAGACCGCCCACACGACTGTAATCCAGTCAACAGCTATATAGCAGACGTTAGCCAAAACAGCATCGTTTGTATTGTGTTACTTAAAATAAGTGTGCATTCCAGTTTCACTAATGGGTTCAATATATAATCCAACAAATCCATCATTGATACTTTGGACCGCTCTGGGCGCCCCTTTGGCGCCCCCCAGCCAGCGGCGCCTGGGGCGAATGCCCCATCTGCCCTCCCCTCGCTATGCCACTGCAAGGAAGAACTACTTTTTAGTTTTCCCCAGAGTCAAACGAGTCTTGCTCCTCTTGCAGGAAAATCTCGACTGAGGAAATTTGCCCAAAGTTGTTACTTTAAATTCAACAGGTGTATGCCTTAAGTTAAACTGACCAATCATAAACAGCCATTCCTAATTATGTCCCCAAGATAATTATCTCTACCATCAGATTTTGACAGCCTAGAATCTGAGAAATATGACACATACCAGCTTCCTTTTGTTAAATGACTATTCCATATGGTGTTCCCATTAAGCAGAGGGGCCCCGACTAGCCGAGTGGTCTAAAGCGCTCACTGTTCTGGATCACTGCCATCTCACCTCTGTCAGTGTGTATTCGAGTCCAAGGTTCGGCTAGCATGGGTACATGGGAAAGCCTGCCAGTAGCTTCTCATGGGTCGGTGGTTCTAACCTGGGTTTTCCAGGGTTCTTCCTCAACCAGTTATACTGGCCGCCATGTATAGCCTATCTTGTGCTGAAAAATGGCGTTAAACCCTAGAACAACAACAACAGCCATTAAGCAGATATGATCAGCATCTTAGTGTTTACTTACCCAGGACAGCTTTGTGCTGCCTGGGTCAATTCTAAGTTAGCTGTAGATGCTGGCCTCTCCCTCACCCATGAAATTTTACAACTGACATGGGAAAAGGTTGAAGTGACCCTTCACATAAAACCTTGCTGGCTTGACTGCAATAAATTCTACTCAAAATTCAACACATTACATATATGGTTTTAATGGACAATGTATTCAATTTTAATGGTCAATGCTTACTCAAAATTCAACACATTACATATATGGTTTAAGGGAATCTCAGCACACTTCTTGTTATATAGTGCAGTATAAAAGTCAGGTTCCAAAATTTAAAAAAAAGAAGAAGAAAATATTGCCCCAAATTTTTTCAAATAGATGAACCTGAACAGATGAATGTTAATATGTAGTCCCACGAGCAGACAAGACAAATGGTATAGATCTCAAAGAGCATTATAAATCATTTAAATAAATTGTTTAAAATAAATATGCAGAGCTGATTTTGGTGGCCACCCAAATTTTCCATAAATTGTGAATACATTAAACATATATTATCTAGACACACTGTCTGAAAAATCAGTAAAATGGATAATGAAATTTTCATGAGATTATCAAGGTGTAGATATTTCAGAAACTTGTCTCAAGTATGCATACACTTATTTATGTGAGAAAATCATTAATAATTTAGTAAAAATGATGAAGTTGTATAGACATTCCTCTTCCACTGGAAGTGAGATAACTTTCAAATTTGAGCAGAAAGAAACATACTGCATTCAAGTTAAGAAAATCTTTTATAGTTGATTTTTTAAAAGTAATGAAATAAATCCTATATTTCAGATCAGTTTGTGGGAAACATTGTCATATTTTAACTTATTTCTTCCCCCATCCATCAGACTTGCATTGAAAGCCTTTTGCATATTGGCTATCAACAAGAAGACAAGGAACTGCTAGTAAGGTTACTGACTTAACAGAAATTTCTGTGCCATTTTTAGAATTGGACATGGGGTCCATGGAATTGGGAATTTTATGCATAAAAATGTCAGTTCGGGAAATTTATAATTTGTTTTTACACTATTAATTTACAAAATAATTGCAAAGAAAATTCTTTAACAGTTAAATAATCCAATAGCGTAGGTCACTGTGACCCTATAAATTCTTGCTCTTACTTACAATATATAATCCAATAGTCGGTGTTACTTTGACCCTTTTCTTATGTCACATGTTTAGGCTTGAATAAACAGTAACACAAGAAAGAGTGAAAACAAGCTTTGATATAATACAATAATTTATTTCCCTGGAAATTTTTTGCAAA
This sequence comes from Sinohyriopsis cumingii, assembly GCA_028554795.2. Classification (NCBI taxonomy): domain Eukaryota; kingdom Metazoa; phylum Mollusca; class Bivalvia; order Unionida; family Unionidae; genus Sinohyriopsis; species Sinohyriopsis cumingii. The sequence continues at coordinate 74,184,409 of CM068828.1, forward strand.
AAATGAAAACATGAACTTATGGCTTTATAGAATGAAATCCAAAAATGATCCAAGAACAAAATGTTCTACTGATTTCAAGTTTGAATCCTGATGAAGAATCCAAGATGGGAAATGATGACAATATGCTGCAATCTATAGTGTTAAAGTCTACAGTTCCTTGTAGAAACAAGAATTATTACTCCAGTTTTCGAAATTGAAATAAATTTCTTATAAGAACTGTCTTTGATTAAGAATCTCAGATGAGCACATGTATTTTCTAGAAAAATAGCAGAATTAATCCTTTTGAATCCAAGTAATTTGAAAAAACTCCAAACAGCACAACATACAACTTCTAGTGTAAAAAGCCCAGCTGCAACTGCGAATAATTCTCCAAAACATATATTGTATTCTAAATGTAAACAGAGGGTCATGTGATCATGTTCTGGAAGCTTATAGAAATTAGTATTTGCTAGTGGTCATGTACACCCAGTGTGACCCTGACGAAACCAATAATTTCACTCTAAGAAATAAAAAAATTGTTTACACCTTAAACACGAAGTCCCATCATGACCTCGACAACAACCAATCATTTTAAAATAAAGATAGAACTTGTTTACTTGGTTATTACAAATTTTGAAACAAGGTCAGGATTTAGATCAACACTTGGTGTTTATAAAACAAACAGTCACAGTCAAACTGTTTCCTGAAAAAAGTATTATCTCTAGTGAATAAATTGACATTACAAAAGCATGCAATAAAAAATAATTTTTTAAAAAACTGACAAACATTTAAATTGAATTAAATATATATTAAATCAGATATAATTAAATCAAATATACAAAACACTTCAGATCCCTTGCTGCACTCATATTGTATAATCCAAAAGGCATTAGCCAATGCCTTTTTAAAAAAAATGTAAAGCCCATGTTATACTTGTGATGTATAATCTTATATCCGATGTTATTTTGACTCTTTTGGTTCCTTGCTACACTTGTGTTGCATAATTCAATAGCCATTATTATTTTCTCTTTAGATTCCTTGAACACTGAATTACTTATGATATACAATCCAATAGCACTTAGAATTCTCTGACACTTTAGGTCCTTTGCTGCAATTTGTGATGTATAATCCAACAGCCAGTATTATTTGGACTCATTAGATTCCTTGCTACACTTGTGATGTGTAATCCAATAGCCAGTATTATTTTGACTCATTAGATTCCTTGCTACACTTGTGATATGTAATCCAATAGCCATTATTATTTTGACTCCTTAGATTCCTTGCTACACTGGTGTAATCCAATAGCCAGTATTATTTTGACTCTTTAGATCCCTTGAACACTTAATGACTTACGATGTACAATCCAATAGCACTTGGAATTCTCTGCCACTTTAGGTCCTTTGCTAAAATTGTGATGTGGAATCCAATAACCAATGTTATTTTGTCTCTTTAGGTCCCTTGTTACACTTGCAGTGGGGGGCCCCGAGTGGCCGAGTGGTCTAAAGCGCTCTTCGTTACGGATCACTGCCATCTCACCTCTGTCTGCGGCGGTTCGAGTCTAAGATTCAGCCAATGTGGGTATGTGAGAAAGCTTGCCAGTAGCTTCTCGAGGGTCGGTGGTTCTTTCCGGGGTTTTCCCGGGTTCTTCCTCCACCATTAATACTGGCCACCATGTATAGCCTATCTTGTGCTGAAAAATGGCGTTAAACCCCACAACAACAACAACAACAACAACACTTGCAATGTATAATCCAACATTTATTATGTACTATCCAATAGCGCTTGGATTATTTGGACTTTTTGGATCACTTGCTACAATTGTGATGCATAATATATAGCCAGTGTTATTTTGACTCTTTAGGTCTCTTACTACACTCTTGATGTGTAATCAAATAGCCAATGTTTCTTGGATTCTTCAGATGTTTTGAAAAATTCAGATTGGGGACTTTTTTTAAAACACTCAGATTGGGGGATAAATGGTCATTATTCATCATTGGGAATGGGGCTGAAGTTGAAGCCTTAAAAGAGGCCCAGATGAATCCATTATGAAAGATGCATGTACAAGGATCCATAAGTGTAAACAATCCAGGTAGTTAAGATTCTGCTTTTAAATTATTATGACTATTGCCATAAACTAAAAGAAAGAGGCAAAACCAATAAGTTTTGTAAAACTTAATAATTTAATTATCAAAGTTATAAATGAAAATGCAAGAGGAACTTTCAGTATTATGAAGTGAATTCAAATTAATCCTGAAAAAGTTCTATTTTAGTCCAAAAGAAGGAGAAGCTCTGTATAAATTTCAGAGCCGGAAAGGTACTGGTTCACCAGGAATCATGACATTGTCAAAATGGTGTTATCCAGAACTCCTTTGAATAACTCGAAATAGTTATAAAAATAATATTATAGTCCAATGAGCACTTTCTATTTCAACTGAACTGTCCAAACAAATGTTTTTCCATTCCAATAGTATCAAAGTACAATATAAAAACATGCCTGCAGACCTGATGCTACAACAGGATCAAAGAAATAAGAATGACTCCAACAGAGGAATGAATCTGATTGCTCAGTTCTCTTCTTATGTACACCTATAAGAGCCTGTTATGACTGTATGATGCAGTATACCCCACATGGCAGATCTTACTACTCAGTATACTATTTCAAAATACCTATTCATGTGACCTAACTTGTCCAATAGGAATTAACTTAATTCTTCTAAGAATCACTTGTCCATGTGAAAAAAGATTAATCTCATAACATATTTACTTAATTCTATTATTATTAGTAACTGTGAAGATGTACATAAGCAACCTCACTGGTGATCTTGTGGTAGGAGTGTCTGCCCCGGGCGTGAGAGGTTATGGGTTAGAACCCCAGCTGAGTCATAACAATGATATAAAAATGGTACTAGGCACTCAGCATTAGGAGGTTAGTGTTAGGACTGTTCGGTCTAGTTTCAGGATAAATGTGACTGGGCGGGACATCATGCTACATGCCTGTGGCACGATACTCCATTGCTAAACATCACTGAACTTTCACACTGCTGATATCTTAGTGATATGACTGAAAAAGTGTTAAAGCTATGTTAAAAAACCAAATTACATACATGTACATAAGCATTTATTTATAGATCTTATGCAATTTTATATTCTTTAATATCTTAAAATAGACCCTATGCATGTATGCCAAATCCAGCTGTAAATAATTGCTGAATTTACGGCCATGAATAAAAATTAAACAATTTAGTCACTTATCATGTACCAAGAGTTACACAAAGTTATAGATATATATATAGCAAAACAAACTGAATGTCGTGCTACCCAATATATTTATCAACATCCCCAACCAAAAACCATGTCTCAGATGAAGTCACTGCACTTCAAAATTTGTTCCACTTCCATTTTATGTGTGCTGACAAAACACGCCTGATAAAG